>OZ018327.1:87973258-88685758 GCA_963969495.1 Ceratothoa steindachneri
AACAAAACCATTTATGAACTCAGAATCAGAATTATTATTTTCGCAAAACTTATTAATGGAGACTAAGTGATCAATTGAAAATGAATCACACTATTTGAACGCAAATGAAAGACAATAATCAAGAATGGTTTCTTAGTCGGGCGTAAGATTATGTGATGAAAGATTGAGAAAGTTCTTATTCGGGTTGGAGGATGTGTTCCTTCGCCATCAGCCATTGACACTTAACTTGCGCTCGTTTGAGAGTTTGTTGAAACTCTTAGTACCTGGGGCAATCGGTTAGCATCCGTATTTGATTTGAGGTGACGAAACGATTCACGTTGAACTTAAAAACGGAGTTCACGTTTAGCAACTTTAATATTCTCACTCAGTGTTAATTAATCTATTTTTGAAAAGGGAATTTCACGGGTCATAATACTGTTTGGCAAACTGAGAGATTTGGGGACGACTTTTTCTATAATACAATCTTTAAGAATTTCACTTTTAATTTCGATTCATGCGCCCTCATCAGGTTCCTTATATATTTTCGTATGACTGGAATAAAAAGACAATTTTTCTGCTCCATCGTCGTGAAGTTTTAAAGGTACTGTTTCACTCAATAACGAGTAAATTAAATGTACAAAAAAAAACACTGTTTTGGAGCATAAAGTTTATTAAAACGGGATGCAGGCATCTATTTAATCCTGTGTAAAGCCCCAAATTGCGCCTCTTTCTATTTGGGAGAGAGCGGAAAGTCATTAAATAAACGCCTATATATATGAACATGAGTGGATATTCGTAAAGCACGCAATACTTCTAGTATTTTTAACCATCTAAAAAACGCCAATCATATAATAGATTTCCCTAGTGCCCAAAGAATTTAGCATTGTAACGATTGTAATAAAAGAAAAATTATTGAATCCTTACTAATCAAAGAAATTCCAAATTTCAATCTGTCAGAAGGGCAGCATAGATGTAGTCCCTATGTATCAAACTTCATTTTAAAAGATATTGTAAATCACCTAAAGCTAACACCTCCAGATTATTGTCAGTTGCCTGTTATTATATATTATATATTCCAGTATTTCAGTTTTCTTTGTCAATCTCTCTTAGTTAACGGATGAAGATGATATGTAAAACTACATATCGAAACTAGTCCCGTTTTAATAAACTTTATGCTCCAAAGCAGTGTTTTTTCTTGTACCTATATATATATATATATATAAATATATATATATATATATATATATATATATATATATATATATATATATATATATTATATTTATAGTAGATAACTATTGAGATTCAATCATAGAATAAAGTAATTGGGAGTAAAGAAATAAAAAGTCATATTAATCCCATCTTCTTCCCTTCCTTATTTGTTTCCTCAGTCTCTAATCTTCTCTACCCCCCTCTTTTTTTATTTTCTTCATCCCTTCCTTACCCTATTCTATCCATTCAGCTTCACAAATACACTGTGACATACACAGATACATACCCAAAGATTATATTTCAAGGAAGAAAATTTAAATTATTACATCTTGGTTTGCAAGGCAGTTGGTGCTAGAGAAGGTGGTTTCATCCTTTTCTGGACTCTGTTATCATGATGGACGAACGACTGACGTTTCATTAACGAGCAAGCTTCCATTTGCGTCCATCTCTTCAGCGATGGTGGTCCAAGAAAGGATTTCTTCGGCTTTGTTCGTGCTAAGGACTTGATTGGCGAAGGACTGGCTCGTTTTATGCTTAGCACTGCGAAAAGTGTTGGCCTCGACATGAACAGCTGCCGTCGCCTCTGTTTTGACGGGGCCAGTGCTATGATGAGTAAGTTCCGAGGGTATACAGCCGTGGTAGTGCTAGAATATCCACTTTCAAAGGCAATACATAGCTTTAATCATCGGCTTAACCTCGTCCTGATTAAGACTTGCGACACGAAAGAGGTAAAGATCGCTCTCTCAACCCTTACCGAAGTTTAAAATTTAATTTATTCATCAAACGTGCGCTCAATGAGGTTTACTGATCTCGTGAAAGGCCTCTTGTACACTAATCAAAAAAGCAGGTCAGCTTCTGCACTACTAGATGGGTTGAGAGACATGATGCAGTCATTGTGTCTACTGAATTCCTGCTGGTAATTGCTGTCTTCGATGAGGATTAGAGCAGCTCGGATGCGAAGGCGGGACTGCTAGACATCGCAATCCGAGAGCCACGCTTTTTGATTGGCCTCATCGTCACTGAGTCCATTCTAGCTCACACTGTGAAGACGAGCCGAGCCCTGAAGTCTCCTACAGTTGACCTTTTTTCAGCATACGCCACGATTAATGAAGTCCTGGAGTATCTCACAAAGACCCGGGAAGCTGCTCTGATCAGATTTCACTATGTGTTCAACAAGGCAAAGGAGCTTCTTCGGAAGGTCGGCTCATTACATGACACCATTTCAGTGCCTCAAATTTGCAAACAACAAATGCAGCGAGCAAGTGTACCATTCCAGACAGCTAAAGAATATTATCGCCGATCTGTCTACGTTCCTTTCCTTGACCAGGTGTTGACTGAGCTGCTGAATCAATTTCAGGGTGGTACTTTTCCAGTCGCATTCAACATCAAACATCTGCTCAGCGGCACCAACGGAGATCTTGCTGCTTTAATGAGTGCGGCCAAATTATACGAGGCTGACATCGAGGACTTGAGGCATGTCAAAACAGAAATGGACCGCTGGTTATCGTCAACAGTCAAACTTGACTCCATTAGAGATGCCCCTACTCACGCCCAGGATCGAATGTATCTTAACCTGGATAAGCTCCTCCAAGTTCTGATCACGCTACCAATCTCGAACACGGAAGCTAAACTCTCATTTTCAACCTTGAAGCGTCTGAAAACATATTTAAGGAATACCATAGGTCAAGAACGCCTGAACGGCCTGGCACTACTCGCTGTTCACAATGAAATTGAAGTTAAAATAGACAGTGTAATGAATTTATTTACCCCCCAAAAAAGGAGGTTGATGCCCGTGTGAAATAATAAACAGCGAATAGCAAGTTTGCTATGGTTATATTTATAATGCTATTTTTATAATGCTATTGTTATACAGGTATATTTATATTTCTTTATTTTACAATAGAAAGCAATCTAAAAAATCTTTTTTTTAGTGGAGTGTTATACCTCAGAGTTCTCAGAGGAGGAAATTTAGTTAGCCCCCTTAAATTTTGATCCTGGATCCACCCCTAATATATTAATATATATATATATATATATATATATATATATATATATATATATATATATATATATATATATATATATATATATATATAAATGTAGAAATTAGAACATCCTTCGAAAACCTCGATTTTAGTATGTAGGTTAAAGCCAGAACCAGTATTCGGAACATATATAATTTGGAACGTTTCGAACATTAGATATGTTCATCTTCAGCCTATAATGGAGTAAAACAATATGAAAGCAAGCAAGCTTAGAATACATAAAGAGATATATGTATTAATGACTGACAATAAGTTTAAAGTTTGTTGAATTTGAGAGAAAATAATGCGACAATGTAATAATGAATAAATTTAGAGTTTAGTAAAACTTTCAAGAAAACAATGCAAAAATTACCGAGAGAGGACAAAGCGAACTTACAAAGAAAAACACTGCAAAATTATAAAAAAAACTGAGAAAACAAAGCAAAACTTAAAAATTAAAATTAAATAAATGGATGAACGCTTAACAACTTGAGAGAAGGACAGGAATCGAATGATTTAATAGGCTGAAGATGAACATAGCTAATGTTGAAACGTTCCAATTTATATATGTTCCGAATACTGGTTCTGGCTTTAACCTATATATATATATATATATATATATATATATATATATATATATATATATATATATATATATATATATATATATATATATATATATTCAAGTCCAGTGTTAACCTTAAGGAGGAACTGGTTTCTTTCCTTCGTATTCTCCTAACTCTGTGAGACTATTCACTCTCTCTTTCTTCTATTATCCTAGATAAATCTATTTTGACTTGTGCTCTCCACTTCTCCTAGTAGTCTTAACAATTATGTAGACGAGTAACGAGATATTTTTCACCTTTTTTCTAGATTATAGTTCTTTTTTTTCTCTAAATTTACATCCCTATTTTGGATAAAATTACCCACAGATGATTTTAACTAAATTAGCAATTCCTCTAGCCTTTTTAGTAATTTATTAGATGGTACGATCATTTTACATTGAATATACTCCTAGTATCATTTATAATTTATTCTTGGTGTCCTTCGCGCTGTTATATATTCTCCCCTCAGCGTTCCCCTCTTTTGAATCTTTCCATTAATTCTCTCTGACATATCGTAACAAAGACCAAAGTTAAATCTGATAATCAAATTTCTTTGTTCTTTCTATTAAAGTATTCAACTCTTCTAATTTTCGAAAGCTTGATTCCCTTCCCAATGGAAATATCATTTCACATCACTCCCAGCTTCTCTTGGCGGTAAGAAATATCTATTTTCCCCTGGACTTTGATCGCAGACGTTTAAACCTAATTTACAGTTGGTTGCTTGCTTGCTTGATTCTGCGGCATTCCTAAATTTTAATACGTCATCTCATTCCCTTTCTCTCCCCTTAAGGAATATATTACATCCATCATGAGGAGATCTACAGGACATTCACTTCAGCGCTTACTCCTCAATGCACCCACTTATTGTATTTTGCGAAGCGGTTTTATATTTAATCGTTGTTTTCGAAACTTGTTATTGGTAATGGGAACGTAGAACAACAAACAGCGTAACCACGTCACTTATAAATCATTTGAGTTAAAACTATAACATTAAGCTCCTCTCCAAAGTATTTATTTCTGCAGTGGCCGTAAATGCTGTGTTTTCTCTCCCCGAAGAGTGTCACTCTGTTCTTTTAAATACCTAAACTAGTTTTGCAATTCGTTTTTGAAAGTTTTCAGTCAACCTTTTCCGTCAAAATCACTCGAGGATAAGAATATTAATAGTAAACAGCTTAACAAGAATATTGATACCGAAGACCTTGTCATATTCAGATTCAAGAATATTCAAGGCGAAGATCTTATCAAGCTTTCATGCATCTTAACAGCGATGACCATGTAAAACTAGGCTTCAAGAATATTAATTGTGAAGACCTTGGCAGGCTCAGGCTGAAGAATATTAATAACGAAAGCCTTTTCAGGCTCTAATTCATGAATATTAATTGCAAATATCTTCTCAGACTCGGTTTCAAGGATAAAAATAGCAAAAAACCTTTTCAGAATCCGATTCAATAATTTTAATAGCAAAGATCTTTTCATGCTTTTGTTAACGAAGATTATGAATGAAGAACTTGTCGGGCTTAACTTTAAGATTATTAATAGGAAAGACTTTTGCAGATTCTGATTCCTAAATATTAATAGCGAATCCATGGTCAGGCTTGAGAAAAAAAATGGGAAAAATGAAAACCGTAAGGATCGGGTACATGAATATAAATAGCAAGTAGCTTGCCAGAGTCGTATTGAAAAATATTAAGAGTGAAAAGCTTGTTAGGCTTAACTTCCTAAACATTAATATCGAAGACCTTGTCAGTCTCGAGTTCAAGAATATTGAGAGGGAAGAGCTTGTTAGCCTCAAATTCCTAAATATTAATAGCGAAGTCCTTGTAAATCTCGGGTTTAAAAATAATAAGTGGAAAGAGGTTGGTAGGTTCAAATTCCTGAATTAATAACGAACCCCTAGTTAGGATCGGGTTCAAGATTATTCATAGCGCATATATTAGGTTTGGTTCAAGAATATTAGTAGCTAAGAAATAATCAAACTTGTTTTCACTAATATTAATAGCTAAGTGTTTCAGAGACTCACCTAACTGAATATTAATAAAAAAAACTTATCAGCTTAGGGTTCATGTTTATAAAATACCTTCACAGCTGGGGTTCAAGAATATTATTAGCTAAGACCATATCAGGTTCGGATTCAAGAATATTAAAATCGAAGAAGTTGTCAGGCTTGGGTTGAAAAAATATTAATAGTAAAGAACTTGTTAGATTTGGCTTCGTGAACCTAAGTTTGACAAGGTTTTTAATATTAATAATGACTCAGGTTTACAATTACTAATAGCGAAAACTTGTTAGTTTGGAATGGAAGATTATTATTAATAGTGAAGGCTTTGTCCGTCTCGGTTTCAAGAATTTTGATATAAATGACCTTGTCAGACTCAGATTCATGACGTTTAATAGCGGAAAGCTTAGCAGGACCTGTTCAAGAATATTAATAGAGAAGATATTGTCGGGCTTAGGTAAAAGAATATTAATACAATAGGAAAGGCCATGTCAGGCACAGGTTCAAGAATATTCATAGCGATGACCTTATCAGATTCGTGTCCTAGAAATTTAATATCTAAGATCTTATCAGGCTTTGCTTCATGATGTTAATAGCGAAGAATTTCCAGGCTGAGATTCTCAAATATGCATAGAGAAGATCTTGCTAGGCTTGGGTTCAAGAATTCTAATTAGTAAAGAGAAGGTCAGGTTTTAGGTTCATGAGTATCAATAGCGAAGACTTGTCAGGTTTGGGTTCATGAAAATTAATAGTGATAACTCTTCAGAATTAGACTCACAAATATTAATAGCGAAGATTTTGTGAGCTACGGGTTAAATATCTTTAATAGCCAAGACGACGGATTTTGACTTCATGAATATTAATATTAAAGACCTTTTCCGGCGTATGTTCATGACTATTAATAACGAAATCCTTATCCGACACGGGTTCAATAATTTAAATAGTGAAGACCTTAGAGGCCAGGTTAAAAATATTAATATTAAAGACAATTTCAAGCTCAGGGTGATAAATATTACGAGTACAAGCGAAGATTTTGTGAGGCTCGTGATCACAAACATTGATAGCGAAAATATTGTTAGGTTCAGGTTAAGGAATATTAATGTAGAAGGCAATAACAGATTTGAGTTAAATAATAATAAAAGCGAATACCTTGTCATACTAGAGTCAAGAATATCAATAGATAAGACCATGTGAGTCTCGGGTTGAATAATATTATCGGCAAAGACCATTTCGAGTTAGGGTTAAAAAAATTAAAAATACTTCGAACCTTTGTTGATATTCAAATTAAGTTTATTATTTAATTTGTGTAAATTCAACCTTTTGGGGGTTAGGTCGGTACGACTGCTTGGTTTGTTTACATTTGGAGTCGACTTTTGTTTTGGAATTATTATTGGATTTGCTTTTGTTGAATATTTTGCCATTAAAACTTTGATCTTGAAATTTGTATTCCTTATCTCTCTTTTGCTTGACTTAGGCCACTTGAGTTTTGTTAGAATTGTTGGATATTTCATTAATAAAGTAATTGGTACTTTAGTTAGATCAGTAGTCTAGGAGAGTTAGACTTGTTTGGACCTTTGATATAATTGAGTTCAAAATATATTTATAAGAGGATGTTTAGGACATCCTTCTCCCCAAAATAATTTGGAAGGCATCCCAATGTGCTTACAGGTAAGCACTTATATTATATGTATTAAATATTTTTTAAATAATTTGAATAGAGTTTATGAATCACAATGACATTGTCACAATCTGCTACCGGAATAATAATACCGAAAACCCTTTCAGGCTCTTGTTAAAGATTATTATTAGTGGACACCTTGTCAGGCTCGGGTTAATAATATTAAAATCTAAGAGTTGTCAGGTTCTGGTTAAAGAATATTAATAACGAATACCTTGCAGTCTCTGGTTAAATAATATTAATAGTAGAGTTTTTTGTCTCGCTACTGTTCTAAAATATTAATAGATCTGAAAGTATCAGGTTCGGATTCATAAATATTAATAGCGAGGACGTTGTCAGGATCGAGTCAAAGAATAGTGATTACGAAAACATCATAAGTATGTGGTCCATGGATATAAATAGCGAATCCATTGTCTGAGTCAGACTCAAGAATACTAACAGCAAAGATCATATGATCCTCAAATTCCTGAATATTAATAGCCAAGTCCTTTTCAGGCTTGGAGGTTAAGAATATTGCTAACGAAGACCTATCAAATTCGGTTCCAAGTATTTTAATAGCGAAGACCTTATCAAGATTAATTTTACTAATATTAATAGCGAAAGCTTTGATAGATCGTGTAGAAGAATAATAAGAACGAACAACTTGTAAAGCTTAGGTTCATTAATATGTTCAAAGATCTTGTAAGACTCGAGTTGAGGAATATTAATAGCACATACTTTGCCATGCCCGGATTCATGAGTATTAATGGTGATGACTTTTTCATACTCAGGTTCACAAATATATATATATATATATATACATATATATATATATATATATATATATATATATATATATATATATATATATATATATATATATAAATATATATATATATATATATATATATATATATATATATATATATATATATATATATATATATAGTTATATATAAATACCGAAGACTGTGTGAGTTTTAGGCTTTCGATTTTATTAATAGCGAGATGTGCTCAGTCTTGCCTTCAAGAATATTAATGTCATGGCAGGCTCGTGTTTATGACTATTAAGAGGGAAAACTTATCAAGCACGTGTTTTAAAATATTATTTGCATAGATCATGTAGGCTCATATTGAAGAATATTTATAGCGAAGTCAATCTCAAGGTAGGGCTTTGATGAATATTAACACCGAAGATTGCGCCAGGCTTGCGAGCATAAACATTGAAAGCGAAAACATTGTTTTGTTCAAGTTAAGGAATTATAAAGGCAAACACAATGTTAGGCTCAAGTTCATGAAAATTCATAGTGAATAACTTGTCTTTCTCAGATTCAAGAATATTAATAGACGAGACCTTGTGAGGCTCGGATTCAATAATATTATTAGCGAAGACCTTGCCAGGCTCCTGTTCAAGATTAATTTTGTGAACACTCTCAGGCTCGGGTTAATAATATTAAAACTTGAGAGTTGGCAGGTTTGGATTGAAGAATATTAATAACAAAGACCTTGTTAGTTTCAGGTTCATAAACATTAATACTGAGGGGGTTTCTAGACTTGGGTACATGTATCTGCTACCTATATACTAAAGGATTTGTCAGGCTCGATAGTTGTGTTCAAAATTATTTATAGCCAAGACCTCCTCAATATGAGTCAGGTTGATGAATATTATTAGCGAAAACCTTATTACGCTTGTTTTTTAAAATATTAATATTTCAAAAATATTAATACCGAAGGACTTCTCTCAGACTCGAAATTTGTGAATGCCTTTGAATTGCGTTGGCTTCTTATTTTTTTCGATAATACACAAAAGTATTTCCCCCTCCTTTATCCCCAACTTCAGTTTCTTGGCTTATTCCCCCATTATCAATTTCACTCTTTATAAATTATCAATAAATTGGATCTCCCCCTACGATCGTGCCCTCGTCTCGCGCGTAAGGCCAAGCTAATTGGCGTCACAAAAGCACCCTCCATTTACAAATGTATCTTTTATATTTCCATCCTAATCTTCCATTTACACCTTAGACCACCACCCCATTTCTGATAGTGCCAAGTCCCCTCATTGGTTCGTGCCTACCCCCCTCCACTATCCTGTTGCACGCTCATATCACACAAAAGGGGGAGCCTTCCTAAAGTCCACCTCGCGCCCGCCCTTTCTCGTCTCGGTACGCTTCGCCAACTTTGATCCAATTAAGTCAATTAAATGGTTCATCGTGCGAGACGGGGGAGAGAGAAGAAGAGAGGGTCTCTTAATTGAGACAGAGGAAAGGGATAGAGAGATCAGTCTCTCATCGAGCAGTTAAAGACAAGCGAATCAAATGTAAATTATCGCTGTTTCCTCATTTTAGTTAAGGAAGTGGTGGAAAAAAAAAGAAGAGAAGTTTCTTTATATGAGGAACAGTTGAAACAGAGACGGTTTCCTGTGAGGGATCAGTCTCGATTCATTCTTGATCAAGATGACAGAGTGGAAACATGAAAGATACAGCTTTATTTGATTATCCTATCCACCCCTCCTCCTTTCCATTTATATATATATATATATATATATATATATATATATATATATATATATATATATATATATATTATATATGAGGTAATGAAATTGCTAATGGAGGCGGTTGACAAAGCTGATTTTAAAGTTAGTAATTTGTTGCTGTGTCTAGTAAAGGGTCTCATTTCAGGTACTACAAAGAATCTATGATTTTAGGGATCATCATATGATAGAAAAGTCGGAGAGTAAATTTTGTTCAAGAAATTATTGACTAATATATCAACCAAGGTAACAGTTACTAATTATTTTTAAACTAATTTTTCAGAGTTTGGAATTCTTTATGCATCAACGAATAAGTAGAGAGATGGAAACCTCTATATATTAAGCCTAGGGATTTATTTTACTGCGCTAAGTTTAACATAACATAACATAATTTCACAGATGACAAAAGCCACAAGGGCCTATCAAAGGTCATCCGCATCCGTCAAAACCCACCCACAAAAAGCACCATCACCAGGGGAAGACAAAATCAAAGTCTCCCACAATATAATATAACAGATGACAAAAGCCACAAGGGCTCAGCATAGGTCATCCGAGTCAAACGGCCTCTTTTTTTAAGGCACCCAAACTCCCAGGAAAACATCCAGAGGATTGCGTCCAGAAACAAGGGTATCACCAATCAAGGCTTGTCAAGAACTAAATTATGCAGCTATAGATATATAAAAACAATATTAATATATACAAAACTTAGGAACCATCACAACCTTCCCTCCCCATAAACTCATCCAACCTACTCTTAAATACATTTAAATTTGGACTACCTACTACCCTCCGCGGCAATTTGTTCCGGAAGTCTACCACTCTATTGGTGAAAAAATATTTTCTTAAATCAAACTTACACCCTTGCTTTTTAATTTTCAAGTGGTGATCTCGAGTTCGATTTCCATCATCTAACTAAAAAAACTTGCTAATATCCAATTTATCTATCCCAGAAAATTTTTTAAAGAGCTCAATCATATCCCCTCTCACACATCTTTCGAACGAGAACATATTTAATACCCTCAGTCTATCTATATATTCAAGGTGCCTCAGGAAAAGAATAATCTTTGTTGCCCTCCGTTGCACTGACTCGAGAAGGTTAATATCGTGCCTAAAATGTGGGGACCATGCCTGTATACAGTACTCTAGATGTGGCCTAACATAAGAGTAATAGAGTTTAAGAATAACCTCCTTACTTTTGTAACTGACATTTCTCTTAATGAAACTCAGCACTCTATTTGCCCTATTTCTTGCTTCAATACACTGCTTAGAAAACCTTAATGACTTATCTATTACTACTCCTAGATCTTTCTCATCCTCTACTGAGTTCGGCCAATGCCCATTCATTTCATAGTTAAATTCTCTATTATCTTTTCCCATGTTAATAACTTTGCACTTATCAAGGTTGAAAGTCATTTGCCACTTATGTACCCAGGATAACAATTTATTTAAATCCCCCTGCACTTTAAAATTATCATCAATATCTTTAACTACAGCTGCTAATTTGGTATCATCTGCAAAAATTGACACTTTATTATTGGAAGGAAAAGACCGGGAACTAGTAGAGGACCCTCAAAATATAGCAAACATTCTAGAAGAACAATACAAGACTGTATACAGTGAGCCGATACAAGAAAAAGTAATAAAAAATCCCAGTGCTTTCTTTAAAACAAAAGAAGAAACTGAACATATTATCAGTGATATAAATTTTACACCTAAAGATATTGTAGAAGCGATCAGCAAAATGTTTACAACAACGTTATAATCATGGAACGAATCAAAATTCTAGAATATAGAACGAAATTTATCATGTTTTTACACAGACGCGCGAAGTTTGAGGGATAAGATCGATGAATTGAAGTCTCTGTCGTGGATTAGCCGAGATTATATATATATATATATATATATATATATATATATATATATATATATATATATATATATATATATATATATATATATATATATATATATATATATATATATATTTATTTGTTTGTTTTATTATAGTTAATATAACAAATAAAATTTGACTGGAGGCGTAGGTTCGTGCCTCGGTGATCGCTTGAGGATCGTTCTCTACGAGTGCTAAACTTTACTTCATTCTAAGGAATGAATAAAAGGGGTTTCTTTCTTGACTTTATCAAATATTGCCACTTCAACTCGTTCGAGGATAATTAAAACAGATTTTACTAAAAAAAATAGATTTATGAACATAAACCCTCTCACTAAATAACATTAAAACATATTGATCTAATACACGTATAAAAACAAAATGGGATTACTTGCCGAGCTCTCGAGGCTCAATTCTAGATAGAATTTTACGGGCGAACAATTTTAAGTTAATATCTTATCTTTAGCCAGACATCCAATAAACTAATTTTAATGAAGGGGGGCATAAACAACAGGATTATTCTTTACTTACATAAGGTAATGGAGATTAATACCCGATTCCAGTTAGAATATCTTCGTGGATTTTGTCCCTGAGATGAGTAGCTCGAGTAGTTTGTTGGTTGTTCACAAGATGGCGTTACTCCGACATAAAGGTGGACGAGTGACGTCACGCGGAAAATCAAATGAGTGACTGAAGGTCCAAAACAAAACGGATGATTCTTCTGGTTTCAGTGGTCGTGATGAACTTGACCTCGTTTTCTTCCGGACGAGATTAAAAAGTTGACTTCTTTTTTTTTCTTTTTTTTATCTAGTTGGGTTTTGTCCAACTCAAATAAGGTAAGATTTGGAGCCCTCAAGCTGTGTAGATTAATACTCAATAATCTTGGGGCTCAAACTGTACCGAGCTTTCTCGGCACAATCTAGTGTTGTCCAATGACGGCAAGTTCTCCTTAACTTGCAAAAAAAAAACTTTCTATCGGTGATTTTTCTGTATTCTTCTTGAACTTGAAAAATCTTCTCTCCCAGTGACTTTCTTGTCTCTTCAGTTGGAACGAACAAAAAGCCTCGTTTCCACGTGTCAACCTGTTTTATACCTCAATTAACCCCACGGGATAAATAAGGTGTGGAGGTCTCACATATGGAACGTAACTGAAGTTTCCCTTTTGTGTCGGTTGTTTGTCTACTCGGCATTTTGAACTTAGGGGTGCACGTAATACGATGTCGACCGTTGGCACTTTTGACTTTCGTATTTATAAATTTTGTCCGTTCTCCTATGTTACAGGAGAACATCGGAGGGGCAAAGCTAAACCCATATGCCTTTTGTTATTATTACATTAGTTCTCCTCACCAAGAGGGAGGCCTCGATACATATATACACTCGCTAGTTCACAACAGTTTTTGTTAAATTCTTACACCTCTACAGTTTCAGTTGCCTCGGTAGATTTTGATATTATAGCAGTTACGGATCAGTTCGATTGTTTCAACAGGAAATTAAATCGATAATTTGACTTATCTGGCTATGAAAATTTTAATAAGAATAAGTCTGGAGGAAAATGTAGACACGTTATTTTATACATAAATAAACGAAAGTTACAATTATCAAAGATATCAAAATTCATAATACTTCTGAGATTTTAATTATTATTTATGATAACTAGCAATTAAATCAAATTTGTCGTAATCTATTGTCCACCAAGCCAAACGGAAAAGTACGATATTATTCATGTTGAAAAACATTCGAGCTTAATTAAACAAAGATTAACGGTTATATGCCATGACTTCAATTTTCCAAACGTAGGTTTACATTTTTGAATGGAACAGAGGGAAATGCAGAAAATTGACCTCTCAAATTTTATAAACGATAACATCATGTGTCAAAAAGTAGAAAAAGCCAGACGTTAACATAATAGGCCAGAGAAAATTTTAAGTAGTGATGAAATTTCAGTAGAAAGTATAAATGTAGGCGAAGCACTTGTGAACAGCGATCACAGCATAATTCGATTTAGTTTAAATATTCTTATAAATGTTCATGGCAGCTCTCAACTCGTGCCTAACTTTAATTCTTTTTCAGGACTCCTTAAAACTTTTACATTTTATTTTAATCTTAAAAGTGGAAGACGCCATCAAAATGTATAAAGGATATCAGCTTTTATTTTTTCACTATGGATAACAAAATAGTAAGGTATAAATTTAGACCTTCTAACAGGACTAATAATGTGCTGTGAATAAATAAGTTATTGTATAAACTATCGAAAAAAATATTGTTAAGAAACGAAACCTTATACATTTATTATCTTCGTCTTGTCAAAGAAGAAAGACCATCTGAAAGGAACTACGGTAAAACACAATCGTAGTTCTGAAAAACATGAGCCCAACCGATTTTATAAATATCTAAATAATCTTAAGCCAATTAAAGTGTATATTGGATGCCTGTAAAATGACGATATAATTTTTAGCAACGTTTCGGACAAGGTAGTTTAAACATTAAATCAATATAATTAGAACGTTTTAGGATCGAAAATACAAATAACTTACCTACCATAAAATACAAGAGGATAAAGTTTCATGAAGACTACAATTTCAAGTATCGACATTACCAAAAATTAAATTAGCCTTTATATTAAGAATCAACATTTCTAAATCACCGGCCCCCGATATCTATCTAATCTACACTGAAGAATTAGAAAGTGAATTTTAAAAGCTGTTTTGTACAATTTCAAAAATCTTTGACAAGGGAATAGTTGCTAGAAAGTTCAAAGAGGCAAATGGAACAGCATTTTTTTCTAAAAGGCAATATAAAGGCTGATCCTGGTTACTTTCGTCCCATTTTCATTATTTTGTTCGTCGGTAAACGCATGAATTACATTGTTAGAGAAAGGATCGAGGAGTGTCTGGTAGTAGTAACATACAGGAATTAATGAATCTAGGGAGGGCTTTCGACACGAAGGCCCATATCTAAGTCATTTGCTCAATTTGAGCAGGATAAAGATGCGATATAGTTTCTCTCGATTTCAAAAGGCTTTTTATATTGTATCTCTTAAAAAATTTTTAATAGAGTTAAAAGCACACGGAATATTATGTAAAATTTTAAAATTTGTCGAGGACTCGAAATTAATCACTTTGGAAAATATAGTGACTGAAGAACCTTACAAAGGGGCTTGGATAAAGGAGGCGAGTTGCTGAAAAAATGGCAGATGCAATTGAATGTGAGTAATTGTAATGTAATGCAGATATGTAACGATAATCTCTGTTGTGATTACAATATATATGGACACATTCGAAATAGAGAAACGTAGATTTGGGTGTCTTAAACTAGAGTGATTTAAAAATATGCGCTGCATCTTCACAAAAGACAAATAGAGTTCAGGGCTATACAGCCAGACATTTTAGGTTAAGTACTAATTTTATTCTCCTTCCTCTATATAAATAGTGTTTTATAAGGCCTCATGTGGAGTATGTTTGAGATTATGGCTTCCATATATTTGAAAGGAAATTGCAGTATTGGAACGCGTCCAGCGTCCAGCCACGAAATTAATTTCTGAACTTAAAAATAGATCGTACGAAGAAAGTCTGAAGCACCTGAAGTTATTTTTATTGAAAGACCTGTATCAACGTTACAGATTAAAGTCTTTAAAATACCAATCATGTTCGTTAATAGACATTATGACTCATTATTTAAGTAGATAACAAGGTGGCCTAGACAAATAATGATTTGGAGCTAGTAAACGAAGGTTTGAACAGAGCAATTGCCCAAACTCTATATTTTATATATAAAATAACAGAAATTTGGAATAACAGAGAAGATCTTTGAAAGCGCTGCGGGAAATATTTCTTTCAGAATAAAAGGGGGTAAATATTACATAAAAATAAAACTACTGAAATAAGAGTAAGTAAACTAATTCTTTATTATTCATATCCACTCTTTCTTTTACCTCTTCTTCACCTCTAACATTCACCATTGTTCTTTATCATGAACTACCAAGGACCTAAAAGCAAATTGGTCATTATTCGGCCATACACAACCATGATACAGCACCTTGTCAATGGAGACAAGTAAAGAAGTGCCTGCGTCCACAATGCATAGAAATATTGGGTCCATGCTGCCAGGATTTTAATACAGATGGATAAACGAAAGACCCCAGGATTTTAATACAGATGGATAAACGAAAGCACCCCAGGATTTTAATACAGATGGATAAATGGAAGAGCCCAGGATTTTAATAAAGATGGATAAATGAAAGCTCACAGGATTTTAATAGAGATTAATAAACGAAAGCCCACAGGCTTTTAATGGGGATGAATAAACGAAGGCCCACCAGGATTTTAATACATATGTGTAAACGAAAGCACACCAGGATTTACTATAGATAAAATAAACGAAAGCTTCAAGGAATTTAATACAGATGGATAAAGGAAAGCTCCCAGGATTTGAATACAGATGGCTAAACGAAAACTCTCAGGATTTTAATACAGATGGATAAAGGAAAGCTCTAGGATTTTAATACAGGTGGATAAACGAAAGCTCCCAGGATATTAATACAGATGGATAAAAGAAAGCTTCCAGGATTTTAATACATATAAAAAAAGAGCCCCCAGGATTTTAATACAAATGGATAAACGTAAGTTCCCACGACATTGATAAAGATGGATAAACGAAAGCTCACAGGATTTTAATACAGAGGGATAAACGAAAGCACCCCAGGATTTTAATGCAGATGGATAAACGAAAGCTCCCAGGATTTTAATAGAGATGTATAAATGAAAGCTCCCAGGATTGTAATACAGATGAATTAAGGAAAGTACCCAGGAGGTTAATACAGATAGATAAACTAAAGCTCCCACGATTTTAATACAGATGTATTAATAAAGGAAAGCTCTACGATTTTAATATCGAGGAATAAACGAAAGCTCCACGATTTTAATATCGAGGAATAAACGAAAGCCCCTAGGATTTTAATATAGATGGATAAACGAAAGCCCCCAGCATTTTAATACAGACGAATAAACGAAATCCCACCAAGATTTTAATACAGATGGATAAACTAAAGCTCCAAAGATTTAAATACAGATGGATAAACTAAAGCTCCAAAGATTTAAATACAGATGGATAAACAAAAGAGCCCAGGATTTTAATAACGATGAATAAACGAAAGCTCCTAGGATTTCAATACATATGGATTAACAAAAGCCCCGGGAATTTTAATACAGATTGATAAACGAAAGCTCCCAGGATATTAATACAGATGGATAAACGAAAGCCCCAAGGATTTTAATATAGATGGATAAACTAAAGCTCCCACGATTTTAATACAGATAGACCAACGAAAGTACAAGGATTTATTACATATAAATAATCAAATTGACAGGATTTTAATATAGATGAATGAACGAAAGCCTCAACGATTTTAATATATATGAATAAACGAAAGCCCCCAGGATTTTAATAACGATGGATAAAGGACAGTACCTATGATTTTAATACAGACGAATAAGCAAAATTCCGCCAGGATTCTAATACAGATGGATAAACTAAAGCTCCAAGGATTTTAATAAAGAAGGATAAACGAAAGAGCCCAGGATTCTAATAAGGCTCAATAAACGAAAGCCCCCAGGATTTTAATACAGATGGATACACGAAAGCCCCCGTCATTTTAATACAGATGGATAAACGAAAGCTCCCAGGATTTTTATACTGATGGATAAACGAAAGATGCCAGGATTTTAAAACTGTTGATTAAACGAAAGCCCCCAAGATTTTAATACATATTGTTAAACGAAAGCTCCTATGATTTTAATACAGATGGTAAACGATAGCTCCCAGGATTTTAATACAGATGGATAAACGGAAACCCCCAAGTTTTTAATACAGCTGGATAAATAGACACCCACAAGATTTTAATATGAATGGATAAACGGAGGCTCTCAGGATTTTAATACAGATATATAAACGGAAGCACCCAAGATTTTAACACATATGGATAAACAGTAACCCAGATGTAGGTAAGTTCAAAAGAGTTGCGCACCCTCTTTTTCTTGCTGATCGCAAATATCCCCCTCTTTTGGCTAATTATAAAACAGTCCAAAAATGTTCGATATCCCTCATTCTACCGGTTCCTTTCAATCTCTTTTATTGATGAATAAAAACCGCTCTCAACTCTGTAAATCGTATATGGGAATACTCAGAAGAGTTCAAGCTAACGGTCCAATTTACGCGAAGAGTTCAAGCCTACAGTCCAATTCTGCGAAGAGTTCAAGCCTACAGTCCAAATTACGCGAAGAGTTCAAGCCTACAGTCCAATATACGCAAAGAGTTCAAGCCTACAGTCAAATCTACGCGAACAGTTCAAGCCTACAGTCAAATTTACGCGATGAGTTCAAGCCTACAGTCAAGTTTCTGCGAAGAGTTCAAGCCTACAGTCCAATTTACGCGAAGAGTTCAAGCCTACAGTCAAATTTGCGTCTTCTTAACCAGGCCTATACGCTTCCTGCCCCAACCCCATAATTTCACAACGACTGTGCCTTATATAAACCAACAAAACTGACTCAAGCGGGAGGATATGCAAGGGATCCCCCCTCCTTCTATAAACGCTTTTCTCTTTTTTATCCCCTCTTTACCCCCAATCTCAACAGAGCAGGAGGCCGACACTAGCTAAAAGGCTTGGGGGAAATCAAATTATAAATTAAAAGACTCGGAAAGAAAAGGAGGCCTTTTGTTAGACCGCTCTCGTTCCAGTTCCCGAGGGAGCCTGGAATTAAGTGAATGCGGGAATAAGTCTGTGTTTATTTCTCTTCCCCACTCCTATTTTTGGTCTACAACATAAAAGAAAGTTCCTTAAGAAATGGATCGTTGTAAATGGTGTTTGTGTGGGAAAGAAGAAAAGAAGAAAACATTAAAATGAGGAGGGGATGGGGCCGATTGGATCTAGAATACGGAACCTGGTAGGAGCTAGAGTTTCTATAGCAACACCCTCTGTAATACTGAGGTTCAAAAGGTAGTAGTGGTTCGCTAACCTGTCTTTGTCAAGGAGGATCCTCGTCCGGATAATGAAATAGACATAAAGCTGAGCCCTGGTGAGCCCGAGGGCACCAGGGGCCGATCCACTTTGCGGAGAGGTGCCAGAAATTTTATGTTCTGACACCAAACAGCGTTCAGGTGGAACCCTCGTCGCCCTGGGGCAAAGGGATCTGTTCCGCGTCAGAGGTATGTGGATATAGGTACCCCTCGCCAGGATTCTTTGGAACATAGAGTGTGAATGCGTGTGTTGTTAGGACGAGAGAGGAAATAAAGCAGCGTTGTAATTGGTTATGTGTGTAATGAGAAGTATAAGATCTAACCCCCACCCCCAGTACAGGGCTGAGCACTGCGCGTACACCAAATGGTAGCCGTATATCTACATGCGCTGACGTTTGTGTCCGCTCATGCCGGGATAGAATCTGGTACCGCGACGTTGGGAGACCACGGCTGTATCCACTCGGCTAGCAAGAGTTCTCGGTCGTACTTTTGAGTGTTTCCGCTTTTTATATGAAATTGTTCCGAGAGGTGTATAAGATCCTTCCAGCACTAGTGTTTAATGTTGACGAAATTTGCTATTTTAATTTGTGTTGTCTTAATTTGTTTCCATTATTCCATTACTTTCCTTTCCACCACCTGAAAATGCTCTCGTCAGTTGTGCCATTTTCTTTTTATCCCCCTCCCCCGGCTCCCTACAACATATTTAATGGGAGGGGTATATATCTCGCTCCAACACTTCATTCAAATCCTGTTGCAGTTGATTCCAAGCCATCTCGAAGTTCAAAGTGAAACGCCCCATGAGACCATTCAGGGATGAAAGAGGAAAGAGATGACCTTAATAGAGAACAAAAGCAAATCATTTAAACATATACACCTTTGGTCAAAAGTGCAAAGCATCCTTCATAGAATTAAATAATTTAACATATTTAATAAAACTTTTTAGAATTTATCATATCATTAATAAATCTGTATTATACTCGTAATAATGTGTATTTTGTTAATGTATTTGAATATTTTGCTATGTTTGAATTACTTAATATTTTATCCAATTGTGTACAATTAATAAAATTTTGTCTTTTTAAATCAGAATTTAACCAATATTTCTTAACTATTGTGTATTCAATATTGTTCCAAATAATATAAATAAAAATAAGGAACCACTACTATTTATCATCTACGTCAACGACGATACCAAGCTTGGTATGAACGTTGCAAAGGATGGAAATACTGCCCGCCTGCAGGAAGATCTTGGGAAGATTGGGGAGTGGTCGGACACGTGGAAAATGCCTTTTAACGTGAACAAATGCAAAGTGATGCATATCAGCCACCTCAAGTTCTCGAAACAGTGCATTGAGGCGGAGAAAAAGGCCCAAAGGATGCTAGGCTACATAAAGCGCCAGTTTGGATATCGGAACAAGGAGATTGTACTGTGTTTGTACAACTCACTTGTCCGACGGCACTTGGAGTATGCCGTACAATTTTGGAGTCTTTCATTTCGAAAGCATATCGTGAGATTTGAACGCATGCAAGCCAGGGCAACCAAAGTAATTCCCTCTATCAGCCTTAAAAGTTATGAAGATAGATTAAGGGAATTAGATCTGTTCTCGTTGGAAACCCGTAGAATGCGTGGTCAGCTCATCGAAGTTTTCAAAATACTTCGAGGGTTCGACAATGTTGACTACGGGAATATTTTCTCACTTGCTGACAACAGAACAAGAAATCACGGCTTTAAACTTGAACTGAAGCGTTACAACCGCGATCTGTGTCGAAATTTTTTCACGTACAGTATCTGCGGTAGTTGGAATGCACTTCCAGTGGAAGTTGTCAACAGTGAATCTGTTGACCAGTTCAAGTCAAGACTAGGCAGGGTCTAGAAAAAGTGGCCGTTTAAGGACGTAAAGCATTTGAGCAAAAATTTGCCCGCTCGACTGCTAGTCCAAAGGTACCCTCTTTGAATTAACCCTAAGGTCTTCTAGGGTACTTTCTTTCCTTGTTACTCCATAGCCAAGGGTTATCACAAGTAGAAATTTCTTAAAGAATATAATGTTCAGGATATGCTCTCCAAAGCACTATAAAATGATATTAAGTGACCAAAAGCTTTGTATCAAGAAAAATAAGTGACAAAAAACGTGTTACAACACTTAGAGAAGACTTATCTATCATTCGGACTTTGCTACACAATCGCAGAAAATACATTTGAACGTCCAGTAGGCCAATGATCACAAATCTTGACCCAATGAAGAATGGTCTATACTTAGCTGGCCAGATGGGGGTAATTTAAGGTATGTAATAATTACTATTGTATTGTTGTTTTAAGTGTATTTTATGAAATTTCATTTAAATATATCTTGAACGAAAATATTTTAAAAATTCACTTTTGTAAAATTTGTAGGTTTTCAGCATTTCTGTACCGACCTTTGTGAAAAGAAGAGTTAGAGAGGAATTTCACCTTGTTTGGGGGGTAACCAACTCTAAAGCATAGAGTTAGGTCTATCATGGTATAGAGGTGCATTGCTTTCTGGGGCTTAGGAAAAATGTTTGTAGCCTAGGGAAGAATAACATTCTCAACTTCTACCACCATGTCACAAGTTTTAGAGCCATAAGAATGCATTTTTTTTTCGAAGCCCTCAGAAGGAGCTCTTACATATAGCCCAGTGATAGATGGAGAAGGTTACCCTGCCACCCCCTTAGAACCCAAAGTCTACCCATGGCGCCTGAGAAAGATAAACCTGCACGTCCAGAGCGCCCCAAGGGAGCAGCGAGAATTTCAAGCGGGCGGATGACTCCGGCGCTCTTATCAAGAATGGTCGGGCCAGTCGAACCCAAGGAGCCGCCTTTGAGAATTTAGCGCGGCCTCGTGGTCTGTGTTGGGTTTACTTTCTCTCCCGTCACATCGCCTGATCGGCGCCAGACCTACGGCGTCAGGACTTTCACGCAAGCTTGTGATCCTCGCCGAGAATATCCTCTCCCCCAGGGTGCGCCATGTCTAATGAGATCCTCGTCCACTTTTTGGGGCCTCTGGCGTCTCGCTTCCGCAGAGGCAGTATAAATACTTCTGGCAAAATTTTGAGAAATTAGTACCATACAGCCTCGTCTTGGTTAGCGGCCACGTACAATCTCGTACGCCCAGCTCCACCTCGAAACTGCTTCCAGTTACGAATACGACGTGTCACCTCTCTACTCGGCCTCGCTCGTACCTAAGGCCAGAGTTACCCCCCGAACATACTATAGACACGGACAGGCATCTATCACTCGGGTATCGACTTCGTTCTCGTCTGGAGTACTCTCTCGTTCATTTCTCAGTGAGGTTAAAGAAGAAGGAATTTTGCAAGTGGAACTTTGCAGCGTCCCGCTTCCTCGTTGTCTCTAAAGCCTCCAGTCAATTAGGCTTTAGGTGAGGCTCCCCGATATTTGCACTCTCCCACTTTCCTGGAAGCAATCATCGTACAGCCTCTCTCGGACTTTCGTCCCCGTTGAGTCAGTTGTATCCCCCCCCCTCCCCCGTTTGATACCTCGGGTCTCATCTTATTTATTATCATATATTTATTTTTGCTAATAATATTTTTTTGTATATAGTAAATTTATTTTTCTACAATCAGTTTCTCTAAACCCAGGACCTCTAGGAATTGATTATTTAGGCCAACCGCACTCGATTTTTATTATTTAACCCTCTCACTGGGATCTGTATCCCGATTCTCTGGAGTGCTCCCTTCCCGCGTCACCGCAGAATTAATCCTCGGCTAGCATCGACGTTCGACTCTACGACACCCAGCCTTGTAAAATTGAGAATTATTTGTAATAGCGCAATCATAATCATGCGGTTAAGGAGGCAATTTGTAGTCTAACTAGCTCCTTCCGAGGGCTTCGATAAAGAGCTACTTAGCCAAAAAGTTGCCTTCTTAACCGCAAAATTATGATTGCGCTATTGCAAATAATTCTCGATTTTACAAGGCGGGGCTAAAATGGATAAAACAAATTTTCTATTCTCTTCGACATGCAGGGATGGCAATTAAAAAGGCCAATCGAAAGACAGTATTTTGACTGTCTTAGAAAATCTTATTTCTTGCGTTATCTTCTCGTGTAAGTGAGAAGAGCTATTTCTGAGGTACACGATATATTAACAAATACACTCGCAAATAAGAATGAATGAGTCGAATGCAAGCAAAATAAATGTATATAGTAGAATTAGACTCTTGAACAACTTCATTTAGTATTACTAAAAAAAAAATAATAATAAGTATAACATTAAGGAGATTAAAAAAAGTATATATATATATATATATATATATATATATATATATATATATATATATATATATATATAAGAATGTCTAAACTAGTTATATAAGTTAATAGAATAATTATAATAATTGCAAAAAATGTATTCCAAAACTTGGAGAGAAAAAAAAGGTTGCAAAATATATATATAAAAGAAAAGCTTGAATTCGTTAAAACACAAATTAAGATTCACACAAAAATACAAATTACAGGATTGAAGGTCATAGAAAAAGAATCAGAAATCTAAACAAATAAAAAGCGTAGCCCTCACAACCAGGGCAAACCCTACAAACTCTCTTCACCCACAATCTATCATCTCATCTTCCAAGGGAAAACACCAAATCAATGCAGCCTCAACCATAATGAAGACTTCCGTCTGAAGATGCCTTAAGAAATGCGAAAAACCTCACGGGCAAAACTCAAATTGGTCGTAAAAAATAAAATGTAGCTTCCTCAACTAATCTTTAATCTCCAACCAGATACAAAAAACTGCTTTCGCCAGTTGGAACGTTCCAAAATAAATATATATATATATATATATATATATATATATATATATATATATATATATATATATATATATATATATATATATATATATATATATATATATATATATATATATATATATATATATATATATATATATATATATATATATATATATATATATTTATGTATATATATATATATATATATATATATATATATATATATATATATATATATATATATATATATATATATATATATATGTATATATATACAGACGGTTAATGTATTAGTATTTTTAGACAAATGACTCTACTTCAGGTGCAGCGTGACACCCTCGTCCTCAAACTGGAAGACGGGCACTTAGGGAGGCCTTCTACAATTCCCCCCAAAACACATTTCAAAGTACCCCCTTTATGTTAGTCTCGTTTACTGTGCGATTAATGTATTAGTATTTTTGCTAGACCTGAAGTAGAGTCTGTTGTCTAACAATCCTAATACATTAAAACCGCACGAATCTGTCTTGGAATTTTTTTGCATATAATATATATATATATATATATATATATATATATATATATATATATATATATATATATATATATATATATATATATATATATATTGGTTTGGGCTGCTCCTGTAGAGCTATAATTTAATTTGTAGGATAAACGAAAGGACGTAGAGGGAGAAATTTATTTCCTATCTTGATAACAACAACTTTTCAGGTGTTAATTTCACTCATCTTCTGGTACTGGAAATTACAAATTCGTGAAAAAGATTAATATTTTAAGTTAAAATTAAAACATTCAAATTATGGAAGATTTAGGCCGTTAATGTAGAGAGCAATGCAGAACTAACAAAGTTATTGGGTTGTTTTTTTATGATAAGTAATTTAATTAGTAAAATTTCGCTATATAAATTTGATAAAACACTAGATGCACTTCGAGAAAACACTAA
This sequence comes from Ceratothoa steindachneri, assembly GCA_963969495.1. Classification (NCBI taxonomy): domain Eukaryota; kingdom Metazoa; phylum Arthropoda; class Malacostraca; order Isopoda; family Cymothoidae; genus Ceratothoa; species Ceratothoa steindachneri. The sequence goes on from OZ018327.1 coordinate 87,997,897, forward strand.
CCTTATACAATTAGCGTTTAAAGGAACACTGGCAGGAAAGTGCGAGGGGCGTAAGAAGAAAGAAAAGATTAGGAGATTGGTTTATATTTTAAAGCAAAAGTAGGTGATTGAAAGAGGAATCGGAATTTAGAGGAGAAAAATATTTAATATACCTTGATTCTTGAATTTTTAATGATACAGGATCGGTGATGATTTTTAAAATTTTAAATGGTCTAAGGTGACATCGGTTTTACAATTGATGGAAAGTAGCAGAACAGCAAGAATTCTTTCTTTGAGAGAACTTTCCCAGTCATGTGGCTAATTCCTTGTACAGTTGGAGAGAGTACAGCGAAGCTCATTCCGGAGCTGCTAAACAAACCCTATGAAGAGAATCTTAAAGAATTGAAATTGCTCTCGCTTTAAGATAGCCGCCTTCGCGGCCAATCGATTGAAGTCCTCACAATTATGAATAGTTCGATAATATAAAAGTTTGATTCCATTTTTGAACGAACTGAAAACACTACGCGGACAAATGGACATAAATTGAAATTAAAACATTATCAGCTGAATATCTTGTGGAACATTTTACTTATAAAATTGTCTCAAGTTGAAATGCTGTGGCAGCAATTGTAGTTCCAAAGCATATGGATAAACATGTTTAAAATCAAATTGGATAATCGCCTATTTACATATTACGCACACGGAGTCAATCCATGTTTATTTTACCTCCCCCAATCTTTAACGACTGGTATTGATTATATGATTCTATAAACTTTGAACGATTCCGATCCATTCACTAATAATGTTTTCGATTATTTACATACATATAAAATCACCCCGCTAAATTTAGCAGGGCGAAGAAAGAGAAAAAAGACCGATAATTCTCGTTTTCTGTTAAAGTAAACGCTATATCTTACTAAAAGGCTTCTTGAAACTTCTCTTTATAGATAAATGGTTGGTCGCCCATTCGTATGAGTCGCGTTCGTGAAGAGGGTCGAGGAACTCCACGAGATTTTTCAAGCGGATTAAGGAATTCTCACCATTGCCATGATCTAACCGCATTGATATGGACGTTATTGTTCACTTTTCTAAAAGGTGAGCGGGTTGAAGAAACCCAAGAAAACTCACAATTCTCGATTTATGTTAAAATAAACGCTATCTCTTACTAAAAGGCTCCTTGAAATTTCTCTTTATAGATAAATGGTTGGTCGCCCATTCGTATGAGTCGCGTTCGTGAAGAGGGTCGAGGAACTCCAGTAGATTTTTCAAGAGGATAAAGGAATTTTTACCATCGCCATGATCTAACCGCATTGATATGGACGTTATTGTTCACTTTTCTAGAAGGTGAGCGGGTTGAAGAAACCCAAGAAAACTCACAATTCTCGTTTTCTGTTAAAATAAACGCTATCTCTTACTAAAAGGCTCCTTGAAATTTCTCTTTATAGAGAAATAGATGGTCTCCCTGTCGTATGAGTAGTGTTCCTGAAGAGACTAGATGAACTCCAGGAGAATTTTCTAAGAGATTTAGGAATTCTTACAATTGCCCTGATATATATATATATATATATATATATATATATATATATATATATATATATATATATATATATATATATATATATATATATATATATGACGTAACAGAGGGAAGAAAAACGTGTTGACAGGCGTATACGTAATTTAAAGATGAACGATAAAGCTGTATTTATGATTTCCATCTTGTAAGTTTATTTCTTTGGTACCCACGTTTCGGGCAAACCTGTTCTCTAGGACCTTAAATAATTAAATGACAACGTGCATAAGATTTTGGCTTTGGTCTTAACATAGTAATTAGTTTTGTATTTCTCGAATGACAAGTTGAATATAGGGGCATTACAAGGGAAGCCTTTAAATGAATGAAGTTAAGAGGTTTATCCGTTTATCTCTATAAGTTACTATGTCTGTCCGTAGGTCAGTCGATCGGATGGTACCCATTTTACTTTTCAATGAGTTTTGGGGGGCAATAACATCGTAACAATTCGGCCGTTTCTAACAAACTTTGAATCCCTTATGTTGTTTTACATTCATTTTCGAATGATATGATTGCCAAGGTCCACCTAAGGTTAGTCCGGGAATTATTAAAAGAAAACTAACTATGTGTGTGATTGTCCCACTTGTTGAAAGTTTTGAAGGTCGTAAGGTCATATGGTCATAAGGTCATAAGACAAAGTAATTGAGAGCACGCGACTTAGGTCTGTTGACCTTAAGTTTAAAAAACGCCGACCCAAGCATTTTTACATAGCAAGTTTTATAATAAGATTAATTCTGTAAACGAGTTAGTGAAAAACAAAGAACGTATCGATCAGCTCGTGAAAACCAACTGGAGGGAAAATCATTTATGACCATTAAAGACACAGTACAATTTAGTTGACTTTTCATCAGCAGAATTGACTTGTTGAGTTCTTCTTTTAATTCTTGAGGATTTGATGTATTTAAAAATCAACGTGATTTCCAAAAAAAAAGGTTTTCGAAATGGAAATGTTGCGCCTTCATCCATTTTTATGCATGCTTCCCCTCACTTTCTGCACGAGTTAATTGACCCCATTGAATCACGCGAATTTCTCCTCTGCTGAATAAGGTTCGCTCAGACTGAACATCTTCCTCACCGTTTCCATTTCGAGAACCTTTTTGAGCATGGCCCCGTTTGTTTTAAATAAATCAAATCCTTAAAAAAATTAAAAGAATAACTTGTTTACAGAAGAGTTCGATGTAACATCCAGAAATTCCGAGAACATAGATTCGTGTAGTCATCGAATTGTTGAAGCAGAATAAACGCCCTTACGCCTTAATTCACATTTATCCATTTCTAAATAATTTTTCACTCTATACGAACAGTACTCTCGATCTCCCAAGGGAAGATTATCCTCTTTGATCCTTTAAGGGGATTCTTTCTTCTAAGGGGAAAAAGGGAAAACCTCCCGGCGGCGAAATTCCAATCTTTTTCCACTCAGTGTCGACAAGGGACGAAAATTAAAAAACTCAGGGCGAAAAAATACGAACAAAAATTCTTCCTCGCGCAGGGGGGTAATAAACTGATAGGGATCCAATAAAGAGCTTCATACTTCTGCCCTTCTGATCTTTTTTTTCTCTTCGGATTATTTATTTACTAATTTCAAAAGAAAAATCAATGGATGAATCTCACCCGAAAGTTTTAGCAAAGTTTCGTATAATGGTAAAGTTAGGGAGGTGAAAATAAGTGAAAGATGTATAATTCAAGTAGTCGAGGAGTGAGAATACTGAAATCACGAGAGAGCAGGAGTGTAAGCCACGCAACTCTCCTGGCCCAACTCACGTTTCACAGAGAAAGAGTTTCCTCAGCTGATCCCGAGGTGCACACCGACTATATCCGAGGTCATTTACACCAGTCGTGGGCAAGTGACCCCCCCCCCCCCACCCACACACACACACACACATGCGCCCTCGCGGGGTTTCCAACTGAGGCATTACCACGTCCCCAAATAAGATGAGGATGGAGGATCACCACCCCAAGGTCGGTTATCCGTAGCATATATTAAAGGTTGTTTAATTTTTATAAACCTTTTTTTCAACTTATTTTCCTTGATTTTTGCCCTCCCACGAAACGTTTTGCAACTGACTTTACTGTTTACTTTCTGATCTTCCGTCGTTCACGGCCAACTTACTCTTTCCTTTCTGATCTTCCGTCGGTCACGGCCAACTTACTGTTTACTTTCTGATCTTCCATCGGCCAAAGCCAACTTACTCTTTCATTTCTCATCTTCTGTCGGTCAAGGCCAGCTTACTCTTTCCTTTCTGATATTCTGTTGATCAAGGCCAACCTACTCTTTCCTTTCTGATCTTCCGTCGGTAACAGCCAACTTATTCTTTCCTTTCTCATCTTCCGTCAGTCATGGCCAACTTACTGTTTACTTTCTGATCTTCCATCGGCCAAAGCCAACTTACTCTTTCCTTTCTCCTCTTCCGTCGGTCAAGGCCAGCTTACTCTTTCCTTTCTGATCTTCTGTTGATCAAGGCCAACCTACTCTTTCCTTTCTGATCTTCCGTTGGTCACGGCCAACTTATTCTTTCCTTTCTCATCTTCCGTCAGTCATGGCCAACTTACTCTTTCCTTTTTCATCTTCCGTCGGTCACGGTCAACTTATTCTTTCCTTTCTCATCTTCCGTCAGTCACGGTCAACTTACACTTTCCTTTCTGATCTTCCGTCGGTCACAGCCAACTTAATCTTTCCTTTCTGATCTTCCGTCAGTCACGGCTAACTTACTCTTTCCTTTCTAATCTTGCGCCGGTCACGGCCAACTTACCTTGCCCAAACCAAGACCGCTTCCAGCATTGGCCACGGAACCTGACCATGGAGTTTCCCCCACCGGGGTACTCTTGTAGACTGATAAACCTGGTATCTAGAGGGATGCCATATCCTCACGGCCTCAATGCCACCAGTTAAGCACACTCTTGTCCAATATCCCGTTTCCAGTACACGCACTTTTGCACCTTACCTAACCCAGTACCTGCAAGTGGGCCGGTAGCTTTATAATTCCCACTATTTTCCATTTGTTTACCTTTACCACTTTCCTTAAAGATCTCTCCTTACTAACATTCTGACTCTCACGGGGTCGGATGATGTAGCGAGGGCAACGTCCCTGCAGCAAGAGAACCTGGAGGAACGGCATACCCTCTCTCTCCAGTGCTAGGGTATGTCATTAATAGGCAATTCATCCCCCATATTTCTTAGTGGACACGCCTATCCCTAGTCTTCTTTATTACATACCCTAATCTATACCCAACTTTTTCTGACTGCCCAATGAGGTTCTGGTAACTAGATGCAGGTCCAAATTCTTATTTAAACCGAGCCATTGACTGTCAAGCTAAATGTGAAGTATCCTACCTGTTGTGAGGTCTGAAAAACCGATATCAGGAAGAAGAATCAGGTAAGGAATGTTATACATTGTCGAATCTTTTCAACACTTCCAGTGCACATATGAGGCGCTACATTGGCCCAATCTTTCATAGTTTAAAGCGTACGGACAAAATATGAGGATGGGTATGATGACTCGGGTTATCTTTCCCATTCTAGCGCTCACCCGAGGCTGATTATATGGAAATTATCATATCATATTATTGATGTTTTTTTATCCTATAGGAGCCTTCCCTATACCTCCTAATGAAATGACTGAATCAGAGACGCGTTCTTGAGTAAAATGAGAGCCGCTTCCAAGCTAGGTTTTGTACCTCTTTGGTGGCGAGGAGAGCAAGATAACCTAAAGAATTATTCTACCAATAAAAGGGCTTCCCTGCGCCATATTTAAATGCTAAGTAGATTTCGTCTCTAACAATCTTTTGCTGAGAACCGTCCCCAAACGTTTCTCAATCTCTTTCCCAGCGGCAGGGTACCATAGCGAGACTGGAACCTCCCACCTCGTGGCGACTCAGGGGAGGGGGAACTCCAAACGGCTAAATCAATTAAAATAAGATGAGTGAAGCCTTGATGATGTTGAAGCCTCCCCTCGAGAGGATACCCAGCATCTTCGAAGCCACCGACATTAAACGTTTTCTAGGTGTCCGTGCTACCGATGGAAGTATGTGCCATCAGTGTCAGGCATTAGCTAGAGTTCTCGGTAGAGAAGCGAAGGTCACCTGTTTCTCGCACGGGAGCCTTTTGATGAATGCAGTTGACCCAGTCCAGGCGATGATTTTGAGTGCTCTTCGGATGATCGAAGGCGGGCTGTGTAAATGACACCGGAATTCCACCATGAGCTTTAGTAAAGGAGTAATATATGCAAGGAAAGTCGTTGATAGTCTTAGTCAACATCACAATTGAGCAGGTGGCCAGAAGACGGTCAAAGTTGAGTGTCGTAGAATGACTCCCGACGATATACCATATATCACTATTCGTTGAGGGAACTTCCTTAATTATCTTTAGAGTGCGTTAATGTCTGGCGGCCGATATTATGTATCTTCGATATGCTTAAGAAGTGGAACTGAGCTCAAGGATAATAATATTGCTATCATTAATAAAATAGAGTTTTATTAATAATAACTATCAACAAACACAAGACGGAAAATATTGACATAAACAGAGAATGGAAGGGCTCGGGCTAATCCGAGGATTTAAAGGATTTAAAAAGGTAAAACAAATATAGAGTTAAAGAGATGGGATGGTTCGATAAACCATTTAAAGCACAGGATAGAATTGACAAAAGGGTTAAGTACTCAAAGGTGACGTTTGGCTTACGTAACTTTATGCTAGTGGTGCAGCGAAGGAATTTTCGGTCCGCTGGCGAGTTCCAGTCGAAGAGGGGGAATAAAAGGATCCTGACGTGGTGTCTTGGGAATGAGAATCGTTTCTCGATGAACGGCTTGAAGAACAATGGCTGTTCTACGTTGTTCTCTTCTGAACAAAGGGGGGGTGAGAACCGTCTCTTATCTACGGGCTCAAGAACAATGGCTGTTCTAATGTTGTTCTCCTCTGAACAACGGGGGAAGGGTGAGAACCGTTTCTTGGCGAAGGGCTCAAAAGAACAATGGCTGTTCTAATGCTGTTCTCCTCTCAACTACAAGGGGGAAGGGTGAGAACCGTTTCTTGTGAACGGGGCTCGAACGAACAATGGCTGTTCTAATGCTGTTCTCCTCTGAACAACAAGGGGAAAGCCTTTTGGACTCGGCGTCGCAAAGGCTCGAACTTTGGCACTCAAGGGATTTTTGTCCTCCTTCTGGACAAGTGATGGTGAATCTCGAGTTCGAGGTCCCTTGGCGCCCAAAGGACGAGAGGGTCGTGGTGATGTTTCGCGACGAAAATCTGGATCTCCAATCTGATCTTAGTGGTAAAGTTTCCATATAAATAGCCAGGACATCTCCTTGGCGTGGGGGACAATGGAGTGGGAGCTACGAGGGAACGCACAACCGAGCCGGAGAACAATGCCTTATCTGCCCATAAGCCTAACTCAATCTGGCGAGGTCGGCGTATGGGGGAGAACGGGGGGACGATAACCTCCTTGTTTAAACATTGACATCCGGTGGCTGTGATAAGGCGCCAAGCTTCGAAACGAAGATGCACGTTGGCCCATCGTGGTTTTAAATAATATGTGATAGAAGTTGAAATTAACGCAGCTTCAACTCGCTCTATCACATTGAGCATGTCATGAGAAAACAAGAAAGAGCCTCGATGATCTCTCTCTTACAATCTTCGTCACGTTTTACCTGACACGCTCGTTGAGTCTTTGCGAGCTAGCTTGTATCGCCACCGTGCGAATGCCTTCATAACATTAGTGTTTAGAGGTGTTACCACTAGCACCATTTCAGACACACTACTGCGGCATGTAGTTGTGCTGAGTCGGGTCAGCGTGTAATGTGTTAGTTAGTCAAATGTCATACTTGACAAAGCTGAGTCATGTGAAGCCAAGTGAGTGAATTGTGGTCAACCACACCCTACTTCCTCAAAGCATTTGACTCGAAACATTTCAAAAATGAAGTTATGACTGTCCAGGTTGCACTCCAATGTTCACTTAGAAAGGCTAAGGAATTGTTCTTGTCGCGGTCTGCGCGAGCATGGACTTCATACTCCTGTTAATAAATTAGGACAGTAGCCCCCTCTCTAGCCCCTTCTACGGCTATGGGCTCGGTTTTACCTCCCATTAGATTTATCCTGGTATGTAGAGCTGTCAGCAGCACAGCATCAAGCACAAACCGGATAAAATAAGCCTCTTTCCAAACACACACACAAACACACACACACACACACAAACACTCGAATGCTGGCAGAAAACAAAGCAGCCATCCACCCCCACAGTCATTATACAAGGTGTCCAAAAAGTTACTGTGCAGTAGAAAAAGGTTTAAATATAATTTTAATAAAATTGAAGTCTTATTTACGATAATGCAGCTTCTCCTACAGTACTCGTAAATGCTGTAAATGTTCCCCAAATGCCTGAAGACAAGTCTGCACACTTCGCTGCATATTATCGAACAGATTTTGGAGGGTGGCGGGAGGGATCTGTATGGTATGTTGGATAATTGCTGTTTTCAACTCCTCCACATTGTACGGATTGTTCTCGTACATACCTTCCTTCAGTTTAGTGTACCCTAGAGATAAAAATCCAGGGGGTGAGGTCCGGACACCTAGCAAGCCAGATTATGCGATCAGCAAAGAAGTCTTTCAAAAAATGAAATGATGCACAGGCCGTGTGTGCAGTTGCCCTGTCTTGTCGAAACCAGCCATCTTTAAGATCACACTATTTGAGCTGGTCTATGAATGGTTTCTGAATGTGAATGAGTTAACGTCCTGCGTTTATGGTGATATCGAAGAAGAATGGTCAAATTATTCGCGTACGATTTAAGGCGCACCATACTCCAACCCTCTGATCGTGTAGGGAAATTTCTTTGAGTCCATGATAATTTTTAGTGTTCTGGATGTTTATGTATCCGGAAAGATGAAACAACGCCTCATCGGTGAAGAAGGTACATCAAGATATACTCACCTTTCTCACGAAGAAAGTTCTGAAACCAATTGCAGTAATCAACGAGGGACTGGCGATCACGCTTTTTCATTTCGTGCAACACATATACTTTATATGGAAAGAACTTCCACTTCTTCCGTAGAATTTCGTGCGCTGTGCTCTTTACTAAATGGACCTGCTGGAATAACCCTCTTACAGACTTCTTTGGACTCTTCAAAATCATTTGCTGGATCTCAACAACTATTTTTTTCTGGTTTCAAGGGCCTACCAGTATGGGGGCGCCTGCAACAGTACCCATTTGGTAAAATATGGTTATAAAAGTTCGTACGTTATTACGGTACACTTGTGCTTCAGGAAATGGCGCAAGAATTTTTTATTGCACGGTATCTGTGAATTTGCCATGGTTACGGAATACATGTTCAACCGGGAATATTCACTATTCTATCGTCAAAAACCATTATGAGAAGACCAATACGGAACAACGCCCAGGCTGTCGTGTACAGATTACGTAACGTAAAACAAATATCTTAGGGTGTGTCCAGACTTGTCTTCAGGCCTTTGGGGGACATTTCCAACATTTACTGTAAGAGAAAATGCAATATCGTAAATAAAACTTTGCTTAAATCTGTTTCACCTGCGCACTAGCTTTTCGTACACCGTGTACTTACAGGTGGAAAAACTCCACAAAGGTGCTGATGAAGGCACTCCTGGTGCCCTATAGTCTACTCCAGGAGAGGAGGATAGCAAAAAAGGTTCTAGGCTACCTTGCCTAGCTTTAGAAAGTCAGACTCTTCCAAAGGTCGAGGGAACCTGCAACCAAAGGGGATAAACCTGTTTACCATCAACAACTATTTACCATCACTGAATAATGAGTCTTTGGATAATTCAAACAGCACTATACCTTTATAGTCGTCTTAGTTAAAAATAAATAAAGTATTAATAATTTAGTGTAGTAAATTTCCTATGGACGAAAGTCATAAACCAAAGTGGAGTGTATATTAATGAATAAAATTAATTTAATACGAATAAATTTGTTATTTCCATCCTGTATAAACGCTAGAAATGTGACGAACGACATGATATATATCAGCGATCCTTTTTAGACTCCGCCATTTGCTTCCGATTTTACCGTTCCTGTTTCCCTCTAGGGAAATAAATAAGCCAGCGAGCTCGAGACCTCGTGTGATTGTGCAAACGAAATTACAAATTATGAAAACCTAAATTTTCTACAATTTTAGTAAAATTGCTCAGCTTTCGCTTTATATGCGCAATTCAAAAGCAATTAATATCCTCTTAATGATTATTTAATGAACTATGAACAGCCTCGTCCATTTTCAAAGTTTATAATTTACTTCAATAGACAAAGAATTAATTACTTTGGGGTGGCCCAAAAATAATTACCTTAGTGAGCTGGGCAAAAATAATAACGTTTCCAATTCGAGAAAATTTGAGTTTGAGAGAAAAAAAAAAGCATTTTGAGACTCGACGGATTCAACCATTGAAGGTGTATTGTATAGAAGAGTAACGGAATCTGATGATTAAACGATTTTGAATACTGTTTAGCTGCAGTCCGAACTTACTTGAGACTATTTAAAACTTTATTCTACATGAAAATATTAACTCCTTTTGTTGGTAAAATATGCAAACTTTTCACCAGTTTTAATATTGTAAATCTTAATTACTGTGTACAAAAGAATCTAACATATTTTTGGATCACAAAAGAATAAATAAATACAACCTAAATTTCCTATTGGTTTATTTAGACGCTCAGACACTGCAACGAAAACAGAAAATACGGTGCCACTCGATGTTGAGAAGAAGCGGTGAAGGATGTAATGACATAAACGGGACGAGTTTCTGGCACGTTATCGTTCAGGTAGTTTACCGAAGGTCTCGAAGCAAGGCTCCCTCGCTCGAAATGCGGTCTCGTGACACACACACATATATATATACATACATACACACTCTCTCTCTCTCTCTCTCTCACGATTCCCGGTTACCAGCTCTTCCTGAAAGATAGGCCAGACAGAGAGGGTGGCGGTGTGATGTTGTATGTCAAGGATACTCTTAACTTGACGGATTGCAACATCATATCTGACCATGAACTTCTAGGTGTTGACCTAGAGATATGTCCTGCCAAATACAGGACCCTGGTGGTTTATAGACCTCTTGCCCAACTCGTTGAAAAGGACAGAGATCTGTATCAGCTACAAGGAGAACTTGTTCAAGACAGAGTGTGTATCGTCATGGGTGATTTCAACACACAAGCTGCTTGGGAAACCAGAGAACCCTGTGACGAGAACGCACTACTCCTGGAGTTCGCAAACAACGAGTTCCTGATTTAATGGGTGAAAGAGCCAACGAGAGGAGACAATATCCTCGACTTGGTTTTCACCTCTGAAGATGATATCGTTGAGGACCTCTCTTTTGGCGAAGAGCTCGGTGGCAGTTACCACCGACTAATTAGATTTGTAGTCGAAGTCCCGAAGGCAGGGCCTGCAACTAGTAAATCGAGAAAACTTGATTTGAGAAGAGCAGACTTTGCAGGTCTTCGTGCTGAACTGACTGACGCGAGGCTAGAAGTGTGCGATGCTGTTGAAGACTCATGGAACAGTTTCAAAAGCACATTCATGAGTCTTCAATCGCGTTTCATCCGTCTGAAATGCCCCCGTCGGTCTTCTGTTCAACCAAAGTGGTTTAATCGAGAAAACGGCCAACCGCTTAGGGAGAAGAGAACTGTGTACCGGCAATCGAAGATCTCGGGTGACTTTGACGAATACCGGAGGCTAGCCAGGAGAGTGAAGTCCAGCATAAGGGCGGCTAAGAGGTCTGAGGAACTCCGAGTGGCGAGACTCTGTAAAGAGAATCCCAAGGAGTTCTTTGGATATGTAAACAGCCGTAAACCAATCCATCGAACGATTTGCCATTCGAGGAATGAGGAGGGGACATTAAAGCAATCAAATGCAGAAAATGCTAACCTCCTCAACGACTACTTCTCTTCAGTGTTTACTGAAGAGTGTGCTCCCATCTCCCAGCCAAGGGATTCCAACTCGGGGGAAAAGCTGGAGGATATGGACTTCACTAAGGGAGAAATAGAAAAGAAGATCACTGACCTAATAACGAATAAGTCACCTGGCTCGGATGGGTTTCTACCTGAAGTGTTGAAAGATGTGCACGATCAAGTGTCACGACATCTGAGCGCAATCTTCAACATGCCAATCCGGACCGAATGCGTTCCTAGAGACTAGCGTTAAGCGGAGGTGACTCCTATCTTCAAGAAAGGAGACCCTAGCCAACCGTCGAACTACCGACCTATCAGTCTGACTTCGATAGTCGGTAAACTCAGGAGAGCCTGATGGTGGACAAAATGACGTTGTATTTCGAGTCAAAGCTGCTACTGAGGAGTTCCCAGCACGGCTTCCGAAGGCAACGGTCATGCCTGACGAACCTTGTGGAATTCTTCCACTTCGTGTTCAGTAAGCACGATCGGGACAAGGCGGTGGATGTGGTGTACTTAGACTTTCAGAAAGCCTTTGATAAGGTACCACACCGACGCCTTCTCCGGAAAGTGCGAACGCTGGGCATAGACGGAAAAGTAGCCGGCTGGATAGAGAACTGGCTAAGTGGCAGACGGCAACGGGTGGTGGTGAATGGACAGGCTTCTGAGTGGGTGCCCGTTACTAGCGGGGTGCCTCAAGGTTCTGTCCTGGGACCACTACTATTCATCATTTACGTCAACGACATGGACGGTGACATGGTTGCCAAGATTTCCAAATTTGCCGACGATACCAAGCTTGGTATGAACGTTGCAAAGGATGGAAATACTGCCCGCCTGCAGGAAGATCTTCGGAAGATTGGGGAGTGGTCAGACACGTGGCAAATGCCTTTTAACGTGAACAAATGCAAAGTGATGCATATCGGCCACAGAAACCCCCAATCTCAGTATATTCTTAAGCGCACTGTTTTTAAATCCACCAACATTGAGAAGGACTTGGGTGTAACAATCACTAGTAACCTCAAGTTCTCGAAACAGTGCATTGAGTCGGAGAAAAATGCCCAAAGGATGCTAGGCTACATAAAGCGCCAGTTTGGATATCGGAACAAGGAGAGTGTACTGTGTTTGTACAACTCACTTGTCCGACCGCACCTGGAGTACACCGTCCAATTTTGGAGTTTCTACTCCCTATCGGTGGGAATCACTGATGTATAATTAGACAACAAAATCTTAAAATCTACATCTGGTAATTTTATGTTTAATTAAAAAAAATCATTTCATAAAGCAGCTGCAAATATTCTTTTTTATGAACGTACTGTATATTTTATGAACGCGTTCAAAACTAGAGAACGTTAAGTATAAATGGAGCCATAACCAGAAATCAAAAAAATTACCTCATAGATAAGATAAAAAAATATTAATAAATATGAAGACTCGTTTCGAAGGATTTGAGAACATCTTCTGTTGAAGGAATACCATTGTTCATGTATGTGCATGATTTTATTACATTCTTCTTCCAATCTTTCTCAGAAATCTTCAACATTGGTCGTTTTCCCAGGCATAACTTCCTCACCAAATATCTTCCATTGTATTTCTATCGGGTTTAAATCATGCTCTACATAGGTCAGTCTATCATGTCAATATTTACAGCATTAAACAACTGCTTCACCACCTTTTCTGCCTGGTACAGAGCATTGTCATGCATAAGAACAGGCACAGGTATTTCCGATAATAAGAGAGAGGAGATCCCATGTTCCTGAAGCAGATCATTGTATACCGCAGTGTAAACTTTGCAGCGCAAACGGGCGAACGGATATGTTCCAGCGCTTGAAAATACGCCTCGCAGCATAAGGCTACCAAGCCTGCCACGTCCTAATTTAACTGTCTTTTCCTGCATGTGAGATTCAATTTTTCACCTGTGTGACGCCTTACCTGTTGCTTCTAATTCAATCTGAACAAAGTAAATTTTCTTTCTTCGTTGAAAAACACTTTCCCACTTTTCAACATTCCACAATACATGGTTGGTAGCGAAGGTTAACCTAGCTGCTTTATTATTTTTACTTAGGAATGGTTTATTAGAAGGGAAGTGTCCTATGGGTGCCACCTATCTCAAGCGACATGGTATATATTCTTTTGCAAGACACATTCAGGTTTAGGTTCGCGGCAACTTGACGTGAAATACCGGTTGCTCTCTCAAATCGGTCATGATCGACATCCGTCGCATCATTCGATCTTCCCTGGCCTGGAAGTGATTTTCGAGGGTGACCTATTTTTTTCTTTGACTTACATAACCATGTATCCTTAGGGAGTTTTATTAGACGTCAAATAGCACCTTTTTTACCGATTACAATACCTCAAAATGTCAGAAACTGCCATTCCTTCACTCTTTCATTGGATAACCTGCTTTCTGAAGTATTTTTCGACCTTATCTCGTCTTGTCCTCGGGATAAATGAGTAATACCATCATTAAAAGTCTTCAATGCACGTGGGACACTGGTATCATACAAACGTCACGATCTTTTGCCTGTAAAATGAAAGTTATAAGTTATCGTTCTCTAGTTTTGAACGCATTTTTTTTTTTTAATTCATTTTACTTTGCTCATACTTTTTTAACTCTTGTTCAATGAAATAAAACTTGCATATTATCAAAGGCAAAATCAAAAAATATTTTGTGCAATTTTCATCGAAATAAATCGAGTATTTTCAAAAATTGTTCCAATTTTGGAAGGTATTGTATATTCCCTCGTTCAAAAATACACATTTACGTGAGAACCTACCTACGTATACAACTCGCCAGACCCATGGAGAACGACCTACATTCATAAATCCCCATACACGAAGACCTGCCACATTCGGAGATCTCCAAATACAGCTGCGTGTATAAGTATAGGCATTCAAACATGAACTCTAATGTATGGACCCATTTGTATATTCTTTAAGTTTGAATCCGTTTTTCCTGCTTATATTGTCACAGGAAAATTCTATTCCTTACATTGCAGATTTAAATCATTTAGAATAAGTGATTATAGCAAATATAGGATGGTTTCGTATATGAGAAGATATTTTGCGAGTGCAAAAGTATAGACAACATGGATAGCTTTTGTGTTTTAAAGATTACATAGGCATTTTTTATCATATTATCCGACAATCCGAAAATTTTGAAAACGTTTTCGAAACGATTCTAGAGAAAACTAGAACATTCAAGAAAAGGTTACCTACTAACTTACGTGCGAGATTTGTCAATTGTTGTCACAACTTTACCAAGAAAACATTTCCAAGAGCGCAATTTTGAAGACCACTGAGCATTCAGAATCGGCAGGAAAACATTCTATAATGCACAATGCTGGTCATGGATATAGAAGAATTTCCTCCACTATGAGCATTATAATTTATTCTATAAGGAACATTATTGTGAAGTATAAATCTAATGCTATCATAGTAAATCGTCCGCGTGAAGGTTGACCAAAGAAACTGAGTCTGAGAGATATTCAATCTATGATGAAGATAGAAACAATCCTATGATTTCATTAAACGAGTTACAAGCAAATCTTGCACCACACGACGTAGATGTACACGTTTCGACAATACAAGGAAGACTTTGTTAAAGAGAGGTCATAAAGAGGCCCGTTTAGTGTTCGCTAAAGAGCATTTGATAGATAGCCAAAAGCTAACTTAGATAAAATACTCTGGTCAGATAAGACAAAAATCGAGTTCTTTCAAGGAAGCGACGAATGGGACATTTGGTGGAGTTCATAAATCAGCACACACAGACACCTGCGCACGTTCATAAATCCACACACACAAGGGGATCTGCACACATTCCTAAATCACTGCGCACAAGCGAATCTATACAGGTTCATAAATCACTATGCACAAGGGGACCTGCACACGTTCATAAATCACTATACATAAGGAGATACACATACGTTCATAAATCACCATACATAAGGAGATATACACACGTTCCTAAATCACCATACATAAGGAGATATACACCCGTTCATAAATCAACATGCTTAATGGAACCTACATACGTTCATAAATCAACACAGATACGAAAATGTAAACACGTTCATAAATCAACGCGTTTAATGAAACCTACACACGTTCATAGATCACCACATACAAAGAGACCTGCACACGTTCATAAACTAACACACACAAGGGAAAATGTACACATTCCTAAATCCCTAAACACAAGCGAATATGTACACGTTCATAAATCACCACCCTAAAGGGGACCTTTACACGTTCATAAATCACCACACACAAGGGATCTGCACATGTTCAAAAATCGCTATACACAATTGGATTTTTCGCACGTTCATAAATCACCACGCACAAGGGGACCTGCGCACGTTCATAAATCACAACACACAAGGGGACCTGTGTACGTTCACAAATCACCACGCACAAGGAAACCTGCACACGTTCATAAATCACCACGCACAAATGGACCTGCACACGTTCATAAATCATCACACACAAGGGGTCTGCACATGTTCATAAATCACTATACACAATTGAATCTGCGCACGTTCATAAATTACCGTATACAAGGGGACCTTCTCACATTCAGAAACCTCCGCACACAAGAGATCCAGCATATGTCCTGAACGGCGGACGTCATATAAGAGGTGCGCACCCCGATCGCTCAGCTCCAAGCACCACGAATTATAATCTACGTGGGCAATGCACACGTTCTAAAAATTGTTTTCTCTTAACTTCACCGATTTGTACAGATCCCATATTGAAAGAAATATATTTTAGACTGTAGATATCCTGTTTATTTTTGCCTTTCTGTAAATAAATATAAAACAAGGTCAACAACCTAAGTCACGTGCTCTCAATTATTCTGCCTTATGACCTTATGACCTTACGACCTTCAAAACATTCCAACCGATAGTTAGTTTTCTTTTAATAATTCCCTGACTAACCTTGGGATGACCTTGCCAATTATATCCTTCAACGGAGAGTGTAAAACAACGTAAGGGTTTAAAACAAGTTCTATTCGTCGGAAACTTGTAGCTTACAAACGCAAGAATCTTTCTCTGAAACCATTTCAACCATGTTTCTCGCCTATAAGTCCAAGTGTGGCTTGCCACACAGCCACTAATCCTCAGAAATCATGGGCAACTCAATCTTTTGTCACATTATTGCTTCTATGACAGAAGTCGAACAATCAGGATCTTTCTCACTACTGTATGTGACTTATTGTGTTATAAAGCCTTGCCTAATTTCCATATTGGTAATATCTTCCCTCTTCCCACAACTATAGCTGACTTTTCATCATGATCTACTATACTGAATCTACTATACCAACTATACTTAAT
Organism: Ceratothoa steindachneri; assembly: GCA_963969495.1. Lineage (NCBI taxonomy): Eukaryota > Metazoa > Arthropoda > Malacostraca > Isopoda > Cymothoidae > Ceratothoa > Ceratothoa steindachneri. The sequence continues at coordinate 88,014,673 of OZ018327.1, forward strand.
CAATGCATTCTTCTAGCATTCCAACAAGCGTTCCTCTTATCACCATGATCAATATGCCATCTAGATTCCTCCCCCCTTTAAAATAAGCAGTAGAGATATCTATAAAAGAAAAGGATTTCCCAAACTACCAAAAGCAAAAACTTAAAATCCCTACATAGCGAAGGGAAAATCTCTATCGAATCCTTGCTCGAACAAAGTACATACCTTTCATTCCTTGCATACAACCTAAATTTAATATCTTACACTATTGAGATTGCTGCAAAGCAAGTCAACGCTAAAATACTTCCCTACAACAGCTGTAGGCTCAAAAATGAATCCGATATCTAATGAAAATTCTTTCAATGTCATTGACCACACTTAATTTAACTTTGCTCCTTCTAAATTCTTTCAATGTCATTGGCCTCACTTAATTTAACTTTGCTCGTTCTGAATCAAGACAAAATGTTTGTCCTTTTAATTTGAAAATACGCTCTTTGAGCAAAATTTGGCCATGAGTTATCTCCGGCATTAGCTCAAATGGGCGTACAACACCCGGCATATTAGAGTACTCATCGAAACTTGGTTCTCACAAATTTATTCACCTGATATTCATATTTACGCCTCTCTCCACACTTTCATAGAATAGAGGTGGAGGGGTCGCTCTCTCTATGTACTAAGTTTGCATAAAACTTCCTTAAAACTGATTGGTCCTTTATTAATGATATCATTGAATTTTGTCATGTTGAAATATTTGCTAACTCATTAGCTCTGACTATAATTAGTGTATACCGTCCGCCATACAAATCCTTTATTCCTAGTTTTAAGAACAAAATCCCCCACCCTACTTTCTGACAGCAATCTCTCACATCATACCATACTGGTTGGCCACTTAAATTATAATGACAGTTTATCCTTCCAATGCTAAACTCGATTTCATTCATCTTTGCGACAGTTTCTCTTTTCTACCTATCATTACACACGCCGCCAACTTCTCATGTATCTATCATATTTGGTACAACCAACTTTCCAATAACTAAAATAATTGCAGCCAACATAACTGACCATATGTCCACATTCATTACATTTCCTCTACAAACCAAAGCAAATTACTTCGCCCATAAATTATTCCGTGAGCATAAACATACCTTTACAAACTGCGCGAAGCTTTTACCATTTACTACAACTATTACTCCCTAGATTAATTCAATGACGTAAATTTAGTAGTGAAATCATTTTCCAATACATTCTATAATACATACAATAACCACTCTCTCTTCGCTCTAAATTTCCTCTTTCTTCACATAACTTCCATCCAATGGATTACTAAAAGCCTACTCGGCTGCATTAACAATAAAGATACACTTTTCAAACAACACAAATGGGGCAATATTTCGTTTACTGCCTGTGACATATTATTAACTTCCATTTTAGCCGGACCACATGGAAAATTTTTAATAAATAAATTAACTAACATTTACACCTCAACCGATCAATTGTTAGTTCATAGCCTTCATGTGGGGACTGGGGCCTAACCAACGTATTGGTCAAAGGAAAATTGGAAATGATCAAAAATCAATTAATTTCGGTTTGAAAGAGATTGTTGCCTTTTCCAAATGAGATCGGAAGTCGGTTTTAGTACTAGGATTTGCTCGTTAGGTTGAAAATAAGTTAAAGTAGAACCTCAGTTAAAGTATTAGTTAGTTTTAATCAAGTATGCACGATTGCAGTCTGAGTAGAGTTTGAATTTTTTATGTAAGTAAACATTCCCCAGTGGAACAAGAGAGATTCTTGCGGTCGTTGGACTAGGTCTGGACAGGTTACCAGTGGGGGAAGCAGTCAGACAACATCTATGAATTATAGAAATAAGTGTGCTCGACAAAACCCAACCCTAGTTCGTGATTGTTGAAGCTATATTTCAATACACGGAGCCTATACCCCACCATGCTTCTCGGGGTCGTAAACCCCCAAAGGAGCTCTCTCAATGCCAGTAAAATGTCAATGTACACTTTAATGGGGGAATAAATAACCCCCAAAATGAACGCACCCCAAAATTGCCAGAAAGATATGTAGTCCTCCAATGCATTTTATCGCGCATCATCTTAGCAGATAGACCCGTTCCTGAGCACTACCATTGGCCTAACTATTTCGAAATTAGCTCTGAACCCCTTACAGCTTCACACTTAAATATTTTAACCTAAGAATATAAATAATTATAAGATTAAGCATCTAAGCCATGGTGACCAACAGCAAATATGTTACAAAAACATAGACAAAGTTGGTAAATATACTTCAGAACTTTACCGTGGCTCCCGCTCTAAAGGTGGATAAATATGAGAAGTAACGAAACTTGCAATTAACATGAAGAGGCAAATAGCGAGCGTTCGTTTCAGGTGAGACTGACTTTCAAAGCGAACATAAACTTCGTCCTGTTAAGTGAACCTTGCTCAAATAAATATCAATAACCTACAATACGAAACATGGTTTCTGAAATCAAATAATAATTAGAATATATAGAAAATATATCAGACACATAGACACTAAAGTTCACGGCAAAGGCTTATGCGAAACAACTTCGGAAAAAGAGATTCTTAAACTCAGGAGAGATGACAAAATGAACTTTCAAATAAAGTAGAATGAGAAATTAGCATCCTAAAATAAAGCAAGGACAAAGCAAGTGTCCAAAAATAAATTAAGAGGCTTTCTCAAGTGAAGCAAGAAGCTTCCTCAAATTAATCAAGAGGCTTCTTTAAATGAAGCAAGAGGATTACTTAATGAAGCAAGAAGCTTCATCAAATAAAGCAAGAGGCTTCGTTAAATGAAGGAAAAGGTTTCATCAAATGAAGCAAGAGGCTTCGTTAAAAGGAGCAAAAGGCTCATCAAATGAAGCAAGAGGCTTCATCAAATGAAACACGAGGCTTCATCAAATGAAGCAAGAGACTACTTCTCAAATGAAGCAGGAAGCTACCTCAAATAAAGTAAGATACTTTCTTAATGAAACAAGAGGCTTCCATAAATGAAGCAAGAGACTTCCTCATATCATCCGAAAATAATTCATTCATATCACACCAAATTCAAAACATACTAAATATATATTTAACCTACAAGTTTAAACTACTCGAAAATAATTAGGTTCTCCCATACACGATCAAAAAATTTAGTCAACCTAAATCAGAACCTCGAAACACAAAGTGAAAAAAAGGTATCCCGCCTTCGCCCCATCTGCTCCAGATAACCAGACCACTGAAAAGTTGCAAAAAATTAAGTTCCAGGGGCAAGCTTAAATTGAGGGGTCTTTAGTTGAATTACACATACGGTTTAGGTATGCACTCGAGGAAATAAAAACTTAAACCCAATCCACTTAACATACACAAAAGGAGGTGATACTCTTGGAATCATTCGGGGGAAAGTTTAATTCAAATTAAAAGCCATAACCCCAACAGGAGGAATCAAGCAGCAGTTATCACTAAATGGAGTAGGAATCCGATTAAAGAAAGTTGGGAAAAATTGATTCGATCAAGAGATCTGTTACAATCCCGAGGGTGAAGAATTTAAGTGAGTGATAACTTGAGATCCATCAAATCTATCTCCTCAAAGATGCCGAAACCAATGAGGACATTTGTTCCGCCACCTGGGGAGTGTTAGGGCTGTGTGTTTTCCTGATAGGACTCAGCGGCCCGTCTGAACGAAGTTTAGCCTCTCTTCCTTCCCTTAACCTCTACCTCGTCTTTTTGTACCATCTCTCTTTCATCCTGCCTTCATCTTTTCATTCCCCCGTTTTACTCTCTGTCACTTTCTCTACCCTTTTGTCGGTTCCTTATTCTACTGCCCATGGACACCCTTGATCACGTCCTGGCGAACCGAGGGAACAGCACACGAATCACTCCTATGACCCGATGTTAAGCGTCTCGACCCTAACCACTCCTAACCAGTCGCAAAGCCCGATCCGTTATCCCAACCTCTCTACCCCGCCACGTGAAGGATTTGGTCTGAGTTTCCACAATGGGGGGGCAGAGTAGCGCGTATCCTATCCCACCTTGTGACAGCGGCCGGGGCCAATCAAAGGGCGCCCAATAGTGCCCTTTCCTTGTTGGGGTCAATGTAGGCCGTCACGGGCTAGGGTGGCCAATCATATTCTTACGGCTGTGAATTCTTTATAAGATCCTATATATATACACTAGGGTGGAGCGAAAAAAAATTTGCCGAAAAATAAAATATAATCGCGATATTTTGGTGTTCTGTTGGTAAATATTAAGCGAGCTAAAAGCTTTTTACGGAAATCTAATTTTTTCAGGTGCCGCCGAGCCATTAAAGTTTAAAAAACTCAATATTTCATCAATTATTCACTTTTAGTGGCCATATTTTCTTCATATCCTCAAATAAAAGATAGTAATAGCAATTATAAATTAGTGCAAACCATCAACATTACGTGTGCAAAAACTCAACATCTTTGGATGACGCCTTCAGTTGCCGCCACTGGCAAATTGTCAACACACTTGACGCGCGTTCCCTCAGACGGCAGTAACAGCTTAGCTGTGGTGAGGAGAGGTGTGTTACAGTGACTGCTAGTGATATCATGGTTGTTTTCATGCTTAGTTAACTCCTATTGCATTTATATGATATTATTTAATACTTTACCTTCATGCCATGATTATTATTGTTAAACACAGAATATAATAGCTGAATCAAAATGACTTCGAAAAGAAATGAACCTGATTGCTTAGTCTTTGGTAATGCTTGTGACTTGAGTGAGAGAGTATTACCAACCTATGCGGACGTGATGAGATGTTATTTGTTCGAGAGACAGATTCTTAAAACAAACACCCCCCAGTGAGTGATATCTCAAAGTTGATTGTAATTAAAATAAAAAGTTTCTGGATAAAAGCTTCCATTCCTTGTGTGTCAGATAATAGAATTGGTAAAATGATTGTTGACTACCACCAGAAATACAGAGTACTGTTGAAATCGATGAAAGGGAAGAAAGATAATGCTAATTTCAAGAAAAAAAATATGATTTCAGAAGCAAAGCAGCCACAACATTTTTTGATGTTTCAACATGTAAGTGCAAATCGTTTTCAGACTGCACTTGTGAACGACAAATAAAAGTACCAGAACAAGAGAGGATATTCTTAACAAACCAAAGAACAGAAAGGAAGATATCTATTGGCAGAATAGACTCAAGATTTTCAAAGAAAAAAGCAGAATTGATTGAAAAGAAAATAAAATTTCAAAGTTACAAGAAAAAACAAATTTCCCATGCGCATGAACTTCTTGGGGATTTGCAAGTAAATGTATTGTCGTCAGAGCCGTCTTCTGAACTCGAAAGCGATTGCACAGAAGACCCAAATTTTGAAGAACCATCATCAAGGAAAAAAAGAAAAGCGAGACAAGACAAACCAACGTCAGCAAAAAAGACAAAATTTTCCAGATTAGCTTCGGCTTGTGACAGAACTGGAGTTTCAGACAGAGCCCAGCTATTATTGCAAGTTCCATATTGCACGACAATGCTGGATGCTCTGAAACAAATTCAGAATTTGTGGTGAATCGATCCCAAATAAGAAGAAGTCGTAAAAAACACCAAGATTTTATTCAAGAAACGCAAGCCACAATTTATGAAAGTATCGTTGGACTCTATTTTGATGGAAGAAAAGATGAGACTGGGAAACAAATCGAGGTTGGTGGGAAATGCTTAAAGCAAACAGTACAAGAAAAACATATATCAATTGTTCCAGAACCTGGATCCAAATATTTTGGCCATATATCAGTACAAGGAGGTACTGATCAAGCAATATTTAATGGCTTGTATGACTTTATGACCGAAAAGGGCGTCAATGCAGACGATATAGAAGCACTTGGATCCGATGGTACTGCAGTCAATACTGGAACAAAAGGAGGTGTCGTGAGATTAATGGAACTAAAATTAAATAAACTGGTTCACTGGTTCATATGCCAAATACACGCAAATGAATTACGAGTACCTTTTCGCCATCTGCTTCAAACCCTGAATGGTAAAACTGTAGGTCCAAAAGGTTATACTGATAATGTAGGTAAAACCTTGATGGCTGTGAGATATTAAACATTGTTGACTTTGAACCCATACCATCAAACTTGCCTAAGATAGATCAAACAGATCTAAGCACCGATCAAAAATATCTACACGATATTGTCATATGTATTTCAAATGGAAGTTTAAGTCAAGAACTACAGCAAAAGAACCCGGCAAAGTTGGCACATTCCCGGTGGTTAATAACTGCGAACAGTTTCATACGATTATATGTCGCGACCAATGAATCATCTGCACTTCTCAAAACAATCGCCGAGTATATAATAAAAATATACGCTCCAATTTGGTCTGAAATTATACATAGATGCTCCTTCTTCTTAAAATGGACCTCATCATCTATTTAAGACTATTGAGCTAACACGCACCCTAAGTCCAGAAGTGAGAGATATCGCCCATCCCGTCATTCAACGCAATGCTTTATATGCTCATCCAGAAAATCTACTACTCAGCATGATCAACGATGAAAATAGCGTTGTTCGACAACTTGCCTGGAGAAGAACCAAAAGGGCTAGAGGACAAGATAAAGGAAAGACTGTTAGATTCCTGAGCTAACCTCAAATGTCATAAACTACACAGATATAATCTGTTGGCAACATGAAAATATTACTGAACCTCTATTAACTCGAAGCATTACTTCTAAAGAAATTGATCATCTAATTGAATCGAACGAGAAGAAAAATTTCCCGAACTTGCCGTGTTACATCAAAGCTGTCGAGCGATGCGTAAAATTAGTCACTGAAGCTTCTGCTTTAGTTTGTGGCCAGAAATCGAGAGATAGATTTGTTCGCTCTAAAATAGAATCACGTCAGAAAATGCCTAAGCTTGAAACCAAACGACAGTTTGCAGCGTGAAAACAATTTTGACTAGCTCAAATGGAAGGGAGGGTGGGTTGGGCTAGGGCGGGGCCCGAAGTACAACTACTTCCTCGTGCTGGGTCCTGGATAGATTCCAAAATAATTTATTTTGAAGTTGAAATGAGAGCTGTACAGACCTGAAATTTATCTTTTTTTAAATAAAGGTATGAATATAACAAGTTTAGCAATGCAATAATTTCGGCAACAATGAAATCAGTGACCTTTGTGGCGACCGAAAACACAGGTAATTTGCTCATATTTTACATAAGTTTAATAGCATTGCGGCACCTCAAAATGTCTGTTTGGAGAGATATAACTTTAAAATGTTATTCTTAGAAAGTTTTTAACCTTAAATATTTCTATTAGATTAGAAAATATTATTTCAACAAGCTCACAACTTATTTAGCAAAATCGGCTAAAATCTCACTTTTTATATATATTAAAGCTCCCGGCGGCACCTGAAGATATTATTTATATGAGCTAAGATTTCAGGACATGCATTTTCTAGGCAGAGAGCAATAAAATTCTCTATTAAGTTATTGATTTCGAAAAAAATGAAAACACCCCATTTTAGCTCTACCCTAAATTATACACACACTCTAACAAAGAAAAGCTATAATAAAAGCTTGTCAAACTACACTAAAAGAACAAATAACCTAAGACATCTCTTCAGCCTAGCATGTTGGTCACGCTGCGTAACACTGACAACGGATGAAAACCACCCTTACTGCGCCATTGACCTTCGCGAGCGCCTACAGTCCCTGCCATGGGACAGCCGAACCGAAGCCGATGTCAAAGCTAAAACAGAAATTATATCCAAAAAAACTACTCTCGCTCATCTCACTGGGTAACAACAGCCCGCAGGTAACAAACAAAAACGAGTCTATTAATCGGACACGCACAGTACTCTACAAATTCATGCCAGGATCAAGCAGCACAGAGGAATTTATTTGTAAAGGAGTAAAGGAAGTATTCGAAGACGATGGTCATCAGATTGAATCTGTGTCGATCTTCGAAAAAACGACTACATTCAAACAAACACCTCTCATTTTACAAATCATTTTCAAACAACAAAAGATACCTAGCACGATCCGGTTTGCCAGAACATCCACATTAAGGCAGAATTGCCAACCCTTATACAATGCCGTTCTTGCCTAACATTTCCCTACCCGACCAAATAGTGCAAACCAGACCCAAATCTCCACTTCAAATGTTCCGCAGGTCATAGTGACTAATCCAAAAACCCTGAAAGATGCCGTAACTGAAGTAAACCCAACCATACCTTCAGCAAAACTTGCCAATATTACAAATACAATCAAGAAGTCAAAATAGGAAAGCTGTTTTGACATCGAGAGACGTCAGGCTGGAGAGGACATGGCAGAGGAAGGCAACAAATTAGAAACGACGACCTATGCCGAAGCAGCCAAAAACGCGAGACTTTCTTCCACAACCTGCATTGAAACCTCAACCGCCATCCACAGAGAAACATACTCCAATTTTCTGTGTTAACTCGAGGGGTTTTTTTAATTTTAAGGGGGGAGGGAAGTATGTATGGCCGGTACCCCTTGACAAGTGCATTAATATGGCACCAATTTTACCAGATAAGCTTCAACCCCCGCTACTGGGTAGATGACGGAAGAGGGGCAGTACCCTGGCTACAACTGAAACTCGGAGTACCCGCACACCTTCCTGACTCCAACACCCCGCAAGAGAAACTGAACCCTCTCTTGGGTCATCCTTTGCACCTCTTTTAAATCTCCCACTTTTCCGCGCCTATTTAGACCAAGTAAAGGGTGAAAGAGGGCGTTAACCGTTCTGAAAGAAAATACACCTAAAGTAATTTTTTCTAACAGTTCCATGTGAGAATAAATTCAATTTTAATCCAGAAAAATAATAATAATGACGCACACTAATAATAGTAATAATAATGATGATAATAAAAATAATAATGATAATAATAATAATAACCTATTAGCCCTGGTAGTAGACAACCATGAAGGGAGGTAGGGGGCGCCATTTGGCCTAGGCCTCGTGAACGACCCCCCACCCCCTGAGCGGATAGTGAAATGCTCATAAAGATTAAAATGACAATCACTGATGATCCCGAGGGTGGGTCTTTATCGGAAGAGTTGCGGTCGCATTGTGGACTTTAGACACAAGCCAGTCATGGTGAGATCCTTCTTGACCCTTAGGGGTGGGGTACCCGTTCTGTGTCATAGGTATGTGGATATGAGTGCCTCCAAGGGAGCGCTAGTACCCTCAAAGGCAGGGGTCCGAAAGAGAAGATTAGGTATACAGGGTGACCCCCAAAAAACGGACCTGCAAACACTTTTTGTGATATATCTTTCATTCATTCAATAATCACCCTTACTTTGCAGGACATGACAGAAGCAACGCATGTTAACACAACTAGATCTCAATGGGAGCTCTAGCAAAGAAGATACTGCGTCAAACACTACTAAAAGACAGGTTCGTTCAAGAAAGTGCGGGACACTTTCGTGCATCAGTTCGAATGTGAAAAAGCCCCCTCCAATAGCAGAATTCAGGACTGGGTGGACCACTTAGAGAACTATGGGACAGTGGAGAACCTCAATGCAGCCAGTGACAACCGTCCAAGCCATTCAGGATGCCCCAGGAAACGTACAGCTGAGGAGGTCGAGAACGTGAGCAAGCGAAGTCAGTCCTTCGGTATATCCCGTGAGACTTGCAGGAGAGTGCTAGTAATGGGTTGTAAAGGCCTACCTATGCAGAATACAAAGGAAGCAGACCCTTACACCCTCAGACAAGGAACAGAGAAAGGCTATGGCAGTCAAGATACTGGAGAAGATTCAAGAGACCCCAACTTTCCTTAACCTCCTTTGGACCTCAGATGAAGCTCACTTCCATCTTGAAGGAAAGGTAAACTCGAAGGTGAATGTCTTCTGGGGGACCTCCAAACCAAATGAGGTAGCCACCAAGCCTCTACACTCCCTTAAGTGCACCGTATGGACTGCAATCTCAGCCAGAGGCATCATCGGACCATTCGTATTCGAGAAATCTGGCGAGACAGTGACAGTCACCAAGGAGCGGTATGTTGAGGTCCTCAAAACCTTCAAGAGGGAGCTGCAGACCCCATTCCTGTCGCTTATGGGGAAGTTCTGGTTCCAGCAAGATGGAGCAAGTTCTCACGCCTCAAACCTGTCCCGAGATTGGCTGAAAGAGAACTTTGGTATGTGATCAGTCTCAAGACTGATTTTGAGTGGGCATCTCACAGCCCAGACCTTAGCTCCCCCAGATTTCTATCTCTGGGGCTACCTTAAAGACAGAGTGTATGCGGGGAGACCCAAGACTATCACGGCACTCAAGAAAGCCATCAGGGAGGAGTTCAGAGCCATTAATCGGTCGGTTTGTAATGACGTCATGGACAACTTTGTGTTGCGCCTCAAGAAATGCGCAGAACTAAATGGAGGTCATCTCGAACACGTGTTCTAGAATAAAGAAGAAAAGTTCAAAGACTCTCGTGTTTTGATATGATGTTTTTAAACACAGTAAACTAATTATCACCAAAGTTTCATTCAATCCTTGCAGAAAATTAAGAAATGAGGCCTAGCGAAAGTTGGGGCCCGTTTGGGGGGGACAACCCTGTACTAGGTCTTGAAAACTGGAAGGGAAATGATAGCAGTGTTGTTAGTGACTATGTGCGTGATAATGCGTGTGAAACTACTTAATCCAGAGGGAGTAATTGTTAGCGTTTCCGCCAATGGGCGACGAGCTCGTAGCGACACTGACCTCGTTTGTGTTCGCACTAGGTGAGTTCTTTCTTGCTCCTTGATGCATAAGGGTCAAAGCTGTATCCACCAAGCTAACATAAAAATAATAATATAAATAAACAGTAGGAATAAGTCGGGTTTTTTATAGTTTATTAATTTATTTTTTATAATTTAATTATTATCTTAATCTCTATTATAATAATCCAATGGTTTTGCGTGTTCGTTTTTTAGTAGATGAAATAAGTGAAAAATCATTTGTCATGGTCAGTTAAATTCAACTGGTGTTCGTAGCTCTGCCGGGGAGCAGGTAACATCTCCCCCCACCCCCGCCGACCCCTTGAGAGAAGGGTGACAGGTTTGATTCTACAGTCTGTGATCTAGACCCCCCCCCCTTGTTACCACAATTAAGTGGGACCGTGCCTTATAGAAGACAGACCTGAGGGACCAGGTTAGATTGGAATGAGGCCGTTGCATGCTGGGGGAATTTTATAGCACCAACCTGTGCTAGCGTTCCATGAAGAAACTAGGAAGTGGAGCTACAATTGTAACTTAACCTTACGTGGATTACATCAAAGTGGGGCCCATTGGGGGTCTAGGTGGAGTGGTCGCATCATATCCACTCGAGAATGACGTTGGCCACTCTACAACTCTTTCTCTTTCCCTGCAGGTTGGGTTAAAAAGAACACATCCTTTTCTGCTCGGCTAATTGACTTTGAATTTCCTCTGTTTAAAACTTAAAGTTTTCTAAAGATTTAAAACGAAGCTTTTTCCTAATGAAGGTAATAATTTGATGTGTTTATTAATGTATATTGACTTCAATAAATCAGCAAAAAAAAATAATTTGTTTCCAACAAATATAAATCTTTTACTAAATCATTTCGCATTCACTAGAATAAGGCCGAGGAACTTGGGTGAATTACCCCAAATGAGTAAAAGTAAAAATTTCCTGGGTAATGATGTTCAATAAATATATTACTAAAATTGCACAAATTTCTTTTTACAAATGAACTAAACTATGAAAGTTATATATTTTAAATAATATTTTCTTTAAGCTTATGTTACTATATTTTTTGTATCGTGTCAGTTTATTTTCTCATTTTATTATTTTTTTTTATTTTTAAAGATGTTTTGAGTAACTTTGTAACCTCTTTAATCTTTTAAGACAATCTACCCATTTTGTTTGTTTACTTGTGTAAACTACGGTTTGTATGTTTCACGAAAGGGCCGCAAGATGTTTAAAGAAGAACTGGAAGAAAAATCTAGCTCGGACTCTCCGTCTATTTCTTCACCTGAGGTTGTCTTGATATCATCTTTCTCCAGCTCCTCCCCACCCAAATTAGATGGTGATGAAGTGGCATTCTGTGGCCTTCACGTTCAAATGTGGGCCTTCCTTTTTCTTAACCGTTCCTTCTAATTATTAACAGCACCACTCTGTCGTAATGGGAACGAATATAATTCTGAAGTGGACTAATTTCTAGTCTTTTCCATCTCTCCTTTCACTCGTTTCCGTGTCTGAGAAACCGAGTTATACAGGGAAGAGCCCCTCCCCGTCCAGTATTCCGACTCTTACTCCAAATGTATCGACACAACTAGATCTCCCTAAACCAATACGACCCTTTCGCTGATATATCCAGCAAAGTAAAATTAATAAAAAACAATTGCAATTGCTATGAGAATTATTTTTTTTTTAATATAAATCTGCCTGTTTCGGAATTCTGGCCTTTCGTTCTTTTCTCCCAAAGTCGGTCACTTGCCTTTGCTGTCTTATATAGTTTTTACGGTCCATTTGCACTTCATTTCCGATCTCACTATTTTTTTTTTCAATTCATATACTAAATTTTAAAACGAAACTAATCTAGAACTGAATTAGTTCTGTGTAGGGAATAAAGGATAATACCGCCATGAGGCCGAGAAATCATGAGGTCGAGCACGAGGTCGAGCAAAGTCATGGGAACCGTGAGAGAATTGAGCCGCTTCCACCGATAATGCACGAGCAAGAGTTCCAAGTGTGTATGCGCAAGAAGACGCTGCACGCCTCTCCCGGCGATATCAAGAAACCCCGTTGGAGTTAATCCCTATCCCCCAGTGGAGTGTTTAGTTAAGGAAAGGGCTCTCCTCGGCCTGGGGCATTTTCGCTTCCGGCTGGCCTATATATAAAGTTAGACACAGCCGGGGAAAAAGCAGTATAGGCCCGCCTTTCTGTACGAGACACGTCGTTTTCTCGATTCAGCTCCGTTTCCCCTTCTCGAGCTTGAAGGAAAGAATTCTCACCGAAGAAATTTAGCCCCAGTCAATTAGTATCCTTGAATTGGATTTTAACCTGGTCTGGCGCAAGTACTCCCTCGAATTCACTCCTTGAGGTTAAACTCCATCGATTACGATTTATTCGCTCAATCATACATCTCCCGCGTCTTCTCATAAGGCCTCAACCCCCAAGCTAGACTCCAGCGACTAAATTGTGGTTTCTTAACAGGTCAACCCGTAAAGTGTATGTTTGTATATTGGCTCAACAGCAGCAGCTCGTGTGCTCACGTTTGAGCCTATCTATTCGCTTCCGGTGCTTCTTTAGTCTGATCGCTGTAAACATTAAGTATCCGTTTGCAATCTTTTCCATTTGTATATATCGTGTACATATTCTAATTATTAAAGATTACTTTAGGACCCTCATTTCCATAGCCCCAGAGCGCCGCAGCCTTCTTTATTATACTAACGGCCAATTACATTCGATTCTGGAGATAAATTTTTCCACGCACTCGATTGGGAACCCCGTTCCCCACTACTTAGCTTCCCCCTCCTCTGACGCCGCAGGGAGACGAGCGTAGGTCACTCAATTGACCTTGACCTCCCAATCCGTCTAAATATAATATATATATATATATATATATATATATATATATATATATATATATATATATATATATATATATATTATAAAAACCGGTGTTCAGGTATGGGGTCTTTAAAGGGTCTTTTAAAAGGTCTTTCAAAGGTTATTTTTCTTTTTTTAAGTGGTTATAAGGCTGAAGGCTTTAGCTATTAAGAAGGTACGGAGAAATAATATTTTACGTTTTAATCCTCCATTTGCAACTCTCAAACCATTTTCTTTGTGTACCCATTTTCTCTTTTCCCAGTATGGTTATTGTGAGTAATTTTTAGAGACTGTGCATCTCATTTATTCCCCAGCGAAATTTTATCCTTTCAGACTGTGAAATCCTCAGTAAGAATTGTTCTTTGTGTTAGTTTGGGAGAGGTAAAGGCTCTTGTGTCAAGTTCGGTGAGGCATTTATTTCCGAGTGCTTATACGGAAAATAACAATCGTGTCGTGTGTGCCTATCAAGTTAAATCGGGATGGCAATCTTGTTACGTTTCTTTTTTTCTCTTCTTTTCTTTATTTATTTTTTTTTGGGGGGGGAGGTAAGTTCGATAATACGCGACAACATGTCTTCGTTAGACCGATTCAAATCGCAAGGCGAATCCCTTGGCTTCACCGGTAAGGATCTACTGCAATACATACAAGAGGAAGAGAGAGTCGAGAGAGCAAAAAGGAAAGACAAAGAAGAGCGAGAGACAGACAGACAGACAGACAGACAGAGAAGAGTAAGAAAAAGGAGAAAGAATCCGCCAGCATGAATTAGAGATGATTAGAGCGAGAATCGAGACGCTCTCCATTAACTCGCGAAATGACGTCCCGCAAACTGCATCCGTGAAGCTCCCAGTTTACAAGGAAAGTGAAGATTCTGGGTATTACTTAACGCATTTCGAGAAAATATTCGAGGTTAATAACTGGGATATCGAGACAAACGACATCGCCAAACTCCTGCCGTTGTTAAGTTCCCAACTCCTAGATATTTGCATATCCCTCCCATCGGAGGCGACAATCGGTTATTAGACGTTAAAATTGGAACTGCAGGCTGCGTATAATATGACCCCAGATTTCTACCTCGCTAAATTTCACCACGTCCGTATTCAACCCAATCAAACTTCTCTTCAGTTTGGGTATACGCTTCAGAGGCACTTCTACTTCTGGCTCGATTCGTCTAAAGTCCCCCACGTTTATGAAGCACTAGTCGACTTTGTCCTGATGGACCAGCTTTTGGCTTCGCTCTCTAACAAAATTAGATCGTTTTTGAAGGACCGGATGTGTTCCACCTTCAAAGAGTGCATCGAAGAAGCCGATGTATTCGCAGCGGGCCATAACTGCTACCCTAAGGAAGGAAGGAAGAATGAACCGTCGTTCCCTAGGGCAAAAAGTGACAAACCAAAATTTCCTCCCCGTGACCCAAGTAAGTTTGTGAAAGTAAATCGCCCCTCGAAGCAAAGAAACTTCTTTTCTTCAGAACCTCGAAACATCAGACCTTTCTCATCAAATCCCCCTACGTCATCCTTCTCCAGGAAGCCTATTGTGTGGTTTTCCTGCGGTATTGAAGGTCATGTGAGGATTAACTGCCCTCAGAACTCTCAATTTCAAAGCAGTTCTCTGAACCAAGTGCAACAAATTTGTGCTACCCCCACCACCACGGTCGGAAACTGAACCGTCTTCCTCTCCGTCCGCCTCTACTGCCGCTGGCCACCATGTTAATTTCTTGTTGGAAAAAAGCTCCCATGGAGGCTGAAGTTTGAGACCGGAGCAGTAAACGGTTGCCGAGTCTCCACCCTTGGCGAAAGAATGAGACCAGTCTATATTATGAGAACACTACACCCAGGAGGATTAGTCAGGAGCTCATGAACTTAGGTACGACTGCGAGTTCAGTTGCACCGTCTTCCTATTTTTTAATCTAAATTTTTAAAGATTTACTCTTGCTATTCCTCGGTATTATATGCTGTTAAAAAAAACAGAAGTTAGATAAGATATAAGAATGTTACATGTGCGTTAACAAATTATTTATTTTGCTACGGAACCATTCTCGTTAATCTTCCCAGTCAAAGTGCAGCGTTTGCCTTTTTAGGCTTACATACAAGAATACAATTTCCAAAAAATAACAACTAACACTGCATCGAGCCAATTGGGGGACGAGCATCGCCCTTGCCAGCGAAGGTAGGTTTCAAATATCTTTTCTAACATTCTCTAAAGGAAATGTATCAATCAGCCGTTATATAAAGCCATGCTTCTGATATCTCAGAAAATGGAGATCTTTTTAATTATTTTCATCACTGACTTCGCTAAATACTGTTAAACAGATGGGAAATTCACAGATATTTGTTTAGATTTGAATATACCAAAAAATTAATAAACAACAATGCATCAGCACCCTGGGGAGCGAGCATCATCATCGCTAACGAAAGTAGGTTTGAAGGGCTTCTCTAACAGTCTCAAAAGGTAATGTATCCTATCTTACAAAAGTGAGGGACATTTGCTATCTGAAGTAAACCTCTTTAAATCTTCAATTCCTTTATTTAAAATGTTTAAGGAATCAAATTCCTTATTTCTATAACTATCATCTAAGGGACATGAGAGTTTAGGACTCGATTCATCTTAAAGTATTTCTGGACAAGGCATTTCAAAATTCACCCCAAAAAGAATCAATCCGCCTCCTGCCTCCTCTAAAGTCTTTTCTCAAACTAGTGGGACCACGATTCCTGACTTAGAGGAGAATGAACAAACCTCTAGGCAGGCCCTCCATTCACTGGTGAAGGATAAGAGAAACAAGAGGGAAAGTCCCTCTAATGACTTGTGGCGTATTGTAATAATATGATAAGTGGTTATTACATTGATGGTTTCCCATGGCTCCAATCACTTACAAGTGCCTTTGAATGGCTACATGGGGCTTCTGCCACTAGATGGCGTCACCCAGCGCCAAATCCGATGCCATATTTGAAATCTCCAGGGTGAATAACCATATGTCCCATTGTCATATGGGTCATTTCATGGCTCTAAATGGGTATAATTGAACTTTACTCCTTTGGAAAAATTAACTTTACCCCTTTTGAAAAATTAACTTTATCCTTTTGAAAAAAAGCCACGCCTAGACCTGGCACTTCGCCGGAGGTTAAAACAGTCAGCCATGAATCATGGGTCTTAATATCTTAAGGCGTTCGCGGTAAAAATTTTCTCTATCGTCGATATGGTCCAGAAATATTTTGCTATCGACGATTAATGTAACAATATTAAACCTTTTGTTCAGTATAAAACTATTAAAGATATAAAAAATGGTTTATACACCACAATAATAAAATGCTGCAAATGTGGTTAAAAACAATAATAACAGCGTTTCATCAAGTGCAAAAAGCGAATGCCCAGAACACTATATTAAAGCGTAATAAGTCACATAACATCCGTGTCTTCACCCATTGTTCCATGGCCAAACGAAGAAGCCATCTGATATATGAGTACACCAACCTTTGATTTAAGGGTCGCCCTCTCGCCAAACGCGATAAAAATTCTGGAAGGGCAAAAGAAAATTTTTTCATCTATCGCCCGGGTGGTGACAAGTCTTTTTTTACCTTATTTTTTAAATATTTTTTTCTAGAATACTAAATACAGTATTCGATATTAAAATCAATTGATCAGCTGGTAGCCAGTGCCAGACGTACGATTTTAAAAGGTTCGGTAGCAACTTGTTCATAAACATTGCTATTTTGAAACAGCATATTTCTTCAACTATAGGCAAGTTTACATAATGCCTACCATTGTTCCTTATTACTTTACTCATTAGTAAGTAGTAATTACGAGGGGCGGTCAATAAGTTTGACGAATCGGTAGGGCAAAACAGAGGAAGAGGGATGGCTGTTTGTGGGGGTGTTAGGACAAGTTATGACATGTCGGGGCCTGCAGCCGCACGCTCTTGCCTCGTCTATTTAAGAAGCAGTAGCTGATCTCAGATCGTCAGTCACAAATTTTTCAACAATGGAGAAGGTTGAGCACTGCGCAGTGATCAATTTTTTTACCAAAGAAGGCAATAATGCAAAAGAGATCCATGAACGCATGGTTGCAGTGCTCACCGACACCGCCCCTTCCTATGCAACCATTGCTCGCTGGAATAGGGAGTTCCGCCATGGTCGTGAGTCCCTTGAAGATGGCCCCCGTCCAGGACGCCCGTCAGACGTGACCAACGAGGACAATGTGGCCCGTGTGGAGAGGAGGATCCTCGAAAATCGACGGGTGAAGGTCGAAGAAATAGAGCGAGAACTTGGAATATCACATGGAAGTCTTATCAACATCATCCACGACAATTTAGCCATGACCAAGGTCTCTGCCCGTTGGGTCCCTAGAAACCTCACGCCCCATGATCGACTTCAACGTCGTCAAAGTTCGGAGGAGTTGCTGCTCCTGTACAACCAAGACCCGGCGGGATTCAAGTCATGCATAGTGACAGGTGATGAAACGTGGGTCCATCACTGGAATCCCGAGACCAAGCTCGAAAGTATGGCCTGGAAGCACAGGGGCTCTCCGACCCTCATCAAGTTCCGGACTCAACCCTCAGCCGAGAATATCATGGCCACCATCTTCTGGAATTATGAGGGAGTGTTGATGGTGGACTATGCGCCTCGTGTAAGGACCATCACAGGCCAATATTACGCCGAGGAACTGGCTGGGTCGAAGAAGTGCATCCGTCAGAAGCGGCGCGGCAAGTTGACACGCGGTGTCTTACTCCTCCACGACAATGCCCTGTCCACAAGGCCAGAGTTGCACAAGCTGCCCCGCGCGAGTGCGGATTCGAGGAGCTCAACCATCTCCCGTACAGTCTAGATCTGGCCCCTAGCAACTACTTTTTATTCCTCCAGCTCAAGGCTGCACTCCGTGGACGCTTGTTTGGGACGATAAGGATGTCCAGCTCGCCGTCCAGGAGTGGATTGAGCAGCAGTCGGGAGATTTCTGGTTGTCGGGAATTCGAAGCCTCAGGGACAAGTGGCGCAAGTGCATTGAAGTCGAGGGTAGTTATATTAAAAAAATAATAAAACACTTTTCCTCATATCTCGTTTCCTTATATCCGAATTGCAAAACTTATTGACCGCCCCTCGTATTATAGATGGTTTAGAAAGGTTGCCTTTGTTCAGTGTGACACTAGTATGCTTTGGGCCTATTTGTTGGATTGTGTTTCATTGTATTTTTATAATTATGAATTTTTATTCTATTCACTATATAGCATTGGTTGATCTACAACTACCAGTGGAACATTTACATACAGATAACCCATGCAATATACAATCGAACAAACTTGTTTCATTGTTTTTAAATTATGGATAATATAATAAATATCATAAACAATACTAAATTCATAAAATGTATTATTTTATATTCAATAAAATTTCATGTTTTTCATTTACACTCATAATTTTTTACTTATTCCATTAAATTCACACAAAATAATTTTTAAAATAATCAGACCTGAAAGTATTATATGATAAATTAAAAAGTCAATATAAAAACATTCTTTAATAAAAATTGTAAAATATTAAATTTTGCTTTGTTACACACGATTTAAATAATGATTATTAATAATTATGATTTATAAATAAATATAAGAAAATCAATTTCGGCCTAGTACTATAGTGGCTACTTTAAAATTTCCCAAACCAAACTAAACAAAGAAAAACAACAAAACAATCATTAAAAGGATTACAAGAGAAAGTCACACTACCTGGTATCAAAGCCTGGTAGGCATTGCAGCTGATGCAGCCTTAGTGATGAGTGAAATAAATGGAGTTTTGCGTAAGTTAAAAGTAGACAACGAGGACGTCATCTCGATTTATTGTCTAGGTCATTCATTGCATTGAACTTTGTTTTAAAGACTATGAAAAACACTGAATCTAATAATATTCTGCTTTTCCCCAAAAAATTAGCCAAAAATAAAGCCAAACTGAAGGAATCCTTCGTCGCCTTAAATAAAACGCCTATGTATCCCCCCAAAATTGGTGGCACGCGATGGTTGCATCTTCAGAGGGCGATAGAAATTTTACTGAAAGGATTTTCTGGATTCGCGCATCATCTTTCTAAGGTAATTTTTAGTCTTAATAACATTTTATTTAAAATAAGCCATATATGAAGATAAGATATTAAAATAAGATATATTATATTTTATAGGTTGCTGAAGACGAGACAAACGGAACAAAACGCGAGAAGGATAAAAGCATCACCACCAGGTTTTTGAAAAATGTATCGATCATCAAGTGGGCTTCGTATCTTCAGACAGTTCTCAAACCACTTACCAAGTTATCGCTTAACTTGCAAACTCGTGAATTTTATTTGGCAGGAGTGCAAGGACTCCTTTCGTCAACAGTAACTGTGCTTTAAAAATGCAAAAAATAGGTCTTTTCTGGTCACAAATATGCTGGCTTCATCCTGAACGGCTCAGATTCTTCCTTCGTCAGTGCCTCAAAATCACTTATTGTCAATTTTCTGGAATCCTTTGATAGGCAAATATTGTATTGTATTTTTTTAAAAAGAGACTTTCAGAACTTCAATTAATTAATCATTTTAGTACTCCCATATAACTATGCATTTTAAATTACCTGAATTGACAGTCAATAAATAACCTACCATTTAAATAAAGTACCTCTAATATCCAATAATGTTACACCCAGTGATAGGAAATGAGCAAAAGAATAAAAATTAATTGGAAAGTGGTAAAATAGTTAATTACATCTTTAGAAGAGAGATGATCGACAGGGTCAAATGGTAACCTAACATACGTTCAAAACTCAGGTCAAACTGACTTATCCTCTGCCTCAAATACGGAATTTAAAGACTCGAGTTCCAGAAACCAAAGTTTGAATCCACATTGGTGCAATCTCGTTTGATCTTGTGAGTAACTTTGAATAGTACGGGATCCGAATTTTCAATTATTAAATTATTGACATAGAAAGACAACTAGGGCAACAAAGTTATTTTGAGGATTTAGTTTAAAACTTTTCTCGCTTCATTATTGATTGAGAGGGATTCCTTTCACCTGTAGACAGAATCGACAATCTCACAGAAACGTCGATTCCACCTACGGGCGGGGGAAGCACTCTCTGGCCTATGGAACAGGAAAGGGTGTTCCTAAGGAAAGTGTCCTCAGTGTCACACTCTTTGCCGAAGAAACAGATATAGATTTTTATTGGCCAAGATTATGTTGGTGCAGTTTTACCGCCATTCACGGCTCCATCCCGACCCGGAATTGTTCCTAATGGGATTCACCCAGGTGGTAGATTCAAACCTTTTCCTTGGTCTTGTTTACGACCGCTGCCTTACCTAGGAGGCTCATATTTGAGCCTCCCAGGGAGATGGCACTCACTCTGCAAATTACACAGCGCCTTTTGCATTTGTACGCGTGAGGCCGGTGCCTCCCTCAGTTGCCAAAGGGTCTCATTGCAGTTGATCTCATCGGGGCCTATGCTACCGAGAGACGCCAGTCATACCCTAAGCTCTTGGGGTTTAGGGCTAAAAAACTCTCCTTCGAGAGCACAGTATAGCTCTCGGGCCGGTGGTGCCTCGGGTTCTTCCCGAAAATAATCAACGTTGGGTGCCACCTTTGACTATTTTCGCCACACTTCTGCTTCCAAACCTTCCACAGCCCTGGAAGTATCGCGTTCGACATTTTTAGAGCACACTTCGTGTAATACTGGAGCCGGCCAGTGTACACGGATGTTTAAGAGTCTCAGGAAGGGGATCAGCTTCCACGCCATATCACCTCTTTTTGAAGTTAGCTGGGCTCTACCAGGCGCTGTGTCTGTCTTCACGGCCGATCTGGTTGAATATACCACTCGGTACGGGAAATAACGCGTCGTGCCAGGTTCGGAAACCGGATTGTGATCTTTAGCGACTCACAAAGCATCCTGAGCTCTCGGGACATTAGAATCTCCACAGACCTTGGTTCGCGGTATCCGTGATACCGCAGTTTATGCCGCGGATGTTGAAGTTATCTTTATTGGATTCCTGGATATGTGGGAATTGCGGGGAATGAGCGCGCCGGCGATGGCATCAAAGAGTCAGCGAGGACTTGACGACCATACCAGCGTTTTGCTATTCCCCAAACCGACTACAAGGGAGGAATCAGGGCTGCCTAACTTATAAAATGAGAGATGACCTAGGGAAACTTAAAGTTACGTGCCATGGCACCGCGACTTTTCCCATAAACTTACCTCCCAATACCCTGACGCTCTCTGGTCTCTTTCTTTCGCCTTTGAATTAGGGACACTCACGGAATGCACCGCCATTTGATGGAGCGCTCGCCTGCATCTTACTCTAGGGACTGCGTTGTCCTCAGACTGTTCGGTATATTCTTGTCGAATGTCTCAGTATGGCTCATATTTGCGCACATTATCTGTCCTGGTACCGGGACCAGCGGGGTCGCTACTGCTTGTCCCTTGCATTTGGCACAAGTTCTTGCACACAGACTAGTGGACTATCTGACTTTTTGGAGGAGGCTGGCCTTCTCCATTTTTCTCACTCTTTAATGTTGGTCACATACTCCCGCGCCGGAAAGAGGCGGGCCTCCCCCAACGCCGGACCCTGATTCCTTCTCGCCTTTGTTGATTCTTTTTTGTTGTTTTACTTTGTTTTGATTGTTTTGTTGTTTTTCTTTGTTTAGTTTGGCCTGGGAAATTTTAAAGTAGCCTAGTACAAGGCCGAAATTTTAATTACAGTAACATATGCCCTTCAAAGCAGTCGCCAGATGGGCGTTATTAAAAAAAATAAAAGAAATATGTAATTTTAATTTAATTTGAAGGAAAACATTCTTTAATTTCGGCGAGCATGACAAACATATTTGATCGAAGATGAGAAATGAGACTAAACAGATGTAAAAATGTCTATATAGATTTATTTAGTGATGGAAGTATGTTTATTTTCAGACTGCAATTAAAGGCAAATCTCGTAATTTTGTTGTGGTTTCTTCAGCCGTCTTTGTTATTGGGCTGTAATGAAGTAAACCACATAACCCATAACCTGTGGAGCCAACATATATTTGTTGTATTATCCCTTTCTCTAACTGGTTCTCAAAAACACCATTATAGAGGTAAGTTAGGTAAGGTTGTTATCAAATTTTGCTTTGACTCTGATTAGCATTTCCAACGCTATGTTGTGATTTGAAGGAACCTCTGACAAATTTTCCGCGAACCAAGGTAATGAAATATGTATCATATTTATCCTCTCGCTAGTTAATTAACTTGCCAAATTCTAAAATTTTGTACATTGTCAATGATTCCCGCTTCCTTACTTCTGATAGCCAATGACTAAGTCTGTCTAGAGCTTATATGTAATATCTCTTTATAGTTCGATCTTTTTCGAGAAAAGGTTTAAGAAACCTTTGTTGTTTCAGATACATTTATGCATATAATAATCTCAATTTAATAGATACAACACTATTATAATCTATTTTCTGAAATTAGAAAACCTTCGCTAGTATTTTCTAATAAAATGTCCAAAAAACGTAACCTTCCCAGGAAAAGAAGAATTATCTCATAAAGGAATTTGGTTAAAGAAAGTTTTTTACGCAAATTTCAAAGATTTGAAGCGTGATGATCTCAGTGAGAAGAAAATTTCAGAGAATGGAATCCATTCAAGAAATAAAAGAGTTCAACCAGAATTTCGAGACTCCTAGGTGGTTGGCATCCTTCTGTTTCGGAAGACAATGGAGATTTCGCCATGGAAGCGCAGGCCTGGGCAAAGTGTATGTAGATCCTAGGTTGCCCAGTTTTCAAGATCCCCCTCTCGGCCTTGCTGGTGCCATCCAAATGAATGCAGAGCAGTACGCTTGGCACCAGGTTGGTTGCAGGAGATGCCAGAGTCAGTGAGCAGAGCACACAGGTCCGCATTTGGGGCTCAAACTCCTCGTGTTAGCTGCAAAGCCCTTTCTCAAGCTGCTGGAGCTCCTCCTCAGGAAACTTTATACCGTTAAGAATAAGAATAAACATAGACTTTCCTAATAACCAACACAAAGAAAAACTTATGTTGTGGGCCCAGACATACTGATTTTAGCAAGGTTGTCTTCAGTGACGAATCAGAGTCACATTGGATGGGACGGAAGGTTGGACAAGAGCCTAGGTTGACAAAGGAAATCAAGGGAAGAATTTGATACAGTGACAACAAGAGAGAAGAGAATTAGAAATATGATTTGCAACTGTTGGAGACAAGCTAGAAGGCTCTTTCATAGTGGATTATTATGTCAAAATAGATTGGAAGGCGTACTATTGTAGGAGACTAAACTATGGACTGACCTCCCAACAGTTGCAACCTAAATCCAATAGAAAACGGGAGCATCCTAAAGTAAGA
The DNA here is from genome assembly GCA_963969495.1 of Ceratothoa steindachneri. Classification (NCBI taxonomy): domain Eukaryota; kingdom Metazoa; phylum Arthropoda; class Malacostraca; order Isopoda; family Cymothoidae; genus Ceratothoa; species Ceratothoa steindachneri. The sequence continues at coordinate 88,038,508 of OZ018327.1, forward strand.
CGTTTAAGAAGACATGTAATTTAACAACAAAATTACTTTAGAAGCCCAGCCAAGATGTTGCAAAGCATGTTTCTCCTGATTGCATTCTGACTTTATCATAGACAACAGATTATCCATTTCAAAGTGACTCATAAGGACGGTCTGTAGAGGTATACCCTAAAATAATATTATTTCCCCACCTCCTAAGATATTACTTCGGGAGAGAGAGCGAGCCGTTACCCCTTCCTTCCCCCTCCGACTTCACCCTTTTTGGACTTGCCGCCAGGTCTCCACAAACTTCACACCGAGGTATGACGCTGAAATTGAATGCTACCTCCCCGCCGCCTCAATCCCCCCCCCCCCCTCGGTTCGGGAGATTACTTTGTAGGTTCGCCGTGAACAGCTTTTATGGCTCCAGCCGCTGGTCGTCCGTCTGTCCCGCTGTTCCCTGCCGTTGACACTTCCCCGTAACGAGACGCACGGGGGTTCAAGAAGGCCTCTCTCTCTCTCTCTCTCCCTGTTTTGGAGAACTCCGGGTATATATGCACCATCTCCAGGATTACAGACAGATTTGGTTAGACGAGACTTCCCCAAAAGGAGTTCAATTCAACGAAGCTCTCTCCCGAGAAGTGTGAGTGACGGTCGCAAGCCACGAAAGAGCTGGACATCACATCCGTATCTTCGGGTCAGGGAGAAGAGTCTCGTGGGGCAAGGTCAGCCTTTCTCAACCGCCGTCGGATCAAGGATTGGAGAAGCCGTCCTTCTGGTGACCTCTTGAGGAAAAGAGGCCCGTTAGCTCGCTCAAGCCGAGTTTAGAGAAGACATCTCTCCCTCCCTCTTTTCGAAGTTCGACCGGTGCCCTCTTGAAGACAAGAGGCCCGATAGCCCGCTCAACATGAAGTTGGAGAAGTCATCCCCCCCCCCTTCGAAGTTCGTCCAGTGACCTCTTAAGGATAAGAGGCCCGTATCTCGCAAAACACAAGTTCGAGAAAGTAGCCCCACCCGCTGTTGGTTTGTCGCTACTCCTCGTGAGTAGTGTTGGAAAAAAACGGGGTTTTTTCAAATCATGTTTATTTCAAAGAAAAAAACGGGGGGTGTTCATTTTTTCATTTTTTTTCAAAACTTTGTTTTTTTCAAATATTCAATATATTTTCCCAAAAAGCTTTTATTATTTTCATTAAACAATGAGTATTTTGTAATTATAGTGAACAATTTAACATTAAGAAACTAAAGTTTGCATTATAAAAGAATATAAACACAAGAAATTAATATTTTTTGCTATTGTAGTCAAAATAAGAAAAAATTGATTTTTTTACCCAGATTTTTTTCATTTTGTATGTTTACGTATATTTATGTATACCATATAGGTACTTAACTTGATAGGTCTCATTTAACTGAGGGTATAATTGTATTAGGTACACTATTAGCTTGGCTAAGTCCTCGTTAAAACATGTCTGCCCTATAGCAAAAAACTATTTTAATCTAACCAAACCTAAACTAATCTAACTTAATCTATCTTTATCTAACCTATTCTTGATGAATTTAAAGTTAAATCGTTAATTATAAAATTATTTTATTAAAATTACTTTCTTTATTTTTGAAGAACCCATCCAAACTAAAAAAAGTGCCAAATAAGGTAATAATTAATTATTTAACTTTAAAATTATCAAGGATAGGTTAGATTAGGTTTAATTAGATTAAATAGTTGTTTTTTTGCCTTAAAAACAGATACATATGTTTTGACAAGGACCTACCCAAGCTAATAGTATACTGTTTATTGTTGCATTTAATCTTTAATAATTTTCCTATCAGATTAAGGTATTAATTTTAGTCAATATAGGTAAAGTTGAAGGCTCAGGCCGCCAAAAATCTAAAATAAATAAGCTATTTAAGGACTCGATGAACAGTAAATTTAAAGGTCCAAGAGCAAAGTCTATCGTCTAAGGTGCTTTGTACAACTCTGATAGAGCTAAAATTACTTATAAATATGAAAATATGGTATTGTTTATCTAGTAAATGCTTAATGTTTTTCATTTACTTCAAAATAGTACATAAAAATATGTTATTTTGATAATATTTTGTAAAAAACGCTAATTTTCATGTTTTTTTTCAAGCCATGTTTTTTTCAAAAAAAAAACATCGGTGCAACTCTACTCGTGAATAATCAAGGTCACCAAGACCCCCCTTCCTAAAGTTTGCCCCACTTTACTCTCGAAGTTCAAAGGAACTAAATTACTCACTACCCTAAATCTCCCATTATAACCATTCAATAACCCAGGTTATCTAATTAGTATTCAGAGGCTAATTCCATCTTATTCGTGTACTCATATATATATATATATATATATATATATATATATATATATATATATATATATATATATATATATATATATATATATATATATATATATATATATGTATATATATATATATATATATATATATATATATATATATATATATATATATATATATATATATATATATATATATATATATATATATATATATATATATATCCATATTTATTGTTTTTCCTTTTATTTAGTGTGCATTAAAATCTATTTTTGTCGTTGTGTTTGGTATATTCCTTGGTCACGCAGCTGCCGCTATCTCATATATACTCATATATATATATATATATATATATATATATATATATATATATATATATATATATATATATATATATATATATATATATATATATGTATATATATATATATATATATATATATATATATATATATATATATATATATATATATATATATATATCCATATTTATTGTTTTTCCTTTTATTTAGTGTGCATTAAAATCTATTTTTGTCGTTGTGTTTGGTATATTCCTTGGTCACGCAGCTGCCGCTATCTATTCAAATCGCACTCTTAGAACAACAACAGTTAGCGCCTTGCTTGGCCTACCTTAGAGCTTGAGTGCGCATATTCCCGTACACTTAGCCATACTTCGTCACGGTACATCTGTCCAATAGCTCTGAAACAGTTTTATTTAAAATTGTTTCATCTAATTTCCTTTCAGAGTATTTCTTAAAATTACTTATATAAGTCGTTCAAACTTGTTATATACTTTAAGATAAGATGATTTGTTTATATGTATTTAGGTTGAAAACTCTATGTATTCCTACTAATTAAAAATATTTATCTTATTTTTCTTTCATATCATATGTAGATTCCATATAGTCAGATTACATTTTCTTATCATGATCGTAACTCCATGAAGAACTTTATACAAAAATGAAGCTATTTTTTGAGAGATTTAGCTATTTCAATATAATTTCTAGGTATACTTTAGCCTAAACGCATAAGCCAATCCCAGATCTAAGTTAGGAACGGAATTTGGTAAGTTTAATAAATTAACATACGAATGTGATGGGGGCAAGGCAGATTTGACACTTAATACGAAGATTTAGTTTACCCCGAGAATTTGGCTGCTTTAGAGCCATTCTGTTAGTTTGACTGTTTTTGGCATTGTTCTCCAATTTTACTGCATGAATGGAGGTCCTGGCATCATCAGATTACAAACCAAGAACAAGCTACAATGAGCAACTTGTGTGGTTTGATGTCTTTGGGGTGTGATGAGGGTAAATAGAACGATATCCCCCCCTCCCCCCAGATATATCTCTCTGTCTCCTTTCCAGAAAGAAATCGTTCACTCAAGCGTCTCTTAGAGCCCTCTAACTCATTAGAAGGCCAACTAACCCACTTTCCGGTAGTTTTTCCCCACTTGAGCATTAAAGCTATTCCCTAAAGTGGAGAGCACTGATTCCCTTAATCGTAGTATCATTAAATTGATTTACGCTTCTATAAGGAATATAACCTATCTCGGTCGCTATAAAGGATTCTCCTTTATACGCTGTACTATTTAGCTTCAGGTGCTGAATAGCATCGCCTACCCCGTCTGAAAAATAGTGAAGCGGGTGCGCGCCTCCATCAAGGGGCTATACTCACAGGGGACGAATCCCCCTAAAGTGGTTGTGATACCATCCCTGGGTTTCTAATGTCTGTCTCCCAGGAAGGCGGCAACAACAAAGAGGCTTCGGCTTCTTCACCCCTGTCTGAGGCTAGAAGGATCGTTTCTGGAAGTCGGATCCTTCCAAAGGACGAGAGAACTCCGACTTCAAAGCCGACCCGCCCGTCAAAAGCTTCGAGGTAGGAAGAGAAAAAGGCTTTTATAACTATAGATAAACCACCTCCGGTAATGTTTCGAAAGCAACAGCACCCTCCTCGCATTCTGAGACCAACAGCCCGCGGAGCTCTGCCTCCAGGAATTCTATTGCAATTCATGATAGGGTCTTTAAATCAAAGAGCGCTCCCGAGTCCCTTTCTGGCTAAATCTTGAGGGCATTTTCCTTCAATGTAATTGCGGGGGATTCCGGGCCAACTGAAAAGCTCGTCTCTCTTCCGGCTCTCCTTTGCTAAGTATTTTTCTATTTTTCCCATAGCTAATCTCTGAATAAACTGATCATTCATCTTATTTGTATGAACATTAGATTATTGCTGGCGTAGCTAAATATTTTTATATTTTTTCCAGGGTTAATCTATTGTATTTGTTTTAATTTTAAACATTTTTTCAGACGTCAACCAGGCGGTTCAGGTGTCATCTAGACGCACCGTGGCTAGATCTCTTGCGATTTACAAGCGACATACAAACAAAACAGGCAGCTGTTGACCATATGCCGCATGCGTTACATGCAACATATGATCAACAAATCACTGCAATTTCATGGGAGTCACTGCGCATTAGGTATGTTATTGATTTAGTGAATTATTTTTTATAATTGAAAAATTGACCATTGGTGATAGTCTGATAGATTTAGTGTATAATATTTTCAATTATTCGACGTGTGTTTCTCATTCATCAATTTGGTGAGTTCTGATTTTGCTATTATGGGATAGGTCATTGATATGGTGGTATGGTAGGTGACTCATCGCTGAATTGCCTACTTTATATCAAATAGTTCATAAAAACATTGATTATATATTCTTACAATACAGATCTATGATGAATTGTCACGAGGATCAGCAGCACTGACATACGGAAGACTTCGTAGAACACATAGCTTTGATAAACTTGCTGAAATACTAGGTAGGAATAAGGAAAATAAAACATTCTGCAATAAGAAAATGTCCGGTGCTGTGGAGTGTTGCTGGTAAACTTAAGTCAGCAGAAAAAATATAGGAAATAACTGGTGTCCAATTTAAGTACCCATGCGTCACCCAATGGAACTCAATGTACGACTCATTAAGCCAAATATATGAACATATATTTTTTTCTGAGACTAGAGTTTACCAGCAATATTCTACAGCGCAGAACTGTTTCCCAATGCAGAATGCTTTATTTTCTTTAATCCAAGTGAATTTTCTCCTTTATCTGCATCAGTTGATGCTGCCAAGTTTATCATTTGGGGGGCAGATCGAATATGGGTTGATTGTTCCACTGACTCATCTCCATGCTCTCCTGAATGTTCAGCAAAGTTGCTGATGATAACCTCTTCATCTAAATTTTCTTTATCATATTCAATGGCGTCCGTACGATTATGAACAGGAACACCGAGCTATTTAAAGCATTTCACCGTGTTTGATGCATGGTCATTGACTGTAGATACAATTTTGCTATAAGATAAACCATGTTTCGAGCTGATCCTGTCCAGTATTTCATCAATTTTATAAAAGCTATGTGTTCTACGAAGTCTTCCACATGCTAGTGTTGCTGATCCTCGTGACAAGTCATCATAGATGTGTATTGTAATCATATATAATCAATGTTTCTATGAACTATGTGATATAAAGGAGGCAATTCATCGATGAGTCGCCTACCATACCACCACATCAATGGCCTATCCCATATGAGAAAAATCAGGACTCACCAAATAAATGAATGAGGAACACACGTCAAATAATTGAAAATATTTTACACTAAATCTATCAGACTAGCACTGTAAGAGAAAGGAACGCCAAGAAGCACACCCCCTTCATTTATTTCATGAATTCCTTCCCTCTCTATGTCTCCTAAGTATAACGCCACGTGGAGTATTCTCTGAATCCAAAGAGAAATATAAAAGAAGAAATAATTTGAATATTCGTCAGCCGCTTCACAGGTGCAGTTAATTAAGTTGGGCCTAAAAGATTTTACCTCGCCGAAGAAGTGATAATCTCCGTAGTCGGAAAACTGCTAGACGAAAGTTTCCCTCCCACATTGTAAAGGCCATTAAAACTTGGGTCAGGCGGCAAACGCTAATCCATTTAGCCGCCGGAAGTGGTCAGCCAGTCGTCTGAGTTTGCCAACGAGGACAAACAAAAAAAATGGACGTCATATAAATACCCTGGGTTTTCGAATATCGGCAGATTGAGTTGGGGAACCCGTCGCTTTCGGTTCAGATCGTGTGTGTGTTTCCCCAAGTCTCTGGTATTCGCTTATACTATCGAGGTTGGATCTCACCAGGCAGATCTATCTCTTTTGTGAAGGCTTACTCTGTTCAGAGCAAGCCTCGAATCATGTCATCTCCGAAGGATTGGCCAAGATTCCTCTCGTCTCATCTAGAACCCCCTCCTCCCCGCTCAAGGATCTCCAGTTCCCCGTGTGAGACTTCATGCTGAGCCACATCAGAGTCTCTTTTTTTGGAGGTTGCACTTCTCTGGAGGATATGTGCCATTGTCCGTCTCCAAGTAGGATCGTGAACTCGTCTTTTGCTCCCCCCCCCATCCTTCATCCCCGCCACTATCATTATATTCGGCCGAGAATCGCGTCCATTTTCCGTCTTTCCGTCTGCATTTTCCCGCGCCGACTCGCTAAAGAATTTCCCTTCCTCGAGGTGACCCCATTAAGGTAAAAGGATCCTTGCTTGTATCTTCCGCTAATCAACCCACTTTCTGAAATATAAATATTCCCTCTGTATAACTAATTGAAAGTATCCCATTTAAAAGCTCATTAACAAGTAATTAACGTTACCCGATTGCCAATTAATCTATATCTTGTCAGAATTGTTCCTATTTACATTACCTATATTTCCCGTATGTATATATATATATATATATATATATATATATATATATATATATATATATATATATATATATAGATATATATATATATATATATATATATATATATATATATATATATATATGTTAAGTAGTGACTTATTAAAATTATATTTTTTGTTTTCACTCTTTAAATATATCCTTAATCTGCAACTTGGTAAACTCATTAAACGCTATCGGCCCCTGTAGTAAATCCCACTCTTATACCTCGTAATCAACGGATTACTCTTACGAAGTGAACGTACTTGTATGTAGCGAAGGACGCGTACGTACCTTAGAGGATATATGTATATATACCTGTATATATACATATTCCCATAAATTCTGGTGTCAGGTTTATTGGGTTAATTGAGGACCCCTTTCGTTTTTAAGTCTCTCAGTTGAATTAATAGAAAATTTACCAAGTTGGGACAAGTTTATTTAAAGATAGGAGAATAATTTTTTTCCAATTTTTTATTTTATTTTGAGTAATCAGTCTTTTATGGTGCCCGTGAGGCCATATTTAGTAACAAGCCATTGTTTTTGTGTGTGGTTTGGGAGAAAATCTTTCAAACTCCCCTCCTTGTAATCCCTGTGCTGGATTAAGAGGTGCTATATCAGGTACTCATATAGGAATTTGTATATTTATCATAATTTATTGCTTGTGTCCGTGTGTGTGATCACAAGGGTAAGATTTAATTTAGAATTTTGGGGAACTATTGCGAGAACCCCATTTTCTTTGCCGTAAGATTCTTGAACGCGTCGACTGGCTAAGGCTCGTGTAAGGAAACAAGATGACTTCCTTCGAGAGGTTTAGGCAACAGGGTGAGATGCTTGGTCTCTCCGGTAAAGAGCTGTGGTGGAGCAAATGTGAGTGTGTGTGTGAAGGGCCATTCTCCCACCCCTTTCCTAATAACCTCTCCCTCCCTCTGTAAGAATGTGTATGTGAATGGGGAGATATTTTTTATGTATATAATATATTAGATAGCTTCTTTGCTAAAATTATTTCCACAAACTATTAACAATTTGATGTTGTTTTTTTTCGAAAAGCCACTCTAGTAAATTATAAGATAATCCTACAATTTGTAAAGAGTGGTGGAGACTGTAGAGTTTGAGGTACGCCATAAGTTATTGTACATCCTGTTAGGACAGAAGGAAGTTTTTTGTAGCCTCGAAAGTGTGACCGGATCGCATTACTATACCGAGCTCGGAGGCGGCAACCTTTTTTGGTAAGACCTAGCCTTTTTTGTGAACACCCGAGTGGCAGCCGGCAGGCTTCCTTTCCCCCCCCCCCGGGTTAAAACGCGACGCCTTTGTTGTATTGTTCAGTACAAGTGTGGTTACTAGGCGTCCTTGTACGATTTTGAATGGTTTCGGAACCAGTGGGCTTAATAGGCCTCTTTTGTATTGTTCGTTTAGTTGTTTAGATATAGAATTTTGTTTGATACTAGGATAAATTATTTTTTATATCTTTCTGCTAGCATTCATAAATAAGATTAGTTTTTCTAAGTAACGAGATTTCAAGTATATTTACCCACATATCTCTTGTAAATATGTACCCCATTTATTTTTAAATAAATGACTCTATATACAATCCATTTCATTTTCCCCTCGATTTCTCACGTCCGAATTAGTGTAGGAAGCGGGTTGGATAGATTGAGGTTAGAGGAGAGAATTGTGGCCCGCTGAATTTGGCGCCCAAATAGGGACATGAGATCTCGAAACCGGGAGCGTGACAGAATTGAATTGCAGTCTACACCCAATTTGAGTGACAAGTAGTTTGGTTATTTTTCCCGTTTTTCTATTTTTATTACTAACCTGGGAGGATGGCTTCTGTGGAACAGGGTCTCCATGATGAGATTGTGAGACTGAGGCCGGAGTTGAGGCAGCAATAGGAGGAATGTACGATGTTGAGGAGCGTGATTGAGGGATTGAAGAGTGATATGATGAGTATGGATGAGAAGGCAGACAGGATGAAGAAAGAAATGGACGAAAGACAAAGGCAGGTCGATCAAAGAATGAAGAACCAATATGTCATGATGAAGGGGTCAGGACCGGCCCCAGGACCCTCGACCCTGACCTTTGCTCTAACTAAAGGGGATAAGACTAATGGGATCAATGGGAGTGTGTGTGAGTCTGTAGAGGACAGGATGATTGTGAATGATAGGAAAGACGGAGAATGGAAGAGATTGGAACGCAAGAGAGGGAGGAAGACGGGGTCAAAGGGGAAGGATCGGAAGGTGAGAGGAAAGAGTGTGGACTCGTTGTACTCGAATGAAGGGGAGAGTGATGGTATGATTGGTATGAGTGAGAGTGAAGTGATGTGGGGAAGAGTATTTCGATAAGGGAAGTGCCAAAGGTAGATAGGTTTAGGTTGCATGGTAGGAAAAGTGTGGAAGAATTCTTTGAGGAATTTGAGCGGTATTGCAAGCTCAAGTACCCGGAGAATAAGGGATACTGGATGAATGTTTTAGGGAAATGTTTGGATGGAAAAGTATTAGAGTTTTTCCGTGTGTTCACGAGTGTGGGGGAACCGAGGTATGATGTGGTGAAGGAGAGATTGATTGGGCAGATGAAACGAATGAATGAGAGTGTAAAGTATAAAAGGGTGAATGAATTTGAGAAGGCTCGAATGGGGAAGAGTGAAAGTGTGAAAACATGTATGTACATAGGCTTGAGAGTATGGCGAGAAAGAGTTATGGTGATGATGATGTGAATGAATGTAAACAATTGATGAGAAAGTTCCTTGATTCGGTCACGCGAAAGATAAGTGAATGGTTGAATGGGAAGAGAGGGGAGATAATGAGGCTGACAGGTGAACGGTTGGTATGGGAGAATGTGTTGGAACTGTTGAAAGACGGGCGATTTGATGAGGAAAGCGATTTAGACGAGGATGGATGGTATAGTGTAAATGTGGGGGTAAGAAGCCCAAGAGCTTTCCTCCACCCCAGCAGTTTATCAGCTATTGGGATGCACTGAGGGCTGCGTCAGCTGGGGTGATGTCACGCTTCCTGGGCCGGCAGACTGGATGGGCGAATGGAGGATGGGCAAAGGGAAGGGGACAGAAGAGTGTTAAGCGCGTGAATGGGTATATGAGGGAGCAACCGAGGTATGTACCAGCGAATGAGGTCAAACGGTGTGAAAAAGATTGTGGAATGTCGTATGTGTGGAAGGAAGGATCATATGTTGGCGGAATGTAGGTGGACGTCCAGTGCGTGTTTTGGGTGTGGTAAGGAGGGGCATATGATAAAGGATTACCAGGAAAGTCTGAAAAAGTACATTGAATGTAGGGAAGGATGCCATTTGAAGAAAGATTGTCCGAAGTTAAATGGTGGATCAAATGCTGGGGGGAGCCAAAGATAACTGTGGAAAGGCTGGTCATTATGCGAGGATGTGTCATGAACAGATGAATGTATGTAGTTATTGTGCGATGGAAGGACATTCGAGTGAAAAGTGTTGGATTAGGTTGTGAGCGCAAGGTGTGAATGGAAAGTCTGAAGCGGGAAACTGAATTGTAAGAGGGTACCTGTGAAGTATCCTCTGGGTGCATGAGTGCAAGTAATGTGTTGGTAAGTCTGTCTAGTGTGAAAATGCTGTCTGGTAGGAAGTATGAGTGTCTGAGTGTGAAGAAGGAATTTAATGGGATTAAGTGTTTGGCTTTGATAGATTCTGGATGCAAGACAAGCTTGGTATTTAAGGATGTGTATGACAAGTTGAGTGAAAAAGCCCTCTTGTCTTAGTGTAAAGGTAGTTTGGTAGGGATTGGTAGTATGAGAGTGCCTGTGATTGGAATGATAAGGTCAGCTGTTCGAATGCATGGTATGTTGATGAATAAGTGTGAATTCTCTGTGATTGATAAGGTGAGTAGTGAGTATGGTGTGATTTTAGGGTATGATTTTATAAAAGTGAACCGTATGGTTGTGCATCTTGCGAGTGATCAGATTGAAAGAAAGATTGGTAAAAATGGGGTCTATAAGTTGTATATAGGGAAAGATGGGAGTGTTTTGAGGAGTGTATTTGGCGGTATTGAGGTGACTGCTATGGAGAGTGTAAGGCTTGTGAGGGGTGAAAGGGTGTCTGTTGGAGTAAGGATGTGAGTTTGGATGTGGGTGAGAACACTGTGATATTGGATGTAAAGGATTCGTGTTATAAGGTAAGGAGGGGTGCTTGTGTATTTGATAACTTGATGAGAATGAATGATCCTTTTGTATGTGTGTAGATGGAACCCAGAGTGAAAGGGCAGGTGAGAGGAATCGAAGTTGGCGATGTACTGGGTCAACCCTCCACTGTCAATGAGGTAGGTATGGATGATAGCACTGATGTCAGGGTAAATGTTGCGAATGAAAAAATGTGTGAATGGACGTATAATGAAGTGGGAAGGATGGTGGAATTGGATGAATGTTTGACTGAGTATGAAAAGGAGAATGTGTATCGAATGCTGTTTAAACTAAAGGGGGTCCTCAGTAAAGATGATCTGGATTTCGGGGTTGCGAAGCTTCCGGAATGCAAGATTATCCTGAAGGAGGACACCCCAATCTATCAGCGACGGAGACATTTCCTGCGTCCGGTTGCTGATGAGATTGAGAAGCAGTGTGTGGAATTAGAGCGATTGGGGGTGATTGAAGAAAGTGAGAGTGCATGGAATAGTCCGATTGTGGCTGTACGTAAGCCGGATGGAAGATTGCGTCTGTGTGTGGGTTACCCAAACGTGAACGAAAGGACTGTGAAAGAAAGGTTTCCGATGTGTGTGGTATCTGAGTGTGTGTATAGTATGCATCGGATGAAGTGGTTTACCAAGCTGGATTTGGTACGGGAGTATTACCAGATGCCCATTGCTGAAGAGAGCCGGCCAATGACTGCCTTTTCCGCTGCGAAAAGGCATTACAAGTTCCGGAACCTCAGCTTTGGGTTGGCTAATGCTCCCGGAGCCTTCCAGCGGGCGATGAATGTTGTGTTGAGTAAGTTTGCGAATAAGAATGTGATTGGGTTTATAGATGATATTTTGATTATGACTGAGAGTTTTGAGGAGCATATGAGATTGGTGAACGATGTGTTGAGAACGTTGGAGAGTATTGGTGTGAAGGTGAAAGTAGCAAAGTGTGAATGGTTTGCGAAAGAAGTGAAATTTCTTGGGCATATGGTGAGTGAGAATGGGTTACGAAAGCCACCGAAGTATGTTGAGAAGGTGCGAATGTTTCCGAAACCGGTGACTGTGAAGCAGCTGAAGTCGATTCTGGGTTTAATTGAGTTTCAGCAAAAGTTTATACACGATTGTTCGAGTGTGAGTAAGCCTCTGACTGAGTGGATGGGCAAGAAAGGTAGTACGATTGTTAGGTGGAATGGTAAGATAAATGAAGCGTATAAGAGACTGAAAGAGGCAGCGGCTAAAGATGTTGAATTGGCATACCCGGATTATAGCATGAATGCTAAGATGCTTGAACTGTATACGAATGCGAGTGGGTACTGTATGGGAGGTTTTCTGATGAAAGAGCAGCGTTTGAATGGACAGAATGTCAGACTAATAATAGCGTATGTATCAAAGGCTATGAATGCGGCAGAGTGAAAGTATTTAGCTGTGGTCCGAGAGTTGGCTGTGATAAGATATTGTTTGAAAGTGTTGTGTGAGGTTTTTGTATTGTGTGAGTTTTGTGATCAGAACAGATTATCAACCTCTTGTGTATCTGCAGCGCATGAAGTGGGCTGATAGTAGGATTGCAAGGTTTTTGGAAGATTTGAGTGACTTTGACTATGTGATTGAGTATGTTCCAGGTAAACGGAATGGAGTGGGGGATTTGATGTCAAGGTATCCTGGTACGAATGATGAAGATGTGTGTGTAGTGAGTGATCCTGAGTATTTGCCAAAAGGAATTATGAATGGAAAGGAGAGTAAGGGTGGTGGTGATTCCTTGTTTGAGAGTGTATGGAATGGTTTGCAAGATTTGAAGAGTGATGGAGTAGATATGAGAGTGCCCAATAGTGTGGATGACTTAAGGAAGGGGGTAATGAGTGAAGTATGTAAGAAGCCTGAAAGTATTGGTATTGCGAGGGTGGGGAACTTTATGAAAGAATTGAGAGCGATGTGTAGGCCAGGGGTCCCGCCGTTTCAGGAAGTGTTGATTGAGGTGAGTCGTTTGTATGGAGTGATTGTTTATGTGCGCTTTGGTGGCGAGAGGCCGATTGTGTACAAAGATGAGAAAGTGAAGGATTTGAATGCTAATGTGGTGCATCTGCAGTGTTTGAGCGGTGTTCATTACAATTGGGTGATTGAAAAGTGTTCGTATATGAGGGAGAAGAATTATTGTCTGGATGAAGATGAGTGTGTGGTGAATGATGATGTGGGAGTTGGTGAAAGGTTCTTCTGTGGTTTGATTAATACTGAAGCGCAAGTGTCGTTAGTGAAGGAGAGGATTCTGAGTAAGTTTGATGAGTTTAGGTGTTGTGAACTTAAGCCTGTGAAATTACGGATAAGTGGATTGGGGAATGGAATGATAGTGGCATGGGAACAGGTTAGTCTGAGAGTGAGTTTAGGTAGTGGTGTAAATGTGAAGCATGACTTTGTGATTCTGAAAGATGAACTAATGCCGTGTTTTTTCTTGTTTGGTGTGGACTTTATGAGATTGAATGATGTGTCTTAGATACTGATAAGGATTATGTTATGAAAGGTGAATGTGAGGAGGTTGCATGAGTGTGCGGAGAATGTTGTTAAGTTTTGCGGTATGATCGAATTGGTCATGGATGATGAAAATGAGATTTTAAGTGATGATGATATTCTAGAGATGCAAGAGATGTGTCCTTTTGTCAGTGAGTTGAAGAGGTGTGTGATGATGTGTGGGATGATGCGTGTTGATTTGAATGAATAGCCTGATTGTTTGAGTGATTTTAAGAGGATTTTGTTGTTTGTATGGATGTTGTATATTTTGTGAGGCATATGAAGAATGAGGATGATATGTATGTACCTGTGATGTCCTTGGTTAATATGATTGGTCTGGCGAAAGTTGTGCATGATAATTATGGGCATATAGGTAGGTTTAAGTTGTGGGAGTGTATAAAGGAGCGTGTGTTTCATCCGTTTCTGAGAACTGTTGTGAATGATGTTGCCACTACGTATGAAAGGTGTCAGAAGCGAAATGTGCAAGGTGTACAAGTGAAACTGCCAATGTTGAAAGTTGATGCGAAAGAACCGTTTGAGTTGGTAATAATTGATTGTGTGTATTTACTGCGTACAAGTGCTGAGAATGTTGGTATGGTTGTTATGGTTTATCATAAAAACAAGTTTGTGTATGCGGCGCCTGTGAGAGATAAAAAGAGTGTGACTGTTGCGCGTGCGGTTGAGCAGTTGTTTTTTTCCTATGTATGTATGGGAGCCTGGGAGATGTCTGAGTGATAATGGGCCTGAGTTTGCGAGTGAAGATTTTGAGCGAATGTTGAGAAAGAATGGTGTGGAGCATGTAAGGACGACTCCGTATGTACCGTCTTCGAATGGGTTGGCTAAGCGTACAATCAGGACCTTGTGTGAAATGTTGAGAATGATGAGTACGACTTTGAATGACTGGGATGAATGGTTGAGTAGAGAGTTATGGGCGTATAATTCGACGGTGCATTTTGCAACTGGGGTGTCTTCGTGTCAGTTTGTTATGAATTTTGAAAGGCAAGTGAAAGATAGGTTTTGTTTAAGTGAAAGTCACCAGAGTGTATGGCGTGAGGTGCATGAAAGGTTTCGTTCGTTTGAAATTGGTGCAAAGGTATTGAAGGAGAAAGAACTAAAGGGTAGTTTTAATGTATCGAAGATGAGTGAAAAGTTTGAAGGACCGTATAGAGTTGTGAGAGTCTGGGAGAATGGTGTGACGTATGTTTTGGAGAGTTTGAATGAAGGTGCGACTGAGAGAGTGCAGTCTCATCAGAGTCAGTTGAGGAGGTGGAGAGAATCACCTGACTACCTGGTGAGCCATCTGGTGTATGAGGTGTGCAGAGCAGAAAGAGAGATAAGGTGCATGATGATGAGAAGGAATGTGATAGTATGGATCTGTCTTGGAAAGAGCTTGTCTTGGTCTCGAGGAGTAGAAAGCGTACAAATAAGAGTGAAGGGAAGAATGCAAGTACGAATGAAAATAAGTCTGAGCAGAGTCTTTTTGGTATTGGGGAGCTTGAGAGAGAGATTGAGTGTTTGTTTAAGCAAGTGTGTGATTTGGTTGATGTAAGTAGACGAGCGAGTGAGCTGCCTAGGGCTGATTTTTATGGTTTTGGGAACATTATGAATGATAGTGCGTTTGGGCAGAATGAATCTAATGTGGCTGATTTTTCTGGTTTTGCGAATGAGAATGAGAAGGTGACTGACTTTTCTGGCTTCTGGTGGGAACCAGTTGAAGGGGTTTCCGGTGTAGCTGCTGAGAGTAGAGAGAATGTGAGTGATTTGTCTGTTTCGCAGGAGTGTACCTTGAATTGAATGAGAGCTGTGAGAATGGGGGTATGAAGAGTGAAGGTTCTGAACGGAAGAGTATGAAAGAGTTCTCTCGAGAGATGGGAGAACTAGTGATGTTGACTAAGAGTATGGTGGACGACATGATCGATAGTGACAAGAAGACTAACAGGACGAATGACGAACAACCCCGATAGATTGCTAGCCAGGGGCCAGTAGACGAGTGTGAATGGGTGCAGAAAGGCGCGATTGAGTATAAAAGGTACCGTGAGTGACTGTGGTCGAATGGCTTAAGGAAGGAGTGTGGTGAAATTTTTATATATATATATATATATATATATATATATATATATATATATATATATATATATATATATATATATATATTAGATAGTTTCAATGCTAAAAATATTTTAACAAACTATTTACAATTTGATATTGTTTTTTCGAAAGGCCACTCTAGTAAATCATAAGATAATCCTACAATTTGTAAAGAGTGGTGGAGACTGTAGGGTTTGAGGTATGCCATAAGTTATTGTACGTCCTGTTAGGACAGAAGGGTTTTTTTTGTAGCCTCGAAAGTGTGACCGGATCGCATTACTATACCAAGCTCGGAGGCGGCAACCTTTTTTGGTAAGACCTAGCTTTTTTTGTGAACACTCGAGTGGCAACCGGCAGGACTCCATCCCCCCCCCGGGGTAAAATGTGACGCCTTTGTTGTATTGTTAAGTACAAGTGTGGTTACTAGGCGTCCTTGTACGATTTTGAATGGTTTCGGAACCAGTGTGCTTAATAGGCCTCTTTTGTATTGTTCGTTTAGTTGTTTAAATATAGGATTTTGTTTGATAATAGGATAAATTATTTTTTATATCTTTTTACTAGCATTCATAAGTAAGATTAGCTTTTTTAAGTAACAAGATCCCAAGTATATTTACCCACATATCTCTTGTAAATATTTACCCCATTTCTTTTTAAATAAAGGACTGTATAGCCAATCCATTTCATTTCTTCCTCGATTTCTCACGTCCGAATTAGTGTAGGAAGCGGGTTGGATCGATTGGGGTTAGAGGATAGATTTTTGGCCCGCTGCAGAGATATTCAGCTCTATTCAGGATAAGTAGAGAAACCAAAGAGTAGAGAAGAAAGAACTAAGAGAAGCTGAAGAAAGAGAAAGGGTAAGGCACCATGAAAGGGAGTTAAATAGGAATAACTTAGAAACCCTGTCAGTTAGTTCTAGGAATGAAGCCCCAGATCCCTGCTTTAAAGCTACCAGCATTTAAGAACGGTGAGGATTTAAGTACTTACCTCAGTCATTTCGAAAAGACTTTTGTGGTAAATCACTGGGATATCCAAACTGATGGAGTCGCTCCATTTTGCCTCTCCTTAATACTCAGCTGCGAGATATTTTCATTTCTCTACCCGCCGAAGCTACCCTCGACTATTCGACCCTTAAGTCCGAACTCTTGGCTGTGATCAACATGAATCCGGACTTCTACAGGGCAAAGTTTGGTCAGGCAAGGTTGCTGCTACCTGGCCAGACTTACCGCCAGTTCGGAATCACCCTCAGAAGAAGCCGTCAGTTTTGATTGGACTCCGCCGAGGTAAACGGCGACTATGAGTCTTTGTCTGTCTTCATTTTGCGGGCTCAATTGATGGCTACGTTGCTCTCTGAAATCCATGCATTCGTGAAGGACAGAAGAGTTGCTTCCTTCAAAGAATGCATCAAAGAAGCGGATTTGCACGCGGCAAAACATAATCTCTACCCCAAAGATCCCAAGAAGAGTCATCTTCCCTCCTTCAAGAGTAAAGGCCACTTCCCTAAAATTCACCCGGAGAACGCTCCCAAATTTGTAAAGGTCTCAGGTCCCTCCAAACCGAAAAATCGTCCCCCGTCTGAACATAGTCATGTTAAGCCACCCGTCTTTTATCCCCGTGCGTCAGATTACCACAGACGACCCATCGTCTGTTTTCTTGCAGAACCCCTGGTCATGTGAGAACGAACTGTCTCTAAAATTCTCAATTCCGTTCTGCTCCTAGCCACCAAGTCCACCAGGTAAGCGCCTCTCTTTCTATTCCGTCTGCTCACCCCGAAACGCCTGCTTCCCCACCTGCGAATAGCCCCCCCGGGATCTCAAGTTATTTTTTTTATTTAACAGGAGTTCTCCCGAATGCCAATATTTCACCGGTTGGGCTGACGTCATAGCAGCCCCTATTAAATTTTGCGCCATATTAGTAGGCCAGAGCCCGCAGCTCTCCCCTAGTCCCGTTGCTCGGACCGCCATCACGAGGGCCAGGGTTATAAAGAACGTGACACCCCCCGTGACTTTAGAACCCCCTTTTTCCACCGAGTACGAGACTCTGAACAACGAGTCTTTTGTAAAGGCCCAGAATGAGTGTCCTTCCCTACAGACATTGTGGGAAAAGTCGAGGACCAACGAGCGCAAATCCGTTCGTGGTCACAAGGAGGTCTCCTACCTCATTGAGGGTGAATTGTTGTTCTGTTCAGTTCCACCTCCGTTCCTAACCACTTCCCTACGCGCTCGCTATGTATCCCCCGCTCCTATGACAGGACCCATTTTGACATTAAGTCAAAGGAAAGACGGTTCAAGCCGGGTGACGAGGTCGTGTTTCTCCTGCCCACGGAGACAAATAAACTTTTTCCCCAATGGAAAGGCCCCTTTTCAGTCCTCGAAGCCCGTGGCCCCGTGGACTACCAAGCGCCCTCCGGTAACAAATTGTTTCACGTCAACATGCTCAAACGTTACCACCACCGCGCCTGCATCAACAATATTGTTGCCCTGGATGAAAAGGCCGTGATGGAAGCCTCTTATCTCCCTGAACCTACTAACCTAGTCCAGGCAGTTTGCATAGAAGCTGATAATGGCTACCCACTCCCGTTGCTCCCCGAAACGTATAAAGACTCCCCCCAGGAGCTCGATCTAAATCGCCACCTGGAGCTCGCTCAGAAAGCCCAGTTATCCCGGTTGTTAAAGGCCTACCCGGTCGTCATTTCCGAGAAGCCTGGTTGCTCGAACCAATTTGAGCATGACAGTATTGACCATGCAAGAACCGATCCAATCCAAGCCGTACCCTTTGCCCATTTATTTGCGATCAGAGTTCAATGTGGAGGTTGAAAACTTACTAAAATTAGAAATAATCGAACCCTCCTCTTCAGATTACTGTTCTCCTATTGTTATGGTTCAGAAGCCAGACCAGTCCTTTCAAATGTGTGTGGACTTTCGAAAACTTTACGCCGTGACGGTTTTCGATGCCGAGCCGATCCCGTTGATAGACCAGAGACTACATTTGTTCGAGAACAACAAATTTATTTCTGAGATAGATTGATGCAAGGCGTACTATCAAATTCCCCTCAAGGATAGTGTTCGGAAATACACTGCCTTCCCTACATAAAAGGGGCTTATGCAATTTAAGCGCCTTCCATTCGGTTTATTCACTGCTTGTAGTAATTAAAACAGAATGATGCGCCGCATCTTAGATAGTTTGAACAATGTGTCATTCTAATTTGATAATGTATACGTAGCTACACGCACATGGGATGAACATCTAATCTCCCTTCATTCCCTCTGTAATAGGCTCCGAGAGCATGGTCTGACCATGGGTCCTTCCAAGTGTCATTTTGCTTACGACACTATCAAGTACCTTAAATTTCACATTGGGGAAAATCAAATAGCGCACCAGCAAGAAAAGGTCAGGGACATTTCAGATATGCCCCTTCCCCGTACTAAGAAGCAACTACGTTCCTTCTTGGGTTCAACCTCCTTCTACCGATGCTTCGTCCCCAACTTTGCCGCCTTAGCGTCCCCACTAAACTCTCTACTTAAGAAACCTCCCCAGATTGCCTTGTCGGGAGCCCCAAGGCAATTTCCAACTTCCAGCAGATGAAGGATAGGTTAATATCTGCCCCCATTGCGGCTTCCGACCTCGAACAAATTGTTTGGAATCCATACAGATGCCAGCAACGATGGCATCGGTTGCGTGTTGCAGCAGTACGAAAAAAATGGGAATAGCTTGTGATAGAACGGGTTGAGGCCGCGTTAATTTTAACCCCTATCACGTGTTATTTAAAACCACGATGCTTCCCACGTGGATCTTCGCTTTGAAGCTTGGCGCCTTATCGTAGCCACCTGAGTCAATTTTTAAACAAGGAGGTTTATCTTCCCCCGTTCGCCCCCTTACGGCGACCGCTCCAAATTGAGTTAGGCTTATGGGCAGATAAGGCATTGTTCCCAGGCTCGGCTGTGCATTCCCTCGAAGCTCCCACTCCATTTTCCCCCACGCCAAGGGAGTGTCTCGACTATTTAGATGGAAACTTTACCACTAAGATCAGATTGGAGATCCAGATTTTCGTCGCGAAACATCACCACGACCCTCTCTCACTTTGTGCGCCAAGGGATCTTGACCTCGAGATTCACCATCACTTGTCCAGAAGAAGGACAATATCCCTTGAGTGCCAAGGTTCGAGCCTTTCGTGACGCCAAGTCCACAGGGCTTCCCGCTTGTTGTTCAGAGAGGAAACAACGTTAAAACAGCCATTGTTCGTTCGAGCCCGTTGACAAGAAACGGTTCTCACCCCTTCCCCTGTTGTTCAGAAGAGAACAACGTAGAACATCCATTGTTCGTTTGAGCCCGTTCGCCAAGAAACGGTTCTCACCCTTCCCCCTTGTTGTTCAGAAGAGAACAACATTAGAACAGCCATTGTTCTTGAGCCCGTAGACAAGAGAGGGTTCTCACCCTCCCTGTTGTTCAGAAGAGAACAACATTAGAACAGCCATTGTTCTTGAGCCCGTAGACAAGAGACGGTTCTCACCCCCCCCCCCCCCCACCCCTGCTGTTCAGAAGAGAACAACGTAGAACAGCCATTGTTCTTCAAGCCGTTCGTCGAGAAACGGTTCTCATTCCCAAGACGCCCCGTCAGGATCATTTTATTCCCCCCCCCTCCTTGGGCTGGAGCTCGCCAGCGGACCGAAAATTCCTTCACGTCGACTTCCTGTGCACCACTAGTATAAAATTACGTAAGCCGAACGTTACCTTTGAGTATTTAACCCTTTTGTCAATTCTATCCTGTGCTTTAAATGGTTTAGCGAACCATCCCATCTCTTTAACTTTATATTTGTTTTACCTTTTTAAATCTTTTAATCCTTGGATTAGCCCGAGCCCCCACGACCCTTTCCATTCTCTGTTTATGTCAATATTTTCCGTTTTGTGTATTGTTGATAGTTATTATTAATACAACTCTATTTTATTAATGATAGCAATATTATTATCCTTGAGCTCAGTTCCACTTCTTAAGCATATCGAAGATACATAATATCGGCCCGCCAGACATCCACGCACTCTAAAGGTAATTAAAGAAGTTCCCTCAACGAATAGTTATATATGGTATATCGTCGAGAGTTCATTCTATGACATAAATATATATATATATATATATATATATATATATATATATATACTATTTAAATTTGGTATCAGGTGTGTAAGGTTTAACGCTATATCTTTGCAAACACTAGTCTCAGTCGAGTAAAACATAGTGTTATTCGTTATAATAATAGAGTATAGTAGTTCCCTTTTGTTTTAACGATTGCTATCCCCTTTTTTGAAACTTAAGAAGCTGGAGTAGCTCAAGGAAGTGTTATAATAATTTGTTTGTGTTTTTTTTGTGATTTTAGTCAGTGGTTATTTTCGATCGAGAAACCAAGTACGAATAGGTCAGTGCCCATATTTAGGTAGGCTAATTTCTCTAGAGGCATAATTCTTGTTGCAAGGAATTTTAGTTGGTTGACTAGTGCGCTCCCAAGTGCAAAGATGACTCAGTTCGAAATCTTTAAAGCGCAAGGAGAATCCTTGGGACTCACCGGAAAAGAACTAATTGAGTACGTTCAAGAGGGGCAAAGAACAGGAAGAGAAAGAGAAAGAGAAATCCAACGAGAAGAGAAAGAAAGAGAAAGAGAAATCCAACGAGAAGAAAAAGAAAGAGAAATACAACGAGAAGAACGAGAAAGAGAAATCCAACGAGAAGAAAGAGAAAGAGAATTTCAACGAGAAGAAAGAGAGGAACGGAGAAGACAAGCTGAGCTTCACCATCAGATTGAATTAGCTCGTGTTGAAGCAGAGATACAGTCCGCCAGTTCCCGTTCCGACGCCCCCCCCCCCCGCCCAATCTCTCACTAAAGCTCCCCAATTTCAAGGATGGAGAGGATTTCGGAGCATTTTTAGCCCACTTCGAAAAGATCCTCGGAATCAATAACATGGATCTGGAGGCTGAAGGTGTAGTCAGATTACTTCCCCTGTTAAATTGTAAATTGCGCGAAATTTTTATATCTTTACCATCTGAGTGTACAATTAACTACAGTACCTCAAAAGCTGAGTTATTGGCCGCTCATAATATGACTCCCGATTTCTACCGCCAAGAATTTTGAGGAGGTCGTATTAAACCCGGACAGACGTTCCGTCAATTCGGATACATTCTTCAGAGGAATTTTAAATTTTGGTTAGAATCCTCAAAGGTTGATCCGAACTACGAGTCCTTAACAGACTTCGTGTTGCGAGATCAATTTTTGACGTCTCTCCTGACGGAGATCCGCGCGTTCGTCAAGGATCGTCCGTGCCAGACCTTTAAAGATTGTACCGAAGAAGCGGATGTCTATGCCGCAAGCCATAATTTATACCCAAAGGAGAATCGAACTTCTCACCAATCCCCCTACAAGGAAAGAAAGAAGGATTCGCGCCCCTTCACAGGAAAGCCGACGAAGTTTCCGAGCCCCGTAAAACCCCAAAACTTCTTTCCCCAAAACCAACAACGGGACTCCAAACCTCCCGTTAAGATTTCTCCTCCATCTCTCTTCCCGAAGCGACCAATAATATGCTTCACCTGTGGTGTAGAAAACCACATGAGCTGGAATTGCCCCCAAAATTCTAGGCTTAAAAGCGGACCAGCCCACCAAGTTCACCAGATTAATGCAACCCCGGCTCCCCCGGTGGTGCAGACCCAAGCAGAAACTTCTCCCCCTCCGTCAGGCCACCAGGTAAATTTTATTTTTGATAAAAATTCATCGGGAGTTTTGAAATTTGAGGAGGGCAGCGTGAACGGCTGCTGAGTATCGACTCTCGTCAGGGACACAGGATGTACGTGTTTCATCGTGTCCGACGAACTCCTCCCCCCAGTGGACCCTAACCACGAAAAATTTGCGGTGGTACATGACTACCTTGGGCGGGCGAACCAATTCCCCGTCGTTAGATGTTACCTGCAGTGTCAATATTATGATGGCTGGGCTGAAGTCATTTCGGCACCCATACAATTCTGTTCCGTACTTATAGGACAGAGCTCCCAAGTAAGTTCCGACCCTGTGTCTCAGGCCGCCCTTCCTCGAGGCCGAACTAAGAAAGAAGCCCAGGAGCCCGTCCCCATCAGAACCCCGATACCGTCCGATTTCTCAGGGACCCCTAACCAGGACTTTAGGACGGCACAAAAGGAGTGTGGATTCCTAACACCCTTAGGCGATAAGGCCCAAGACAAGGACACGGAGACTGTCCGTGGACCCCAAGAAAAAAAGAACCCCCAACGCGCCCATGGAGATACCTTCATAGAACTGGACGAAACATCGGCGCTTGAAGAAGATTACCCCGCGGAGTCCCTTAATGTAATACAGATAGTGTGCACCCAACCTGATGCCGATTACCCTCCTCCTTCCCTACCAGGCGAGTCTTTGGAACCCTCTGACATGGATATTGACGCGCAGCTGACACCACATCAAAAGAGTCAGCTACACGAACTATTTGAATGGAGTCACCATTTAACCAGCATATTAGCTCTTTTCGAGCGACTGCACGAAAATGGCATCACCATTGGCCCCCGCAAATGCCATTTTGAACACGAAACCATAAAATATTTGGGTTTCAAAATAGGACAAAGCCAGTTGGGTCCCCAAGAGGATAAGATTAAGGCAATCGTCGACATGCCCCTCCCGATTACAAAGAAGCAATTAAGATCGTTCCTAGAATCAGCTTCGTACAATCGACGATTAGTTCCGAATTTCGCTGCAATTTCGGCGCCCCTCAGCTCCCTTTTTAAAAAGAATTCACCCGATCGTCTACGTTGAAATGATGTCGCTATTTCCCATTTTAATCAGCTCAAGAGTAAGCTCATTTCTGCCCCTATTTAAAAGTTGCCCAACCCCGAAAAATCCTTTGGGATTAAGACCGACGCGTCCAACGAGGGCATTGGAGGTGTACTCCTTCAATACGAGGATGACGGAACGAGTCATCCAGTTGCATATGCTAGTCGTAAATTATTACCACGCGAAAAGAGATATGCCACTATAGAAAAGGAAGCTCTATCAATTATCTGGGTCATAGACAAATTTAAAATGTACTTGATAGGAAAAGAATTTCAGATAGGAACCGACCACCGTCCGTTAGCCTATATTAGGAATGTGCGACACTCCAACGGCCGAATCATGCGCTGGAGTTTACTCATGCAAGAGTATCAATTCAAAATAAATTATATAAAAGGTTCCGATAACCAGGTCGCTGACGCACTCAGTAGGAATGCGTTACCGAATAGCGTAGAGTAATTGTATTCATATGATTAGTATCTCCATGTAGGTATATACCGTCTTGTACGACTTAAATTAAGATTCTCTTCTAATATAATTAGTTAGTGTATATGTCTGAAGTTTGTAACGCTCAATGTCTATTTTTTTTTGTATGTATATATTTGTACCCATTAAATTACGTATAAATTATTTTGTCCCATATGTACTAATTTTATATCATTTCATTGTTCCATGCCCCTTTTTTTATTAAGTTGTATTAAAGGTTATTTTCCCTTATAATCAAAAGATCAAAATAATCATATGTATTGAGGTAATACTAGTTAGGTGCAGGAAGGTACGGTTGGTACAAGAAAACGAGTTCCCCACAACGGAGCTCTATCGTTGTCCCTTCTCTCTTTTTTTTCGAAATGACAACTTCTCCCGGAATGGAGGGGTGTGATAGAACGGGTTGAGGCCGCGTTAATTTCAACCCCTATCACCTGTTATTTAAAACCATGATGCTTCCCACGTGCATCTCCGCTTTGAAGCTTGGCGCCTTATCGCAGCCACCTGAGTCAATTTTTAAACAAGGAGGTTTATCTTCCCCCGTTCGCCCCCAAACGTCGACCTCGCCAGATTGAGTTAGGCTTATGGGCAGATAAGGCATTGTTCCCAGGCTCGGCTGTGCATTCCCTCGAAGCTCTCACTCCATTGTCCCCCACGCCAAGGGAGTGTCTCGACTATTTAGATGGAAACTTTACCACTAAGATCAGATTGGAGATCCAGATTTTCGTCGCGAAACATCACCACGACCCTCTCTCACTTTGTGCGCCAAGGGACCTCGACCTCAAGATTCACCATCACTTGTCCAGAAGAAGGACAATATCCCTTGAGTGCCAAGGTTCGAGCCTTTCGTCACGCCAAGTCCACAAGGCTTCCCCCTTGTTGTTCAGAAAGAAAACAACGTTAAAACAGCCATTGCTCGTTCGAGCCCGTTGACAAGAAACGGTTCTCACCCCTTCCCCTGTTGTTTAGAAGAGAACAACGTAGAACCGCCATTGTTCTTTTGAGCCCGTTCGCCAAGAAACGGTTCTCACCCTTCCCCCTTGTTGTTCAGAAGAGAACAACATTAAAACAGCCATTGTTCTTGAACCCGTAGACAAGAGACGGTTCTCACCCTCCCTGTTGTTCAGAAGAGAACAACATTAGAACAGCCATTGTTCTTGAGCCCGTAGACAAGAGACGGTTCTCACCCCCCCCCCTGCTGTTCAGAAGAGAACAACGTAAAACAGCCATTGTTCTTCAAGCCGTTCTTCGAGAAACGGTTCTCATTCCCAAGACGCCACGTCAGGATCATTTTATTTCCCCCCCCCTTAGGCTGGAACTCGCCAGCGGACCGAAAATTCCTTCACGTCGACTTCCTGTGCACCACTAGTATAAAATTACGTAAGCCGAACGTTACCTTTGAGTATTTAACCCTTTTGTCAATTCTATCCTGTGCTTTAAATGGTTTAGCGAACCATCCCATCTCTTTAACTTTATATTTGTTTTACCTTTTTAAATCTTTTAATCCTTGGATTAGCCCGAGCCCCCACGACCCTTTCCATTCTCTGTTTATGTCAATATTTTCCGTTTTGTGTATTGTTGATAGTTATTATTAATACAACTCTATTTTATTAATGATAGCAATATTATTATCCTTGAGCTCAGTTCCACTTCTTAAGCATATCGAAGATACATAATATCGGCCCGCCAGACATCAACGCACTCTAAAGATAATTAAAGAAGTTCCCTCAACGAATAGTTATATATGGTATATCGTCGAGAGTCCATTCTACGACATAGCTGTTCTATCGCGTATGCAAGCCGGAAGCTGTTACCACAGTGAAAGAAACTATGCCGTTATAGAACTTGAGGCGCTGGCAATAGTCTCTGGTGTCCAGAAGTTTAAAATGTAGCTGAAAGGTAAGGAGTTCGTGATCGAAACGGATCACCGTCCTCTGGCGTACTTAAGAAATTGTAAAAGTCAAAACGGAAGGCTTATGCACTGGAGTCTGCTATTGATGGAATATCAATTCTGAAATTTGTATTTAAAAGGTAGTGACAACTGTGTAGCAGGCAGTCTTAGTAGGAATCCAGTAGAGGACCCTCCTCCTTCAAGGTAGAACTCCATACATCCTATAAGTTCATGTATGTATATATTCGAGCTCCTTGCTTGCCCATGTAAAATTTATTTTTGTGCATGTGTGCGTACGCCCGTATTTTAGTGTATTGCTTGTATATACGTGCTCTGATAATTGATTTTTTTTATTATTTCATGGATTGTCCCTCCGCTTGATTGATTCCTTATTCTAAATTGTAGTATTGCTTTTACATGAAACTATATGTATATATTTTAATTATGAAATTAATTGCCCATTAACCTAAATGTATGTGTAAGTTTTATCCGTCGCCTGGGATCAAACAGAGCAAATCCTGTACCTTGACGGCCGCAGTGTCGGCTGAAATTTGAATACCGATGGGTTTTGGTTCAGATGCTCTTTTTCCTTACCCTTCGTGTAGGGAAAAATGCGATCTTTGGAAGGGGGGCATGTAGGCATGTAAGGGAAAGGGACGCCAAGAAGAATACTCCCTTTATTTGTTTCATGAATTCCTTTACTCTATATGTCTCCTAAGTATAACTCCACGTGGAGTAATCTCTGAATCCAAAAAGAAAATTAAAAGAAGAAAGAATTTGAATATCCGTCAGCCGCTTCACAGGTGCAGTTAATTAAGTTGGACGCTAAAAGATTTTACCTCGCCGAGGAAGCGCTAATCTCCGTAGTCGGGAAACTGCTAGCCGAAAGTTTATCGCCCACATCGTAAAGGCCATTAAGTCTTGGGCCAGGCGACAAATGCTAATCCATCTGGCCGCCAGAAGTAGTCAACCATTCGCCTGAGTTTGCCAAAGAGGAGAAACGAAAAAAAATGGCCGTCATATAAATACCCTGCATTTTCGAATATCGGCAGATTGAGTTGAAAAACCCATCGCCTTCGGTTCAGATCTTGTGTCCGTTTCCCCAAGTCGCTGGTATTCGCTTATACCATCGAGGTTGGATCTCACCAGGCAGATCCATCTCTTTTGTGAAGGCTTACTCTGTTCAGAGCAACCCTCAAATCATTTCATTCCCGAAGGATTGGCCAGGATTCCTCTCGTCTCATCTAAAACCCCCCTCAAGGATCTCCAGTTTCCCGTGTGAGACTTCGCGCCGAGCCACGTCAGAGTCTCTTTAAATATATCCTTGAACTGCAACTTGGTAAACTCATTAAACGCTATCGGCCCCTGTAGTAAATCGCACTCTTATGTCTCGTATTCAACGGATTACTCTTACGAAGTGAACGTACTTGTACGTAGCAAAAGACGCGTACATACCTTAGAGGATATATATATATATACGTATTATTGTCTTGAGAGGTGACCTATTCCTCGACAATCACCAATGGTCAATTTATCAATTATAAAAAAAAAAATCACTAAATCAGTAACATACCTAATGCGCAGTGACTCCCATGAAATTGCAGTGATTTGTTGATCATATGTTGTATGTAACGCATGCGGCATATGGTGAACAGCTGCCTGTTTTGCTTGTATATCAATGTAAATCGCAAGAGATCTAGGCACGGTGTCGAGATGACACCTGAACAGCCTGGTTGAAGTCTGAATTTTTGTTTTAATTAAAACCAATACAATAGATTAACCATGAAAAAAATATAAAAATATTTAGCTACGCCAGCAATAATCTAATGTTCATACAAATAAGATGAATGATTAGTTTAATCAGAGATTAGCCATGGAAAAAATAGCAAAATATTTAGCAAAGGAGAACGGGAAGAGACGAGCCTTTCAGTTGGCCCGGAATTCCCCACACTTTTTGTGAATTAGGAAATAACATTTCCGAAGATTTTTTTTTTTATCAGGAAAAGGAGAGTAAGCACTGAATTTAACATATATTGGCCAACGTTTCGTGTTCTGGGCCCATCTTCTGGGCTAGAACAATAAAAACCCTAAAAAAAAATTTACAAAAGAGAACAATAACGAGAGCTAGGGGTTAAATGTCGAAATACTAAAAATGCAAACAATCAAAAGCTCAAAAAAATCAATATCAAAAACAATTATAATATTAGGCTATGACTTTAAGGAATATTAAATAAAAAATAAGATTCAATCGCTTTTAAATATAATACCAGGAGAAACTTTGGGTAATCCGCAATAATTACCACTTAAATTAGTATTTAAAGATTTTCGTAGGGATTTAAGTTAAGGAATACTAACTGAATAAGTGACTGTAATCCTCTTTGAAAGTTTACCCTACATCCACAAATAAGTCAACTTATTGGGCGAAAGGTCACATATCTTTGTTGAGTTTGCTTTGAAGATCTTATTCGGGTGGCTTCCTTTGCATGCCCAGCACCTCGACCCCCCCTAAGGAACCAGTATTCACTCGATTTAGGACATATTTAGATGTTCAAGAATACGATAGAATGGTGGATATGAGTTTTGTTGCTCGGACGGATATCAAGTCAGAAGAGAAGTCTCATCGTTTTGGATTGAAAACGATACGAACGAACGCAGCGCAATCTGGTGTTACTCGTTCTAATCCGTTTATACTCAACTTTCCTTTGCATATTTGATCCAAACGAATAAAATCCTATAAAACTTGAAAATAAATCTCAAATGCGTATTGAATGCAGCACTGAATGTAAATATAGCGTTTTTATACGGTATTAATCTAAATACTGCTTAAACTAAATTTAATTATTAATATCTAGGAGACTTCCTTCCAAGTAGCTCATGCAAATTAAATACGGTATATAATATTATTGAAAATATTAGAGGAATATAATTAGAATATTTTAATATCAGATTAGAGAATTCTCAACAACAAATTCCTTGTTGTTTTTTCCCCTCTTTTATATTTTTGCTTTGTGTGCCAAGGGCAACCATGGCCTGGAATACACATCCACAACTTCCATTGGTCTGCATTAGCGAATATGTTTAGAAGTAAAATAGATAACAATTTGTTAAATTTAGAAGTAAAATAGATAACAATTTGTTAAATTTATACTGAAAATCAATTAGGGGAGAATTACATAAAATAAAATAACAAAAGTGAATAATATTAGTTAACAAGCCAAAGGAAGATAATACAAAATATTACCAAAAAAATGTATGAAGGTGATTAGTTTTATTTCCTATTCACTTACCTATCTCCTAATCATAAACATAGGGCGCATGATCTTTTATATTCACTAGTTAACTACATATTTATCAGTAGCTTTAGAGTTCCTAAGATAAAAACACGGTCAACAGACCGCCTCAATTATTCTGGCTTATGACCTTTACGACTTTCACAACATTCAATAATTCCAGGGCAATCCTTGGGAGGACCTTGGCAATTATATCACTCGAAAGAGAATTTAAAACAACGTAAGGGTTTCAAATTTCGTTAGAATCGGACGAATAGTTACGATGTCATTACCAAAAAATCTCATTGAGAAGTAAAATGGTTACCACCCGAGTAACATAGTAACTTATAGAACGCGACTATAAAACGTATGTAAATATCAGGTGTGCAAGAAAGTCCTTTCGGGGTTTTATTGCCCTACACCATTAAATGAAAACACAGTTTCAACATTATTTGACCAAATAGTTTCTATTCATTTATTAAAGCCTTTTCCCACCCAAAAATTTGGCTATTTTTCTTGAATAAATTTTTTTAGGTTTCGAAGCAAAAATCTGTTGAAATCTCTTTCAAAGAATCTTTTATCGCGAATTTGAAATCGAAAGGAAGTTGTGTATCTGCAAAGTAATACACAATCATACATAGCACAGGTAGTGCAAGATACACTGAATAGTCTAGGTCTGGAGCTTCTATCTCATCCACCATACTCTATTGACCTACCT
The DNA here is from genome assembly GCA_963969495.1 of Ceratothoa steindachneri. Taxonomy (NCBI): domain Eukaryota; kingdom Metazoa; phylum Arthropoda; class Malacostraca; order Isopoda; family Cymothoidae; genus Ceratothoa; species Ceratothoa steindachneri. The sequence continues at coordinate 88,068,446 of OZ018327.1, forward strand.
CCTTTGCGACTACCAACTTAATTTTATACAATCAATTTCACAGAGAAAGATTTATAGTCGCGGGCGACTTTATATCTCACTATGTCGGTCGGTCGGTTGGTACGTCGGTCTCCGTTTTGCTTTTTGGGGTTTTGATAATAACATTGTAACTATTAGGCCGATTCTAACAAAATTTGAAATCCTTATGTTGTTTTACATTCTCTTTTGAGTTATATAATTGCCACGGTCCTCCCAAGGTTAGTCCGGGAATTATTGAAAGTTTTGAAGGTCGTAAGGTCATATGGTCACAAGGGCATAAGTTGGAATAATTGAGAGCACGAGACTTAGGTCTGTTCACCTTATTTCATCAAGGGTATAAATAGAAGAGACTACCAACAGGTTTTGCTTTGAGATTTCTAGTTTCTTAGGAATAGATCTCTTAATCGGATAGAAACTATTTTATAGAATCAATTCTATTGTTTAAATTGTATTTTCATTAATCTATGTAGATTAAATAAAACTTACGGATTTTCTATGACACTTGATAGAACTTTAAATATATATGAAATGGCATATGATTTTAATTCTTAACCGAACTAATGTCTGAAAGCTTACAATTATTAATGGTGGTTCTTGACACTACGTTAGCTCTGAATACCTACTAAATTCCTCTGCAAGTAGGGTGGGGGGCATGTAGACTGGTACATCTGGCATCAATGGGAGCGTCGCGCAATCCAGATTCAACTCCCCCCCCCCACCCCCCACAGGATGTCAGATGTATTGGTGCGCTCTCTCGGGTCCTCATTTGTTCTCTTAAAAAATCTCAAACTGTCTTTTCATTCATCCTGGGGTTCTCAGGTGTTGCATGGACAATAGCACAGTTGGTAATTGGAGGACCTTTTTGTCCTCCCTGCCCAATTACCCGTAAGGATGGTTTCAAGGGTAGGGAGGTAAGTGCTCCTTTTCCCTCAGTGTCAAACAAACTGGTGCTTTCTCGTGGATCTTCATCTGCACCCGTTTAAAATCCCCAACTGTCTTTCTTTTTAAGATGGTTTTAAGTTTCTTCAAATAACGAAAATAAAAATGATTTAGTTACTGGTAAAAATAAGGACATGATTGAGAGAATTATAATAATTTAGAAAAATATGTCTAAGCTGTTTAACTTTTTACGTTAAGATATATAGCTGATAATGCAAAGGAGAGGTATTTGCGATAGGGAAACACTGCTCTTTTCAGAGTACTAATCCTTCGGATTTCTTTTCATCGAAGGTTTTTAGATTTTATAAAAGTTCAAAGTGCTCATTTTTTAGGTGTTTTTGAATGCCTTTGAGTGTTTTGTTCCATTCTACGATGTGGTTCTTACTCTACAAGTATACATGTTAGTAAAAACCAGCAGGGACCATATAGGGAATATATGGGTAACAACACAAACACCGGTGATATAGTAAAAAAGAATAAAAGTTCTGAGGTGGAAAGTTCCAGGACACATTTGCTACAAAATACAAAATGGGTGAAATACCTCCTAAAGTGTATTCCTTCATACTTAAGGAGACTCAAAATCCATAAATTCTGGCATCTCTCAAATTTTTCAATAAGACTCAAATTAACACTCAAAATTCGTATCAAAATTGTCAGGATAAATTTATTATTAATGATTTTTAAAGAATAGTTCGAATTTGACAGAAAATTAGAAAAGTTTAAGTTTAATCTTCAATTTAATTTTTGCATGGCTTAAATATCAATGTTTTCTTACATGATCTGCAATTTAATTTCAGCAAAATAATTGTTATATCTATACATAATTATATCGTTAATATCGTAAACAGGTGATGGTATAATAAAACTTTTAACCAAATTTTATTAACGTTTGTTTTCGCATTTATCAGTAATCGTCATTACAATTTTTGAAAGACAGTATGCTTCAACCACCTTCAAAATCATCTTCATATGTGATGATTATGGTTCTCAAGTGCTTTATTATCTTTATGTGAGAAAGAATGGCATATAAAAAAATAGTCGAAAATCTAAAATACCTGACAGTACAGAGAGAAATCCTATCAAGAGGTTTTAAGACAGGTATACTAAATGATAGACAAAGGAAAGAGCGGCACAGAAAGACCTCAATGTCAAAAGATAAGTTCATCAAAGTGACATCTCCCCGTAACCGCCGTCTTAATGCTCCAGAAATAGTTCAAGAGTTAAGCAGCACAGACACAGCAAACGTCTCCACCACAACGGTGAAGGAGATGCTCAGAGAAGCCGAGTTTGTAGTAGAGCAGAGAAGTAAGCTTAGGTTTAAATTATCAAAACGGTGAAATCGCTGCATGGAAAGTAGTTCTTTGGGTCAATAACACCGAGTTTAAACATTTTAATTCCAAACCTCGTTTTTATAATGAGGAAAAGTGATGAGAGAATGGCTCATTTGTGTATTATGCCTACGTTGAAGCATTAACGACAGTATTGCGATAGTGTGGAGCTCCTTTGATGGCAATTCAATAAGAGATCAAATATCAAATCAAATTTCAAATAAATTAGACCAACATGGCTATAATTTATTTTTAGAGCATGGTATCGTCAGAAATCTGTATTATCGATCAAAATTTAGTTTTGCAGCAGATCAATGATTCTAATCCCACGTCCAAAATGTATCCTGGTTATTTGAGGAATGAAGAAAGGGGAAATTAGGGCCACGCCAGTCTCCTGATTGCAATCCTTTCGAATTCTTCCAGCATTATCTAGACACACGAGATACAGAGAACAATCAACAAATGCACATATCGTATGGAACTGCTTGCTTGACTGTTGGACTGAATACTGTTTTCTCTAGTAAATAGGAAGGGAAGAATTTACTTTACTATTGTAAAAGTAAAAAGCTGATATTTTTATGAGTAAAATAATTTATTTTGTTGTACTCTAATTATGTAGCTTTTGTTAGGATCTTCATGTTAACATTCAATTTGATCTATAATAACTCTACTGCTTCATTTACTTTACTTTTCATGTGTTAATTTGTGTTATTTAAAAATATCACTGGTGCCATTATTTATGACCGGTAATGTATATAGCCGCGTCTGTAAATCTACGAGTACATATTTGTATGTGTATTTGTAAAATTTACAAATTCAATTGATTGGAAAGGTGGGAAGGTGTAATTTTCCGATCAACAGTTTTTGTTTGATCAATTGATTGAGTTCTGACAACAGGAAATTAATTCTCTTCTTGTTTTCTGTGTTTCTTAATTTTTCATATATTCCCTCAACTATTCTTACGACTTAGTTGCAATGGATTTTCGCTTTTCTCCTTTACTTTGTGCCTATATATCTTTGCGTTTCTTCCTCCTTGAAGAAAATGTAGCAAACTCTTAAAAAATACAAATTCTTCTAGGAAAATTTGAGATGTGCTAAGGTTCTTAACCTCCTGTTGTTTTCTGTTTCTATCCAGAAAGGGTTGAATGCTTTCTTCTTCAAGCTCTGATGTGTGATAAAAAGTAAAGTAAGTAACGAAGAAATGGTGCCACCAAAAACATTGTTGTGTATTTCACACATGTAGTTGTGCAATGTTCTGTAGCAATCTAGATAGTGAAACATTGGTGTGTGTTTTCCACACATGAAGTTGTGCAATGTTCTGTAGCAATGTAGATAATGAAACATTGATGTGTGCATCACACATGAAGTTTTGCAATGCTCTATAGCAATGTAGATAATGACACATTGGTATGTGTATTCCACTCATAAAGTTGTAGTTTTCTGTAGTAATGTAGATAGCGAAACATTGCTGTGTGTATTCCACACAAGAAGTTGTGCAGTGTATTCTACATGGTCACTCCTTGATTTTATTTATTTATTCAAGAAAAAAAGCGACGGACAAAGTATCTCTGTCAGAAAGAATTTGAAATGAGGTTTTTAACGAAAGTGGTGTACTTAGAGTGTGTGAAATTGTGAGAAATGTGTATATCCCGAATAGCCCAAACGAGAATTAGGACTTGGGATGCGGGGCGCGCAACTCTCCAATTTTGAAACGACGGGTCCTTTAGAACTGCTTGCTTCTAGAAGATTATCCTTTATATGCGTCATCATTTATCTCCCATTATCTTATACAGCAAGTACTCGTGTGGAAGACACGCAAACATGTGCGCAAACAAGTCCGACACGGCAATCTCGGCACTAGGTTGGTTATGCGCGCGTCGTAACTTCGAGAGATTTTTGTTAAACGAATATAGGACCGGTCCTGATAACCGTCGTAACTCCAAGTCGTCGTTAAACGAGTACGTCGTTAAGTGAGTATTTGCTGTACACACTACAATGCTGCACAACCTCACACTTCACTTTGTGATCGATATATCTTATTCATTTTCGATTGATTCATCATTTTCTCTTGTTGTTTTCGTTGGTGTGTTCTCATGTGTTCGTTGGTGTGTTCGGTTGTGTGTTCGTTGGTGTGTTCGGTTGTATGTTCTTATGTGTTCGGCGGTGTGTTCTTATGTGTTCGGTGGTGTGTCCTTATGGTGTCGGATCCACTCCTCCAGTGTTGCAGAATCAAGACCACCTTCTTCCTTTCTTTCATTTCTTCCTTCATCTTCCCATTTATTCTCTCTCCTCCTCATCATCAATGACTCGTGTGAAGATACTCGCAATCTCCGAGTCACACGCGCTGTGGGACGCCCAAGGTCATAAATTTGTGCGAACTCGTGCTCTGCTTTATGAAGTCGTGCTCTAACTTTAGGAATTCGTGTTCTCACTTACGAGCTCGTACTCTGACTTACGAAGACGTGCTCTAAATTTACGAACTCGTGTTATGAATTACGACCTCGTGCTTTCATTTGCGAACCCGTCCTCTGACTTACAAAGTGTGCTCTGACTTTTTTGACACACAAGGCCATGCTCTGACTTTACGAATTCGTGTTATGACTTACATACGCGTGTTCTGACTTATAAGAACATAAGAAGAACATAAGAAAAGAAGGAGACTGCAAAAGACCATTCATGGCCTACACTCGCATTTTAACTTACAAAGTCGTGCACTAAATTTTCGAAGTCATGTTCTGACTTTCGCATTCGTGTTGTCACTTACGAACTCGTGTTCTCACTTACAAGTTGTGCTCTAACTTTACAAAACCGTTCTGACTTACGCACTCGTGTTCTGACTTACGAACTCGGGTTTGACTTACGAAGTCGTGTTCTAGCCTAACGAAGTCGTGTTCTGACTTACGCAGTCGTGTTCTGACTTACGAACTTGGGTTCTGACTTACAAACTCGAGTTTTGAATTACGAAGGCGTGCGGTTATTTAAGAAGTCGTGTTCTGACTTATGCAGTCGTGTTCTGCCTGGTGCACTCGTGTTCTGCCTTACGAAGTCGTGTTCCGACTTATGCACTAGTGTTTTGACTTAAGAACTGGTGTTCTGACTTACAGAGTCATGTTCTGAATTACGCACACGTTTTCTGGCTTACGAACATTTCTTCTGACTTACGAAGTCGTTCCCTAACTTCACAAAGTCGTGCCCTAACTGTAAGAAGTCATGTTCTTACTTACGAATTCGTATTCTGACCTAGGAAATCGTGTTCTGACTTACGAACTCGGGTTCTGACTTACGCACGCGTGTTCAGCCTTACGAAATTGGGTTATGACTTACGAAGTCGTGCTCTAACTTTAATTTTTTAGAAATGCTCTACCATGTCTCTTTTCTACTTATTCAACTTTCACTGGTTCCTCTCTTTTCACCGTTCTCCTCTTCGATCAGAAATCGCTAGTTCGTCACCTGCTTGCAAAGCAAGATCTCAGTTAGGATAGTTGCGAACGCACCGGTTCTTAGCGCTCCAAATGGTCTTCCTCCTCTAGTTTCTCGAACTATGCACTTTTCATACATTTTAAATTCCTTTGATTTCTCTTTCCTTTATAAATCTCCCTTTAAAACTTTATATCGGAGAGGCTTACGTTAGTTTTGGTCTCTTTTTTTTTAATAAATAACTTGTATATCGCAGCCGAAGCCAAAGCCGATTTTTTCGGAGGCGGAGAAGAAACCGAATCGAGAATTTAAAGGACAAAGGATAGCGAGGAAGTAATCACTGAAAAAACAAAATAGCGAGGAGGTACTCACTGATGGAACAAAGGATAACAAGGCGGTATTCACTGAAGGAACAAAGGATAACGAGGTGGTACTCACGGAAGGAACAAAGGATAACGACGAAGTACTCGCTGTAGGAACAAGGGAAAAGATAACGAGGCGGTACTCACTAAAGGAACAAAGGATAACGAGGCGGGAACACTGAAGGAACAAAGGATAACGATGCGATACTCAATGAAGGAAAAAACGATAGCGAGGCGGTGCTCACTGAAGGAACAAATGATAACCAGGAAGTACTTACTGAAGGAACAAAGGATAACGAGCGGTACTCACTGAAGAAAACAAGGATAATGAGGCGGTACTCACTGAAGGAACAAAGGATAACGAGGAGGTACTCGCTGTAGGAACAAGGGAAAAGATAACGAGGCGGTACTCACTAAAGGAACAAAGGATAACGAGGCGGTAACACTGAAGGAACAAAGGATAACGATGCGATACTCAATGAAGGAACAAACGATAACGAGGCGGTGCTCACTGAAGGAACAAATGATAACCAGGAAGTACTTACTGAAGGAACAAAGGATAACGAGCGGTACTCACTGAAGAAAACAAGGATAATGAGGCGGTACTCACTGAAGGAGCAAAGGATAACGAGGAGGTACTCACCGAAGGAACAGAGGATAAAGGGGCGGTAATCACTGAAGAAACAAAAGAAACGAGACGGTACTCACCGAAGGAACAAAGGATAACGTAGAGACAGGGCGAATAACTTAAAAATGGAGAGAACAAGAAGAGTGAAAAGGCTCCTGAGTTAAAATGAATGCCTTAGATGGGCGATTGGAATATGCAATCAAAAGCTTTTATAAACAGTGAAATAAAACAAATGTGAGCCATATCTCGCCATTTGCTATTATTATAACGATGAACACCTACCTTCACACTGCATCGCACACGCCTTGGGCTGCTCTTCATCCATGCCCCCCTTTTTCTTTTCTTTTTTATTTAAGGGGCTATCTGGCGACTGCCGACTTAGGCATAAGTCGCCGTAAACAAACAGCCTAGTTCTAGGCTACTTTAAAATATTGAACAGGAAACAACAATAAAAAGAAATAACAATAACAAAGCAATAACAAAAACAATACCAAAAACAACAACAACAATTAAACCTGGTTAAATGAAAGGGAGAAGGCCGGCCTCCCCCAAAAAGTCAACAAGTCCACCAGTCAAAGTGCACGCACTCGTCCCGAGTACAAGGGACAGGCGGTAGCGACCCCGCCCATCCCGGTACCGGGACAGGTGTCGTGCGCGAAGATCACCCAGACTGAAACATTCGACAAGAATGTGCCGAACAGTCTGGGGGACGACGCAGCCGTTGCAATAGGGCGCAGGCGAGCGCTCCATCAAATAGCGATGCGTCACACGAGTGTGCCCGATTCGGAGATGAAAGAAAGCAACCTGAAGCCGCCGCGGCATTGGGGGATAGGTCCATGGGAACAGTCGCGGCGCAATGGCACGCAAATTTAAGTTCCGTTCGACCGTCTCCCATCTTCTTTGCCAAGCAGTCCGAAGAGCTGCCCGTATTCCTGCCATGTAGTCACTGTGAGGAAGAGCGAAACGCTGGTCCGGTCGCAGAGTCCTCGCGGACTCTTTGGCGCGCTCATTCCCCGCAATTCCTACATGTCCAGGAACCCAGCAAAAGATAATCTCGACATCTGCCCGGCTCGCCAAAACCGTGGCGTCACGGATTTCGCGAACCAGGGCATGTGGAGATTCCAATGCCCCGAGAGCACTCAGGGCGCTTTGTGAGTCGCTATAGATCACAATCCGGTCTCCGAACCGGGCACGTCGCGTAATCTCCCGTACCGAGTGGTGTATTGCCACCAGCTCGGCCGTGAAGACAGACGCAGCGCCTGGTAGAGCCCCGCTGACTTCAAACAGAGGGGATACGGCGTGGAAGCCGACCCCCTCTTGGGACTTGAAGCCATCCGTATACACTGGCACGGTACCAGCGTGACACGATGTGTGCTCCAAAAAGGTGGAACGCAATACTCAAGGTGCAGTACAAGCTTTGGGAGCAGAGGCATGGCGACAAATAGCCAAATGTGGTACCCTCCAGGGTGGCGTCCTGGGCAGAACCAGGGGCGCCACCGGCCCGAGAGCTATATCTACCTCTCGAAGGAGTTTCCTGGCCCTAAACCCAAAGGGCTTAGGGTATGACTGGCGTCTCTCGGCGGCATAGGTACCATCGAGATCAGCTGCGGATGCGGTGAGAGCTTTTGGCGACTGAGGGAGGCGCCGAGCTCGCGCGTACAGGCGAGTGATGCACTGCACGCGGCGCAGAGCGAGTGGCATCTCCCCAGCATCGACCAACAGGCTCTCAATGGGGGAAGTGCGGAAGGCACCAGTCGCAAGGCGAAGGCCGGTGTGGTGGATCGAATCCACCTTCCGCAATAAACGCTCGGCTGCGGATGCATAAAACTCGCATCCGTAGTCGAGCTTCGAGCGGACAAATGATCGATAAAAAAGTAAAGCAGTAGCCCTATCAGCGCCCCAAGCGCTGAACGTCACGGAACGGAGAATGTCCATGGCGCGGGTACAACAGACCCTAAGGCTGCGAATATGAGCCTCCCAGGTGAGGCGTCGGTCGAATACAAGACCAAGAAAACGGTGCGACTCAACCACATCCAGGCGCACTCCATTAAGAAACAAATCTGGGTCGGGGTGAAGCCGTGGATGGCGGCAAAAGTGCACCACCTTAGTCTTGGCCAAAAAAAACCGAAACCTGTGCGCTTCGGCATAGCGAAAGACGCGGTCCAATGCCTGTTTGAGTCGACGCTCCAGAGTTGGCATCTAGGCCGCGCCAAAAGAGATCTAAAGGTCATCCACGTAGAGCGTAGCGAGAACATCTTCCGGCAGTACCGAGGTGATACCGGGGATGCTCAGGGCAAAGAGTGTGACACTGAGGACACTTCCCTGCGGGACACCCTCTTCCTGCTCCTTTGGGCCGGAGAGGGCTCCCCCCACCCGTACGCGGAATCGACGATGTCGCAAAAATTCAGATATAAACATTGGGAGGCATCCCCTCGCCTCCATCGTGTGGAGAGTCTCCATGATACCGTATCGCCATGCGGTATCATAGGCCTTCTCCAGATCGAAAAACACCATGGCGTAGTGCTGTCTACGAAGGCAAGCCTCGCAGACGGCATTTTCCAGTCGGAGCAGAGCATCCGACGTGGAGTGGAACTTACGGAAGCCGCACTGTGCAGAAGACAGATGGCCTCCGCTGTCCAGGAAAAAGGCTAATCTAACATTTACCAATTTCTCCATCAACTTGCACACGCAAGAGGTTAGAGAGATTGGGCGGAAACCGGTCGGAGTAGAGTGATCTCTCCCTGGCTTGCGAAAGGCGAGCACAGTAGCGATTCGCCAGGAGTCTGGGAGAAGACCTTCCACCCAGATCCTGTTGAATAAATCTAACAGAAAGGCCATGCCTCACTCACCTAGGTGTCGAGGCATGGCGTACAGGACATCGTCCGGACCATGGGCGGTGTCCGCGCACGAAGCGAGAGCGGAACGCAACTCACTCACAGTAAACTTGTCGTTGAAGGGTTCTCTGCCTCTGGAGGTAAAGTCCAGCCGGCGTCCTTCCGCGACATGACGACGTGCATTGAATGCTGGGGGAGCAGCATCACGGCTAGAGAATGCGGAAAAAGCGTTCGCTAAGGATTCCGCCACGGTCGCGGGGTCCGAGATTGCGGTCCCATTCTCCTGGAAAACGGGAGGGGGGTCCTGCGAGAACTTGCCCCGAATCTTTTTGACTCTCTTCCACACCTCAGCTAAAGGGGTCTTCCCGTTAAGTGAAGACACGTATGCCCGCCAAGAAGAGCGGCGGGCGTGCTTCGAAATATACCGGAACCTAGCCCCCAGCCCGACGTAATTCAGCGACAGTGAAATCGTTCGGGCGGCGCTTATAGCACATGTAGGCATAACGCTTCTGTTTGAGGGCCGTCTCACACTCGGCCGACCACCATGGGAGTGGTCGGCGTGCAAAACGGCCGACGTCCTAGGAATAGTAGTCAGGCCCACGGCGATGAGGTTGCCGGAGAAGAACTCAACGGCCTCGTCTTCCGACCTAAACTCCTCGACTGAGATAGAGAATTCAGTCATTTCCTGAAATGCAGGCCACCGCGCCCGCGCCAAGCACCACCGAGGTGGTCTCTTAGGCGGCAGTTGCCCTGAAAATGATATTTGAATGGGAAAGTGATCACTTCCATGGAGGTCATCGACCACCTCCCAATCGAAATCAGGCTGTGCATCCGAAGAGCACAAAGATAGGTCGAGGCAAGAAAATGAAGCCGTTCTCGGACAGTGATGGGTAAACTCATCCACGTTTAGGACACCCATCTCAAGCTCTTCGATCAGATCGGCAAGGACTTGTCCCCTGGAATTTATGGAGTAATCTCCCCAGAGAGGATGCCTGCCGTTCAGATCTCCAAGCAAGAGATAGGGCCTCGGCAACCGTGCCACGACACGGCGGAAGTCCCCCGCGTCGAAGTCAGCTGACGGTGGAATGTACGCAGAAATCAGAGTATACCTCCTATCCAGGTGCAGCTGCACAGCCACTGCCTGAAAGGAGGTATCTAAAGAGAAAGGAAGAACGGAGACATGATGCCGGGTGTAAACCGCGCATCCCCCAGCCCAGGCATCCCTCGGTGGTGGGGTCGCAAGACCCTTATACCCCGGAAGGGCGGGCAGGGGGCACGCGCCTAGCATGGTCTCCTGCAAAACGATAGCTAATGGGGAACGGAATGAGACGAGCCTCCGCATCTCCTCCCAGTTGGCCCGGAGTCCACGGCAATTCCATTGAAGGAATATGCCCTCAAGGCCTAGCTCGGAGACGCGGGGGCCCTCCTCGAATTGAAGACCCTCACGGGAATGGCCGTACGCTTCCCGGGGGCAGAAACTCGGGCGCTGTTCGCCGGACAAAGCGCTGAAGGCGCTGTCGCCTTCGAAGACTTATTTGGGGAGGTTGGGCTCGCCATGCGAGTCTTTTCCTCCCTCCGCCTCGAAACTTTAGGCGGGCGTTGCGGCTTCGGAGGCGAAGGGCCCTCTTTTCGAGGAACCACCGTCTCCGAGCCACTCGCTCCACCTCGGGGCGTAGGCGAAGGGGCCGAAGCTCCTTTGTTGCTGTCCTCCTTTCGGGGAACAGCTTTAAGAACCCCGGAAGATGGCCTAGCGACCATCTTCAGGAGTGTTGCCTCCTGTGAGTCTAACGACTCGGTGGAGGCGCGTGCCGTTTCGCCTTACGGGAAACGGTCCCGCTGGGGGAAGAAGGAGGAGCCCTGGTTTTAGCCGGGGCAGGGTATGAACCCTTTTTGCCGCCAGCTTTACCAGGGGGGCGCCCGGGTTGGGTAGAGCCCGCAGAAGGGCTCCGAATGGGCGCGGAAACAACCGTAATCGTTGGCCTGGATGGGCCAGGAGCTGAGGGTGCCTTTCTAACTATTGAGACATATGACGTCCCAGGTGGAGCCGGGCGCGCCAGGACCAAGTCCTTTGCCTCGCGGAATGAGAGTCGATCCTGGGCCTGAACGGCCAGGATTTCTTTCTCAAGGAGATATGCACCACATTGCTTCGAAGAAGCATGTGCGACTCTCTGCAATTAACACACTTGTCCACACACGATTCGGACTTATCTTGTGTGACCTTGGAGCAATTTACACAAACTTCGGGTGACCCCGACTTTGCACGTCTACATGAGCGATTTGTATGGCCGAAGCGGTGACAGTAATAGCACCGCCGCGGCAGTGGCACGAATGCCTTTACGTGGTAGCGGTACCAACCGGCACGCACCGACTCAGGGAGCTTGTCACAGTTGAACGTGACGAAGAGTGTAGGGGTGGGTCTCGAGACCCCTCCCGGTTTTCTCATCATACGTTCGACCTTGACCGCCCCATGGTCGGTCAGCTCTAGGGTGATGTCCTCAATGGAGTAGTCAACGAGTTCCCTCGCATAAACTACTCCTTTTACAAAGTTCATGGTAGAGTGCGGCGTCACACTCACCGGGGTGCCATGAAGTGTCCGAAGAGCACTTATCTTGGCCACCTCGGCGGGATTCGCCAAAAGGCTCCCGTCCGAGAAACGGGTTACCTTCGGCTCTCTACCAATTGCACTAGCTAATCCTCTCCTCTGATGGATCATGTTGCCCTTGGACAACATGGTGCCATCAGTGGAGCGAATAACGAGGAAGCGTTTGAAGCCAGCGGGCTCGAAAACGCCAGGTAACCTCTGAATGAGGGGCCCTGATGTCATCGAGGCTCCGCCCTTCACTTTTGGTCTTTGTCATGGTCAGGAGCTCCGTACCCAGGGGGAAGGGGGGCAGAGGGGCCGGATGTGCCGATGCCGATCTTGGCTTGGTCGCTTGCCAAAGTGGCAGCAGACCCATCCGTCCCCGTATCCCCCGCGGATGGGGAGGAGCTTCGAGTCTTCGTCTTTTTGGTCTTTTCCGTCCTTTTCTTTTTTGGAGAGGAGGGCGGGGAATTAACCCGCTTCTCACCCCCGCCGGTAGAAGCTCCCAGGCCAGATGGACCGGCCTCAGCCAGGTCCTTCTCCGAAATGGAGAAGGTCCTGGTCGTCGCAGGGGCATCATCCGGAGGAGATCCCTCCCCTCCTTGTACTGCCTGAGAATCCCCAGCCGTTTGAGGAGGACCTTGCATAGGGGCGGATTTGGGTTCGGTGCTTGGCGCCGAGTCCGGATTCTCCCCCATGGAAGGCCCTACCGTCTGAGGCTGGTTTTCCTCAAGGACCATGTCTATCACAGGATGGGCCTCCAGTTGGCCATCCCCTCCCAGGACATCGCAGGTCCCCTTGGCAGCGTCATAAGTCTTTAGTGGGGAGGCATAGGCCTTGACCCCAGCAAGGTTTAGTATTCTTGCCAGCAGGTCTTTTGAGGAAAGCGACCGAAGGGTCCTGGCTTCCCTCTCCCCCCTAAGGTGGTTTGCCCTACCGAGCCGCTTGCACGAGGAGCGGTCGGCAATGGGCTGCCTGCTGGCTTTCTTGGCAGTCCCCTTAGAAAGCAAAGGAGGGACTGCCGCTGGAGATAGGGAGGTGCCCGAAAGCACCTCCAGAGAAGGGGGTGAGGGGGAGTCCCCTACACCCGTAGGCGTAGGAGAGGAGTAAGCCTCCTCTCCGGTTAAAGAAGTATGGAGGGTCCCCTGTGCAAGCACAAGGGGGGATACCTCCATTTTGTTGGTGGAGCTGCCCGAGGGCGGCTCCATTGATGTTCTTGGGGAAGTTGAGGGTTGGGTTTTTTTTTTATTTACATCATTGGGCATGGTGACCCTCTTTGTTTTACGGAACGCAATCGCTCACTACCTCTTGCAGTAGCCCGCACTGCAAGAGGTGCTTACAGGCCCGGCAGAGCCAGGCGCCGCCATTTGGGACCACCCCTCCGGCCTGGTGGCCTGGCAGTCCTTCGGCATGGCGGCTCCACCTTGAACACGGCGTAAAAAAGATAGATTTTGAAGACGAGAGGAAAAGGGATGTGAGGAAGGTATGGGTGGGAATAAAGCAGGTTGTTAAAAGCCAACCACCCCAGACCAGAGTTCAGGGGTTAGGGGACATTGTCCCCTACCCCCTCAGCCCCGATCCGGGACGATTGGCTAAGAAGGTCAGCTTCTACCCTGTGAAATTAGAGGCTGACCAGAGAAAGTTGTGGGAGAGGTTGTATGAAAAGCGACGAGGTAGGATAGGAATACAGGCTATCTGAAGGAAGGAAGAGAGGCTAAGCTGGGGCCGGACGGGGCGCTGGATCCCGTCAGCACGGCGGCCAGGATGGCAAATCGCCGCGCCCCTTACGGGGATGCCCCCTCTAAAAAGTGACTATCAAATAGATCAATTTAACCGCCCTAAAAAACACTAGCAATTGGGTTATTTCCACGTTTACTTTTTCCGTCTCAGTACACTGAGACGGTCTATTAGCAAAAAGTCACCTTCTTGGCGTGGATGGACAGCATCTAACAGGCGTCTACGGTTCGGTGTGAAACGGACTATTCATTGCTAGACTAACTCCTTGCCATCACTGCGTCCATGGCAATTTTCCCTACAGAGCAACTTCATGGCGTAGTAGTAGTGCCTCCGAAGAAAGAAATAGTCTAATAAAGGTAGGTATGGTGTCTGGTAGGTTACCAATGTCAAGGGCTTCGTTCTCCAAATAATCTCTACTGCATTTTTTCTATTTCCTCACTTCCACTCTTTCATTCTTTATTTCATATTTTTTCATTTTCCTTTACTTATTCAAAAATTCCCCCTTCCTACAATTGATCATGTTTCCTGTTCTTGTTTACTTGACATTACCACACCAGAATTCTAAGAATAATAAAACAATTTTAAACATTTTTTTTAATTTTATAGATAAATATAATATTCAGGCGGCCTAAAGATATCAAGTTTAATTAATAATTAAATGCAAGACCAAAAGTAATTTGGATAAGAATGCTGCGACCACCTGAAATCAATCTACCTGTTTTTTTTACTTAAAAATAAACCAAACAACTTTTTTATTTCCCTAAAGCCACCCCATAATTTTCTCACCCGAGGTATCAGCTCTGCCCTAGGTTATGTCAGGTGTTTTGGAGTTATTGGTTTTATGAGGGGGTAAAGAGTTGTATTTTTTGGTTATGTTGCTACGGTTTAGGCATTTTAGTAGACGATAAATAGATGTATGCTGTGCTGATGAGTATGTTTGTGGTAATGTTTGCTTGTTAGATGATTAGGATATTTTGTGCCGCACCTAAAACTCATCCCCCCTAACCAAGGGCTCTGTTTAGGTAAGGTTAGGTTAAGTTAACCTCCTCTTCACTCGAAGATAATCTTAATCTGTCCCAAGAATGGTACCGACATAATCTTTCAATCCACTCATAGCCTCGTGTGCCTATAACCCTATTGCTTCACACATATTAAACATAAAAAACCCAGTGATAGGCACTGATGCGTTGAAAATGTTAAAGCAAACAGTGTACAGGATGGTCCAAAAGTCTTGTCATCCCATGTAAATATCGTTTTAATTTTATGTTTCAGATGACCAGTACCCGTGTTTGATATTATTATATCGTTCATTTATTTTTCTTATTACTTTTCGGTAGGGAGTGACAAGACTTTCAGGACACCCTGTACAACAGCTTTTTTTTATCCTAGGTAAAAGATGTCTTAACGAAACTTGTGTATTTAGAGTATGTTAAAATGACATAAAATTTACTTTCATCTGAAAAGAGGACCTTGAACCATCGAACAACACTTTAGTTCTTTTTCTCCTTAGCCCAAGTAAGAAGTTGTCTGGTTCAGAAATGGCTTGATATTATGGATGCGGCCATATTTTAATGCCCTTTCCCCGAAAACGTGTGTGTGTGTGTGTGTGTGTGTGTGTGTGTGTGTGTGTGTGTGTGGTGGCTCTTAAAGTATACCGACAATCACCTCAGTCTACTCCTCGTGAAGTTCTCCCAGTTTCTTGCGCCCTAACTTGTCTCCCTCGTTAGATATGAGGTTGTGCAACTTCCACACAGATTTTTTCCTATTCATCTAACTTTCCCACATATTTTACTAATCTTTAAAAAAAATTTCCGGCACCGATGGTCCGGTTAGTCTCAATTAAAAGTTAAAAATATTGACTGCCAATTCGCTCTGCCTGTCGCAAGAGGTTCGTACATCTCAGTTCAGGGTCGTGAGAACTTTTCATTTTCTACGGATGCCTTTTCTTTGCCGATGACGTTTCTGATGGGCCATATGTCGTTTAAGTCCCTGGTGGGGATAACCCGATACCTTTGAGGGATGGCCACTTGAAAGCCCTTCCTGAGATGGAACTTTCTCTGGAGGTGCCCCCGCCCCAGATGGTAAGGTCTTCCCACGCTGCGAACAAAAACTGAGACTGCGCCCCTGTACAAGAGCTTAGTGGGGTTACACGGTCTTCCGAGGACTCAGGAGAGGAGAGGGGAGGATGGATATTCTCCCCCGATGGGTGCCCCCTTGTCAACCATGGTCTTCCCCATTTTAGAAAAGAATATGGCTGAAGCCGTTTCGTCCAACCTTTGGGCCCCTTCCTTGGGTGGAGGGATGAGCGTTCACTCTACGCCCTCGGCTCCTTAAAAAGTAAAATTGAGAAAAAAGAAAATCAAGAGGACCTGGAGTTCCTCCGTCACAGTGCGCCTCAGGGAAATAAGGAATCTGTTGTTGTTTCGGCAAAGGACGAGGCCAAGGCTGCCCCCCACCCCATCTCGGCTGGGTGAATACCAAGACTAACGATACTAGTATGGTAAGCAGAACCTCTATGACGTCGGGGCCCATTATTGTGAGAAATTACCTTGCATTGTCGATCCCCTGGCTTCAAACGCTTATTAATTATTCGCTCCACTGATGATAGCATGTTGGCCAAATTGGTGGGGAGACGAAGATCAAGTTTCTCGTAAAGAGGCCTTCTAGCGAAGGAGGTAGACCATTCCGAGGCGGTCATTATTTGTGCTATTCGAACAATCAAGGACACCGCAGTCGTCCATGAATTTCTTGAAATGAGCGTATTGTGCGAGGGAACTCATAGACTAGTCTTTACAAGAGCTAGACGACCAAAGAGCGTCAAGATCAAACGTTTGGACTTTACATTCTCCCCGAGTTGATATCGCTACCACGTCAAGGAATTCGTGCCACTTCCGCGGAAGTGCTATTACTGGCACCACTTTGGCCATACGAATGGAAAGTAGGGTCTACCGGAAGTCTGTTTGAATTGCTCTAAGACCGTACACAATAAGTCATTGTGTACGGCCATGTGGAAATTGTAGAGCCACACCTTTCTTCTTGAAAGCAATTTGGCATGTCTGCTGGAGAAGGTTGTCCTGGTTGTTCAGGCTGCAAACCGAATTTAATGTCGCAAGGTAAACGGATTTGATCTTGTCACGCCCTGGTGCATCCTATGCCTCAAAATTGAAACTGGTACCTTCTGCTCCGCCCCCCTACAGGCCTACGAGCAAGGTGGATTCCGAACCCATTTGGAACCTTTCTAAGCTCTATAACCCTCCCCTCAACTTGGTCGCTTACCTAGTAGACCTGAAGGCTACAAGAGATATATCTACATAATAGCTGTACTCTTTGAGACAACTTGGGGAGGGGGGGGCTGCGGAGACTCGTCAAATCCAATTTCGTATTAGCTATCTGTGTGCAAGAGAATATGCTGAGCTCATGCCCCCTGCCCACTATCCTGGGGTATAAAGGTTTTGCCACCCCATAACCAAAGAGGTGTTGCTCAGGCCAGAATGTGCGCCGATTTTACAAGACATGATTCTCCTGTCTTTCTAATCATTGTAAATAGCTCCTTTCAGGTAGTAGTGCCCTTACACCAGGATAGATTTACTTTTATTTCTGCGTACATTCCACCGTGAGCCAACTTTGACACATGGGAATTCCACAGAGACGTCAGAGTCGTGACACGGTTGCCGAGGCCCTTTCTACCGTTTGGCGATTTGAACGGTAGACACTAGTGTTGCTAACCGGTTTTTAATATTTTAGAAAAAACTAAAATCGAAATATAAAAACCTGTTTTTGAATAGTAATGAAATCAATTTGTGTAAATATCAATTTGAAAAAACAATAAAAAAACATTAAAAATAAAATATATTATCACTTCATACTTCAAACAAAAAATTATATACTAAGTTTCTTTGAACCCGCTAACTTGCTAAGAAGCATTTACCAAATTATTAAATTTAGCGCGGAAACAAGATAGATTGAATAACAAACCATAAATAAAAGTTAGAGGGAGGGGTATAATAAAAGTTAACTTCGCAGTCCGCTCGAAAGGGCGGGCTGAGCCCCCACTCCAACGATAAGGCAGAAGACTTTCGCGGCGATCATCTGAAAGCACCGAATGTGTGGAGCAGCCGCAGTTTGAGAGGCACCGATTTACTCTAAAATACGGATGGTGTAATTAAAGGTTACAGTTTTGGGGTGCAACACTGGACAAGCCAAAACATGGTGCATTTAAAGCAACGCGCGGGGGTTGGTACATCACATGTACATTTACGTAGGCATCATATACCTCTAAATGCGCGCGAGAGGGACCGAGGGAGGGAGGGAGGGAGGGAGGGACAATAGTTAAATGACGAGCAATAGCTTATGGATGGGAACTCTTGCCAATCTTGTTAGAACGCGACACGGGACTCACCGAGGGGAATGATCAAGCTTGCCCTCCAAGAGATTACCAGAAAGCCTTCGGCAAAAAATTGTGCCTTGGGAGTAATAGAGACGTGGGTGCTCGGTAACGATAACCGAACATACAGATTAACTCAGATACGAGTGTTCGTGAAATAAGAAAACGCAAATGAACTAGTAAGGACCCCTCCAACTGGATCCGTACATCAAACAGATCTATTTGTTTCAACATGCAAATCTCCAAATGGTCAACTCATAATAGAGTCTAAAGAAACTGAAGAGGCAGATGGTCTCGTGCGAAGATAGATTAATGGGACAAAGGAAATAGAGGCTGATCCGAGGATAGGCGGTGGGTGGTCAGATGTTATTTACGGATAGTTGGTAGTTTGGGAAGGGCGGGGATGAGCGCAAGCTTGTTGGAGCAGGGGCGCGATAGCAAGTGCTTCGGGACATAGGAGAGGCGTCGTAGTTGTGTAGATATTCAGTAACAGGTCGTTTAGTTTCATTTTTACCCATGCATTAATGGAATATTGAAAAACTGCGGCCACCAAGAATGAATCATCAGCAGCCGCCCTATAAGCTGCTCTCCAGGGCTAACTGTGCCCTACCCGCGTGAGCACAAACCCATCCACAGCAAATAAAAAAAATGCGGACAAGGAAGGGGAGGGGAGGGTAACTATAGTGACAGCAGCCCCCCCCCCCCCATCAAAGGGTTGTTTTTCTTATACGCGCTATCACCATTTTCCGTACATCTTTTCTACCATAAACCTCCCACATCCGTGGTATAAACAGCGACTAATCTACATTACTGAACTAAACCAATATCAAGAGTCCAGTCGCCAAATGCGGAGCAATCCAGTTTATTTCATCCCCTGATATTCAAGGACAATCGCCTGGATAAAAGGAGATTGGCGAACCACTAATAGTATATAACAGTGAAAAAGATCTCTCTGGATTACAGCCAAGTTTAGTGACATCTGGTATGGTTATAATAATAAAAAATTCTTATAATGCTCTTCAAGGCCGGAGGCCTTCAGAGAGCGCACGTTCGGCTGTGGGCTAAGATCAGGCGAGTGAGTAGGCAATCCTGAACAAATGCGTTTTCAGCAGTCGCTTGAAAGTGGTAAGTGAGACAGCAGATCTAATTACGGGTGGAAGAGCATTCCAAAGCTTGGGGGCACAGACTGAGAAGGAGCGGTCGCCCATTGAGCAGAGGGACGAGCGAGGAGTGTTCAGGAGAGCAGCATAGATGACCGAAGGGCCTGAGGGACGAGACGTTGGAAAAGAGCAGAGTAAAGGTAGGTTGGGGCCTTTTGGTGAAGGACCTTGAAAGTGAAGAGAAGAATCTTGAAATGAGAACGATATCTGACGGGTAACCAGTGCAGTTCCTGAAGCAGGGGCTTAGAAGGGAAGAAGCGAGAGTGACGGAGTAGTAGGGCAGCGTAGTTCTGGACTAGCTGAAGGGGACGTAGAGAGGAAGATGATAGATTTACAAGAAGAGTTACAGTAATGAAGGCGTGGACAGCAGTCTCAAGACTTTGGCGATCGAAGTGAGAGCGAATGCGGGAGAAGCTACTGAGGAAACAAAGGGAAGATTTACTAATATTGTGGATGTGGGGCTTGAAGGAGAGATGCTCATCGAACAACGTCCAGATTTATAACAGAGTCAGAGATAGCGACATAGTTTCCACCCAGAGGGAGGGAGGGAAAGAAGGATTTAACTTGGTATACTAGAGCCGGGGTATCAACTAAAAAGAACTTCAGTTTTGGAGTGGTTAAGTTTGAGGAAGTTACCGGAGAGCCAGTCCGAGATAGAATAGGCAGATAGGTCACAGATTGAGTGGGCAATGGTCGAGGGGGAAGAGGAAATAAAGATTTGAGTGTGATCGGCATAGAGGTGGAAGGATAGACCGAGATTACGTAGGAGGGAGCCAAGAGGGAATAATTAGACACGAAAGAGGAGAGGGCCGAGGACAGAGCCTTGAGGGACACCAAAGCGAAGACATCGTTAATCACTACAGATTGGGTGCGAGACGAAAGGTAAGAGCGGGACTAGTCGAGAGCAAGCCAGAAATGCCAAGGAGAGTGGAGACGATCAAGCAAGACAGAATGGTGAATAGTATCAAAGGCAGAGGAGAGGTCAAGTAGAATGAGGATGGATGCACAACCTCGGTCAGCAGCTCTACGTAAGCAATCAGTAGCATTAGAGTAGAGCGATTTCGGTAGAAGGGAAGTTGCGAGATCGGGCAATAGGTAGCTGGGTCGAAAGGGTTAAGCTTCGGCTTTTTAAGGATCGGAAGGATTTGGGCACATTTGAAGGAAGGGACAACACCAGTAGCAAGGGAGGTATTGAACAGGTGGAGGAGCATTGGGAGTATGACGGGCAATATTTTGATTAATAGCTTGGGGGGGGAGGGCGAGTCACGGGGGGAGCTAGATTTTTTTAGAGCGCGAGAGTAAGGCAGACATCTCAGAAGCGGTCACGGCAGGAAATACATTAAGCGCCCGGGGGTAAGGGGAAGATCAGGGAGAATGTGAAAGGCCTGGTCAGGCAGTTGATGCCCTTAACAGCGAAGAATTTCGAGAGGATGGTGGGGGTGATGGGGGTGGGGACTTGGTGAGGAGGTAAGAGAAGAGAGCAGCCTGAAAAGGGCAGGCGGAAAACGGCACGAGGGTCATTGTTATTGTCAGCTACCAATTTACGCGAATGGGCTTCACGAGCAGATTTCAGTTTAGCCAAGTAGAGATGTCGCAAGAGAACCCTGTGGCGAGAACGCACTACTCCTGGAGTTCGCGAGCGAGTTCTTGACTCAATGGGTGAGAGAGCCAACGAGAGGAGACAATATCCTCAACTTGGTTTTCACCTCTGAGGATGACATCGTTGAGGACCTCTGTGTTGGCGAAGAGCTCGGTGGCAGTGACCACCGACTAATTAGATTTGTAGTCAAAGTCCCGAAGGCAGGGCCTGCAACTAGTAAATCGAGGAAACTAGATTTGAGAAGAGCAGACTTTGCAGGTCTTCGTGCTGGACTGACTGACGCGAGGCTAGAAGTGTGCGATGCTGTTGAAGACTCGTGGAATAGTTAGTTTCAAAACCACATTCATGAGTCTTCAATCGCGTTTCATCCCTCAGAAATGTCCCCGTCGGTCTTCTGTTCAACCAAAGTGGTTTAATCGAGAAATCGGCCAACTGCTTAGGAAGAAGAGAACTGTGTACCGGCAATCGAAGATCTCGGGTGACTTTGACGAATACCGGAGGCTAGCCAGGAGAGTGAAGTCCAGCATAAGGGCGGCTAAGCGGTCTGAGGAACTCCGAGTGGCGAGACTCTGTAAAGAGAATCCCAAGGAGTTTTTTAGATATGTGAACAGCCGTAAACCAATCCGTCGAACGATTGGCCCTTTGAGAAATGAGGAGGGGACATTAAGGCATTCAGATGCAGAAAATGCTAACCTCCTCAGCGACTACTTCTCTTTAGTGTTTACTGAAGAGTGTGGTCCCATCCCCCAGCGGACGGATTCCTACTCGGGGAAAAAGCTGGAGGATATGGACTTCACCGAAGGAGAAATCAAAAAGAAGATCACTGACCTAATGACGAATAAGTCACCTGGCCCGGATGGGTTTCTACCTAAAGTGTTGAAAGAAGTGCGCGATCAAGTGTCACGTCACCTGAGCGCAATCTTGAACATGTCAATCCGGACCGAATGCGTTCCTAGAGACTGGCGTGAAGCGGAGGTGACTCCTATCTTCAAGAAAGGAGACCGTAGCCAATCGTCGAAATACCGACCTATCAGTCTGACTTCGATAGTCGGTAAACTCATGGAAAGCATGATGGTGGACAAAATGACGTCGTATTTAAAGTCAAACCTGCTACTGAGGAGTTCCCAGCACGGCTTCCGAAGGTAACGGTCATGCCTGAAGAACCTTGTGGAATTCTTCCACTTCGTCTTCAGTGAGCACGATCGGGACAAGGCGGTGGATGTGGTGTACTTAGACTTTCAGAAAGCCTTTGATAAGGTACCACACCGCCGCCTTCTCCGGAAAGTGCGAGCGCTGGGCATAGACGAAAAAGTAGCCGGCTGGATAGAGAACTGGCTACGTGGCAGACGGCAACGGGTGGTGGTGAATGGACAGGCTTCTGAGTGGGTGCCCGTTACCTGCGGGGTGCCTCACGGTTCTGTCCTGGGACCACTACTATTCATCATCTACGTCAACATGACGGTGACATGGTTGCCAAGACTTCCAAATTTGCCGACGATACCAAGCTTGGTATGAACGTTGCAAAGGATGGAAATACTGCCCGCCTGCAGGAAGATCTTGGGAAGATTGGAGAGTGGTCGGACACGTGGCAAATGTTTTTAACGTGAACAAATGCAAAGTGATGCATATCGGCGACCGAAATCCCCAATCTCAGGATATCCTTAAGGGCACTGCTCTTAAATCGATTGACACTGAGGACTTGTGTGTAACAATCACTAGTGACCTCAAGTTCTCGAAACGGAGCATTGAGGCGGAGAAAAAGGCCCAAAGGATGCTGTTATATAAAGCACCAGTTTGGATATCGGAAAAAGGAGATTGTACTGTGTTTGTACAACTCACTTGTCCGACCGCACCTGGAGTATGCTGTACAATTTTGGCGTCCTTCCTTTCGAAAGGACATCGCGAGATTGGAACGCGTACAAGCCAGGGCAACCAAGCTGATTCCCTCTATCCGACATAAAAGTTATGAGGATAGACTAAGAGAATTAGATCTGTTTTCGCTGGAAACCCTTAGACTGCGTGGTCAGCTCATCCAAGTTTTCAAAATACTTCGAGGGTTCGACAATGTTGACTACCGGGATATTTTCACACTTAGTGAGAACGGGACGCGCAATCAAGGCTTCAAACTTGAACTGAAGCGTTACAACCGCAATCTGTGTGGAAATTTTTTCACTTACAGTATCTGTGGTAAGTGGAGCGCACTTCCAGTGGAAGTTGTCAACAGTGAATCCGTTGACCAGTTGAAGTCAAGACTAGACAGTCTTGAAAAGTGGCCGTTTAGGGACGCAAAACAATTGAGCAGTCATGTGCCCGCACGATTGCTAGTCCAAAGGTACCCTCCTTGAATGGACCGTAAGCTCTCCTAGGGTAACTTCTTTCCTTGTTGTTACTCGTTACAAAGCCGAATAATCCAGAATAATTTAGGTTGAGGCAGGAAGAGCGAGGGAAAGAAAAGGTAGATAAGAACCGAGGAGTCAATAATAGGGATAAATAAGTAAAAAGAGCAGGGAAGAAAATAATACGAAGAAAAATACACAGTAATTTAAAAACTAGATTACTCACAAACGCGTAACTAGCAGCAAACCATAAGACAGGCACTAATAATTCAGGAACTAATACTACAACCACACATACATGGCTATGCATCACCAGAAACGGTTAACAAACTGAACAGCGAGACAAGCAACAAACAAACACAGAAGCGATGTGTAAATCGGCTAAACAATGGAGAGCAGAAAGAGCAAACGATACGCGCATCAATCCGCTTTCCACGGCAGCAGTCATAAGCTGTATATATCAGCGTTTCTGATTCCACGTTAATCAGTAGGTATCCGCAGAAATAAAAGACAATTTATTTTTTTCTAAGCGTTCATTTGCGTCGTAGTAAGAAATAAGTCTGCAGCAGGACCGGAACACTTCTTGCGTCTGACTTGGGACGATAGCCAATAAAAAGAGGAAAAAGGTTTCTTAAAAGTTATATTTAACAAATGGAATCATGATGGGTCGCGGTCAATGCAACTTGTTAATTTTGCGAAGCGAAATAGTCCTTGCTGCCTTCGGGGTCGGGTTTCATAGTCTTCGCGCCGGGCTTCCAGCCGGCGGGGCACACTGACAAAAAGACAAATAAAAATTATTATTATTCATTAAAAAACGAGTGAGTTTATGCGAGGCACGAAGAATACCCACTACCGTCGTCCACTGGCCTGGGAAGACTCGCACCAGTTTGGTTCCTGAGAGCGCAATACGCAATGACGGTAGGGTTGTCGCGGACCATCGTAACCATGCCGGTATTGGAGTTATCAAGCACCGACCCCACGTTATGAAAAAATTCGCTCATGAAAATTTGTGTACGAAAATTTTGTTCCTGTACTGTACATGATATGAAATGGACCCAGTAAAAACAAACAGATTATTCTGGATGATTGTCTTTAAAAGGTTAAAATGGTTGGTACTTGGATGAGAAGACGCAAGAAAAGGAGCAACGGGAGGGAGAATCAAAAGTGAAAGGCTGTTGAATCACTGGGAGGAATACTCGGGTTAAGGAAGGAATCAGTATGAAGTATGAAGTATACAGCCTTTGACTCGATTTCCTCTTCCGCACTCGGGGCTTCTTACTGCCAAGGGATGACACCTGACGGGTTGTAATGGTACAACACATCGCAACCCATCGCTATTAAGGGCCAATTTGGGGGAGAAAAACTGATAGGGCGCTTTGTCGTTGAAAGATGGCAAATGCAAGTTAATGGGCATTGTTCGTTGGCGTGTTCCCTTCTACCCATTCCCCCCCCACCCCCGTTGGTGAGTCATCATAAAATGGGAACAAGTGGGAGGAGAAAATACATGGCACCCGTCACGGAAATAGACTTTTATCTCACCTTCGCCATGGTCATCGGTAAACTGGAACGCCTGCACCAGCCTCACGGTCTCATCCACATCACGTCCCACGGGTAGATCATTGATAGTCACCTGAAAAGTTATTAGTGTTAAATGAAGTTAAATTAGGGAAAAACAATGAGTGGAAGGCAGAACCGGAGGAATTAAAGGAGACGTGTGAGAGCAGACGGTTCTTCTGAACAGACCCCTTTGCTGCAGTCAAGACACCTTTTTGTGGGGGGAAAAAATAGCAAGCTTGACATTCTCAGACCCACTTGATGCACTCTACCAAGTGCTTTAAAATGAAATGACGCATTGGTATAACGGTCATGAGCCATGACGACCCAAGATGATTTAGTCTTGTGTATCCCGAAAGTACGTTTTACTCGTTATGTGCCTCGAAGGAGTGCCCACTCATCTCATCCCTACCTGCTCTTCCCTCCAACACCTCAGCTGACTATCATGCCGCCTCCCTTGAAGACCTCTGGAGAAGACCATTCGCCGTGGGGGAATACCTGTGTGCTGCCGGGTGCAACAGAAAAGACTCCACAAAGTTAAGTAAAAAGAGTTCTTTGCCAAAAGCGGCGGAAGGGTGACAATTGTATATGCAGGTAGCCTGAGTGTTTCTCATCATCACGTTCATTTCCTATCGTCACTATATCCAAGGACACTTAAGCCCGGTAACTTGACATCGCAAATGATCACGACGAAAGGGTGAGGACATCCCACTGCCTCGAAAATACTGAGTATACGGCATGAGTAGCTTATAAATCATTAAACTTCCTGGAAATTGGAATTGGGGCAAACTATCCCGCATCGAGCGGTCTATCGCAACCAGAATGTGAAAATGACTACACCTTGTGACTCGGACCGAGACTATTCGGGTGATGGGAAGAAAGGTCCAAAAATTCTAAAGCAATTTTCTTTGTGCAGTGGACAGCTTTGGGAGCAGAAACCTAAAATTTACTCATGTGTCCCGTTGGTGGGAACAGGAGCAGACGTTTGTATCACCCTGGGCAATGGGGTATCTTTGTTGTCCTAACTTTGGATGGTGAACTCAATGGATCCTTGCCAGGGCGATTCCCTAGTAACGTGGGGGGATTATTCAGTGTTGAATCTGGCGAAATGGCATCAGGGTGGTGGTTTGGACCGTGAGGTTGGATGCCATGCTGTATGGGCGTAAGTGAGGATAATTTATTGGCATGTAGAGGTGGAGGGGGGGGGGGACTGATTTTGGGGTTGGTTCGTTTTTCTTTAAGCGCCCATATGGGAACTGCCATCAGGGGCTTAAGTCGCTGAAATACATTTTTTAGCCTACATTAAAAACAAAAAATAGTTAAAAACGCTAACCAAAACCCAAACAAAAATCAAAACCAACACCAACAAAAAGAAAAAATAAGAAACCACGCTCCGGCGTCGAGTGTTGCGCTTGCGCACCTATCGTGATGGTATGGGTCTTGCATGTACCGCCATTGGTGGCTTAGATTTCATGTACTGGCGACATTGCGTTCCACCGAGGTAACCAAGAAGACCGTTTTATAGGCACAACCTTCCTTTCAGCGAGCAAGTGGTTTGTTGGGGTGATGTGGGTGCATCCCATGGAGAGACGGATGTCAGTTTTTGTGTTTCCTGTAGTGTGACGAGTGGATACGAGATTGGGTGGCCCCCAAACTGGATGAGCATAGCAGGGTGAGGAGGGGATGTAGTGCTCGCATGCGTGGACGATGGATGGATTCCTAGGACTGCCCAAATATGATTACTACGAGTGCTAGGAGCTTGTGCCCGTGTGTCCAGTTCGTCTCTTGTATGTTCAGTTTTATTTACGGGGAATGGAGTACCTGATAAAATACTGCGCGGTGTTTTATGCTGTACTTTTTTTCGGATTGATAAGGGTGATGGGAGGATTTAAGGTGAAAAGACCGTTATTAGGTTCTTGAACTCGCATCGAGTGAATCTTCGCGAGTTGTCAATTCTGTTTCAAGCTGCTTTGGTGTGCTTAGTGTGTTGGGCAAGATGTGATGCCATCGGCACAACTAAAGGACTGACGTTGCGATTCAAGAATGTCAGAGGAAAAGGTTAAAGAGAGGGGAGAGGGGGAGGGGCACCCTGCGGGTCGCCATTTTTTTTTTTTTTTTTAATTAAGGGGCTATCTGGCGACTGCCGACTTAGGCATTAGTCGCCGTAAACAAACAGCCTAGTTCTAGGCTACTTTAAAAATTAAACAGGAAACAATAAAAAGAGATAACAACAATAAGAAAGCAATAACAAAAACAACAACAATTAAACTGGGTTAAATGAAAGGGAGAAGGCCAGCCTCCCCCCAAAAGTCAATAAGTCCACTAGTCATGGTGCACGCACTCGTCCCGAGTACAAGGGACAGGTGGTAGCGACCCCGCCCATCCCGGTACCGGGACAGGTATCGTGCGCGAAGATCACCCAGACTGGGACATTCGACAAGAATGTGCCGAACAGTCTGGGGGACGACGCAGTCGTTGCAATAGGGCGCAGGCGAGCGCTCAATCAAGTAGCGATGCGTCACACGAGTGTGTCCGATTCGAAGACGACAGAAAGCAACCTGAAGCCGCCGCGGCATTGGGGGATAGGTCCATGGGAACAGTCGCGGCGCAATGGCACGCAACTTTAAGTTCCCCTCGACCGTCTCCCATCTTCTTTGCCAAGCAGTCCGAAGAGCTGCCCGTATTCCTGCCATGTAGTCAGTGTGAGGAAGAGCGAAACGCTGGTCCGGTCGCAGAGTCCTCGCGGACTCTTTGGCGCCCTCATCGGCGCGCTCATTCCCCGCAATTCCTACATGTCCAGGAACCCAGCAGAAGATAATCTCGACATCTGCCCGGCTCGCCAAAACCGTGGCGTCACGGATATCGCGAACCAGGGGATGCGGAGATTCCAATGCCCCGAGAGCACTCAGGGCGCTTTGTGAGTCGCTATAGATCACAATCCGGTCTCCGAACCGGGCATGTCGCGTAATCTCCCGTACAGAGTGGTGTATTGCCACCAGCTCGGCCGTGAAGACAGACGCAGCGCCTGGTAGAGCCCCGCTGACTTCAAACAGAGGGGATACGGCGTGGAAGCCGACCCCCCTCTTGGGACTTAGAGCCATCCGTATACACTGGCACGGTACCAGCGTGACACGATGTGTGCTCCAAAAAGGTCGAACGCAATACTCCCGGCGCAGTACAAGCTTTGGGAGCAGAGGCGTGGCGACAAATAGCCAAATGTGGTACCCTCCAGGGTGGCGTCCTGGGCAGAACCAGGGGCGCCACCGGCCCGAGAGCTATATCTACTTCTCGAAGGAGTTTCCTGGCCCTAAACCCAAAGGGCTTAGGGTATGACTGGCGTCTCTCGGCGGCATAGGCACCATCGAGATCAGCTGCGGATGCAGTGAGAGCTGTTGGCGACTGAGGGAGGCGCCGGGCTCGCGCGTACAGGCGAGTAATGCACTGCACGCGGCGCAGAGCGAGTGGCATCTCCTCAACATCGACCAACAGGCTCTCAATGGGGGAAGTGCGGAAGGCACCGGTCGCAAGGCGAAGGCCGGTGTGGTGGATCGAATCCACTTTCCGCAATAAACGCTCGGCTGCGGATGCATAAAACTGGCATCCGTAGTCGAGCTTCGAGCGAACAAGGAATCGATAAAAAAGTAAGGCGGTAGCCCTATCAGCGCCCCAAGCGCTGAACGTCACGGAACGGAGAATGTCCATGGCGCGGGTACAAGAGACCCTAAGGCTGCGAATATGAGCCTCCCAGGTGAGGCGTCGGTCGAATACAAGACCAAGGAAACGGTGCGACTCAACCACATCCAGGCGCACCCCATTAAGAAACAAATCTGGGTCGGGGTGAAGCCGTGGATGGCGGCAGAAGTGCACCACCTTAGTCTTGGCCAAAGAAAACCGAAACCTGTGCGCTTCGGCATAGCGAGAGACGCGGTTCAATGCCTGTTGGAGTCGACGCTCCAGAGTTGGCATCTGGGCCGCGCCAAAAGAGATCGAAAGGTCGTCCACGTAGAGCGTAGCGAGAACATCTTCCGGCAGCACCGAGGTGATGCCGTTGATGCTCAGGGCAAAGAGTGTGACACTGAGGACACTTCCCTGCGGGACACCCTCTTCCTGCTCCTTTGGGCCGGAGAGGGCTCCCCCCACCCGTACGCGGAATCGACGATCTCGCAAAAATTCAGATATAAACATTGGGAGGCGTCCCCTCGCCCCCATCGTGTGGAGAGTCTCCATGATACCGTATCGCCATGCGGTATCATAGGCCTTCTCCAGATCAAAAAACACCGTGGCGTAGTGCTGTCTACGAAGGAAAGCCTCGCAGACGGCACTTTCCAGTCGGAGCAGAGCATCCGACGTGGAGTGGAACTTACGGAAGCCGCACTGTGCAGAAGACAGATGGCCTCCGCTGTCCAATTTCTCCATCAACTTGCACACGCAAGAGGTTAGAGAGATTGGGCGGAAACCGGTCGGAGTAGAGTGATCTCTCCCCGGCTTGCGAAAGGCGAGCACAGTAGCGATTCGCCAGGAGTCTGGGAGAAGACCTTCCACCCAGATCCTGTTGAACAAATCTAACAGAAAGGCCATGCCTCGCTCACCCAGGTGTCGAAGCATGGCGTACGGGACATCGTCCGGACCATGGGCGGTGTCCGCGCACGAAGCGAGAGCGGAACGCAACTCACTCACAGTAAACTTGTCGTTGAAGGGTTCTCCGCCTCTTGAGGTAAAGTCCAGCCGGCGGCCTTCCGCGACATCACGACGTGCATTGAATGCTGGCGGAGCAGCATCACGGCTAGAGAATGCGGAAAAAGCGGTCGCTAAGGATTCCGCCACGGACACGGGGTCCGAGATTGCGGTCCCATTCTCCTGGAGAACGGGAGGGGGGTCCTGCGAGAACTTGCCCCGAATCCTTTTGACTCGCTTCCACACCTCAGCTAAAGGGGTCTTCCCGTTAAGTGAAGACACGTATACCCGCCAAGAAGAGCGGCGGGCGTGCTTCGAAATATACCGGAATCTAGCCCTAGCCCGACGAAATTCAGCGACAGTGAAATCGTTCGGGCGGCGCTTATAGCGCATGTAGGCATAACGCTTCTGTTTGAGGGCCGTCTCACACTCGGCCGACCACAATGGGAGTGGTCGGCGTGCAAAACGGCCAGACGTCCTAGGAATAGTAGTCAGGCCCACGGCGATGAGGTTGCCGGAGAAGAACTCAACGGCCTCGTCTACCGACCTAAACTCCTCGACTGAGATAGAGAATTCAGTCATTTCCTGAAATGCAGGCCACGGCGCCCGCGCCAAGCACCACCGAGGTGGTCTCTCAGGCGGCAGTTGCCCTGAAAATGATATTTGAATGGGAAAGTGATCACTACCATGGAGGTCATCGACCACCCCCCAATCAAAATCAGGCTGTGCATCCGAAGAGCACAAAGATAGGTCAAGGCAAGAAAATGAAGCGGTTCTCGGACAGTGATGCGTAAACTCATCCACGTTTAGGACACCCATCTCAAGCTCTTCGATCAGATCGGCAAGGAATTGTCCCCTGGGATTTATGGAGTAATCTCCCCATAGAGGATGCCTGCCGTTCAGATCTCCAAGCAAGAGATAGGGCCTCGGCAACCGTGCCACGACGCGGCGGAAGTCCCCCGCGTCGAAGTCAGTTGACGGTGGAATGTACGCAGAAATGATAGTATACCTCCTATCCAGGTGCAGCTGCACAGCCACTGCCTGAAAGGAGGTATCTAAAGAGAAAGGAAGAACGGAGACATCATGCCGGGTGTAAACCGCGCATTCCCCCCCCGGCCATCCCGCGGTGGTGGGGTCGCAAGACCCGTATACCCCGGGAGGGCAGGCAGGGGGCACGCGCCTAGCATGGTCTCCTGCAAAAAAATAGCTAACGGGGAACGGGACGAGGCGAGCCTCCGCAGCTCCTCCCAGTTGGCCCGGAGTCCACGGCAATTCCATTGAAGGAATATGCCCTCCAGGCCTAGATCGGAGGAGACGCGGGGGCCCTCCTCGAATTGAAGACCCTCACGGGAATGGCCGTACGCTTCCCGGGGGCAGAACCCCGGGCACTGTTGGCCGGACAAAGCGCTGGAGGCGCTGTCGCCTTCGAGGACTTATTGGGGGAGGTTGGGCTCGCCATGCGAGTCTTTTCCTCCCTCCGCCTCGAAACCTTAGGCGGGCGCTGCGGCTTCGGAGGCGGGGGGGCCTCTTTTCGAGGAACCACCGTCTCCGAGCCACTCGCTCCACCTCGGGGCGTGGGCGAAGGAGCCGAAGCTCCTTTGTTGCTGTCCTCCTTTCGGGGGACAGCTTTAGGAACCCCTGAGGATGGCCTAGCGACCATCTTCAGGGGTGTTGCCTCCTGTGAGTCTAACGACTCGGTGGAGGCGCGTGGCCGCTTCGCCTTGCGGGAAACGGTCACGCTGGGGGAAGAGGGGGGAGCCCTGGTTTTAGCCGGGGCTGGGTATGAACCCTTTTTGCCGCCAGCTTTACCAGGGGAGCGCCCGGGTTGGGTAGAGCCCGCAGAAGGGCTCCGAATGGGCGCGGAAACAACCGTGCTCGTTGGCCTGGATGGGCCAGGAGCAGAGGGTGCCTTTCGAACTACTGAGGCATATGACGTCCCAGGCAGAGCTGGGCGCGCCAGGACCAAGTCCTTAGCCTCGCGGAATGAGAGTCTATCCTGGGCCTGAACGGCCAGGATTTCTTTCTCCAGGAGATATGCACCACATTGCTTCGAAGAAGCAGGGTGCGGCTCTCCGCAATTGACACACTTGGCCACACACGATTTGGACTTATCGTGTGCGACCTTGGAGCAATTTACACATACTTCGGGTGACCCCGACTTTGCACGTCTACATGAGCGATTCGTATGGCCGAAGCGGTGACAGTAATAGCACCGCCGCGGCAGTGGCACGAATGCTTTCACGCGGTAGCGGTACCAACCGGCACGCACCGACTCAGGGAGCTCGTCACTGTCGAACGTGACGAAGAGTGTAGGGGTGGGTCTCGAAGCCCCTCCCTGTTTTCTCATCACACGTTCGACCTTGACCGCCCCATGGTCGGCCAGCTCTAGGGTGATGTCCTCAATGGAGTAGTCAACGAGTTCCCTCGCATAAACTACTCCTTTCACAAAGTTCATGGTAGAGTGCGGCGTCACACTCACCGGGGTGCCATGAAGTGTCCGAAGAGCACTTATCTTGGCCGCCTCGGCGGGATTCGCCGCATTCGCCAGAAGGCTGCCGTCCGAGAAACGGGTCACCTTCGGCTCTCTACCAATTGCACTAGCTAATCCTCTCCTCTGATGGATCATGTTGCCCTTGGACAACATGGTGCCATCAGTGGAGCGAATAACGAGGAAGCGTTTGAAGCCAGCGGGCTCGAAAACGCCAGGTAACCTCTGAATGAGGGGCCCCGATGTCATCGAGGCTCCGCCCTGTGCACTCTTGGTGTTAGTCTTGGTCAGGGGCTCCGCACACGAGGGGGTAGAGGGGCCGGATGTGCCGATCTTGGCTTGGTCGCCTACCAAAGTGGTAGCAGACTCATCCGTCCCCGCAGCCCCCGCGGATGGAGAGGAGCCCCGAGTCTTTTTCGTCTTTTTAGTCTTCTTTGTCTTTTTCTTTTTTGGAGAGGAGGGCGGGGAGCCAGGTCCCTCTCCGAAATGGAGAAGGTCCTGGTTGTCGTAGGGGCACCTGTCGGAGGAGATCCCTCTCCTCCTTTTACTGCCTCGGATCCCTCAGCCATTTGAGGAGGACCTTGCATCGGGGCGGATTCGGGTTCGGTGCTTGGCGCCGAGCCCGAATTCCCCCCCATGGAAGGCCCTACCGTCTGAGGCTGGGTCTCCTCAAGGACCATGTTTATCACAGGAGGGGCCTCCAGTTGGCCATCCCCTCCCAGGACATCACAGGTCCCCTTTGGCAGTGTCGCCAGTCTTGTGTGGGGAGGCACAGGCCTTGACCCCAGCAAGGTTTAAAATTCTTGCCAGCAGGTCTTTTGAGGGAAGCGACCGAAGGGGCCTGGCTTCCCTCTCCCCCCTAAGGGGGTTTGCCCTACCGAGCCGCTTTGATGCGGAGCGGCTGGCTAAGGGCTGCCTGCTGGCTTTCTTGGCAGTCCCCTTGGAAAGAAAAGAGGGGACTGCCGCTGGGAAAAGGGAGGTGCCCGAAAGCACCTCCAGAGAAGGGGGTGAGGGGGAGTCCCCTGCACCCGTAGGCGAAGGAGAGGAGTAAGCCTCCTCTCCGGTTAGAGAAATATGGAGGGTTCCCTGTGCAAGCACAGGGGGGGGAGGGACCTCCATTTTTTTGCTGGAGCTGCCCGAGGGCGGCTCCGTCGATGAGCAAGGGGGAGTTAAAGGGGTTTGGTGTTTTGAAAATTCATCCATGGGCATGGTGACCCTATTTTTGCCACGGGACGCAATAGCTCATCACCTCTTGCAGTTGCCCGCACTGCAAGAGGTGCTTACAAGCCCGGCAGAGCCAGGCGCCGCCATTTGGGACCACCCCTCCCGCCTGGTGGCCTGGCAGTCCATCGGCATGGCGGCTCCACCTTAGACACGGCGTATAAATGATAGATTTGAAGACGAGAGGAAAAGGGATGTGAGGAAGGTATGGGTGGGGATGAAGCAGGTAGTTAAAAACCAGCCACCCCAGACCGGAGCTCAGGGGTTAGGGAACATTGTCCCCCACCCCCTCAGCCCCGATGCGGGATGGTTGGCTGAAAGGAAGGTCAGCATCTACCCTGTGAAATTAGAGGCTGACCAGAGAAAGTTGTGGGAGAGGTTGTGTGAAAAGAGAGGAAACAAGTGTTTTGAAGGAAGGAAGAGAGGCTAAGCTGGGGCCGGACGGAGTGCTGAGTCCCGTCAGCACGGCGGCCAGGATGGCAAATCGCCGCGCCCCTTACGGGGCTGCGGGTCGCCATTGTGAATCGATACGTCTGTAATGGCTCGTTGACCTGTGAGGAAGTTGCAAAGCCATTTTGTTTGGAGTTGCAGTCGTGGATGGTGAGTAATCGATCGAAGATTATTCTGGATGCAGTGTTGAAAGGCTTTGCTTAGATCTATGGTTGCCGTTACTGTCCTGTGTGGTGATGCGAGTTGGCTGCATTCGTGTATCAACCGAGATATCTTAGCGAGTACATTGCGTGCTGAGAGCATTGGGCGGAGCAGTATTAGAAGGCATCCTGTGGGATGTAAGTTGGTTTGTTATTTTAGTTAGCTTAGGTTGCGCCATCCGTCCATTGCTGACGGTGAGCCCCCATCAGAAAGAAAGGGGGGGCAGGCACGCCGGCCGCCACCAGCGTCAAAATGCATGATCTAGTAGGGTGGGTGCCGCGACCCGATGTGGCACGATTGGAATGGTGAAGATTGTGCATGATAGGTTTGGACATATGGGTAAGAATTAATTGTGGGAATGTATAAAAAGGATGTAGGTTTAGTCCCTTTTTGAGAAAGATTTGCGTGGATGTAGCAACTAGGTGTGAATTGTGCCAGAAGGGAAAAGTATCGGAGAGTGTAGGCTGCCCCACCAACATTAAAGTTGTGTGAATGAACACTGAAATGGTAGCGATTGATTGTGTGTCTTTTCCGAGGACTGCGAGAGGGTATGTAGGAATGGTTGTGATGGTGGATCATAAGAGTAAATTTGCTTATGCTGCACCTGTGGCAAATAAATCATCATTGAATGTTGCTAGAGTAGTGAGTGAGAGAATGTTGCCCATGTACATGTGTAAGCCTGCACGAATGTTGAGTGACAATCCAAGTTTGTGGGAGGTGCTTTTGAGATGTTGAGTGAATGGGGGATAGATCATATGCGATGCAAATGGTTTAGCTGAAAGAACGATAAGAACTTTGAGTGAGAGGTTGCAATTGATGGTGAAAGATGGGAAAGAATGGGATGAATGTTTGTGAAGATAGGGATTGAGACATGGTGAGGTGAGGCGAACCTAAGTGGAGAGATGTAGCAGTGAATTGTTGTGAGTGTGACTGACAAGGCACTCTCTTTACCACATCTGTGGTGCCTGTGATAATTCAGTTGTCTTCTGGCTTTTAAAATGTGGCAGGAGTCAGTCCAGACCCTCATGCGTGGCATTCACCGGAGAAAGGGACCGATTATAAGTGTGGGCCCTGGAGAGCGCCTCCTAGTCTACAGGCCATAATTAGAGTTAGTACCCAGACACTCCAGCACAGCGATTGGAACCAGAGTATCCCAGGTCCTTTAAGTTGGCACATTTTGAGTCACAGACCTCACGCATTCTTCAGAAAGAGCAACCCCCCCCCACCCTTTGATAGTAATAGCACGCTCGGATCTGATACATTTTGGACAGGCTTACATCTTGGCATTGGGACAATCTATTTGTAAAGCCCTAGACTTTTCACTTTGTGAGTGCAGTTGGTGAAAAAAAAATTATATATATATATATAAATATAATAATGATTTTGAGTCTAGGTTAAATAATTTTAAAACCTACAAATTTTTCAAACTTTGCCCCCACCATACTTAAGTGTAAAAAGTACAAACCCATTGCAGGAGAGCGACACACACCTGCCTCAAGTTTTGCTTGCTGTCAATGATGAAGAGTCCTCTGTACGCTATCCCATCTTCCTCCTTGAGGACGCCATAGGCCTTAGCAATCTCCAAGCTCTTGTCAGCCAATAGAGGGATATCCATATGGCCAAGACCCCCCTCTTTGCGACTTGTGTTTACCCTGCATAAAAAAATTAAACTATCAACAACTTAGACAACATTAGAGTCTTTCAAACAAAGGTATGAGCAAAATGCTCATCTACATATCCTCTCCTATATCTAAAACCTTCTTGCTCATCTTCAATTATATCAGATTATTCTACCATAAATTTCCACAGCCACTTTGGAGAAACATTTAAATTATGACAGCATTCACATTAAACCTGATAAAAAAAAAGCAGATTAAAACAAACCATGTATTGAACCATTTCAGGAAACCAATCAACAGACCCAGAGGAGGGCTACAACCGATATTTGGTTTGGCTACCAACAAGCAGTAAACCATGCATATTGGTGCACACAGGTATAGATTCAGCAGATTACAAAATTGATTTTGAATAATAGGAATTTTTCAGGTCAATCGGAACATCAGTGAATACTAGAGTGTGTAATGTGCAAAAAGATGCATCAGAGTATGCTGGTGGTAACATTGATATGTGGGAGTGAGACTATGGTAAGGAAAGAGAAAGATCTTAAGTGAGAACAGTACAAATGGAAAATACCGAATGGATGCTTAGTGTGCAAAGGGTAGATGAAGAACGACTGGGTAAGTGATGTTTATGTGTGAAAAATGGGCTTGAATGAGGTTATGATAGACTTTTAAGGTGTAGAGTAGGGATGGATGGAAAAAGCCTAAAATGTACAAATGTGAAGGTGTGGAAAGGAGTAGGAAAACCATGTAAAACATAGGTCAATGTGATTGAGTGCTTGATAGACAGCTGACAGAGGAGCAAGTGGGTGATATGTATAATAGGGGCGCACCGAGGAGGATGGGGGGATGCTTGGGACAATTTTGCACAGTAATGAACTCAGACTGGACAAAATGCTTCAGAGGACCCCCATTGCTATGAAGGAAAAACACAATGGGTGACTGCTTTGTACTTTATAAAGCATAAAGGGGAGGGCAGATCTCTAATGGCATTGATGCACAATGACCCAATTTTGTGGAAAAGCAGCTAATGATGTTTGCATTACAGTTTTCACAATAGAACTACAAAACGTTTCAATTCTATTCATTCAAGAGGGAACCAATTACCTAGCAACATTTTTTCCTATTCAAATTCATTCATTCTTATTCACTATAGTGACCCAAAGCTCTTTTTTTCAACAAAAGGTCCAGATACAAATATTACACAATTAAACTCTTTTGCAACATTGTTTCTACATAATAACCATGCTCAAAAACACACAAAAATGTCAATCATTAATCACAACATATTTCTAAGTTGTGAATACACTGCTGTAGTTAAGCAAGTCAGGTGTGGTCATATCTATGGCGAATGCTACATGCTGTAACAATCCATGATTTGGATTCCACATTAAGTTTTATGTTCCGACCCAAAAATATATATA
Source organism: Ceratothoa steindachneri (assembly GCA_963969495.1). Lineage (NCBI taxonomy): Eukaryota > Metazoa > Arthropoda > Malacostraca > Isopoda > Cymothoidae > Ceratothoa > Ceratothoa steindachneri. The sequence continues at coordinate 88,105,401 of OZ018327.1, forward strand.
GGCTTCAAAAGGATAAAACCATTTAAATAATTGAGGAAACTAGACAAGCAAATCTCCAATCCAGAAAACAGCTGACACGGATATTATTAAGGTTCATAGTTTAGGGAATATTAACAGCCAACTAACTCCTATTTTAGATTGGTTCATCAAAAACAACTCACCAAGCAAGGTGGGAAAAGTGAGAATCTGTGGAGCAAGCTACCACTTCACATCCAATATTTCTAAACTCTTGAACTCTGTCAGAAAATGCAATAATCTCTGTTGGGCAGACAAAAGTAAAATCAAGAGGGTAGAAAAACAAGACGAGGTATTTGCCCTCATAATCCTCTAGTGAAATTTCCCTGAATTCTCCATTGATGACGGCAGTTCCTCGGAAAGATGGAGCAGGCTTGCCAATTGAAGGGACGATGTTGCTCATGCTGGTAGGTTTCTGCTGGTCAAGAAAAGGAAAATTAAAAACTTGTGTATTGAATCAAATACACTATTGGAGAGTCTTACAGAGCGCAAAAGGATTATATAAACTGTCACATGACCTAAATTGAAAATTATTAGCAGTTAAATGCTGATAGAACAGTAATCTTTATAAGAATGAAGGGAAAAGGGCTACTGTAAATAATAGTCTATGCAAAATAAATTGTAGAAGTGATTATATCAATCTTTGCCTATTAACATTCACTAGCATACATCTCAGATAATTCCCATTTGGAAATAATAAATTGTAGAAGTGATTATATCAATCTTTGCTTATTAACATTCACTAGCATACATCCAAGATAATTCACATTTGTAAATTAACAAATTGCTTAAATAACTTATTTGCTTCCACTCATTGGGCTATATAATTAACTATTAATGAGGGTCAAATGCCTAAGTGGTGAAAAAGTTTTATTGGAAAATATTTAATTATAGGACTTTATAAAAAGAAAAAATATAGATTATTTAAATTCCATTTACATGGCTTTTATGTCTATGAACTTAATAAACATTGGGTAAACGTCAATGACAATGATTCACTAACTTTAAAAATCCTATGGGATCCCTAGAGACCTATTTTATAGGCAAATAATACTTATGACTAACATAAGTCCTTTGGGCACATATTTTTGTTTTCTCTTTTGTTTTCTCTAAGTGGCTGGCTATGGCAGATTCAGAATTCAGCTGCCTATCCAGGCAATTAACATTCATAAAGGAATTGTGACAAGATTTGTGCCACTTCAAATTACCACAAATCCACTGCTTATCAGGAATTGCATCAAGTCTGTCCAAGAGGGCAATGTCAGTGGAGTGTCTCAATTTTCTCCTTTTCTGCATATATTCCTTAATCTTCAAATTACTTTGATTTGACATCTCCAATTTTTCCCTCAATATTCTTTGACAAATAATGCAAAGGTCAAAAGTTGTTTCAAGGTTGATAGACTTTCTTTTGAGATTCAATTGATCAATTTCCATTATGAATAAAATTGTGCCTATTTGCTAATTGGGGGAGGAAAAAAAAAGCGGTATATATATTATAAGTGAATGAACACACATTAGAAAGTTTTCAGATTGAACTCAAATTGCAAATCTTTCATAAAAGACTAATTAACACAAAAAAGATCAGTAATAAACTTTAATACAGACTGGATAAGCATGATCTAATTCATCAACATTCAGCCATTGGATGCAGAATGAGCTCTAATTTAAGTTACATTTGACCCATGGTTAAAAACCTAATCTTAACAGATTACTTACCAGATAAGGTGACTATATATGATCACTTGACTAGGTAGGGATCTAAAATGACACCCCCACCAGTGTGGGGCAGTATAACATCCATGCTTCCCAGCCAATCAGCAACATTCAGGCTAATGTGCAGGCTAAGAGATCAGCCTTCTCAGCTAAAGGATCGGCTCAGAGTACCTTAAGATCAGTTTCTCACTAGACATTCTACTTAATGTTGGTAAATTGATGAAACAGTTGAATATTTGTACTATTGACTAATAGGGATAAGATTTGTGTGCGACAAAAGTGGTGAAATTCAGTCATAAAAATAGCTATGATCATGTATGGCCATATGCCCAATGAATAGGAACTGCAAGCAAGGAGGTTTATGTCTACATATGCACCTACATCCAATCCATAAAACTTGTCAGAAAACAAAATACCAAAAAGACACACCCAGTGAGTTTTTCTTGTAGCACCTATCTGGTGGCAGCTGACAAGGGTATAAGCCACAGTAATTAATTAGAACTTAATAGTAAGCAACATTAAAATAAGTCAAACACCAACCCCCCCCCCCCAAAAAAAAAACAAAGAAACCAAAGCAAAAACACGCACCCAAAAAAGCAAGAATGCTCCAGTTCATGGGAAGGCCACATCCAACCAATACTAGTGTCAAATAAATGGAGGAAGCCAGCATCCTCCAAAGTCAGTCCATAAATCTGTGTGGCTGAACCCATCCAGAGTATAAAGGACAAGCAGTAGCGGTACAAGTAATGTGCATGAAGATCACCCAGATTGGGACAGTCAACAAGAATGTACCGAACGGTCAGGGAGACAACACAGTCGTTGCAGTAAGGTGCATTCCGCAGGTGTGTGCCCAATTCAAAGATGACAAAGCAACCTGAATCCATTGTGGCATTGGGTGTGTGTGTGGGAGGGGGGGCATAGGAAGAGTCACGGTGCAATAGCATGCAACTAAGTTCCCCTCGGCCATCTCCCATCTTATTTGCCATGATGACCCAATTGATTCCTGCATAGATATAGTTTGTTGTAAGGAAGAGCTAAATGCTGGTCTGGTAGCCAAGTCCTCACACTCTTTGGTGACCTCATTTCTGCAATTCCCACAGATGTTCAGGAACCCAGCAGAAGATAATCTCTACATCCACCCAGCTTGTGGCCACTGGCATCATGGATATTGTGAACCAAGGAGGATGGGGGTCCAATGCCCTGAGCCTGAGAGCACTCAGAGCGCTTGAGTCGCTAAAGACCGTCTCTGAACCTGGCAAGACACGTTCTCCCATGTACTAATAGGTATATTATATACAGCACCTGGTAGAGCCCGCTGACTTCAAACGTAAGGGAAAGGTCATCAAAGGGCTGAGGGTACAACCGGCATCTTTTAGCCGCATAGGCACCATCAATATCAGCTGTGGATGCAGTGAGAGCCATTGGTGATGGGCTTGCACATGGCATAGAGTAACAAATAACAATTGTTAGGCGCCCCACCCCCATTGTCTGTAGCATCTCCATGATAGTGTATCATCATGCAGTATCATAGGCCTCCTCCAGATCAAAAAAACCTTGTGGCATAGTGCTGTTTATGAAGAAAAGCCTCACAGATGGCATTTTCAAGTAGAAGCAGAGTATCAGATGAGTGGAACTTGTAGAAGCTGCACATGACAATTTGAGCATAAGATATCTCTAGTGAAGCAACTCAAACCAAACTATCTTGATTCAGACAATCACTAATAATTCTATATTAATGGAAGCATTGGTATATGCAGATATTTCAATATATTCTTGCAGGGTCTTTAAGAATGTGCCCCTGTATACAAATCTTCACTAATTACAATAGATCATAATCCATATTTCATTGAGCCCTAAAAGTTTAATATTTCTAGATTTTCTAGAAATGAATGGCCAAATTTAGAAGATGTCATGATCTTCGCAATAAAAATTCAGATTTGCTTCAGCATTCCTTAATGAAAATGCTCACTAAATATGATGTTCTTTTCTGTCAGTCTGGCTAAAATGACCTAATGAATATTCTGAATCTGTCACTACATTACAATCGCAAGACTGTCACACACTACTAAATAAATACTATTTGACTCTAATGACTGGATAGCCATTGCCTAAAATGAAGACATGGCGAGATACCATATGCTTAATATTCTAGAATTAAGTGCATCCATTACATTTTTGTTCTACATTTTTTTCTATTCTCAAACACTCGTCTGGCAGACAACTGGTCAATATAAAATAATAACAGTAAATAAAAGCAACAATCAACAGCAAAAATTAAGGAATACAAGGAAAAAACTAAGAGCATAGTCAGATACCCAGGGTGGTATGCCTCTTTCAGATACCCAGGGTATGCATATGTCCCTTTATCATCATTTGATAAGAGTGCACAAGTACTCTTGTATTCCAGTAATTATGTCTCCAGCAACATCCTTGAAGCCATTTGTATCTAACATCAGTCCCAAATTTTGAGATGAATCTTGGTGTTTTGTCTTGTCACTTATTAACTTTACTAAGCTAGAAAATAGCAAAAACCTATAATGAAATCCATCTTTGCCTCTCTTTCTCCACTATATAAGTATTGCCTTATTCTTGTATTCATTCCATGGGAGGCCTATTTTTATCATTTAGTTTATTAGTAGATAACAGATACTATCATTGTAAGACAGTTTTCATTCTAACCTATGGTGTACATCCCACACTCTTGAATTTATGAATTACAGCATTTTTTCTACAAGCTTCTATCTGGCAAATGACACTAAGACCACAGTTACAGAAAATAGTCAATTTATTTAGTTAGGCTATTCTAAAAACAAAAAAATTAAAACCCTACAACAAAAAGAAAAAAAATAAATAGCAAAAAGTAAAGGCATGCTCCAAGGTCAGAAAAGCCAGCCAAAATAACTGCCTATCAACCAGGTTATAATAAGATTAAAAAAATCCTGACCAATGAGTCAGCCTACCAGCACACACCCAACACAAATAAAGTCAGGAAAGAGGCCAGCCCACTCCAAAAAGTCATACAGTCCACAAGTCTATGTACATAAACACATTCTGGTACCAGAAAAGGTAACTGTTTGGGGGATCACACAATCTTTGCAATAATGTGCAAGGGAACAGTCCATCAAATGGTGGCATATCCTGTGAGTAGGCCAAATTCAATCATGAAGCAACATGAAGCAATAAAGGCATTGGAGCAAATATACAGTAAGCATGTTGGCAGAATGGCATGCAACTTTAAGTTCATCTCCCATCTTATTGTTTGGCAGCCAAATTCCCTACAATCTATACTTGTCCAGGAACCTAGCAAAGATAATTTCATCATCTGCCAGGAACCATGGAATCACAGATACCCTAGACTGAAGCGTGCTGAAATTAAAATGTCCCAAGAGCACTCATAGAGGTTTGTGAGTGTCTATAGATGCAATGTATTGCAATCAGAACAGCCCTGAAAATGGCCTGAACATGTTAAAACTGGGATGACTTCAGAGGGAATACAGGGTGGAAGCCAACCACTTCCAGGCAAAACACTGTTTAGGAACAAGTGTGGGTCAGAGTAGAGCTATGGATGGCAGCCGAAGTGGACTACCTCAAGTCTTGGTTAAGGGAAACAAACTAGGCACTTTGCTATAGCAAGAAATGTGGTTCAATGCTCCAGCAGTGGCATCTGGATCGCACCAAATAAGATCAAAAGGTCATCTACGTAGAGATCTTCCAGCAGCACTGAAGTGATACACTGAGGAGACTTGCATACAGGACACCCTCTTCCTGCTCTATTGAGCTGGAGATGGCTCTCCACATCAAGCAAGGTAATAAGATGATGAGCATTGTTAATAATAAAATTCCAAATCTTTGCAAGGGGAATTATGACGAACAACGTAGCTTATTAGATCAAATTGACTAAGAAAGAATTGACAAAGTTATTATAAAATAAAAACTAGGATTAAAAAGACAGGATAGGACCTCAAAGTTGCAGGGTCATATCCTATAGATATTTAGGTCAGTTTTAATTCTAGTTATATCCAACCAGAGAACTGGTCACTTAGCAGTTGTGATCTTAATCCCATCAATTTTTTTGAGTGGTCAACATTAATTGTTTAGGGGTCTTTAGCGTCCATCTGAAGACTGCCTACAAGGGAACAAGATACCAAAATTATCTTACAGACTAATGCTAGGTTAGATTAAAACAACCAGATTAAAACCAAAGAGGAAGCATGCTTGGGCATAGGGAGAGGGGGAGATCCACCTCCTCCCAGCATTAGAAAAAGTATTTTCAAGTGTATATTCCAAATACAAGCTGTTGTGGATCAGGTCAGAGGTCATAATTGATCTTTCAAAATTGAACTCTGTTCTAACAGGTTTCCAGTTCTTAGTGACAATAGTCAAGGAGATTTAGAATTTAAAATGGTGGCACCATTTTATTGGGCCACCAAATATAAAAAATCATACACTAAAAATATTTTCTAAACCCAACATTCTCTAATTTATAAAAACCAGGCAATGGCTTCGGCACTCCCTCCTATGGGAGAAGCTTATGCTTCGCTACTAAGATTAAAATTTAAAATCTAAAAAAAAAAAGCAGCCATGGTTAAATTTTTAGACATTTTCTGAACTTTGCCAATTATAATAATTTTAAAAAGGAACTCTAAACTAAATTCCCCCCCCCTTTCAAAATATCACGTTGCTAAAATATAGTTATAGAAGATATATACAAATAAATTTTCTGAACTTCACCATTTGTAATTCTTTGAGTTTTCAGAAATTCACAAAATTTTGAAACTTATATTTATTTCTGAACTTCACCATTTTATTTTTGATATTATAAAAGAATTATTGGAAATAACTTTGATAAAAAATGTGTCATAACCAAACTAAGATGAAGTTATTATTCAAATAGTAAAAAAATCCCCTTCTTAAATTATAGAGTGATGAAGAAAAACTTAATTAGCTATGAAATGGATGGGCATTAGCTTGAATGGAGTAGAGGATGAGAAGGACTTATGAGGAGTAGTACCTAGTAGATAAGTCACTGAGGTTTTCTAAAGCCTCTATCACACCTTGGCAACTAGCTGGCCCGACTGTTGCCGACCTTGTGATGGGTAATGGTCCTAAGGGCATCAAGGACCATGTCTACATGTCTATCTCCGGGGGGGGGGGAAGCTCCAGTTGGCCATCTCCCCCCCCCATGACATCACAGGTCCCATTGGCAGCAGTGTCATGAGTCGAGTCTGGGGAGGAACAGGCCTTAATTCCCACTAGCTGGTTTATTGAGGGAAGCGACCGATGGGGCCTGGCTTCCCTCTCCCCCCCTAAGGGGGTTTGCCCTACCGAGCCTCTTCAATGGGGAGTGGTCAGCTATGGGGTGCCTGCTAGCTTTCTTGACAGTCCCTTTGGAAAGTAAAGGGAGGAGTCCCACTGGAAAGAGGCTCCAGACAAGGGGGTGAGGGGCAGTCCCCTACACCCATAGGCCAAGCAGAGGAGTAAGCCTCCTGTCTGGTTAGAAAGATTTGGAGGGTCCCCTGTGAGAGCACAGGTGGGGATGGGGGACCTCCATTTTTTTTCTGTGGAACTGCTCGAGGGCGGCTCCAACAATGGATGAGGGAAAATTGAATGAAGATTTTTAGTTTACAGGATGCAGACACTCATCACCCCTCTCAAAGCCAGGTGCCGCCATTTAAGGCCACCCCTCCCACCTCGTGACCTGGCAGCCCTTCAGCATGGCAGCTTCACCTTGGGCCCGGAGTAAAAAAAAAAAAAAAATAGTGAAGTGAGAAGGAAAAGGGATGTGAGGAAGGTATAGGTGGGGATGAAGCAGGTTGTTAAAAACCCACCATTCCAAACCCGATCTCAGGGGTTAGGGAACATTGTCCCCTCCCCCCTCAGCCCCGATCTAAGCTAGTTGGCTGAGGTCAGCATCTACCCTGTGAAAATAGAGGCTGGCCAGAGAAAGTTGTGGTGAGAGGTTGTAGGGAAAGTAAGGAAGTAGAGGATAAATACAGGCTGTCTGAAAGAACAAGAAGAGGCTAAGCTGGGGCCAGACGGGGCTATTAATTATTAAGTGTAATGTGTCTCCATAAATGGTATAGTGTTTGTATGTGTGTTTAATGTCACCCAATAGTTAAATAAAACTAATGATTAATTTATTAAAAAAATCCTGTATCAGTAACATGGCAGAGGTAATAAGGTTGATGTAAAGTAAATTGTATATTTCTTTGGGGAATAATTATTATTTAGCATGAATACTGGCCATGTGCTTATATAAACAAAAAATAATAAGGGACTAAAGCCCTCCTGCCTGTGTGGGGTGAACATTTAAGATGGCTCAGTCTGTCCGTCCCATAACTGTATACACATTGTGGTGGAGGGAATGTGAATGTTTGTAGGGCCATTCTCCCACCCTCTGTAAGAATGTGTGAATGGGGAGGGTTCTTGGGGGGATGGGGCTGTAGTAGTATTCATAAGTAAGATTATTTTTGTATATAGCAAGATTATAAATATATTTATAAAAAAAAACATCTCCACATTCACACACATTCTTACAGAGGGAAGGAGAGGTCCGCTACAAAGGGGGTGGGAGAATGGCCCTATAAACACTCGCATTCGCTCCACCACAACATTACTCATTATGGTATACAAAAAGTGAAACTAGTACTCTTGTTGCTTGACTGAACACACTAGGTACTGACAATTCCACCGGCCTCCTTTCCTACATTCTTTTTCCTACACATGCCACTGACCAGGGTTACCAGATCAAAGAGACCATCTCAGGGCCAATTGATGTGCATCTTACAGCCATTTTTTTTATGTAAATATGTAAGGATATTTGAGGTTTCTCCATTAGTTCACAAATTAAAATTGCATGGAATGTGGGAAAGTTATGAATTGGATAAGTGAATAACTGAAAGACAGGAGACAGAGGGGTGATGAATGGGGCGAGGCCACGGTGTATTGGACATTATCAGTAGCATACCTCATGGATCCATTCTAGGCCCATTATAATTCATTGTCTATATAAACGATATTGGGGAGGCTGTAAATAGCAGTGGCAATATTTGCTGAGGAGACTAACTTGGCAGCTTTAAATTGCATAGTGACTTGAAATAAGTTACTAGCTTGGGCTCAGAAGTGACAGATGACTTTTATTAACATGGGAATGGATAATAGGGAATTTCACTATGAAATGGATGAGCATTGGCTCATTTCAGTCGAGGATGAGAAGGACTAGCCATAGTAGTAGATAGGTCACTGAAGTTTTTGAAGCAGTGTATCAAGGCAAAAAATAGAGGTAATAGGGTGTTAGGAAACATTAAGAGGAACGTTAGCTACAAGAGTAAAGAGGTTACCCTTAAACTCTACAACTTGTATGTTTGGCCACATTTAAAGTACCTTATACAAGCATGGTTGCCACATTTTAGACATAACCTGCTAGAGCCAGTGAAAAAGAGGATAACAAAAATAATACCTTCCCTGAAGCATCTTAAATATCAAGATAGACTGAGGGTACTAAATATGTTCTCATTTGAAAGAAAGTGTGCGAGGGGAGATATGATTAGAGCTTTTTAAAATCTATTCTGCGATGGATAAGTTGGATTTTATCAAGTTATTAGAGTTGGAAGGTAGTAAGAGGACAAGGGGTAATCACTCTAAAATTTAAAAAACAGGTGGCAGTCGGATGTTAGAAAAATATTTTTTCACAACAGTGGTAGATTACTGGACTAGTTTGCCACCTGAGACAGGAAAAATGTAAAGCGATGCACCAAGATTGAGAAAGACCTTGGGGTGAATGATACAACAAACCTAAAGCCCACAACTCATGTCTCCAAAGTAGCTGCTGGAGCCAACCGGATGTTGGGGAGGATCAAACTTACTTTCATGTATATGGACATCAAAATGTTTAGGGCCCTTTACCTGGCCCTGGCTAGACCTCTTATGGAGTTCAGTACAGGCCTGGTCCCCACAAAACCGAGGAGACAAATACCCTTGAAAAGGTCCAGAGAAGAGCCACAAAACTAGTGCCCAGACTCCACGAACTGCATTATGAATCAAGACTCAAGAAACTAGAGCTCCCCACACTGGAACAGGGAATGAATGACCAGGGTGACCTAATTGAAGTCTTCAAGATCCTAAGGGGCCATGAAAACATCAAGCCAAATCAGTTTTTCAACTGGCAGCAAGTGGCACCAAAAGGCAAGCTGGAATCAGGGGTCACAGCCTAAAATTAGTGAAACACAGACACAGGACCACCAGGCAGAACAACTACTTTGATACAATAGTCACAAAATGCAAGTCTCCCAGACTATGTAGTTAAATAGCTCTAATATAAATGTATTTAAAAACCGCTATGATAACTACATAAAAGTTGCATTGAGAAGAGGCAACCCTTATGAGCCCTAGCTCCTTAGCCTCTTTAAATCACTAAGGTAAGCATTATATGGGGAGGAAGTTAACTTTGGGGGGAGAGGGGGGGTATTCTGGACTAATTCCTGTTTTTTTTTATTATTGGATGGTTTAAATTGTATATTGTAGATGCACGATTTGACAATTCTATGGATGCATTTTGCGGGCAAGTTTTGACGGATGCGGATAAGCTTTGATAGGCCCTTGTGGCTTTTGTAATCTGTGAAATTGTTATGTATATCTGAAGTCAAGGAATGTAGTAGAAAAACTAGAGGCCGGCCTAAGGACATTTAGCAATCTTCTTTTGAATTTAAATCTAGTATTAGGTTTTCTAGTTATGAATATTACGAGTATGGAAGCGGTCGAGGTATGGATCTTCAGAATTACCATTACCTGTCGACATTTTTAAAAAGAAAACTACCTATACTTGATCTTACTCTACCAATCCCTATGAACTATTCTTTCAATTAATTTACGCCGCCGTTTCTAATAACCTGTCCTGTGACGGAACAAAATTACAGGAAAAAAATGCCTTCTACATGTGGAGACTTTTGTCTTTTTCTGTGTTGCCTTTTCATGGAAAACTTATAATATGAATTTTAACGTTATATCTATGACATTTTTAATATAGAAAGCTAAATTTTTAATAACTTTCTAAGCCACTTAAATAATTTCCATCTCCCCCAAATTTAAATGGGAACAAAAATTTACTCTCTCTTTGATTTGGTAATCCATCGTGATATAGTTGCCAACACTGCAATTTTAGAGTTTACCGTAAAATTACTCATTCAAAAGTTCACATGTTCGTTCGTTCGTGCATATAGAATGTGATCACCTTAATTTATGGATAGTCACGAATAGGTGACTGCAATTTTTTTAGCAGCGAAGTGCCTTTGCAAGCCAAAGACATTTTATCGTAACTTTAAAAAAATAAATGAATACATCCCTCCCGTCTCCGTAGTAGGAAGACAACCTAAAAATTTGCTGGTTTCAGTCCTCTTCTCAAGCTTATGTTGCTTAGTAAATAGTCTCGGCTTAAAAATAATCCGGCGAGAGATTCGAAATGCCGACCCAGCGATTGCAAGGCAAGAGCGCTAACCACTATAATAGCCAGGAGGAAGTTTATCTTTACAACCCCTATTATTAATAATGACTTAATTTAAATTGGTCTTAATTTTCAAAGTGATATTTAAAACAAACATCCTGAATAAATTCCCCCATCCCCGAAGTAAGAGTGTCTAAAATTTCATGTGGTAATACTTCAGTTTAGGGGCGCTGTTTCTGGGCTACAATCTAGGCCTTATGAGGTCAGACGGTAGCTTTAAAGGAGGCGAATCACGGCGTTGTATTTGTTTTGTTTTTCCTTCTTTATTATTTAGTAAGTGCCTACACTTCTATTTAATTATAATATTTAGTAATTCATTGATTTTTTTTAATTACTAATGTATTAAACATTGTATGTTTCGTTTAACTATTTTTGTTAAACTAAATTTCACACACTGGCAACCTTAAAAGAGCGCGATACCTGTGAATACGGTATATTCGACTTCAATACGACTTGTGTTAATTCCTCGGTCAGTTTAATAGACTTTTCTAGGTAAATATGTATATTATTAGCCCGGCCGATCCCGGCCGATAAACCGTAGTTTTTTCGTCCGTGTTCCAAAATGTTTCACGTTTTGGGAGTACATTTAAGGGGACGGCTCGTGTGGGGGTAAGCACAAGGGGGGGGGACCACACTACGATGATCCTGAGTTTCATTAAATTGGGGGTGGGTCTGGGGGGCACAGCCCCCCAGTATATAATCCTAATTGTTATAATGTTCTGACGTTTACAGAGGTGAATGCTTTAACTACATCATGTCAGCGTCTTTAATCGTTTTGCAAATTATAATAGGGGGTGGGGGTATGACGTCAGAAATGCTCGATTTCATTTTTTTTTAAGGGGACGGCTCGTGTGGGGGTAAGCACAAGGGGGGAGCACACTACGATGATCCTGAGTTTCATTAAATTGGGGGGTCTGGGGGGCACAGCCCCCCAGTATATAATCCTAATTGTTATAATGTTCTGCCGTTTACAGAGGTGAATGCTTTAGCTACATCATGTCAGCGTCTGTAATCGTTTTGCGAATTATAATATGGGTTGGGGGGGGGGGTGACGTCAGAAATGCTTGATATCAATTTTTCTTTCCTACTAAATAGCTTTTTATTATCCTCATTCGGAGTCATTTTTATTTTTCAATATATTTTTCCCCATTTTACTATTTTTGTTACCTTCTTTTATACATTTAAATGTAATTGGCTAGATCATTTCAAGGAACTACTTGTTTTTTAGCAGTTTGGGTGTCAAATATTCCCCTTTTACGCAGTTTGAAAATAATCATCGAATTTTGAATTTTGTCCGTCGGCTATTGCGGAATTATTAACCCTAGTTTCTGATAAAGATAAATTAAACACCTTTTTGGATGTGTATAATTTAGTGCGAATTAAAAGTGAATGCGACATTTGTGGCCAATCTTTAGATGTTAACCCTAACTTCGAATTTAGATGATCGAAAATAAAATGTGATTCAAGTCAGCTAGATTTCGAATAGGGCGCAGACGCGCAAAATAAATAGGCTTTCCTCTTCGCTATTTCAGAAGTATAACCACTGCATTTAAGTACGGGAAACAAAGTGTTTCGTTTGGTTATTTTCGGGCAATTTGTTAACTAAAATGGCCTACGTAAACAGCATTTTCGGTGGGTTTAATTTCAAGATTTCAAACAAAAAAATGGCGGCACCTAGCATTCGAACAAAACTCAAACGCGCATGAATATTCAAACACGGGTGAACGATAACGCGCACGAAGATTCAAACACGGGTGAACGATAATATTTACAGCAAAAAAAAAAAATTTCAGGCCGAGCCGATAATCTACATGTTTACCCTTTTCTATAGATCGTGGTCTCATTTAAAAGAATATCAGCTCAATTATAATAGTGAAAGGTGGATATAGGGTATACCTGAAGATCTGCGTCACGCGTTCGCCTCCGCTGTTTCCCGGTCCTGGCCGCATGTTCCACCTTTTTTTGAGTAAATTCAAAATGGACTGCTCGTGGGGAGGATATCACTGCGGAGGGATCCCCCTACGATGATCCTGAGTTTCAATCAATTGGGGGGTCTGGGGGACACAGCCCCCCAGTATATACTCATACTTCTATAAAAAGTAATTTTTGGCGGCAATAGCCTAAATTAGGGGGCGCTATTGTCTTTGTTATTTTAATAAACGTGCGATCGGCTCTGCACGTTTATTGAAATAATAGACGATAGCGCCGCCTACTGTAGCCTATTTCCGCCATAAATTAACATTTTTAGTTACTTTCGAAATGAGGGACTTCGCCTTATGAAGTCTGACGCCTAAATTATAGGCCAGAAACAGCACCCCTAAACTGAAGTATTACCTTTCATGGAACGAGTACGGAGAGATGTATACATACTAGGGGCGGCAATAAGATTTGTGAATCGGTAGGGCAAAACAAAGGAAGGGGGATGGCTGTTTGTGGGGGTGTTAGGACAAGTTATGACAAGTCAGGCAGGACCTGCAGCCGCACGCTCCTGCCTCGTCTATTTAAGAAGCAGTAGCTGATCGCAGATCGGTCCAACAATTTTTCAACAATGGAAAAGGTTGAGCACCCTGCAGTGATCAAATTTTTAACCAAGGAAGGAAAGAATGCAAAGGAGATACATGGAGCAATGGTTGCAGTGTACGCCGACACCGCCCCTTCCTATGCAACCATTGCTCGCTGGAATAGGGATTTCCGCCATGGTCGTGAGTCCCTTGAAGATGACCCCATCCAGGACGCCCATCAGACGTGACCAACGAGGACAATGTGGCCCTTGTGAAGAAGAGGATCCTCGAAAATCGACGGGTGAAGGTCGATTTTTTTTTTATGGAGCCCATCTGGCAACTGCCCACTTGGACACAAGTCGCCGGAAACACGACAGCCTAGAACTAGGCTACTTTAAAATAAAAATATGAAAACATAACAATGATACAAATTGGGAAAACTTAACAATTAGAAAGCAATCTCCGGCAGCGGGGGGAGGTCCCCCTCACCACGGTGCCGAAGCGTGCAACCTACAAAGAAAACAAACAAAAACAAAACAAAAAAAATAGAACCTTAAATAGAGGGGAGAAGCCCGGCCTCCCCCCAAAAGTCAACAAGTCCAGTGGTCAATGTGCACGAACTCGCCCCGAGTACAAGGGACAGGCGGTAGCGACCCCGCCCATCCCGGTACCGGAACGGGTATCGTGCGCGAAGATCACCCAGAATGGGACATTCGACAAGAATGTGCAGAACAGTCGGGGGGACGACGCAGTCGTCGCAATAGGGCGCTGGTGAGCGCTCCTTCAGATAGCGATGCGTCACAAGGGTGTGCCCAATTCGGAGACAGACAGAAAGCGACCTGAAGCCGTTGCGGCATTGGGGGATAGGTCCATGGATACAGTCGCGGGGAAATAGCACGCAACTTTAAGTTCCGTTCGACCGTCTCCCATCTTCTTTGCCAAGCAGTACGAAGAGCTGCCCGTATTCCTGCCATGTAGTAGGTGTGAGGAAGAGCGAAACACTGGTCCGGTCACAGAGTCCTCGCGGACTCTTTGGCGCGCTCATTCCCCGCAAATCCTACATGTCCAGGAACCCAGCAGAAGATAATCTCGACATCCGCCCGGCTCGCAAAAACCGTGGCGTCACGGATATCGGGAACCAGGGGATGCGGAGACTCAAATGCCCCGAGAGCACTCAGGGCGCTTTGCGAGTCGCTATAGATCACAATCCGGTCTCCGGACCGGGCACGTCGCGTGATCTCCCGTACCGATTCGTGTATTGCTACCAGTTCGGCCGTGAAGACAGACGCAGCGCGTGGCAGAGCCCCGCTGACTTCAAACAGAGGGAATACGGCGTGGAAGCCACCCCCTCTTCGGACTTGGAGCCATCCATATACACTCGCAGGGTTCCAGCGTGACACGAGGTGTGCCCCCAAAAGGTCGAACGCAATACTCCCGGGTCCGTACAAGCTTTGGGAGCAGAGGCGTGGCGACAAATAGCCAAATGTGGTACCCTCCAGGGTAGCGCCCTCGGCAGAACCAGTGGCGCCACCGGCCCGAGAACTATATCTAGCTCTCGAAGGAGTTTCCTGGCCCTAAACCCAAAGGGCTTAGGGTATGACTGGGGTCTCTCGGACGCATAGGCACCGTCGAGATCAGCTGCGGATGCAGTGACAGCTGTTGGCGACTGAGGGAGGCGCCGGGCTCGCGCGTACAGGCGAGTGATACACTGCACGCGGCGCAGAGCGAGTAGCATTTCCCCAGCATCGACCAACAGGCTCTCAATGGGGTAAGTGCGGAAGGCACCGGTCGCAAGGCAAAGGCCGGTGTGGTGGATCGAATCTACCTTCCGCAATAAACGCTCGGCTGCGGATGCATAAAACTCGCAACCGTAGTCGAGCTTCGAACGAACAAGGGATCGGTAAAAAAGTAAGACAGTAGCCCTATCAGCGCCCCAAGCGCTGAACGTCACGGAACAGGAAATATCCATGGCGCGGATACAAGAGACCCCAAGGCTGCGAATATGAGCCTCCCAGGTGAGGCGTCGGTCAAAAACAAGACCAGGAAACGGTGGGATTCAACCACTTCCTTGCGTACCACTTTAAGAAACAAGTCTGGGTCGGGGTCGAGCCGTGGATGGCGGCAGAAGTGCACCACCTTAGTCTTGGCCAAGGAAAACAGAAACCTGTGAGAGACGCGGTTCAATGCCTGTTGAGGTCGACCCACTGGAGCGTAGCGAGAAAATCTTCCGGCCGAACCGAGGTGATGCCGTTGATGCTCAGGGCAAAGAGTGTGACACTGAGGACACTTTCCTGGGGGAGACCCTCCTTCTGCTCCTTTGGGCCGGAGAGGGCTCCCCCAACCCGTACGCGGAATCGACGATGTCGCAAAAATTCAGATATAAAAATTGGGAGGCATCCCCTCGCCCCCATCGTGTGTAGAGTCTCCATGATACCGTAGCGCCATGCGGTATCATAGGCCTTCTACAGATCGAAAAACACCGTGGCGTAGTGCTGTTTACGAAGGAAGGCCTCGCAGACGGCATTTTCCAGTCGGAGCAGAGCATCCGACGTGGAGTGGAACTTGCGGAAGCCGAATGTGCAGAAGACAGATGGCGTCCGCTGTCCAGGAAAAAGGCTAATCTAACATTTACCAATTTCTCCATCAACTTGCACACGCAAGAGGTTAGAGAGATTGGGCGGAAACTGGTCAGAGTAGAGTGATCTCTCCCCGGTTTGCGAAAGGCGAGCACAGTAGCTATTCGTCAGGAATCCGGGAAAAGACCCTCCACCCAGATCCTGTTGAACAAATCTAACAGAAAGACCATGTCTCGCTCGCCCAGGTGTCGAAGCATGGCGTACGGGACATCGTCCGGACCATTTGCGGTGACGCGCACGAAGCAAGAGCGGAGCGCAACTCACTCACAGTATACCCGTCGTTGAAGGGTTCTTCGCCTCTGGCGGTAAAGTCCAGCCGGCGGCCTTCCGCGACATGACTACGTGCATTAAATCTGGCGGAGCAGCATCCCGGCTAGAAAATGCAGAAAAAGTTGTCGCTAAGGATTCTGCCACGGACGCGGGGTCCGAGATTGCGGTCCCATTCTCCTGGAGAACGGGAGGGGTCCTGCGAGAACTTGCCCCAAATCCTTTTGACTCGTGTCCACACCTCTGCTAAAGGGGTCTTCCCGTTAAGTGAAGACACTTATGCCCGCGCAGAAGAGAGGCGAGCGTGCTTCGAAATATACCGGAACCTAGCCCTAGCCCGACGAAATTCAGCGACAGTGAAATCGTTCGGGCGGCGCTTATATCGCATGTAGGCAGAACGCTCGTTTGTGGGCCGTCTCACACTCAGCTAACCACCATGGGAGTGGCCGGCGTGCAAAACGACCAGACGTACTAGGAATAGTAGTCAGGCCCGCATCGAAGAGTCATTTCCTGAAATGCAGGCCACCACGCCCGGGCCAAGCAACACCGAGGTGGGCTCTCAGGCGGCAGTTGCCCTGAAAATGATATTTGAATGGGAAAGTGATCACTACCATGGAGGTCATCGACCACCCATCAAATCAAAATCAGGCTGTGCATCCGAAGAGCACAAAGATAGGCAAGGCAAGAAAATGAAGCGGTTCTCCGACAAGAATGCGTAAACTCATCTACGTTTAGGACACCCATCTCAAGCTCTTCGATCAGATCGGCAAGGACTTGTCCCCTGTGATTTATTGAGTAATCTCCCCAGAGGATGCCTGCCGTTCAGATCTCCAAGCAAGAGAAAGGGCTTCGGCAACCGTGCCACGACTCGGCGGAAGTCCCCGCATAGAAGTCAGCTGACGGTGAAATGTACGCAGAAATGATAGTATACCTCCTATCCAGGTGCAGCTGCACAGCCACTGCCTGAAAGGAGCGATATCTAAAGAGAAAGGAAGAACGGAGACATCATACCGGGTGTAAACTGCGTATCCCCCAACCCGGCCATCCCCTGGTGGTGGGGTCGCAAGACCCTTATACCCAGGTAGGCCGGGCAGGGGGCACGCGCCTAGCATGGTCTCCTGCAAGAAGATAGCTAACGGGGAACGGGACGAGACGAGCCTCCGCAGCTCATCCCAGTTGGTCCGGAGTCCACGGCAATTCCATTGAAGGAATATGCCCTCCAGGCCTAGCTGGGAAGAGACGCGGGTGCCCTCCTCGAACAGAAGACCATCACAGGAATGGCCGGACAAAGCGCTGTCGCCTTCGAGGACTTATTCGGGAGGTTGGGCAAGCCATGGGAATCTTTTCCTCCCTCCGCCTCGAAACCTTATGCGGGCGTTACGGCTTCAGGGGCGGGGGGGGGGCCTCTTTTCGAGGAGCCACCGTCTCCGAGCCACTCGTTCCACCACTAGGCGTGGGAGAAAGGAGCCGAAGCTCCTTTGTTGTTGTCCTACGAACCCCAGAAGATGGCCTGGCGATCAACTTGAGGGGTGTTGCCCCCTGTGAGTCTAACGACTCGGTGAAGGCGCCTGGCCGTTTCGCCTTACGGGAAACGGTCGAGGAGGGGAAAGAAGGGGGGAGCTTTGGTTTTAGCCGGGGCTGGATATGAACCCTTTTTGCCGCAAGCTTTACCAGGGAAGCGCCCGGGTTGAGTAGAGCCCGCAGAAGGGCTACGAATGGGCGCGGAAACAACCGTGCTCGTTGGCCTGAATGGGCCAGCAGTAGAGGGTGCCTTTCTAACTATTGAGGCATATGACGTCCCAGGCAGAGACGGGCGCGCTAGGACCAAGTCCTTAGCCTCGCGGAATGAGATTCGATCCTGGGCCTGAACGGCTAGGATTTCTTCCTCGAGATATGAACCACATTGCTTGGAAGAAGCGGGGTGCGGCTCTCCGCAATTGACAGACTTGGCCACACATGATTTGGACTTATCGTGTGCTGCCTTGGAGCAATTTACACAGACTTCGGGTGACCCCGACTTTGCACGTCTACAAGATCGATTCGTATGACCGAAGCGGTGACAGTAATAACACCGCCGCGGCAGTGGCACGAATGCCTTCACGCGGTAACGGTACCAACCGGCACGCACCGACTCAGGGAGCTTGTCACAGTCGAACGTGACGAAGAGTGTAGGGGTGGGTCTCGAAGCCCCTCCCTGTTTTCTCATCACACGTTCGACCTTGACCGCCCCATGGTCGGCCAGCTCTAAGGCGATGTCCTCAATAGAGTAGTCAACAAGTTCCCTCGCATAAACTACTCCTTTCACAAAGTTCATGGTAGAGTGCGGCGTCACACTCACCGTGGTGCCATCAAGTGTCCGAAGAGCACTTATCTTGGCCGCCTCGGCGGGATTCGCCGCATTCGCCAGAAGGCTGCCGTCCGAGAAACGGGTCACCTTCGACTCTCTACCAATTGCACTAGCTAATCCTCTCCTCTGATGGATCATGTTGCCCTTGGACAACATGGTGCCATCAGTGGAGCGAATAACGAGGAAGCGTTTGAAGCCAGTGGGCTCGAAAACGCCAGGTAACCTCTGAATGAGGGGCCCCGATGTCATTTAGGCTCCGCCCTGTGCACTTTTGGTCTTAGTCAGGGGCTCCGCAACCGGAGAGGAGGGGGGGGGGGGCAGAAGGGCCGGATGTGCCGATCTTGGCTTGGTCGCTTGCCAAAGTGGCAGCAGACCCATCCGTCCCCGTAGCCCACGCGGATGGACAGGAGCCCCGAGTCTTCTTTGTCTTTTTAGTCTTTCTTTTTTGGAGAGGAGGGCGGGGAATGAACCCGCTTCTCACCTCCGCCGGAAGGAGCCCCCAGGCCAGATGGACCGGCCTCAGCCAGGTCCTTCTCCGAAATAGAGAAGGTTCTGGTAGTCGTAGGGGCACCGGTCGGAGGAGATCTCTCCCCTCCTTGTACTGCCTCGGAAACTCTAGCCGTTTGAGGAGGACCTTGTATAGAGGCAGATTCGGGTTCGGTGCTTGGCACCGAGCCCGGATTTCCCCCCATGGAAGGCCCTACCGTCTGAGGCTGGGTTGCCTCAAGGACCATGTCTACCTCAGGGGGGCCTCCAGTTGGCCATCCCTAAGACATAGCAGGTCCCGTTGGCAGTATCATCACTAGTCTTGTGTGGGGAGGCACAGGCCTTGACCCCAGCAAGGTTCAATATTCTTGCCAGCAGGTATTTTGAGGTTAGCAACTGAAGGGGCCTGGCTTCCCTCTCTCCCCTAAGGGGGTTTGCCCAGCCGAGCAACTTCGATGTGGAGCGGCTGGCTAAGGGCTGCCTGCTGGCTTTCTTGGCAGTCCCCTTGGAAAGAACAGAGGGGACTGCCGCTGGAAAAAGGGAGGTGCCCGAGAGTACCTCCAGAGAAGGGGGGCGGAGTCCCCTACACCCGTAGGCGAAGGAGAGGAGTAAGCATCCTCTCCGGTTAGAGAGATAGGGAGGGTCCCCTGTACGAGCACAGGGGGGGGGGACCTCCATTTTTTTGGTGGAGCTGCCCGAGGGCGGCTCCGTTGATGATACATGGGAAGTTGAGGGTTGTTTTTTTATTTTCATCATTGGGCATGGTTACTCTATTTGTATCACAGGACGCAATCGCGCATTACCTCTCGCGGTAGCCCGCACTGCAAGAGGTGCTTACAGGCCCGGCAGAGCCAGGCGTCGGCATTTGGGACCACCCCTCCCGACTGGTGGCCTGGCAGTCCATTGGCATGGCGGCTCCACCTTTGACACGGCGTAAAAAACATAGATTGTGAAGAGGAGAGGAAAAGGGATGTGAGGAAGGTATGGGTGGGGATCAAGCAGGTTGTTAAAACCAACCACCCCAGACCGGAGCTCAGGGGTTAGGGAACATTGTCCCCTCCCCCCTCAGCCCTGATCCGGGACGGTTGGCTGAGAAGAAGGTCAGCATCTACCCTGTGAAATTAGAGGCTGGCCAGAGAAAGCTGTGGAGAGGTTGTTTGAAAAGCGAAGAAGTAGGAGAGAAATACAGGCTATCTGAAGGAAGGAAGAGAGGCTAAGCTGGGGCCGGACGGAGCGCTACATCCCGTCAGCACGGCAGCCAGGATGGCAAATCGCCGCGCCCCTTACGGGGGAAGGTGGGCGGTGAAGGTCTAAGAAATCGAGCGAGAACTTGGAATATCACATGGAAGTGTTATCAACATCATCCACGACAATTTGGCCATGACCAAGGTCTCTGCCCGTTGGGTCCCTAGAAACCTCACGCCCCATGATCGACTTCAACGTCGTCAAAGTCTACAAGGCCAGAGTTGCACAAGCTGCCCTGCGCGAGTGCGGATTCGAGGAGCTCAAACATCTCCCGTACAGTCCAGATCTGGCCTCTAGCGACTACTTTTTATTCCCTAGCTCAAGGCTGCACTGCGTGGACGCCGGTTTGGGGACGATGAAGATGTCCAGCTCGCCGTCCAGGAGTGGATTGAACAGCAGTCGGGAGATTTCTGGTTGTCGGCAATTCGAAACCTCAGGGACAAGTGGCGCAAGTGCATTGAAGTCGAGGGTAGTTATATTTAAAAATAATAAAACACTTTCTCATATCTCGTTTTCTTATATCCGAAATGCAAAACTTATTGACGGCCCCTCGTATATGACAAACAAATATTATGCACACAGGCAACGAGTCTAATGTTTAATTTAAACACTAGTTCGACTAATCATAGGTGAATTGGGAAAGGCATGAATTTATATAGCTCAAATGGATAGCTTTTTTTTATATAAAGCCCATCAGGCGACAAAAGCCACAAGGGGCTATCAAGGGTCATCAGCACCAGTCAAAATCTGCCCACAAAATGCATCCATAGGATAGTGTCAGATCAAACATCTACAATATATAATTTAAACCATCCACAGGAATGCGTCAAAAAAAATATCACCATCAAATCTCGTCAAAATCCAATCACTCATAATACAATAAAAAAAAGTGCATCCACAGGAACGAGTCCAGAATCCCCCCCCCCCCCAAAGTAAACCCTCCCTCGGCATAATCATCCAATCTGCGATTGAAAACATTCAAGTTTGGATTGTCTACTGTCTCAGGTGCCAAACTATCCCAGTAATCTACCACTGTTGGTAAAAAAAAATATTTTTCTAACATCCGAAAGCCACCTGTTTTTTAAATTTTAGAGTGATTGCCCCCTTGTCCTCTTACTACCTTCCAACTCAATAACTTTACAAAACCCAACTTATCCTACCAGAACAGATTTTAAAAGCTCAATCATATCCCCCCTCACACATCTTCTCTCAAATGAGAACATATTCAGTACCTTCAGTCTATCTTCATATTCAAGGTGCTTCAGGAAAGGTATTATTTTTGTTGCCCTCCTTTGTACTGACTCTAGCAGGTTGATGTCATGTCTAAAATCTGGTGACCATGCTTGTATACAGTACTCTAACTTCTTTACTTTTGTAGCTAACATTCCTCTTAATGTTTCCTAACACCCTATTACCCCTATTTTTTGCCTCGATACACTGCTTCAAAAACTTCAGTGACCTATCTACTACTATGGCTAGTCCTTCTTATCCTCGACTGAAATGAGCCAATGCTCATCCATTTCATAGTGAAATTCCTTTTATCCATTTCTATGTTAATAAAAGTCTTCTGTCACTTCTGAGCCCAAGCTAGTAACTTATTTAAGTCACTGCAATTTTAAGCTGCCCTAAACTTTGACTACAGCTGCCAATTTAGTGTCATCAGGAAATATTGACGCTTTGCTCTTTACAGCCTTCCCAAGATCGTTTACATAGACAAATATAATACTAGGATAATATTAAAAAAACAAGAAAATAACCAAGATAAAAAAGGAAAAAAGGTATGAAAAGCTAAAAAACAAAACAAAAACGAACAAAAAAGCAACAAGGAGACGCTCAGGTATCAGGGTAGGCCCGCCTACCCCCTGCGCATAAACATGCGACCTACAACAGCCATAAAATGAAGGGAGTCTGGCCTCCAAAAAGTGGTATAGTCCGCAAGTCTGTGTGCAAATACCAGTCCACAGTACTAGTGACAAGCGGTAGCGACCCGGCTCGCTCATGTAACGAGCGCAAAGTCCCCCAAACTGCGAAAACCGACGCCCTCTTAGGACTTGGGGCCATCCGTATACACTGGCACTGATCCAGCGTGACACGAAGTGTGCTCCCAAAAGGCCGAACGCAATACTCCCGGCGCAGTACAAGCTTTGGGAGCAGAGGCGTGTCTAGGAAACTCTCGAAGGAGTTTCCTAGCCCTATACCCTAAACCGAAAAGGCTTAGGCTATGACTGTGGTCTCTCGGCGGCATAGGCACCCTCAAGATCAGCTGCGAATGCAGTGAGAGCTGTTGGAGACCCAGGCTCGCGCGTACAAGCGGGAAATGCACTGTGCACGGCGCAGAGCGAGTGGCATCTCCAGCTTCGACAAGTAGGCTCTCAATGGGGAAAGTGCGAAAGGCACTAGTATACAGGCAAAGGCCGGTATGGTGGATAGAGTCCATCTTCGGCAGCACAGGCATAAACTGTGATCCGTAGTCGAGCTTCGAACGAACAAAGGATCGATAAAAAAAGTAAGGCAGTAGCTCTATCAGCGCCCCAGGCGCTAAACGTCACGGAACGAAGAATATCCATTGCGCAGGTGCAAGAGAACCTAATGCTGCGAATATGAGCCTCACAGGTGAGGCGTCGGTCAAATACATACCCAGGCGCACCCCATTTAGAAAAAAGTCTGGGTCAGGGTGTAGCGGTCGATGGCGGCAGAAGTGCACCACCTTAGTCTTGGGCAAGGAAAGACGAAGCCTGTACACTTCGGCGTACCAAGAGACGCGTTTCAATGCCTATTGGAGTCGACGCTCCAGAGTTGGCATCTGGGCCGCGCCAAGGGAAATCGAAAGGTCGTCAACGAAGAGCGTAGCGAATGCCGTTGATGCTCAGGGTAAAGTGTGCGACACCGAGGACACTTTCCTGCGGGACACCCGCTTCCTGCTCAATTGGGCCGGAGAAGGCTCCCTCCACCCTTACGCCGAATCGACGATCTCGCAAAAATTCAGATATAAAGAGTGGTAGGCGTTCCCTGGCCCCCATCGTGTGGATAATCTCCATGATACCGTATCACCATGCGGTATCATAGGCCTTCTCCAAATCGAAAAACACCGTGGCGCAGTGCTGTCTACAAAGGAAGGACTTGAAGCCGCACTATGCAGAAGACAGATGGCGTCCGCAGTACAGTAATAAGACTAATCTAACATTTACCAATTTCTCCATCAACTTGCACACGCAGGAAGTTAGCGAGATTCGGCGGAAACCGGCGGGGGTAGAGTGATCTCTTCCCGGTTTGCGAAAAGAGAGCACAGTAGCCATTCGCTAGGAATCTGGGAGGATACCTTATACCCAGATCCTGTTGAACAAATCTAACAGAAAGACCATGCCTCGCTCACCCAGGTGTCTAAGCATAGCGTACGGGACATCGCCCGGAACATGGGCGGTGTCTGCGCACGAAGCGAGAGCGGAGCGCAACTCACTCACAGTAAACCCGTCGTTGAAGGGTTCTCCGCCTCTGGAGGTAAAGTCCAGCCGGCGGCCTTCCGAGACATCCTCAAGCGCATTGGATGCTCGCCGAGCGAGATCCTGGCTAGAGAATGCGTAGAAAGCGATCGCGAAGGATTCGGCCACGGACGCGGGTTCCGAGGTTGCGGTCCCATTCTCTTGGATAAGGGGAGGGGGGGGGTCCTGCTAGAACTTGCCCCGAATCCTTTTGACTCTCTTCCAAACCTCTACTAGAGCGATCTTCCCGTTTAGTGAACACTCGTATGCCCCTCCAAGAAGAGCGGCGAGCTGCTTCGAAATATACAGGAAACTAGCCCGACGAAATTCAGCGACAGTGAAATCGTTCGGGCGGCGCTTATAGCGCATGTAGGCATAACGCTTCTGTTTGAGAGCCGTCTCACACTTGGCTGGCCACCACGGGAGTAATCTATGTTCAAAACGGCCAGCGATGAGGTTGCCAGAGAACTCAATGGCCTCGTGAACCGACCTAAACTCATCGACTGAGATAGAGAAATCAGTCATTTCCTGAAATGCGGACCACCGTGCCCGCGCCAAGCACCACCGCGGCGGGCTCTCGGGAGGCAGCAGCCCAGAAAATGATATTTGAATGGGAAAGTGATCACTACCATGGAGGTCATCGACCACCCCCACCCCAAATCGTTGTGCATCCGGAGAGCAAAAAATGGACCGAGGCGGGAAAATTAAGCGGTTCTCAAGAAGTAATGTGTAAACTCCACCTATCTCCAGCTCGTCGATCAGGTCGGCAAGGACTCGAGACCAAAGATTAATACTCTACCGTTCAGATCTCCGAGCAAGAGCCACGGCGCGGCAGAAGTCGCCCGCGTCGAGATGGCAGACTGGAATGTACGCGGAAATAACGGTATACCTCCTATCCAGGTGCAGCTGCACAGCGACTGCCTGAAAGGAGGTATCTAAAGCAAGAGACAAGAACCGAGACATCATGCCGGGTGTAAATCGCGCATCCTCCCACCGGGCTCCCATCGCGTGGTGGTGGGGTCGCAAAACCCTTATACCCCAGGAGGGTGGGCAAGGGGCACACGCCCAGCATAGTCTCCTGCCAAAAGATAGCTAACGGCAAACGGGACGACGAGTCTCCGCAACTCTTCCCAGTTGTCCCGGAGTCCGCGGCATTTCAATTGAAGAAATATACCCTCCACGCCTAGCTCTAAGAAGATGCGGGGGCCCTCTTCGAAGAGAATACCCTCACGGGAATAGCCGTACGCTTCCCGAAGGCAGAACTCCGGGCGCTGTTGGCCGGACAATGCACCGAAGAGGCTGTCGCCTTCGAGGACTTACAGGGAGTGGTTTTAAATCGCCATGAGAGTAACTCCCTCAGCCTGGAAATCTTGAGGGAAGGGGAGGGGGGGGAGCTTAGGAAAAGGGGGTTCCTCTTTTAGAGGATCCACAGTCTCCGAGCCACCCAGCCCGCCACTGGGTGTGGGCGAACGAGCCGAAGCTCCTTTAGTGCTGTTCTCCTTTGGGGGGAGGGGGGAAGGCATCTTTTTTGGAATACCGGAAGATGGCCTCACAACCAACTTCAGGGGTGACGGCTCCTGCGAGGCAAACGACTCTGGATGCGCGCGGCCGTTTCGCCTTAGGGGAAACGTACACGCTATGGGAAGGGAGGGAAGCCGTGGTTTTAGCCGGAGCTGGTTTTGAACCCTTTGTGCCACCAGCTATACCAGGGGAGCGCCCGGGGCGGGTAAAGCCTGCAGAAGGGTTCCGAATGGGCGTGGAAACGACCGTGCTCGTAGGCCAAGAAGGGCCAGGAGCAGGGCGGGTCTTTCTTAGCATTGAGGCAGAGACAGGCGCGGCAGGACCAATGAGAGACGACCCTGGGTCTCAACGGCCAGGATTTCCTTTAGGAGATACGCACCACATTGGTTCGAAGAATCGGGATGCGGCTCTCTGCAATTGACACACTTGGTCACACACGACTTTTCTTATCGTGTGCGGCCTTGGAGCAACTTACAGACTTCGTGTAACCCCGAATTTGCACATCTACATGAACGATTAGTAAGGCCGAAGCGGTGACAGTAATAGCACCTCCGCGGCAGTGGCATGAATGCCTTCACGCGGTACCGATACCAACCGGCACGCACCGACTCAGGGAGCTTATCACAGCCCCATGGTCGGCCAGCTCTAATGTAGTCATCTATGGAGTAGTCCACGAGTTCCCTCGCATAAACTACTACTTTCATGAAGTTCATGGTAAACTGCGGAGTCGCACTGACCGGCTTGCCATCTAGTGTCCGAAGGGCACTAATCATGGCCGCCTCGGAGGGATTCGACGCATTTGCCAGAAGGCTACCGTCCGGGAAACGGGTCATTTTCGGCTATCTTCCAATCACGCTAGCGAAGGCTCTCCTTTGATGGATCAAGTTGCCATTAGCCAACATGCTGCCATCAGTGGAGCGTATGACGAGAAAGGATTTGAAGCCAGCAGGCTCGAAAACGACACGGAAGCCTCTGAATGAGAGGCCCATGCGCAGTTCTGGTCTTCGTATGGGACTCCACACCCGGAGAATCAAGGGGGCCGGACGTGCCAATCTTGGCCTGGTAGCTTACCGAAACGGCAGCAGACCCATCCGTCCCCGCGGATGGAGAGGAGCAGTCTTTTGGGTTTGTTTTTTTTGTCTTTTTAGGGGAGGAGGGCGGGTAATGAACCCGCTTCTCTCCGCCGGAAGGAGCCCCGAGGCCAGATTGTCCGGCCTCAGCAAGATCCTTCTCTGAAATGAAGGTCTTGGCTCTCACATGGGCCACCCGGGGAAGGAGATCCCTCCTATCCTTGTAAATGTCTTCGGGGGCTCGAACAGTCTGAAGAGAAGCTTTCACAGAGGCGGACTCGTGTCCTGTGCTTGGCAACGAGCCCAGCTCCGCACAAATGAAAGGTCCGACTGTCTGATGCTGGGTTGCCTCAGGGACCATGTCCATCTCAGGGTGGTTGGGGTACATATGGCCATCCCCCCACCCAGGAAATCACAGGTCCATTGCTTATATTGTCTTTGGTCGGGGAAGAGGGGAGAAAATGTACAGTGACCTCTAAGTTTAATATGCGAGCACGCAGGTCTTTAGGGGGAAGGGTCCAACGGGCCCTATCTCCCCTACTCCCCCCAAGGGGGTTTGCCCTATCAAGCGGTCAATTATGGGCCGCCTGCCTTCCTTGGCAATCCGCTTAGAAAGCAAAGGGGAGACTACCGCTAGTGAAAGGGGGGCGCCTCCTCTCCGGTTGAAGAGTTTTGGAGGGCCCCCTGCGAAACCACTGTGGAGGGGGCTCCATTTTTGTCCGTGGAGCTGCCCGAGGGCGGATCCGTGGATTTTACAGGGTAAAGTAGAGCGAGATTAATAATTTTGTCTTAATCATTGGGCATGGTGACCTTATTTATTCTACGGGATGCATACGCTAATCACCCCAGGCAGTAGCCCGCTCTGCGAAGGGTGAATACGGTACCGGGAGAACCAGCTGCCGCTATTTGAGGTCACTCCTCCCTCCTATTAGCCTGGCAGCCCATCGGCATGGCGGCTCCACCTTAGGCACGGCGTAAAATGGATAGAGATTGAAAGAAGAAAGGGAAAGGTATGGATGGGGATGAAGCAGGTTGTTAAAAACTCGCCACCACAGACCGGAGTTCAGGGGAGAGGGAACGTTGCCCCCTTCCCTCTCAGCACCGATCCGGGATAGTTGGGTGAGAGAAGCTGGTCGGCATCTACCCTGCGAAATTAAGAGCCTGGCCAGAAAGAGTTGAATGAGAGGTAGGGAAAGTGAAGGTAGAAACGCAGGCTGTTTGAAAGGAGAAGAACTAGGCTGGGGCCGGACGTGGCTCCGAGTCCTGTCAGCACGGCGGCCAGGAAGGCTAATCGCCGCGCCCCTTACAGCGTCCATTGAAGGAATATGCCCTCGACGCCTAGCTCGGAGGAGATGCCATGGCACTTTTAATAGAGAAGAGAAGACACTGACGGGAATGGTCGTACGCTTCTTGGGGGCAAAACTTCGGGCGCTGTCGCCTTCAAGGACTTATCGGGGGAGGTTTGGCTCGATATGCGAGTCTTTTCCCCCCTCCGCCTCGAACCTTAGGCAGGCGGGGTTCCCTCCGTTAGAGGATCCACCGCCTTCGAGTCAACCAGACTAGCACTCTGTGTGGGGGTAGGATCCATTTGGCTCCTTTAGTGTTGTCCTTCTTTAGGGAGGCAGCTTTAGTAACAACGGACGATGGCCTTACAACCAACTTTAGGGGTGTTGCCTCCTGCGAGTAAACTAACGACTCTGTGGAGCGCGTGGCCGTTTCGCCTTACGGGAAACTGTCACGCTGGGGCAAGGATGGGGGAGCCCTGGTTTTAGCCGGTGTTGGGTGTGAACACTATGCCGCCAGTTCTACCAGGGAAGCGCTCGGGGTGGATAGAACTCTTAGAAGGGTTCCATCCAAATGGGCGGGGGAACGACCGTGCTCGTAGTCCTGGATGGGCCAGGAGCAGAGGGAGGCCATTTTTAACATTGAGACACAAGACGTCCCAAGCAGCGCCGGGCGCGCCAAAACAAAGTCTTTAGCCTCGCGAAATGAGACGATCCTAGGGCTGAACGGCCAAGACTTCCTTCAGAGATGCGCAGTACATTTCTTCAAAGAATCTGGGTGCGGCTCTCTGCAATTGACAATTGGCTGCACACGATTTGGACTCATCGTGTGCGGTCTTGGGGTAACTTAGACACTTCGAATAACCCCGAATTTGCACGTCTACAGGAACGATTCGTATGGCCGCCTGAAGCGGTGGCAGAGGCAAGAATGCCTTCACGCGGTAGCGATACCAACCGGCACGCACCGACTCGGAGCTTCTCACAGTCGAATGTGACGAATAGTGTAGGGGTGGGTTTCGAGTCTACTCTATGTTTTCTCCGATGTTCGATCTTGGCCGCTGCATGGTCGGCCAGCTCTAAGGTCATCTATGGAGTAGTTCACGAGTTCCCTCGCATAAACCACTCCTTTCACGAAGTTCATGATAAAGTACGGCGTCAAACTCACCGGCGTTCCATCAAGTGTCCTAAGACCACTAATTACGTCCGCCTCGGAGGGCTAGGACACCTTCACCTGAAACGAGGCCCGAGGAACGGGTCACCTTCGCCTCTATACCAATCACGTAGCTAAAGCTCTTCTCTGATGGATTAGGTTGCCCTTAGCAACACATGCTGCCATCAGTGGAACGAATAACGAGGAAGCGTTTGAAGCCAGCGGGCTATAAAACACCAGGTAGCCTCTGAATGAGGGGCCTCTCTCAGCGCACTTGCAATTTTTGTCATAGTCAGGAACTTCCCTCTAGGGGGAGCACCGGGACCGGACGTGCCGATCTTGGTTTGGTCGCTAAGCAAAACGGCAGATGACCGGTCTGCCCCAGTGGCTCCCGGGAAGGGAGAGGATCCCCGAGTCTTTTAGGAAAGGAGGGCGGGGAATGAACCCGCTTCTCTCCTCCGCCGGGAGGAGCACCTAGGCAGGTGAACCGACCTCAACAAGATCCTTCTCTGAAATGAAGGTCTTGGCTGTCACAGGGGCACCAGCCGGGGGAGGAGATCCCTCCTACCCTTGTAAGTCTTCGGGGGCTCGAGCAGTCTAAGAAGCTTTGACAGAAGCGGGCTCGTGCCCTGTGCTTGGCAACGAGCCCGTGTTAGACCCCACGAAAGATCGTACCGTCTGGGGCTGGGTCACTTCAGGGATAATGTCGATCTCAGCGGGGGCCTACATGTGACCATTCCTCCCCCCTCCCTCGACATCACGGAACCCCTTCCAGGTACCTTTTGCCCTGTCTTGTGCCGGCGAGCCGGCATCTGTCGAAGAAGAGGGGGGGGGGCGCACGTAGAGTGACCCTGTAAACTAGTCATACTCTCGAGCAGGGCATTAAGGGGCAGGGTCAGGGGGTTTTTTGGGGGGGAGGGGGTTATTTTTAAGAGCTCATTCATCTGGCGACTGCCTACTTGGGCATTAGTCGGAGTCAACACTGCCTAATACTGGGCATCTTTAAAAAAGATGCAAAAAACAAATGAAAAACCAACGATAAAATTAAAAAAAGGAAAAAGGCAATAAGCAGGAAGCGAGCTCCTGCGTCAGGAGAAGGTCCCTCGGCGCAGAAACGTGCGACCTACTAAAATAAAAAAAAAACTATTTAAATAAAGGGGGGAAGGCCGGCCTCCTCCAAAAAGTCCACGTCAATGTGCACGAACCCGTCCCGAGTAAAAGGGACAGGCGGTAGCGACCCCGCCCATCCCGGTACCGGGACACGTAACGTGCGCGGAGATCGCCCAGACTGGGACATTCAACAAGAATGTGCCGAACAGTCTGGCGGACAACGCAATCATCACAATAGGGCGTAGGCGAGCGCCCCATCAAATGGCGGTACGTCCCGCGAGTGTGTCCAGTTCGGAGACGACAGAAAGTGACCTGAAGCCGTCGCGGCATTGGGGGGGGGGAGGGGCAGGGTCCGACGGACCCAGTCATCCCTTGCCCCCCCCCTTAAGTGGGTTGGCCCTATCGAGCCGCTCCCACCGGGGGCGGTCAATTATGGGCCGCTGGCTTGCATTCTTGGCAGTACAAAGTGAAAATAAAGGGGACTGCCGCTGGTACGAGGGAATCGTCCAAGGGCGACTCAAGAGAAAGGGGTGAGCAGGAGTCGCCTGCACCAGTAGGCTTAGGAAAGGAGTAATCCTCCTCTTAGGTCAGAGGTTTGGAAGGTCCCCCGGAAAGCACATGGGGAGGGGGCCTCCTTTTCTGCTGTGGAGCTGCCCGAGGGCGGCCCCAGGGATGGTAAAGGGAAGGAAAAGAGACTATTAAATTCAGAATTTTCATATATGGGCATCGGGACCCTATTATTATCACGGGACGCAAACTCTCATCGCTCCACGCAGTAGCCCGCTCTGCGAGGGATGCATACTAGGCCGGCAGACCCAGCTGCCGCCATTTGGGACCACTTCTCCCGCCCGGTAGCCAGGCAGCACTTGGGTATGGCGGCTCCACTTTGGGCTGGGCGTAAAATTTATAGAACTTGAAAGGAGAGAAAAGGGGCAGGTGAGGAAGCTGTGGGTGAGGTGAGGGTGATGCAGGTTGTTAAAAACCCACCACCCCAAACCGGAGCTCAAGGGTGAGGGGACTTCCCCCCCCCCACCCCACACACACACCTCTCAGCCCGATCGGGGATGGTTGGCCGAGAGGAAACTGGTCGGCGTCTACGCTAGGAAATTAGAAGCCGGCCAGAGAAAGTTGTATGGAAAGTGAGAAAGCAGGCTAAGATGGGCCCAGACGGGGCGCTGATTCATGTCAGCATGGCGGTCAGGAAAGCAAATCGCCGTGCCCCTTACGGGGTTGGGGCTGATAGGTACAGGAAGGATATCCATCTCAACCTTGAGCCCCATTCATCAACGCATGAAGGATCTCCTAAAAAATGACAAATAGGAAATACTTTGGTCATTGTTCCCTTGAAAAATGAGCGGTATTAATACAGCCAACTCGGGCTATTAGTACATCGTTAGTTGTTTCATCCGTCCCTCACATAATTAATACATTACTCCTAAATCCAAACTTTTTATAAGGCAACTTACATGTTGTACTTCGGTCAGTGCCGTAGACACTTTAATCTCCATAACAGAAAAGCGATTGGAGTTGAGGTCTTTGCTTTCTGACAGCGATGTCTCTATCTTGACTGGTTTGAGGACTTTGAAAGCCCAGGCCATTGACGTGCCGGGTTCCAGGTCATCGCCTTGGCTTTTAACGGAGCTCGACTTCAACACAAGCTCGTCAAGAACGGCTTTCCAAAGACATTCCTCCTGCGTTAACTGCACTACCTTCTGACTCTGTGGTTTCAGATGACCCTCATGTTCTTTGTCAAGGGAATCACTTTGTGTTATGTCGGAAACCACCACCTCGTACCCATGTTTCTTCCCACAGCAGCTTGCGAGACAACCGCAAAAGGGCATAGATCGAGAGTCCACTTGGAGTTATTATGATATCCACCGGTAAAGAATCAGATTCGCCAAGCCTAATAACGCATCAAACACAGTAAAATTATTGCACTTCTCTCATCACAATACCTACTCTAAAAGGTGGGGGGGGGGGAACTTCAACAAAATGCCTTTCTGCGTTTGTGAAATAAAACTTACAGGGGTAAAGGTTGCCGGAATTTATTAAAGAATATTCTTACCACTTTTTGCGCGAGTGAAAAAAAATACAGAAATGTTCGCCTAAGGTGCGAAACGAGAGTAATCGGAGGGGGGAGTCTCGGACTCCGTCCAGTCAATCCTGGTGTGAATCAGGTAGTACATAGAATGGGTTGAGGGAGGGTTTTTTTATAGCGCCTCTCTGGAGACAGTCTACAGGAAAATAAGTCGCCAGACTCAACCTCACGCTTAATACTAGGCTACGTTAAAATCAAAATGAGTAAAAAAACAAAAACAAACAAAGCACCCCCACACCCAAACAAGAACAAAACCGCATGAAGAGAGAACACTGCGGCGCAGGATCATACTAGCAATACCAAAGTCAAATTAAATGGGAGGCCAGCCTCCTTCAAAAGTCAGATAGTCCGTAAGTTCGTGTACAGGAACCCGTCCCGAGTACAAGGGACAAGCGGTATCACCCTGACTTGGAGATTCAACAAAAATGTGCCAACAGTCTGTGGGACAAGGCTGTCAATATGATCCTGCCAGGTAAGGCGTCGTTGGAAAACGAGACCAAGAATGAAGAACAATAACAATAATAAGTGAAAATCGTAACGAGGAGGAAGCAAGCTCCTGGGTCGGGGGAGGTCCCCCCCCCCGACGTAGGAACGAGCGACCTACAAAGAAAACAAAAAAACTAGTTAAATAAAAGGGAGAAGGCCGGCCTCCCCCAAAAAGTCCAAGTCTACCAGTCAATGTGCACACACTCGTCCCGAGTACAAGGGACAGGCGGTTTCGACCCCCGCCCATCCCGGTACCGGGACAGGTAACGTACGCGAAGATCGCCCAGACTGGGACATTCGACAAAAATGTGCCGCCAAACAGTCTGGGGAACGACGCAGTCGTTGCAATAGGGCGCAGGCGAGCGTTCCATTAAATGACGATGCGTCACACGAGTGTGCCCGATTCGGAGACGACAGAAAGCGAACTCAAGCCATCGCGGCATTGGGGGGTAGGGCCATGGGAACAGTCGCTCGGCTTAGCCAGCGGGCTTTCGGCCCTCGAAGCTGGTAGGGACTTCACGGTATACACTGCCACTCAACTAAGGGCCAATAAGAGGACGAAAGTGCGCCGGGCAATCAGGACCTCTGTGGATAGAAGAGCAAGTGTGGAAGTGGGAAGGAGGGTATGTAATAAAGAGAAGTAGATATAGGAGGGTCAACTAATGAGTAGGGTGGGTGATCACCTATTATCCTACCCTGGTGCTAGGTAATCTCATGATGACATGCAGTCTAAGGCCACATGGCTACCGGACCGAACTTTGTCCAGGTAAAAGAACTAAATAAATATAATACTAAAATATGATACACAATAAGAATACACAGTAATATTAAAACTAATTATAATACAATACATAAATAATTATTAATATAATCATAATTAATACTAAATAATGAATACTAGTAAATAATAAGAATAACAATAAATGCTAATAATAACGTAAAATAGTGCTGAGAGGGGGCGAGGGGAAAAGTCCCCAATTTTCCCAAGCCCCCATCAGTGCTTTCAACTGAACCCAGTGACGGGAATTCCCCAATTTGGACTCGGGTGGGAGGATGTGCAGCTCCTAAGGCGACTCTACAAGAGAGTAAGGGAGAAATCCTCGAGCCCGTAGTTAGGAGAGGGCGGAAACCCTCTCCGCTATGAGAATCTTGGAGGGGCTACAGACAGCACAGGAGTGTGTGGGAGGGGGGGTGAGCACCTCCTTAAAAGAAGTGGATCTACCCGAGAGCGGCGCCCAAAAGATAAAGGGGAAAATCCCTTTATCGTTTCGGAATGGTGAGAAGGGAGTCCCTCAACCAAGATTAAATGGGGAATTAAGGGCAGCAGGCTTTCATGGTATTAGGTTGAGGAATAAGTTCTTGCGTTTTTTTTAATGTTGTGTTGATTTAAGTTTTGTTGACGTGATTTGTGCACATATTAAGAAACAATAATAAATAATGAGAACAAAATTTGCAAAGGTTAGGCTACGTCTCTTAACAGCGTAGACCATTAGGCTTTTGCTTAGGCTACGTCTTGAAGTTGAGTAATAAGTCATTGCGGTTTATTTAAAAGTTGTGTTAATTTCATTTTTGTTCTGTACCCTCAAAATGGAATGTCAAGTTGAAAGAAAGGAGCATTTTCGACACTTGTTATTCATTTTCAATCGAGACGGGAACAATGCAAACGCAGCCAAAGCTCGCCGCCATATTTGTGGTGTACGGAAAAAATGCTTTATCAGAAAGGGCAGCTCAATGGTGGTTTGCACGTTTCAAAAACGGTCATTTCAATCTTAATGACGAAGAACGTTCTGGCCTCCCCACTAAGTTGGATGAAGATCGATTGAACGACCTTCTTCATGAAAATCCTCGTCAATCAACTAGAGTATTAATTGGCAGTACAATTGGCGTGTGATCAGAAAACTGTAGTGAATCACCTTCATTCGATGGGGAAAGTTCAAAAACTCTGTGCATGGGTTCCGTACGCTTTGAGCGAAAGCACAAACTTCAACGACAATTGCTGCAGGTTTGCTTGCTCGTCACAAGGCTACTCGTGGATATAAGGACAGATTTCTTCACCGCATCATCACTGGCGACGAAAAGTGGTGTGTTTATGTCAACATGAACCATCGAAAACAATGGCTTAGCCCCAATAAAAAACCACTTCCGCGATTATGGCAAAGACTTCATCCACGAAAGACGATGCTGTGTGTGGTGGGATTGTGAAGGCATCATTCTTTATGAGTTCCTTGCGAACAACGAGATTGTCAATGCAGAACTACGTTCAACAAATGTATCGACTGGGGGAAGCTATTCGTGAAAAGCGTCCTCATCGACGTTATGGAGTCCTTCTGCAACACGACAATGCTAGTCCTCACATTTCCAATATGACAAAAGAGGCCATCCAAACGCTTAATTGGGAACTCCTGCCTCATCCTTCATATTCGCCAGACTCGGCTCCATCGGATTTTCATCTGTTCCGATCGCTCTCCAAAAATTTGCGCGGCGTTTCGTTCAATACTGATGTGGAATTAAGAACCTGGTTAGACGAATTCTTCGAGTCAAAATCTAGAGATTTTTATTGCAGAGGCATCGAAAATGAGGTGAACGTTGTGAAGAAGTCGTTAATAACAATTGAGAATACATTATTGATTAAATTGCATATCGTTATCAATTAAAAATGAATTTTTTCTTAAATTGTTAATGGTAATGAATAAATTTGATAAAACCGCAAGAACTTATTCCTCAACCCAATAGTTATATAAAAAATCAGTGCACCTGCCCATGGCGGCCCTAATTTGGCCCCAACAAGGGATCGGCCGAGTGGGCCTCTTCCGTACCAAGGCCGATGCCGCTGGAATGGGCAGTATACGCCATCACTACCAATGGGTCGGAGTGGCGGATCTGGTTTGGTGAGAGGCCCCGGAGGTTGGGCTCTCCGTGCCAAACATCCAATGGAAGGAGCCAGAGGTGTATTTTAGGGTGGGCAGTAGAAGACGGGGCTAGTGAAAGTTGATAAAGATGTAGTAGTGGAAAGGGTGCATAAAGGGCCGGGAACACGCACCAATTTTCCCCAAGCCTGGACCAAGAGTGGAGGTTCCTTCTGTGCCAGGTCTATTCTTGCGGGCACTGAGGTTGGGAGGACATGCTGCTCCAGGCACAAAGTTGGGCAACTCCCTGCGGCGCAGTGGGACATACGAGTAGAAGTGTTGTCACAGTAGCACTGTGCGAGGGAAAAGGCAAATATAAGAGCTTCGTGGAAGTGTTACAAGGAATTACAAGGAAAGAAGGTACCCTAGGAGACCTTACGGTCCATTCAAAGAGGGTACCTTGGGACTAGCAATCGAGCGGGCACATGGCTGCTCAATTGTTTTTCGTCCCTAAACGGCCACTTTTCAAGACTTTGTCTAGTCTTGACTTGAACTGGTCAACAGATTCACTGTTGACAACTTCCACTGGAAGTGCGTTCCACTTACCGCAGATACTGTAGGTGAAAAAGTTTCCACACAGATTGCGGTTGTAACGCTTCAGTTCAAGTTTGAAGCCGTGATTGCGCGTTCTGTTCTCACTCAGTGTGAAAATATCCCGGTAGTCAACATTGTCGAACCCTCGAAGTATTTTGAAAACTTCGATGAGCTGACCACGCAGTCTACGGGTTTCCAACGAGAACAGATCTAATTCCCTTAGTCTATCCTCATAACTTTTATGTCGGATAGAGGGAATCAGTTTGGTTGCCCTGGCTTGTACGCGTTCCAACCTTGCGATGTCACCTTGCTGGCACCTTCTCAAATACAATGGAGGAGGCCAACCTCCTCCAAAAAGTCATAGTCCACAAGTCTCTGCACACGAACCCGTCCAGAGTACAAGGGACAAGGAATAACGAGACCGCTTTTCCCAGTAGCGAGACTTGAGTCTGGGGGACAACGCAGTTGTCGTAGTAAGGTGTAGAGGAGTGCTCTATTAAATAAATAGCGGTGCGTTCCGCGAGTGTAACCAATTCGAAGAAGACAGAAAGCGACCTGAAGCCGCCACAGCAAAGTTAGGTCCATGGGAAGGGAGCGGAGAGATGCCCTGATTCCCGCCATGTAGTCTGTGTGAGGAGCAGCAAAACGCTGCTATGATCGCCCTGTCTTCACAGACTCACGTCCTCGTCTACGTGTTCACCCCCCCCCCCCCTCCCTGTCCAGGAACCCAGAACAAGATAATCTCTACATCCGCCCGGCTCGCGGCCACCGTGGAGTCACGGATACTGCGAACCAGGGGCTGTGTGAATTGGATAACATGGAAATATAAGGGATGAGAAAGGAGAGCTTAGAGTGGGGAGGGGTAATGACAACCATTTGCATTGAAGGCCAAGAAAGGGCTGAAATTTAAGGTATACAAAGATTCAGTCTGGAAAAAGTGTATAGTAGGTTCTTGAGAATGTCGGCAGTACGCAGGTGGTCGTGTGAAATATGCTGGAAGTGTGTAATTTGGTGCGCCCCAAAACAGCTCGTCCAGAAATAGACAAAAAAACAGTAAGACAAAGGATGTGGGCAAAAAAGCTTGTACCGATAGGGGTATATATGGCCCGAGGAAAGTCCCGACTCAAGTGGCGACCTAGCATGCTCTGCGCTGGTAGTGGCATGTAAGAATAAATGAGTCGATTATGCAGGTGTGAGAAAGGAGACTGGCAGAGGATCACACGGCCTTTGTGCATGGTAGGTGGATATCTAGAGCACTCATGTGATGCGTGCTATCGGCATTCTGCCTTAAGGATGATGCGCGACTGGACGAGTCTATGACACATCTGGGCTAATCGTGCCATAGTCGTGAGGGTATATTTAGCGACATTGATCCAGTCCGATCAAACCTTTTGGCAAAGTTTTATAGAAGCTTTTGCCTCAATTCCCTAACCAATCAATTCGCGTTTAAACCAATAGGACCGTGGCTGATCACAATTTTACCAACCGATCTTCGTTTTACTAACAAAAGTAAATGGGCTAAAAATCCCCTGAAAACTACGTTTTAGTCGTTTTTATTTACTCCTTTGAGCTGTAGTGCATGAAAAAATGTCCACGATAGAGATTTTTAATAGGAAACCGAGTTTATATCCTTTCGAAATTTCGTTAAAATAATCTGCTTCCAAATTATGGAGGAGAGTAGAATTGAAATACTCGTCAGCTTCAGCTACCATCAATCACCAGAATTCTAAGCTGCTATTAATAGTCGACCCCTTCTTTATTTGATAAGGACACCATATGCAAGCTAAGTCGGAAACATTTTTCGAGCCAATGCGCTCTAGATTGGCAGTTTGGGAGGAAAATGGAAAATCTCCATCAATGCCCCTCTCCCCCGCCTTTATTATGCAAGTTTTCTACTAAGCGATTGTTTTAAGTTTTTTTCACATACACCCACGCCAATACATGTACGGATATAACAAGTTTTCATAATTTGAAAACAAATCTGTTAAATGCCCAGCCTCAAATACAAGACACCATATTACGGAAAGCAGACAAGTGCAACCTAACAATTCAACGACCCCGTCAACATTGTAATCAAACCATTGGCTCGCGCCTCGCCGAAATCATCCGACTGTCCATTGAAACACACTAAAAGAGTCAACCACCTAGAAACAGGCGTCGACGCGTCGCTGTTTATGCTCGACACTCCTA
Source organism: Ceratothoa steindachneri (assembly GCA_963969495.1). Taxonomy (NCBI): domain Eukaryota; kingdom Metazoa; phylum Arthropoda; class Malacostraca; order Isopoda; family Cymothoidae; genus Ceratothoa; species Ceratothoa steindachneri. Next base: position 88,143,937 of record OZ018327.1, read on the forward strand.
CTTTAAGACTCGCGAACTGACCCCAATCCGAGGAGGGTTAGGCACGTGAGGGGAAACCACAATCATCGATCAAGTCACGTCTGACATCCCGACGTCGTCATTTACAGGACACCGACAAAGAAAACTACCCGAGGGGGTGCCACCCTCACCCCGGCGTTCGGTTTAGTTGCACCAACCACACCCACTGACTGAAAGAATTACAATGGCAAGGCGCCTGCAATGGCCGCGGGTAGAGATGAACAAGAGTTGGGGGGAAGGAACTAAGGCCGGCTGGCTGCCACCAAGGATGCCTCCGGCGGGGGACGGGGCAGGATGGCAACGGATGAAAGAGCGCCCCTCACTGCGATTTAGTTTATTAGCGCTGATATCATCCGGACTCCCCTATCGTTTGGAATAATTCTAGTTCTTACGCCCTCCAGCCAAAAGGCTCAAAAGAGGCTCCTTCCCGCGGGAACCAACCCAAAATAGAAGAAGGAACGATTAGCAACAAACAGCGATCAAACGGAGAGAGGCGAACCACCAAAGAAAGCTCTTCGTCAGTTCTACATCCACAAAGAAATAAAACGAGGCATTTCTTTTCTGGTATCCCATCGCGTCACAATCGAAGCAATGAAAACTAAATGAATATTAGAGTGGATTATGTTATTGTTTGAGAGAAAGGAGTGACAGGGGGACCTATGGCCATTGTGTGTGGTAAATGTATATGGAGGGCCCTTGTGAAGGCCAGTCACCGCTTCTAGCGTCCAACAGTTTGGCGCGTCGCAGAATTCTCTCCCACATCGAGGAACGATATAGAAGCAAAATATAGGAAATTTTGCTTTTCTGAAAAAAAATAAAAAACGATGGACAAGGAATAATGGGAAGGCAGTTAAATTATAAGTAGAAAACAAGTGCCATCGCCTAAAAGTAAAAGGGGGTAGTAGCGAAATTAGAGAAAGCAAAACTGTGGAAGGAAGTAAAGACGAGCGAGAGGAGACTAATATGAGCGAAGTTCCTTAATCTAGGCAACATTCTGCGACGAAGGCAGGAAGTTGCGGGTACAAGGGAATGGAGTCGTACCCCTTAAATACAGCCTCCACGCGGGTAGGAGAGTTATTGTATACCTTGGAAACAAGTTCGGATCAAAAGAACCAACATGACCATCCTTACCAGGAATAAAACTTCAACTTTTTTTTTAATTAATGAGGGTCGATACTGGCGACTGCCAGCAAAGGCATAGCCACCGATTTTTTAACAGGCTGTAATAGACTATTTAAAAATAAACATGAAAAACAATTTGCTTCAAACAAAAAATGCAGGAATGTGAGAAGCATGATCGAGCGCGCTTCATCAGGGGGGCCGAGTATGTATGTACCTAAATACCATACAAAAGGAGATTTTGTATATACAATGGATGAGGCCTACCTCCTCCAAAGACTAGTCTCTCTTGTCAGGTGCCTGCATGGGCATAAGTCACCGTAATCAAACAACCCAATGAGTAGGCTATATTAAAAACGCCTCTCTAGGATCCTGGAAGAAAATCTCTAGATCCAGCCGACTTGCATAGCTGTAACCTAAGGGATACAGCGAACCAGGGGGGTGGAGAGTCAATTGCCTCGAAAGCACTCTGCGCACTACGAAGAGGAGGCGTCGGTCACAAATAAGATGAAGGAAACCGGTGTGAATCCACCAATTGCAGGCGAGCCCCGTTTCGGCACAAGTCTGGGTCGGGATAGAGCCGTTGAAGATGCATCACCTTAGTCTAGGAGGGTCAAAGAAAACCAAAAACTGTGCGATGCGTCAGAGAGACGAGGTTTAATGCCCGTTGGAGTCGACGCTCCAGTTGTCATCTGGGCCGCGTCCAAGAGATCAAAAGGTGTCTACATTGAGCGTAACGAGAACATCTTCTGGAACGGCACAAAAAAGGTGATACCGTTGATGCTCAAGACAAAGCGTGAGACTGATTACATTTCCCTGCGGGACGACCCTTCCTGCTCCATTGGTGCCGTCGTACTCATAGCCACCTCATATGCACTCGAAGCGGTGTACATAATAGACAACCCAACACACCCCTTACCCAATACATTTCCGCCCTCGAGGCAGGTAGGGGAGCGGGGGGCTCATGGTGCACCCTAACACACAATTGAACGGACAACAAAAGCTGCAAGGGAATAGAGGTAATCCAAATCGAAATTAACGAGGGGATACCTGTAGGGTGTATGCAGGAATATGGGAACCGCGTCAGCAGAGAACTTGCCGCTCTTCCGAATACCAGGTATAACAGCCCACACAGGGTAACCTCCTTAAAAGGCAAAAAACGAGGGCATCTTCGATGACCTAGTCAAGAGTGGTGAGATTAGGGGAAGTAAAATGATTGGAAGGTACATATATAGGCCGAGTATCTTATAGCAAATTACTTTGTGAGTCAGGGCAAAGAGGGCGCGCAATTCTCTGAGCTGCTTAACCATCAAACTTATGCTCCCCAGCCCCCGAAAGCATTCCTCTCACGCCCGATTCGAAATGAGAGAGATTAAACGGCTCGGGACAAGAAATGGGGCCTCACGGCCCCAGTATTAGAACTCCTGACAATATATAAAGGCGGGGCTAAATGCCCCCCCCCCCACCTCCGCCTTCATCGGGGCGTATAGTCGCTATACCCAATCACGCCAAAAGACACCCGGTACCTGACCTCGTCTAGCGAGGAAGAAAAGTGCTCACCCTCGCTACTTCCTCCGTCCCATCGAGAGGGGGAGGGGGCCTTGTTCGTACTTGGGAGCTTCACTAACAGCTCAATTTCTATTTTTTAAGTGGAGGCACCATACTGGGAAGGATTTGGTTTCAACACCGATTCACATACTGTGAGGGGTAGAAACCTACCATTTAAAAGCGAATCGTCGATCACCGCAACATATGGTAGCCGCCGCACTCCACCGTACGCCCCCCCCCCCCCTCCACATAGCACTTAGGAGAGGCGCCCAACCACAATGGGGTGGCTGGGCTTACTTTTTGAGCGCGGTTGCTCGGAGTCCTGAGTCAAGGAGGCGCCCCCGACGCGGGACGTCAGACGGTCAAGCCAATTAGTCTCTTCCTGTGCTGCGGTGGGTTGAATACTCGAGTCTGCTGGTGGAGGGGACATTCGAATGCCCTTCTTGAGTCTACCAGTGAGGGCACAGCCGCCGATATTACCAAAAGCCTACATTTAAGCCAAACTTAAACAAAAGAAAACCGGCAGCAATGGATTAATATAAAGACCCCCTCAAATGCGGGAGGGGAGGCCTCCCTCAAGGGCCAGAACATGCCAAAAAATTTTATTATTAAATACTGTGGAGGCCTACCTCCTCCAAGATCTACATCACACCAGCAGGATTCCCTCACCAATGACTCGAAGATTTGAATTCAACAGCCGGCAACCGCTCTGCTAAAACGAGCCCCCTCCCTCCCTTATACGCCGCCTCGAAGGTGAAAGAACTAGAAAGAATACTAGTCTAACCAGCGAGGGCATTCTCAATCATTAAATTATTAAAATAAGGCGGGGGGGTACAATCGAAAGCGCAATAGCAACGAGGCCCATCTCTCACTAAGTTTGTGAGGAGAGATCTGTAAAGAAAGTGTAAATCTGGAAATTATCCCTAAAGCCTTCTGCAGGCAATGGGAGTGGGAGGGGAGGCACACAGACGAGGAGGCCTGATATCAAGGAACGATACGGTGGAGAGCTGGCACGACAATGGTCCAACTCGTTGTGACCTCCCCCCAAAAATTAAAAGGCAGAAACAAAACTATAGAAGATAGGAAGAAAACGAGGGAATGAACTTTGTTTTAGTCAGTTTAAATACAAAATAAGGGATCGTGCAGACCTTTGGGGATATGGAGAGCTAGGGATAATTAATGTAAAGATGAGCATCACACAAGTGGCTAGTCGAGATGAGCTATATTCTTAAAATTGACCTAAAAAAGACCCGCCATCTAGAAACTTACCGAGTAAAGATTCACGAATTTTAAAAAAAGCCACAAAGGGGAGATAGACTAGGCTTTCTTTTGTCTAATTAACACGTAAATCTTTACTTGGCAAATTTATAGAGTGCTTATCTCTGCTTTGTCATCTTGGAGATATCTTATCTTTACCAACCCAAGCTAATTTTGAAAATTTCAAGTATAAGTATCATTAGATCATAAACAGAGCTCTCGTCGGCCTAGTAAATATGGCGTTGGGTTTCTAGCGTCGAAGCACTAAGTTCGATCCCAGCGAGATCACGCGCACAGCTAATCACCACACCGTATTCATTTCCCTCCCTGCCTTCACAGCATAACATACCCACTTGCATGTGGGGACTCTTATCCACATACCCCTAACGCACGGGGACCCTCTCCGGGCTCTTAGTGTCGCCAAAACCACACAATACAACCCGGACCCCTTCCCCTCCAATTTGTCATTCGGATCTTTATGTACATTTCATTATTCGGGGTAGAATCAGGTCCAGGATGCGAAAGATGAATATTGTTATCTACCTACAGTGACTTATGAAACAAACAACCTAATAGTAAAGATAAAACAAAGTTGGCCTAGTAAAAAAAGCTCTTTCTTTTCAAGGGTTTGGGGGCTTATAGACTGGCGGTAAATTGGGGAAATAATGGAAATGGAGTGCTTACCTTAAGATACGGTCATGATTGACAATTATATGAAGATTTCTAGTCGCTGGTAAATAAAATTTCCTCTCAATAACGAGAATGTTCCAGCCATTTAGTCACCATTTAGTCTCTCTCCTAAGTTCGCGATTTATACGCTTCTGTTCCGTCATCTACTTTTGCCCTTTGCCTCGCCGGCCATCTCATTTACCATTTGTTTATTGCTTCCGTGTTAATCATTTTTTTTTAAGAGGTTAATCTGGCGACTGCCATGAAGGGACAAATTCGCTGGATTTGTACCATCATTTCAAATCTAGCCTACAAATAAGCTAATATTAAAAGACAAAAGCAAAACGACGACCAAAAAGCTACAGAATTAAAAAAAAAAAAGCATACTCAGGCATTCGGGGAAGGCGGGCGGGCCTTCCCCCGGCGCCCGAGGCCCATTGTTAATCGAATGCGCCGATATCAGTTCCTACCTACCTTTTATCTGGAATTAATTTTTTTCCTGTTCACTCATTTTTTATCCTGGTAGCCTTAGTATCACCCCATTTCCATTATTTTATCCATTTTCTGCCTGTCTACAAACCTCCAGCCCTTTGTCTATTTCTGGGTCAAGTAAAGGTAAGCCACCTTAAAAAGATGGCACTGCGTTCTCATGGTTGTCAAGGGTGACTACGGGGCCCCTGGTATTCATTACGGAGCAGTAGTCCGAATTCGTGGCATACAAAAACCATTAGTCGATGGCAAGAATCTTCTTAATAGACACGAATCGTGGTATAGCACGGAATCTAGGGACGCAATTTTTGCTTCTGGGAATAAAACTGATAAGAATATTAATGGATTAAGTTTAAAGTGATAACAAATGGCAGCTCACTTCGATAGGGGAAGACGAGAGAGAGAGCGTCGCGATAGAACAGACTCGGGTGTAATTACAATAATGATTTTTGTATGGAGCTCTTCAAGACCATGGATCTTTGATAGCGCAAGTCTATCAACTAATGAAAACTCGAGAGGCAGATCATTCTACAACCTCGGGGCAAATATAGGGAAAACACGATTGTCCATGCAACAAAATGTAATATGAAGAATAATTAATTATCAGTAGGGGAAGAGCCTGAGCGAAGGGTTTGGGTATTTTTTTTTTAGCATGTATCTGGCGACTGCCTACATGGATACAAGTCGCCGTAATTATCTTACAGCCTAATGCTAGGCTAATTTTTTTTTAAATAGCACCCCCCCGCAAAATAACAAGGAAGCACCCTCAGGTATCGGGAGAGAGGGGGGGGGCTGTGACCAACGTCAAAGTCAAATGAAATGAAGGAAGCCAGTCTCCTCCACGAAGTCGGATAGTCTTTGTACACGAACCGTCTCGAACAAGTGGTAGCGACCCTGCTTGCCCAGGTACCGGGACAGGTATAGTGCGTGAAGATCACACAGACACATTCAACAAGAATGCGCCGAACAGTCTGGGGGACAACGTAGTCGTAACAATAAGGTACCGGCGAACGCTCCATCAAATTGTGCTGCCCAATTCGACGACGACAGAAAGCGACCCGAAGTCGTCGCGATATTGAGGGGTAGGTTCGCAGGGTTTTGCGAGGGTTCTGATAGGATAAGAGAGGAGGACGGGTAGGAAGGTCATGCGGAAGTTTAAAGAATCATATATAAGGACATTTAAAGTGATTATGATTCGAGTAGGGGGCCCCTGCAGTTTGCGAAGCAAGATAGGGGAGGGGGGTGCACAGGAGAAAAGTCCCAGTGAAGAAGTGCAGTTATGAACCAGATGGAAGTTGAGTAGAATATTTTTTTTTTTAAATAAAGCCTATCTGGCCATTGCCTCCAAAAAAGGTAGCCTAATCTTAGACTATATTAAAACATCTGAAGAGTGGAATCCCGCGATCTATCAAGAAGAGAGTTCAGTAATCAAAACAGGAGGTAACTTAAGTAATCCCACTGTCAAAGACCAAGAGGAAGAGGATAGATTCAATACAGTAGCGGACTAAGAATTGAGCCTAGCGAAATACCAAAACACTTGGGCCCGCCTGAGATGTATCATTAGTAATATGGATAGATTGAGTAGGAGATGAAAGATACGAGCAGAACTAATTAAAGGCAGTTTCACCGAGACACCCAGGAATTCAGGAACGTAGGAGAAGAACAGCATGATCAACAGTACCAATGTTGAGAGGTTTGGAAGTACTAGAATGGAATGATGACCAGCCTCGGCCGAATGAGGGAGACAATTTTATGTAGGAGAGCTGATTCAGTGTTATATTCCGTCTTAAAACTGGTTTGATCTAGAATCTGGGCAGACACCAACCAAGAAATTTTGAGAGGAATAGGTGTTTGGGTTCTTTAGGATTGGAAAAACGTCAGCATGTTGGTACTATTCGAGTGAAGGTTGTCAAAAATATCAGTGAGGTAAAGAAAAACAGGGTAAAGAGTATAAAATAAGTCTAGGGAAAAACTAGTCTGTTTTATGAAGGGAGGCAAGTTAATTATTCAGGAGACACTGGGCTCAGAAAGAAGTTCGAGTGGGGGAGTTACTAGATAGTCCACACAGGCACACTTCAGACGGGCACAATCACCAAAATTATACGCAACTTAGGGTTCCCGTCGGTCATCTCCCATCTTATTTGCCAGATAGACCCTTTGGACTGGATGACGCTGGTGCGGTCATCCAGTACTTGTAGCCTTTGGCGCATCATTTCCTGCAATCCCTATATGTCCAGGAAAAATCTGTACCTCCTCATGCTCGCAGCAGCCGTAGAGTAACCGATATTGCAAAGCAGAGGGTAGAGAGAGATGCCAATGCCTCGAAGGCAATCATTCGTACCAAATCGCTATAAATTACAATTCGTTCTCCGAACCTGGCACGGTAGTAGTCTCCCAAACCAGAATGGTATATCGAGCTCACATTTGGCATCCGTAGTCTAGCTTAGAAAAAGAAAAATGGGGGTAAAAAAGTAAACGAGTAGTCTTGTCAGCACAATAGTGTTGAACGAAACGAGCTAAGTCCATGGCACGGGTACAAGAAAGGATAAGAGTGAGAATGTACGACCTCCACCAGGTGAAACTTGGGTGAAAAACAATACCGAGGAAACTGCGATTGCCCCATCCAGGCAAGGCCGATTTAGGAAAAGTCCGGGTCGGAGTGAAGCCGTGGATGGCGGCTGAAGTGCACTACCCTAGTTTTAACAAAGGAAAATCGAAACTTGTGCCCTTCGGAATAACGATAGATGCGGTTCAATGCATCTTGAAATCCACCCTTCAGAGTTGGCATTGGGAGTCACCAAGAGAGATCGAAAGGCCGTCTACGTAGCAGGGTGGACAGATACAGATGTAACGGCGGCATTTTTAATCTTAGAAGATTGCAAGCTTTGACAAGGACGCAAATGGCAAGGCTCAGGGATCTACAATATGCGGACAATGCAGCGAACATCACCCACACCCCGGATTCACTGCAATCCTTGCTAGACGCGACCTGGGAAGCATATAGGAGAGCGTAGCTAAGTGTTAACGACGGCAAAACTTGAGGTAATGCAACGTGCCGAGTGGGATGGAAAACCGGTTGATGTACATAGATGCCCACCCTCTGGAAAATAGAGAGCAGTTCAAATAACTGGGCAGTATTATTTCGGCCAATAGTGATGCGCAGTGACGTCACAAACGGGATACAAAAAACAAGCAGTTCATTCGACGTTTTAAGGAGTCTTTTTGTACCGCAACCAAAGGATTCAGACCAAGGTATCTGTCTACGAGGCAGTATGTGTGTCGACCCTCATGTATGGAGCAGAAACATGGACGATGTACGCGAAATACCTTAAAATGAATGAAGTTTCCTACATGAAGTGCCTCGGAAGAATATTGAGGGTGTCACGAGAAGACAGTCACGAATAATGAGGTTCTGTCTCGAGCGGGAGCCGAGTATAGAGACGCAAATTGTAGGGAGGATGCTTCGGTGGATGGGACACCATGAGAATGAACGATCAGCGACTCCCCAAGAAAGTACTCTTAGCCAACTCTCCCAAGGTGCTCGTACATCCGGGGGACAGAAGAAGCGATATAAGGACCACTTGAACTTACTAAAGAAATGCAACATAGACGCAGACACCGTTCAAATAATGAGCGCAGACAGATCGGAATGGAAGAGAGCCGTCTGCTGGCGTCGACTATCTGGAGGAAAACATAAGGAGAACCAGAGACGAGAGGCGGCGAAGACACCTATCAGCAGGGCCACCGGCGGGAGGAGACTTCCTGAGTCATTGATGTGGTCGGGACTTCATCTCAAGATCTGGTTTGCTAAGTCACATGAGAGCGGACGAGAGACGAGACTGGAGACGTCGTCATCGCAACGATAGACAACCATAAGCTCGTAAGCATATGGCAAAGTGCGACACTTTCCTGCAAGACGCCCACTTCCAGCAACGTTGGTAAGTAACACCTCCCACCGCCACACCAGTAAGCGGAATCTACGATCTCGCGTAAATTTTGATATAAAAATTGGGAAACGTCCCATAGATCCCATCGTGTGGATGGGTCTCCATGGTACCGTATTGTCATTTAGTATCACAGGGCTTCTCCAGATTGAAAAATAGCGTGGATAAGCGTTATCTACGAAGGATGGACTCTCAGATTAGATTTTTCAGTCTGAGCAGAGCCGCAGTATGCAGAAGATAGATGGATTCCGCTGTCCATGAAAAGTGCTAATGCTAATCTAACTTTTGCCAATTTCTCAATCAACTTGCATAAGCAGGAGTCGAGAGAAATGAGCGGAAACAGACAGGGGTAGAGTGATCTCACCCTGTTTATCAAAAGCGAGCACAGTATCCATTCGCCCGGACCAGGGACGGTGTCTGCGCATGAAGCAAGGGTGAAAAGGGAAGAAAGCGGGCCTGAAAAACTACGCCATGGAGGCGGGGACCGAGAATGCGGTCCCTTTCTCCTGGATAAGGGGAACGCTTCCGCACCTCTGCAAGGAGTCTTCCCGCCAGGATAACGGGAGCGTTCTTAGAAACTAGGTATCTGAATCTGGGTTAAGCTCGACAACATTCACCGACGGTAGTTAGGCGCATGGCGATGAGGTTACCGAAAAACTCATCGGCCTCATCCACTTACCTGAACATCGATGGGAAAGTAGTCACTACCACCTCCCACACAAAATTAGCCTGTGCATCCTGAGAGCACAGTTACAGATCGTGACAGGAAAATTAAAGGTTCTCGGACAATGGCAAGGCTAAGAGTTACCTAGTTCAGTCTTGGGTGTGGGTGTGGGAGCCGAAGCTCTATTGACACTCTTCTTCCTTTCGGTGGACACTTTAGGGAATCCCCGAAGACTGCTTCATAACCTTCAGTGGTTCGTCTCCAGCGAGTAACGACTATGGAGGTACGCAACAGTTTTGCTTTACGAGAAATGGTCACATTGGGGGATCAATGATTTTAGCAAGGGGAGGGGAGGGGAGGTGCAGGAGCAGACTGCCTTTTTTTAATATTTAGGCAAGAGACGTTCCAGCCTGAAATGACAGGATTTTCCTCCAGGAGATAGGCGCCACATTGCTTCGAGGAAGAAGGGCGCGGCTCTCTGCGTTGATACATTTGGTCATGCACAATAAGGACTTATCGTGTTCGGCCTTGGGAACATCTTGCATAGACTTCGGGTGAAACCGACTTTCCACGTCTGCATAAGCGATTCGTATGGCTGAAAGGTTGACCCCACTTAGCACATCTGCATGTTCATTATAGGCAAAGCGGTGGCAATTGTAGCACCTCCGCGCCAGTGACAGGAATGCATTCATGCGGTAGCGATACCAACCGGCACACATCCACTCTGGGACCCCGTCTAGATCTAAGGTGACGATGATTCGAGGTGGATCTCAAGACACCCTCCTGGTTTTCTCATAACAGACTTTGGCCACTACCTGGTCAGCCACCCCTTCATAGTCTTCTAATGGTCTACGAGCGGCGTCACACTCACCGGTGAGCCATCGAGCGTCCGAAGGACGCTAATCATGGAACACTAAAGGGGGCGCCGCAGTCGTTTAAGGCTGCCACCCGAAAAACTAGACGCCTTCGGTTCTACGAATCAAAATAGCTAATGCTCTCCTTTGATGGAGAATGTGGCCTCTGGCCAACATGTTGATATCTGTGGAGCGAATAATTAGTTTGAAAGCAGCGGGCTCAGAAAAGGTAGGTAGTCTCTGAATAAGGAGGGCCGACGTAAGTCGCACTTGTGACTTTGGTCGTTTGCCTGGGACTCTCCGCCCAAGGGAGCCTGGGGGCCGGACGTACCAGGAGGTGGTTCCAAAAGGAAACAAGTGAAGCTCCTCTATCGGTCGAGAGGAGACCCATCGATCAAGATTGAATGGGGAATTAAGGAGGAGTCGCTCATGATCGGAAAAATTAAATTTAGTACACGCCAACACGGGATCTGCCAAGTGGGCTCCTCTTGCGTGCCCCGGCAGATGCTGCTAGGACAGGCAGTATACACGGTCATCGGTCCTTTGGAACCCCAGATCAAATCCTCACGTAGCGTGGTAGGCAGCTCGGAGCCGGCTGAGTGACAGGCCTCCGAGGTTGGAGGTCACCACGCCCAGCACCTATGTGGTATAAATCTTTTTCTTGTCTCAGAAAGGAGCGCAGCCGTAACCCGAGATCCATTCCATAGGGAGTGAAAGATGGGGGCAACGAAAGGGTGGAGAAAGACACGGAGTAGAGAGGGTGGATGGAAGGACACAGACAGAGTGATATAGATGATATAGAAAGACATTAAGTAGGGGTTATCGGAAGGAGAGGGTAAACTGGGGTCAGACGAGACGTTGAGTCTCGGCTATGTGTGTGGGAGGGGAAGTCTCGAGACTTTCCCCATCACACACTCGACGTGGACCGAACCCTCGTACGCCAGCCCTTCTCAGATATCTTCTGAATAGTCAACGAGTTCCCTCGACGTGCAATCTTTTCGGAAGAATGTGCCATTCTTGCAGATATGACGTCAGAAAAGTTACTAAGTAGAGTTCTGAAAGGAGCGTGGTGAATGTGGAGTGAAAATAGTAGAAGATATAAAGCATTGGTCCTGCAAACAATAGGGTAGGGGTGGTACACAACTACTGGGGTACTGTGGCCGAGAAGATGTGCCAGATAGTGCTTAACTGCGGATACTACACCTGCGAGTACGCACCGCTGCTCCCGGGCAACTCTGGAGTGGATGGGGAGCGTCCCACATGCGGTTCGAGGCAGTGGGTGTTATTTATTGCTGTACACTACCCGCACCAATCGTTGTCGATATTTTACATATAAATATTTAGTGAAAAAAACATGAATGTCTCATCACTACATGATTTAGATCAACTATGCAGAATAAATGTTTCATAGGGTAACCCCTATTAGAAAAAGTAACCGATATATATTACTTTTCTTATTTATTGTCCCCATTTTTTTTCAAATCCATTAAGTTAATTTGAAATAAATCGTTCGATATTTACCTAAAAACCGTTACTTTGGGCAGGGAGATAGAGAAGGTAACCAAGTGCAGGGCGTGACTAGTTGAACTAGTGCTGGTAGAAGGAATAAGGGAGGTCCAGAGAAACGTGAATGAGGCCGTTGAGGAAAGCTCTAAAATTATTGGCGCAGAAACGTGCTTGGGGGAAGGGGTAACCGAAGCCCAGTGCATCCTGCGGTTGCCATAGGAACCAAATGAAAAAGTGGTGAAGCGGAAATAAAAATGTAAGGAACGTACGTACCCCTCGCATCCAAAGGGGGAATACGTGGGGGTACAAATTGGAAAATGCAGGGAGAGGGGGGAGTACGAAGGAAAAGGTAATATTTGCAGACCGCCAAGTGTTGGCTATTAAGCATCCTGCCCCTTAAGTTCAGCACTAGGGGCATTGTGCACAGCAGACATCTGGAGGAGTACTTGCGCTCCAAGCATCAATCTCCATGTGAATCTTGGCCTATACTACACATTTTCAATTCTTCCCATCTTGCATTTTCTGCGCGGGATACCCTCGTTGGTTTTTGCGTTACCTTTTTTTTAAGCCCGCTAAAGTTTACTAGGGGGAGGGGTCAAGCAATCCCGCCAGACTAGAGCACAGCAGCAAGGCCAACGGCGCATTATGGGTGCTTTCAAGGGGAGCCGAGGAGTACGAAGGCAAAGCGAACACCTTGCCCTTACCATCTTCGGGGGTTTTTTTGTTACCCATCTGGCAACTGCCTACTTGGGCACCAGTCGCCGTACTCAACACTGCCTAAAATTAGGCATCTTTAAAAGCGGATGCTAACAAAAACAATAAAAATAAAAGAAAGAAAAAGGTAATAAGCAGGAGGCAAGCTCAGGGGTAAGGGCGGGGGGGGGGCCGCCTCCTCCAAAAAGTCTAAAGTCCACAGGTCGGTGTGCACGAATCCGTCCCTAGTACATGGGATAGGCGGTAGCGACCCCGTCCATCCCGGTCCGGGACACGTAAAGTGCGCGAAGATCGCGGACTGGGACATTCAACAAGAATGTACCGAACAGTCTGGGGGACTTTTTTTTTTTTATTTAAGGGGCTATCTGGCGACTGCCGACTTAGGCATAAGTCGCCGTAAACAAAGCCTAGTTCTAGGCTACTTTAAAAAAATGAACAGGAAACAACAATAAAAAGAAATAACATCTCGCCCCGAGTACAAGAGACAGGCGGTAGCGACCCCGCCCATCCCGGTACCGGGACAGGTGTCGTACGCGAAGATCACCCAGACTGGGACATTCGACAAGAATGTGCCGAACAGTCTGGGGGACGACGCAGTCGTTGCAATAGGGCGCAGGCGAGCGCTCCATCAAATAGCGATGCGTCACACTAGTGTGCCCGATTCGGAGACGACAGAAAGCAACCTGAAGCCGCCGCGGCATTGGGGGATAGGTCCATGGGAACAGTCGCGGCGCAATGGCACGCAACTTTAAGTTCCCTTCGACCGTCTCCCATCTTCTTTGCCAAGCAGTCCGAAGAGCACCCCGTATTCCTGCCATGTAGTCGGTGTGAGGAAGAGCGAAACGCTGGTCCGGTCGCAGAGTCCTCGCGGACTCTTTGGCGCCCTCATCGGCGCGCTCATTCCCCGCAATTCCTACATGTCCAGGAACCCAGCAGAAGATAATCTCGACATCTGCCCGGCTCGCCAAAACCGTGGCGTCACGGATATCGCGAACCAGGGGATGCGGAGATTCCAATGCCCCGAGAGCACTCAGGGCACTTTGTGAGTCACTATAGATCACAATCCGGTCTCCGAACCGGGCACGTCGCGTAATCTCCCGCACCGAGTGGTGTATTGCCACCAGCTCGGCCGTGAAGACAGACGCATAGCCTGGTAGAGCCCCGCTGACTTCAAACAGAGGGGATACGGCGTGGAAGCCGACCCCCTATTCGGACTTGGAGCCATCCGTATACACTGGTACGGTTCCAACGTGACACGACGTGTGCTCCAAAAAGGTCGAACGCAATACTCCCGGCGCCGTAAAAGCTTTGGGAGCAGAGGCGTGGCGACAAATAGCCAAATGTGGTACCCTCCAGGGTGGCGTCCTGGGCAGAACCAGGGGCGCCACCGGCCCGAGAGCTATATCTACCTCTCGAAGGAGTTTCCTGGCCCTAAACCCAAAGGGCTTAGGGTATGACTGGCGTCTCTCGGCGGCATAGGCACCATCGAAATCAGCTGCGGAAGCAGTGAGAGCTGTTGGTGACTGAGTGATGCACTGCACGCGGCGCAGAGCGAGTGGCATCTCCCAAGCATCGACCAACAGGCTCTCAATGGGGAAGGTGCGGAAGGCACCGGTCGCCAGGCGAAGGCCGGTGTGGTGGATTGAATCCACCTTCCGCAATAAACGCTCGGCTGCGGATGCATAAAACTCGCATCCGTAGTCGAGCTTCGAACGAACAAAGGATCGATAAAAAAGTAGGGCAATAGTCCTATCAGCGCCCCAAGCGCTGAACGTCACGGAACGGAGAATGTCCATGGCGCGGGTACAAGAGACCCTTAGGCTGCGAATATGAGCCTCCCAGGTGAGGCGTCGGTCGAATACAAGACCAAGGAAACGGTGCGACTCAACCACATCCAGGCGTACCCCATTAAGAAACAAATCTGGGTCGGGGTGAAGCCGTGGATGGCGGCAGAAGTGCACCACCTTAGTCTTGGCCAAAGAAAACTGAAACCTGTGCGCTTCGGCATAGCAAGAGAAGCGGTTCAATGCCTGTTGGAGTCGGCGCTCCAGAGTTGGCATCTGGGCCGCGCCAAAAGAGATCGAAAGGTCGTCCACGTAGAGCGTAGCGAGAACATCTTCCGGCAGTACCGAGGTGATGCCGTTGATGCTCAGGGCAAAGAGTGCGACACTGAGGACACTTCCCTGCGGGACACCATCTTCCTGCTCCTTTGGGCCGGAGAGGGCTCCCCCCACCCGTACGCGGAATCGACGATCTCGCAAAAATTCAGATATAAACATTGGGAGGTGTCCCCTCGTCCCCATCGTGTGGAGAGTCTCCATGATACCGTATCGCCATGCGGTATCATAGGCCTTCACCAGATCGAAAAACACCGTGGCGTAGTGCTGTCTACGAAGGAAAGCCCCCGCAGACGGCATTTTCAAGTCGGAGCAGAGCATCCGACGTGGAGTGGAACTTGTGGAAGCCGCACTGTGCGGAAGACAGATGGCCTCCGCTGTCCAGGAAAAAGGCTAATCTAACATTTACCAATTTCTCCATCAACTTGCACACGCAAGAGGTTAGAGAGATTGGGCGGAAACCGGTCGGAGTAGAGTGATCTCTCCCTGGCTTGCGAAAGGCGAGCACAGTAGCGATTCGCCAGGAGTCTGGGAGAAGACCTTCCACCCAGATCCTGTTGAATAAATCTAACAGAAAGGCCATGCCTCACTCACCTAGGTGTCGAGGCATGGCGTACGGGACATCGTCCGGACCATGGGCGGTGTCCGCGCACGAAGCGAGAGCGGAACGCAACTCACTCACAGTAAACTTGTCGTTGAAGGGTTCTCGCCCTCTGGAGGTAAAGTCCAGCCGGCGGCCTTCCGCGACATGACGAGGTGCATTGAATGCTGGCGGAGCAGCATCACGGCTAGAGAATGCGGAGAAAGCGGTCGCTAAGGATTCCGCCACGGACGCGGGGTCCGAGATTGCGGTCCCATTCTCCTGGAGAACGGGAGGGGGGTCCTGCGAGAACCTGCCCCGAATCCTTTTGAATCGCTTCCACACCTCAGCTAAAGGGGTCTTCCCGTTAAGTGAAGACACGTATGCCCGCCAAGAAGAGCGGCGGGCGTGCTTCGAAATATACCGGAACCTAGCCCTAGCCCGACGAAATTCAGCGACAGTGAAATCGTTCGGGCGGCGCTTATAGCGCATGTAGGCATAACGCTTCTGTTTGAGGGCCGTCTCACACTCGGCCGACCACCATGGGAGTGGTCGGCGTGCAAAACGGCCAGACGTCCTAGGAATAGTAGTCAGGCCCACGGCGATGAGGTTGCCGGAGAAGAACTCAACGGCCTCATCTACCGACCTAAACTCCTCGACTGAGATAGAGAATTCAGTCATTTCCTGAAATGCAGGCCACCGCGCCCGCGCCAAGCACCACCGAGGTGGTCTCTCAGGCGGCAGTTGCCCTGAAAATGATATTTGAATGGGAAAGTGATCACTACCATGGAGGTCATCGACCACCCCCCAATCAAAATCAGGCTGTGCATCCGAAGAGCACAAAGATAGGTCAAGGCAAGAAAATGAAGCGGTTCTCGGACAGTGATGCGTAAACTCATCCACGTTTAGGACACCCATCTCAAGCTCTTCGATCAGATCGGCAAGGACTTGTCCCCTGGGATTTATGGAGTAATCTCCCCAGAGAGGATGCCTGCCGTTCAGATCTCCAAGCAAGAGATAGGGCCTCGGCAACCGTGCCACGACGCGGCGGAAGTCCCCCGCGTCGAAGTCAGCTGACGGTGGAATGTACGCAGAAATGATAGTATACCTCCTATCCAGGTGCAGCCACTGCCTGAAAGGAGGTATCTAAAGAGAAAGGAAGAACGGAGACATGATGCCGGGTGTAAACCGCGCATCCCCCAGCCCGGCCATCCCGCGGTGGTGGGGTCGCAAGACCCTTATACCCCGGGAGGGCAGGCAGGGGGAACGCGCCTAGCATGGTCTCCTGCAAAAAGATAGCTAACGGGGAAAGGTACGAGACAAGCCTCCGCAGCTCCTCCCAGTTGGCCCGGAGTCCACGGCAATTCCATTGAAGGAATATGCCCTCCAGGCCTAGCTCGGAGGAGACGCGGGGGCCCTCCTCGAATTGAAGACCCTCACGGGAATAGCCGTACGCTTCCCGGGGGCAGAACCCAAAAGCTGTTGGCCGGACAAAGCGCTGAAGGCACTGTCGCTTTCGAGGACTTATTGGGGGAGGTTGGGCTCGCAATGCGAGTCTTTTCCTCCCTCCGCCTCGAAACCTTAGGAGGGCGTTGCGGCTTCAGAGGCGGGGGGCCCTCTTTTCGAGGAACCACCATCTCCGAGCCACTCGCCACACCTCGGGGCGTGGGCGAAGGAGCCGAAGCTCCTTTGTTGCTGTCCTCCTTTCGGGGGACAGCTTTAGAAACCCCTGAAGATGGCCTAGCGACCATCTTCAGGGATGTTGCCTCCTGTGAGTCTAACGACTCGGTGGAGGCGCGTGGCCGTTTCGCATTACGGAAAACGGTCACGCTGGGGGAAGAGGGGGGAGCCCCGGTTTTAACCGGGGCTGGGAATGAAACCTTTTTGCAGCCAGCTTTACCAGGGGAGCGCCCAAGTTGGGTAGAGCCCGCAGAATGGCTCCGAATGGGCGCGGAAACAACCGTGCTCGTTGGCCTGGATGGGCCAGGAGCAGAGGGTGCCTTTCTAACTATTAAGGCATATGACGTCCCAGGCAGAGCCGGGCGCACCAGGACCAAGTCCCTATCCTCGCGGAATGAGAGTCGATCCTGGACCTGAACGGCCAGGAGTTCTTTCTCAAGGAGATATGCACCACATTGCTTCGAAGAAGCAGGGTGTGGCTCTCCGCAATTGACACACTTGGCCACACACGATTTGGACTTATCGTGTGCGACCTTGGGGCAATTTACACAGACTTCGGGTGACCCCGACTTTGCACGTCTACATGAGCGATTCGTATGGCCGAAGCGGTGACAGTAATAGCACCACCGCGGCAGTGGCACGAATGCCTTCACGCGGTAGCGGTACCAACCGGCACGCACCGACTCAGGGAGCTTGTCACAGTCGAACGTGACGAAGAGTGAAGGGGTGGGTCTCGAGGCCTCTCCCTGTTTTCTCATCACACGTTCGACCTTGACCGCCCCATGGTCGGCCAGCTCTAGGGTGATGTCCTCAATGGAGTAGTCAACGAGTTCCCTCGCATAAACTACTCCTTTCACAAAGTTCATTGTAGAGTGCGGCGTCACACTCACCGGGGTGCCATGAAGTGTCCGAAGAGCACTTATCTTAGCCGGCTCGGCGGGATTCGCCAGAAGGCTCCCGTCCGAGAACGGGTCACCTTCGGCTCTCTACCAATTGCACTAGCTAATCCTCTCCTCTGATGGATCATGTTGCCCTTGAACATGGTGCTATCAGTGGAGCGAATAAAGAGGAAGCGTTTGAAGCCAGCGGGCTCGAAAACGCCAGGTAACCTCTGAATGAGGGGCCCCGATGTCATCGAGGCTCCGCCCTGTGCACTTTTGGTCTTTGTCATGGTCAGGAGCTCCGTACCCGGGGAGCGCAGAGGGGCCGGATGTGCCGATCTTGGAATGGTTGCTTGCCAGAGTGGCCGCAGACCCATCCGTCCCCACAGCCCCGGCGGATGGAGAGGAGCCCCGAGTCTAGTCTTTCTTGTCTTCTTTTTTCTTTTTAGGAAAGGAGGGCGGGGAATGAATCCGTTTCTCACTTCCGCCGGTAGAAGCCCCCAGGCCAGATGTACCTGCCTCAGCCAGGTCCTTCTCCGAAATGAAGAAGGTCCTGGTGGTCGTAGGGGCATCATCCGTAGGAGATCCCTCCCCTCCTTATACTGCCTGAGAATCCCCAGCCGTTTGAGGAGGACCTTGCATAGAAGCGGATTCGGGTTCGGTGCTTGGCGCCGAACCCGGATTCCCCACCATGGAAGGCCCTACCGCCTGAGGCTGGTTTTCATTAAGGACCATGTCTATCACAGGAGGGTCCTCCAGTTGGCCATCCTCTCCCAGGACATCGCAGGTCCCCTTAGCAGCGTCATGAGTCTTTTGTGGGGAGGCACAGGACTTGACCCCAGCAAGGTTTAATATTCTTGCCAGCAGGTCTTTTGAGGGAAGCGACCGAAGGGACCTGGCTTCCCTCTCCCCCCTAAGGGGGTTTGCCCTACCGAGCCGCTTCGATGTGGAGCGGCTGGCTAAGGGCTGCCTGCTGGCTTTCTTGGCAGTCCCCTTGGAAAGAACAGAGGGGACTGCCCCTGGTAAGAGGGAGGTGCCCGAAAGCAACTCCAGAGAAGGGGGTGAGGGGGAGTCCCCTTCACCCGTAGGCGTAGGAGAGGAGTAAGCCTCCTCTCCGGTTGAAGAGATATGGAGGGTCCCCTGCGCAAGCACAGGGAGGGGGGTAGACCTCCATTTTTTTGCTGGAGCTGCCGGAGGGCGGCTCCGTCGCTGTTTCAGGGGAAGTTGGGGGTTGGGGTTTTTTGGTTGTTTTTTCATACATGGGCATGGTGACCATCTTTTTTATACGGGACGCAATAGCTCATCACCTCTTGCAGTTGCCCGCACTGCAAGAGGTGCTTACAGGCCTGCAATGGCACACAACTTTACGTTCCCTTCGACCGTCTCCCATCTTCTTTGCTAAGCAGTCCGAAGAGCTGCCCGTATTCCTGCCATGTAGTCGGTGTGAGGAAGAGCGAAACGCTGGTACGGCCACAGAGTCCTTGCGGACTCTTTGGCACCCTCATTCCCCGCAATTCCTACATGTCCAGGAACCCAGCAGAAGATAGTCTCGACATCAGCCCGGCTTGCCGAAACCGTGGCGTCACGCATATCACGAACCAAGGAATGCGGAGATTCCAATGGTCGCTATAGATCATAATCCGGTCTCCGAACCGGGCACGTCGCGTAATCTCCCGTACCGAGTGGTGTATTGCCACCAGCTCAGCCGTGAAGACAGACGCAGCGCTTGTCAGAGCCCCGCTGACTTCAAACAGAGGGGATATGGCGTGAAAGCCGATCCCCTCTTCGGACTTGGAGCCATCCGTATACACTGGCACAGTTCCAGCGTGACACTAGGTGTGCTCCAAAAAAGGTCGAACGCAATACTCCCGGCGCTATACAAGCTTTGGGAGCAGAGGCGTGGCAACAAAGTCAAAATGTGGTACCCTCCAAGGTGGCGTCCTGGTCAGAACCAGGAGCGCCACCGGCCCGAGAGCTATACCTAGCTCTCTAAGGAGTTTTCCTGGCTCTAAACCGAAAGGGCGTCTCTCGGCGGCATAGGCACTGTCGAGATCAGGTGCGGATGCAGCGAGAGCTGTTGGCGACTGAGAGAGGGGCCGGGCTCGGGCGTAGAGGCGAGTGATGCACTGTACGCGGCGTAGAGCGAGTGTCATCTTCCCAGCATCGACTAACAGGCTCTCAATGGAGGAAGTGCGGAAGGCACCGGTCACCAGGGAAAGGCCGGTGTGGTGGATCGAGTACACCTTCCGCAATAAACGCTCGGCTGCGGATGCATAAAACTCGCATCCGGAGTCTTGCTTCGAACGAACAAAGGGTCTATTGAGGAGAAAGAGTAATAGAGCGCAAAGAGTAATAGAGCGCAAAGAGTAATAGAGCGCAAAGAGTAATGGAGCGCAAAGAGTAATAGAGCGCAAAGAGTAATAGAACGCAAAGAGTAAGAGAGCGCAAAGAGTAATAGAGCGCAAAGAGTAATAGAGCGCAAAGAGTAATAGAGCGCAAAGAGTAAGAGAGCGCAAAGAGTAAGAGAGCGCAAAGAGTAAGAGAGCGCAAAGAGTAAGAGAGCGCAGAAAGCGCAAAGAGCAAGAGAGCGCAGAGAACGCAAATAGCAAGGGAGCAGAAAGAGTAAGAGAGCAGAAAGAGTAAGAGAGCAGAAAGAGTAAGAGAGCAGAAAGAGTAAGAGAGCAGAAAGAGTAAGAGAGCAGAAAGACTAAGAGAGCAGAAAGACTAAGAGAGCAGAAAGACTAAGAGAGCAGAAAGACTAAGAGAGCAGAAAGACTAAGAGAGCAGAAAGACTAAGAGAGCAGAAAGACTAAGAGAGCAGAAAGACTAAGAGAGCAGAAAGACTAAGAGAGCAGAAAGACTAAGAGAGCAGAAAGACTAAGAGAGCAGAAAGAGTAAGAGAGCAGAAAGAGTAAAAGAGCAGAAAGAGTAAAAGAGCAGAAAGAGTAAAAGAGCAGAAAGAGTAAGAGAGCAGAAAGAGTAAAAGAGCAGAAAGAGTAAAAGAGCAGAAAGAGTAAAAGAGCAGAAAGAGTAAAAGAGCAGAAAGAGTAAGAGAGCAGAAAGAGTAAGAGAGCAGAAAGAGTAATAAAGGAGAAAGAATAATACAGGAGAAAGAATAATACAGGAGGAAGAGGGTGGAGAGTAACTTGGGGGGAAGAGGGCGAGAGTAACTTGGGGGGAAGAGGGCGAGAGCAACTTGGGGGGAAGAGGGCGAGAGCAACTTGGGGGGAAGAGGGCGAGAGCAACTTGGGGGGAAGAGGGCGAGAGCAACTTGGGGGGAAGAGGGCGAGAGCAACTTGGGGGGAAGAGGGCGAGAGCAACTTGGGGGGAAGAGGGCGAGAGCAACTTGGGGGGAAGAGGGCGAGAGCAACTTGGGGGGAAGAGGGCGAGAGTAACTTGGGGGGGAAGAAGGTGAGAGTAACTTGGGGAGGAAGAAGGTGAGAGTAACTTGGGGAGGAAGAGGGCGAGAGTAACTTGGGGAGGAAGAGGGTGAGAGTAACTTGGGGAGGAAGAGGGCGAGAGTAACTTGGGGAGGAAGAGGGCGAGAGAAACTTGGGGGGAAGAGGGCGAGAGTAACTTGGGGGGGAAAAGGGCGAGAGTAACTTGGGGGGAAGAAGGTGAGAGTAACTTAGGGGGGAAGAGGGCGAGAGTAACTTAGGGGGGAAGAGGGCGAGAGTAACTTAGGGAGGAAGAGGGCGAGAGTAACTTGGGGGGGAAGAGGGCGAGAGTAACTTGGGGAGGGGGAGGGCGAGAGTAACTTGGGGAGGGGGAGGGCGAGAGTAACTTGGGGAGGGGGAGGGCGAGAGTAACTTGGGTGGGAAGAGGGCGAGAGTAACTTGGGTGGGAAGAGGGCGAGAGTAACTTGGGTGGGAAGAGGGCGAGAGTAACTTGGGTGGGAAGAGGGCGAGAGTAACTTGGGTGGGAAGAGGGCGAGAGTAACTTGGGTGGGAAGAGGGCGAGAGTAACTGGGGTGGGAAGAGGGCGAGAGTAACTTGGGTGGGAAGAGGGCGAGAGTAACTTGGGTGGGAAGAGGGCGAGAGTAACTTGGGTGGGAAGAGGGCGAGAGTAACTTGGGGGGAAGAGGGCGAGAGTAACTTTGGGGGGGAAGAGGGCCAGAGTAACTTGGGGAGGAAGAGGGCGAGAGTAGCTTGGGGAGGAAGAGGGCGAGAGTAACTTGGGGAGGAAGAGAGGGAGAGTAACTTGGGGAGGAAGAGAGGGAGAGTAACTTGGGGAGGAAGAGGGCCAGAGTAACTTGGGGAGGAAGAGGGCCAGAGTAACTTGGGGGGAAGAGGGAGAGAGTAACTTGGGGGGAAGAGGGCGAGAGTAACTTGGGGAGGAAGAGGGCGAGAGTAACTTGGGGAGGAAGAGGGCGAGAGTAACTTAGGGGGAAGAGGGCGAGAGTAACTTGGGGGGAAGAGGGCGAGAGTAACTTGAGGGGGAAGAGGGCGAGAGTAACTTGGGGGGAAGAGGGCGAGAGTAACTTGGGGGAGAAGAGGGCGAGAGTAACTTGGTGGGGAAGAGGGCGAGAGTAACTTGGGGGGCAAGAGGGCGAGAGTAACCTGGGGGGCAAGAGGGCGAGAGTAACTTGGGGGGCAAGAGGGCGAGAGTAACTTGGGGGGCAAGAGGGCGAGAGTAACTTGGGGGGCAAGAGGGCGAGAGTAACTTGGGGGGCAAGAGGGCGAGAGTAACTTGGGGGGCAAGAGGGCGAGAGTAACTTGGGGGCAAGAGGGCGAGAGTAACTTGGGGGGCAAGAGGGCGAGAGTAACTTGGGGGGCAAGAGGGCGAGAGTAACTTGGGGGGCAAGAGGGCGAGAGTAACTTGGGGGGCAAGAGGGCGAGAGTAACTTGGGGGCAAGAGGGCGAGAGTAACTTGCGGGGCAAGAGGGCGAGAGTAACTTGGGGGGCAAGAGGGCGAGAGTAACTTGGGGAGGAAGAGGGCGAGAGTAACTTGGGGGGAAGAGGGCGAGAGTAACTTGGGGGGAAGAGGGCGAGAGTAACTTAGGGGGGAAGAAGGCAAGAGTAACTTAGGGGGAGGCCGAGAGTAACTTAGGGGGGGGGCGAGAGTAACTTAGGGGGGGGCGAGAGTAACTTAGGGGGGCGGCGAGAGTAACTTGGGGGGAAGAGGGCGAGAGTAACTTGGGGGGAAGAGGGCGAGAGTAACTTGGGGGAAGAAGGCGAGAGTAACTTGGGGGGGAAGAGGGCGAGAGTAACTTGGGGGGAGAGGGCGAGAGTAACTTGGGGGGAGAGGGCGAGAGTAACTTGGGGGGAGAGGGCGAGAGTAACTTGGGGGGAGAGGGCGAGAGTAACTTAGGGGGGAAGAGGACGAGAGTAACTTAGGGGGGAAGAGGACGAGAGTAACTTAGGGGGGAAGAGGACGAGAGTAACTTAGGGGGGAAGAGGACGAGAGTAACTTAGGGGGGAAGAGGACGAGAGTAACTTAGGGGGGAAGAGGACGAGAGTAACTTAGGGGGGAAGAGGACGAGAGTAACTTGGGGGGCGAGAGTAACTTGGGGGGGGGCGAGAGTAACTTGGGGGGGGGGCGAGAGTAACTTGGGGGGGGCGAGAGTAACTTTTGGGAGGGCAAGAGTAACTTTGGGGGGGCAAGAGTAACTTTGGGGGGGCAAGAGTAACTTTGGGGGGGCAAGAGTAACTTTGGGGGGGCAAGAGTAACTTGGGGGGGGCGAGAGTAACTTGGGGGGGGGCGAGAGTAACTTGGGGGGGCCGAGAGTAACTTGGGGGGGGCCGAGAGTAACTTGGGGGGGAGAGTGTCGGGGGGGGGGGGCAAGAGTAACTTGGGGGAGAGCAATGAAGGAGGAAGAGGGGGAGAGTAATCAATGATCGACACGGGGAGAGTCATGAAGGATCGAGAGGGGGAGAGGGAACTTAAAAATATCGCTGCTAAATGTAGTTTAAGTGCCTGAAAGGATAGACGAAGGTAGGAAACACCGGGACTGAGGTCGGCCTGGCCAGTATGGCCCCTCAGAGCATTTGTGAAGTGCGAAAACATAACCCAAGGTTGGCCAAGTCTCACCGAATCCCTAGGGGTGTGCGGCCAGATCTAATATTGATAAGGGACCATTTTAAGACGACCTGTTTCTAAAAACAAGCGGAAGAGAAAGTCAGGAGGAAAGGAAGGGGGGCTCAAGCTTGCGCGCAGGGATAGAACCTCTACATAAATGTGAACAGCGCTTATATATATATATATATATATATATATATATATATATATATATATATATATATATATATATATATATATATGTGCACACGAACACACCCAGATAAACCATGATCAAGGCGCAAAGGGTATAAAGGCGCATTCTAAACCCTCATAGCAAATTCCTTCTTACGCCTCCTATTTAAGGGGTAAATCAACCCCGGGCCCCACCTCGAAATGTCACGGGCATTTCCGAACTGCGTCATGATTCAAACCGATTTGTCTAAACATTGATTCAAGAGCCCTAGTGATCCCCGATTAGAGACCAGAATCCCAGAAATTATACCCGCAGGTTGTCCTCAGTACCCGGTAGGCCACAATAACTAAAATGGGCACAAGAGGCAGCACCCTATCCGTCGCAAAAGACGGGTTTACGTGAAAACGAAGTTTTTAGATAAAATTTCATGGTGCGGCCATAGTCGCTCCCCACGATCATCACATTTCATAATGAGCCATAATAGAATCCTCCTTTGGGGCAAGTTTATGGACGTCGAAAAATAGCACGAATGAGCGAAACACGAGTATACTTCAAAAGTTAATATGGCTTCGCAATCTAATGAAGCCCTTTCGTCCACAATTTATCACCCCCGTCATTGCTATACAGTCTTTTACACCTAGAGATAGTAGTTAAAAATCTAAGATGTCATGTGAAAGCAAATTATTTTGAGATTATACACTTTTGAATTTCAACTATTAATTACTGCTAAAGTATATTGATATTATAGCATTTAAAGTGAATAATGCCAAGAGCTTACCATTTTGCTACCAAAAGCCTAACAAAGTGAAATATAAAGCAAAAACTTACTGAGTATCGAATCAGAAATATCGAAAATGAATCCGGAAGAAATCTTAAATTTAATAAACTTGAAGCAAAACAAAAGTTAGTATAACACTCGTCATAGGACGAAACTAGACAGAAATTTTGTTTATATAGAACTTAGAAGTACGACAACGTGGCTCGGCGCGCAGGCATAGCAATTAAATCGCGCCAGCCGTACGATTTCTCGTTTTTAAATATACTATAGGCCATGTAATTTTACGTAAATACAAAAAGAATGATTAATAATTTTCTATGATGGATATATTTTATCCTAAATGTTTATTTAGCAATTCAATTGGATAAAGCGTTTTCATTATATATAAATAGTTATGTCCGATCAGTCTTCAGAACGCTCTCGTTTTAGAAGACTGCGTCGGTATTTAGATGTTATTTGTTCATAGAAATATTACTAATACAAGTTGAGATGATTTTTTTCGTAACTCTAGAGATTGTTAAAATACATAATGGTGAAATTTTCCCAATAATGACAAGAGGGCAGATAATAAAAAAGAAGTTTCGAGAAGGAATCGTTATATGCCATAGATATTTGGATCATATTTCTTTATTTTCCTTCTCTAAGTGGAGTCAATAACGTTTCAACCCATCCAAAGAAATGGTCTACCACCTTGTATTTTTTTCTGGTATAGTGCTCATAGTCTTCTTGTTCCTCATGAAAAGTTTGACAGGAGAGCAATCTGAGTAAATTGTCCCAACAGTTATTAAAAGCCCGCCACGTTTCCTTCCCCATTGATTATATGGTTCTCGTGATCCTTTGTTATTGGGAAAAGCGGCCTAGGGGAGGAGGAATATCGATGAAGGTCGTGAAGGGGGAGCTTTACGGAAAGGTAGAGCATGCAATGACCGGGTTAAGGAAGTTCAGGTACGAATAGAGAGAAGGCACGAAAGAATCCACTCGAAAATTCAATAAAGGGACTCCATGTTTAAACAAATGTGCGCCACTCGCATGGAATATAATGGTCGTGGAAAGGGAGGGGGGTGTATGGTCATGTAAAAGATAAATTAGACTGAGCAGCCCTCCTTTAAGAGAATTTGGGGTGACCCCCTAGGGGGTCTAGTGGGTGAAGGTGTCCGTGGCGCTCTCCTCAATGTGGTTAAGTAGTACGGAAATAAACGGGATTGTCCCCCCTTCCTACAGCAGGTTCAAATTTGGAACAACGCTCACGGGCACGAATGAAATCCTCGAGGCATTCAGGTCCCACTCAACAACATTAAACACTCAAATCACCATTGAGGAGACAAAACGCTTCATAGTAATACGGTTTCAGGATGGGCCGCTCCACCGACGCGCTGGTCAACATCGTTCACGACATCATACAGAAACCACGCCAAGCACACACACACACAAAAAAAAACAGTAAGGACGTCGAGAAGGCACAAACACACACACACCGGCAAATTTTCCCTTTCATCTATTTGCTCTACTTTCGTCTGTCTACCACTCATATTTCGTCTTTTTTACACGTATGCAACTTCACTCGAAACTTTGCCACTTGGCTTTCTCCTAAAAAGTTGTATCGAAGAATATCTCTAGCTGATTTGATAATCATTATAATTTTGAAGAGCTAGTTTGATTTGGGCGAATAATACTTTTATGTTTAATAATTGTCCTTTGTTAGGAATATATGTGGTGCTCATGTCGTAAATACGTAGGCCTGTGGCACCCGAATTGCAGGATTTAAGAGGCCCAGTGAGAAACTACACAAATGGACGCTCGGTGGATTTATCAAATCCTAAAAATGGCTATTTGTGTAAATTATTGAAATAATATGCCACGTGTAATAAATAAAGAAACAGAGAATTAGAAAAAGAAACAATATATATTATATATATATATATATATATATATATATATATATATATATATATATATATATATATATATATATATATATATATATATATATATATATCAAATTGTACATCTATCAAATAAATATAAAGCAAGCAGTCGTCAGAGTCACGCGGAAACACATACAAACATACGCGTGCTGAGAATAATTATCAGCCAAAAAGGTCACAACGGGAGAGAACAGGCAAGCTGAATAAATACAGGCTTTTTGACCAGCAAAATATCACAAAGAACTGTAAGAGACAAGCGATTCACTATAATTAAGATAAATCTGAGACATGGGAAATATGTAGGTACAACAAGGTACACATAGCTGTCAGAACTCCGCCCAAGGGGTGGAGGTAACGAATAAATTAGATCACTGGGCCCGTGTCGAGGGACTAAGGCGTGTGACCCAAAAGTCTCAAAAGAGTACACACGTCTGTAAGCCAGGCCGCCACTGTCGGCGCTGGGTTCGGGTACAATTGAAAAGGGGGATGGAAATACCTTCCAACTAGAGTGCCATTTTATAAGGGTTGCCTCTTTGAATGGGAATACGTTTGCTGGGTTATCTCAAGGATTATTCGAAAGATCAACACATCTACCAAAATTAACTTTAACACAAATAATAATAAGCACAAAGGCACAGATAAATATGGAAATCTAAATAATAATTAATACGACCAAAGAATATTATAACGGAGAAAAATTAAGGAAACCAGGTCCGGGGGAAATATATAAGTGATCGAATAGGTTGGATTGAAGGAAACACTTAGGAAGTCTATTGGCGTTACACAAAATAGGGAAATTCTTCTTAGCACTGGGAACAGAGAGGTGGGACTTACGAGGAGATGACTCCTGGTTACCTCTTGTGGATGAACTTGAGAGGTGGAAGACTAATGGTCAGGTCTTCGTCAATGGGGTCCCGATGCGAAGGCGTCCAGAGAGACTCTGAAGGAGGTTGAGATTACCAGAGGTGGGCGCGATTCGAAAAAACTGAAGTTCGATTAGAGATTACCGATTCACCAGCTCGTCAAGTCCGATTCGATTATCCGATTCGGGTGACAAAAATATAAGTCCGATTAGCGATTATCCGATTCGATTATTTTTTTAAATGCGATTCGATATTTTTAAAAGCGATTCAATGTTTTTAAAGCGATTATCAATATTTCTAAAGGCAATTTAATGTTTTTTTACCCTAAATAAGCCATTTCTAACTAATATAAAGAGAAACCAAGCTTTTAAGATCAAAAGTAAACATTTTATTTTAATTAAAATATAATATAACAAAAAATTAAACTATATAGTACATATTACACAAAATACACACAGTGTGAGGGAACAAGCACGTGAGGGGAGAAAAAACGTCGCTTTTAAGCATTGCCTCCAGGTGATGGGTCTCGTGTAGCTCACAAACAATTTTCGAAGCTCAAAAGCGTGAGAAAGTATAGGAGCGGGTTCATGGAATGTAGTCCTTATCAAGGCGAGTATTTGAACAAGACGAGAAGTCTCCATTCCCCCCCTCCCTTTCAGCCACGCTGGGAGCGGTTGAGACAATCGCCGTCCGGGCCGCGTTCGCTATGACTCAAACGATGTGAGATAGTCCCTTCCCCTATTCTATGGGGTAAGCTCCCTCGCTTTTGGTGTCCATATCTACCCGCGTAACGTGGAATGAGCAGATTGGTGCGAGAGACGCTCACGAGTGCAGATCTTACTCCTCCTCGATTCGGGTTTGTCATACGCCGAAAGCAAGAAAACGTTGTGGGACAAAACCAAGCCTCCCTTCTTGGGTAAAACAAATATCCACCCCCTAGAGTTAGTTAAGAACTCTTCTCCCGTAAGAATACCCGTCCGACTCCGCTCATCGACGCCATCTCCAAGCAAGAACAAAGTCTTAACCCAAAAGGCTTCTGTGAAGATTCATCTTAGCGTAATACCCCCTTGATTACGAATCTCCAACCAAACAAACCATTGACGTCTCGGAGAAACTTCCCCTCCGTTTTCTTCAAAGGAATTTACACCGGAAAAATTCCCAACCTTCCTTCTTGAAGACTCTGCTCCTTCCACGCACCCCCGTCATCTCCAAAGAATATTTAATTACAAACAAGTTGACCTTGGACTTCGTCGAAGTGACCCAACCATCATCTCACCGCTTCGCCGGAAACGACAAACGTCTTCCCCAACCCCTCCTTTTGTGTACAAGGTATCGTAACGAATATTTTAGTTTCACCAAATTTATAATAGCCGTCTACCGTTCCCCATTATCATTTGTGTAACCATGTGTCTTAATTAACTGCGTATTATTGTATCATATTAACTTTAATTATTAATATTTATTAAAGTCTATTTTTGCGTACTCCTTTGCTTTCTGACCCTCGAGCTCATCATAGCCATATAACAATAGCCTGTAACTAAGTGAGATTTGGAACTCTCAGCCAATACTAAGTTTTAAAGTAGCATCTTTTGGACTAGCCCTCCCTTACGAGGATCTGACCTTGTAACCGGACCTCGGCCTACCCAAACTATTTAAAAAGGAAACCCCGAGCACTCTAAATCAAATATAATAGATGTATGTATGATAGATAGAGCTATACCACGACACACAGTAATACTAATATATTCTCTCAGAAAAAAAAGATAGCGTCAACTAACAACTTTGTTCTATATATACCTCATAATATTTAAAGTTTTCTACTCTACTCTACTCTAAGCCCGCCAGCTTAGTCCTCGTCTTCCTCCTCCACCTGGTGGGCCTTCTTGAGGAGGTTGAGGTTGCCCTTCATGAAGACGAGAGTCTCGAAGTTAGTTCGGTTCAGCGAGGGCCACCCTCTTAGGCCTGAGGATGTCCGACCCATAGCTGAACACGCGCTCGACCGAGGCGGAGCTCGGGAGCGGCGTGTTATACTTGAGGAAGAGTGTTACCCAAGCATCACGGAACTCGAGCGGGAAGAGATTGGGCGAGAGCACCGGGTTCCTGCTCAGCTGTTTCCTCGACCAGTTGTTGACCTCTTCGATGACCTTCTCCTCGAGGCTCTTCTCTTGCTGCCCATCCTCCATGGCGAACAGGTAGTCCGCGCTGCTGGAGCCTGTCTGGGATCCCTGCTGGGGAGCAGGGTCCAGGTGCTCGTCAGGCCACACGAGGGCGAGAAAGTCCCTGATGAGCTTGTCCCTCACCAAGTCGCAGTAGACCTCATTGTCCTGTCTCCTGCATATGGCCCTGACCGTGGCGAGCTTGTGGTGAGGGCGCAGCGCCGTAGCCATTAACAGGTCCATGTCCACAAAGAGGTGGCTGAACCTGCAGTAGAAGAAAAGTTTTAAAACAAATTTTAAAATATATCAGATTTGTCAAGTGAATAATTAATTTTCATTACACTGATTTTACTTCATTTCAAATGAATCATTTGACCAGCAAGGATTATAATCATTTAATAATAATATTATATAAGAAGAAAAAAACACTTATTAAGTCTTAACTCACTGCGTTAAAATATAATAATAAAAAATAAGAATAAATAATAATATCATAATATGACTAACCTTCCATCAAAGCTCTTTGTTCCAGGCTGGTGGAGGAGGTGGGCCACCAGGTTCTGGGCATGGACAATGCTGTCGTTGCTCGATAGCGCCTCCAGGGAGTCTTTGAGCACCTGGAGGTGGGGGGGGAAGGCACCCCATGTATGCCTTCTCCTCGCCCTAGAGTACGTCTAGGCAGACGGCAAGGGGGACGCTCACCTTGATGTACTCCAACCAGATCTGCACGTCGCCGTGCGTGATGTGCGGCAGGGGGTGGTGGTGCTGCCGCTGAGAGATCTGGTTCAGTTTGTTCCTCTTGTCTAAGTCAAGCACCTCGGTCAGCAGGCACTTGTAGGCGTCGTGGCTAGAGTTCCATCTGGTGACGCCAGGGTTAACAAGCTTCTTGCCCAGAGCGGATTTAATGTCATTGGCGGTCACTGTCTTTCTGTTCTGGGAGTTCCACACGCTCTGGGCCTTGGCGGCCGGCTTGTTGAAGGTCGGTCTAGGCTGGTTGGTACAGCCGGGCACTTTCTCCACATCTCTGGAGGACAGCAGGTTTACTGTGTGTGCCCCACAGCAGCGATGCTTAGGGAGCTGCTGGTTCTACTCCTCCAGGGCGTCTGCCACCAGGATGGTGCGTGTGTGCACCACCTCTGGGTCCACAACGTCTTGTCCTTGCTGCTAGGCATCCCGCTCGATGTTGCGGTTAAAGGCGTTGATGTAGTTCGTGCCATTGTCAGTGGTGGTGCTGACAATCTGAAAAGCAAAATAATGTTTTAAAACAGTTTAATTTCATTTATCAGTATGAACTTGAAGTATGATTCCAAAGTCAATACGATGATAGTCATCACTTCGTTATTTTTACAGACGTCCTCAGTTCTCTTCAAAGTATTAACGACAAACATACATAACATATTTTACACAGACTACAGCATCAAATTCATACAGTATTACAAAGTAAAAATGTAAAATTTCTCTGGATACCTGAGCAAATACAAAGACAAATATGCGAAAGTTCTTAGAGTTTACACACCTTTCTTTTGATTCCGAATTCGTCGTGCAGCTCGGAGATCGCCTCCCCCAGGTAGGTCCCCGTTTGGCTCACGGTGATCTCATTGATCCTGAAGACGGCGGAGTGCCTCTTGAAGTTGATCTTATCCAGCCATGTCACTGTCATCTCCAGGAGGGCCCTGTTGCTTGCCGACCAGCTGTCGACCGTGGTGGCGACTCACTCCTGTTTGACGAGGAGGTCCGTCAGGACGGCCTTGGCCTAGTCTCCCATCACTCTGATGTCGCGAGTGAGCTTCCACCTGGAGGGGACGTTGAACTGTGGGCAGGCGTAAGACCACAGGGCCTTATTGTGTTCATTGTTTGTCTCTAAGGCCGGCTTCATGCAGCTAATGAAGGACCTGAAGCAAAATTAGAAGTTTTAGAATAAATTTAAAATTAAAAGATTTATATATTCATCATATCATTTTTTGTA
The DNA here is from genome assembly GCA_963969495.1 of Ceratothoa steindachneri. Classification (NCBI taxonomy): domain Eukaryota; kingdom Metazoa; phylum Arthropoda; class Malacostraca; order Isopoda; family Cymothoidae; genus Ceratothoa; species Ceratothoa steindachneri. The sequence continues at coordinate 88,175,858 of OZ018327.1, forward strand.
TATGAGTGTATGAGACATATAAACTGTTAAAACATGTTTAAGAAGTAAAAACAGAAAATTGTTAACAGTTTAAACCATCTATATTCAATTTAATGAATTTATTAATATTATTCAATCATTCAGTGTATAAACTGAGTTTCACAGTTTTAAAATTAAAATACTTAAAAATAAAAAATATATTGATACTTTAACTTAAAAAATGAAAATTACTCACCTATAGTTCAGGTCGAGAAACGTCTTCTGGGAGAACTTCTCCTTGAAGCTCTCCTCGATGCTGGCCGGCCTCTTAGTCGCGTCCGCGTCCTGGAAGGACTTGCGGCGGCCGCGTTTGCTGGCGCCCTGGAGAGCTGCCTTGAGGTCGTGAACTTGACCAGGGTGGTACCTCTGGTAGGGCATCTAAAAGGCAAAAATAAAAATAAATTAAAATTCATATAGTAAAAACTAAAAATAAATGCCTAGCTTTTAGCCAGTTTAGTCTTTGTCAAATAATTATAAAATCCTGGTAAAAAAGTCTTTAAATAAATTATTAAATAAAATAAATTTAAAGTCACCTTCAGGTTTGAAAAGTTGTTCTCTGCTGAATTTTGTGTGTCTTTGAGCACTTGGTGCAGGTAGCCTTGTTGTTGTCCACGACCTTGAAGAACAGGGCGATGTGCCTGCAACTGTTCTCCTGACTGAGGCTGGAGCTGTCTGTCTTTATTGTGGCTTTGCTCTCAGCCGACTCGTTCGAGTCCAGAGACACCCTGCTCTCGTTGCGCGAGAGCGGAAGGGTTGGGGTATCCTCCACGCCCCCCATGATGTTGTGGTTGACCGCCGTGGCCGCCTGGCCGCTGTGCTAGTAGCCCAGGGACTTCTAGTTTGCGCCGCTGGCGTTTCTGTTCCTGGACTGGAGAGTCAGAAATCTCTCCATACTGGATGTAACGGACGCGTCTTCGTCAGCTATCAAAGGTGTGAATAAAACTCCGTCTTCGGCAAGGCTACTTCTTTTGCACGCGCTAAATTCTGTACAAAAATTCAGTATTTAGAAACAAAATTACGAAACGCACAAATAAATGCTAAGTTGAATGTACACATAAATGCTAACTAGCAACAAGTAAGTCGCACAAGTAAGAAGCCAGTGCGCACGAATACATGATGAAACTTGTATGAAATGGCTAATTCACGAACTTTAAGCTTGATTTATTGTTACTTTAAGAAACTAATATTATAGATATGAACATATGAATACCATTATAACGAAATAGAAATACTAAATGCAAATATTAATGGTGCAACTTACTGCCATTGGGGTCTGCAATAGCAGAAAAATTAAAACAGAAGGATTACTTCGAAGCGTTCACAAGTGGTGGCAAGGGAGCAGCGCAGCAGCAGCTTGCCTCACGACGACTGGCTATAAACTGGTGCGGCGCGTCACTTAACCGATATGAGACGCGTACGAAAACCAAACCTAAACACGTATTATACCTACTTTATACTTGTAAAATATAACCTTTTTATTATATATGATTTAATAATTAATCATGATATTTTGCGACTTATATTATAGAGAAAATACGAAAGTGTGAATAGAATAGAATAAAACGAAAAAATATTTACTTGAGAAAAATATAGAAAAATTTACTAAGAAACTGCTATTGCGAATAAACAAAGACGACGTCGACCTGAATTAATCGCAAATTGCGATTGCGATTATCCGATTCGAAAATGCGAGTCCGATTAATCAAATAATCAGACTTCCGAATCGGACCGCCCACTTCTTCAGATTCCCTCAGCTATAGGGAGAAGTAATCACAAGTCGAGATTCGTCTGCGGGGCGGCAGGAAGTCTCAAACAATGCAGTGAGACGAGAGAAACCCAGGACAATCTTTCGGGGCGTAAATGAGTTTCTGTAATCTTCTGATCAGGGCGGATTACGCGAAGACGATCTGCTGACGAGATCACAAGGGCGAAGGGATTATTTCACGGGGGCAAATACTCGGATCTGGACGGCAAGAATCTCGGGCTCTTCCTATCTGATCAGGATTTGCAGACATCACCTTAATTAGGAGCCACAGCCATGGTCTTCAGAAGGCTGTGCGCAGCAAAGCGTCCCAAGGGATATCGGACGCGGCTTAAGCAAACATGGACCTTGATAATTCCGGAGCATCGACGAGGCGAAAGGGAAATAAGCGAGATTCCCTTCTACCCCCGAAAGGAGGGGGGGGGGAGAGATGGACACGGCTGCTGAGCCTCAGAGCGGGACGGCGTTATCAAACTGGGAAAAGACGATAATAAAGCACCCCGAATTAAATACAGCGGCGCTGATCCGTCTCGACCCGGGAAATTCTGTGATAATGGCGTACTGAGTTTCATGCTCCCACACTTGCAGTAATAGGTTCATTGTCTTAGGGGACCTAGGAGAAGAGGAAGTTATAGGTGCTTGTGAAGCAAATGAAGTGTCTGAAGTGCTTATGGTGGGCGATTCACACAATTTAGGTATTTAGACAGGAGGTTTTATGAACGTGAGCGCAAGAGGAGTATGAGGGTTTATTTTCCAGGTGCACATGTAGCTGATGTGAGTGAGAGCATTGAAATGATAGTGGCTGGAGCTGAAAATGATGCAGTTGTTGTTCTACATGTGCGTGTGAATGACATAGGAAAAACTAAGTCGGATGAGCTAGTGTCTAGATATAAGGATTCGTTAGGAAAGTTTCAGGATGGTAGTAGGAGGTATGTAGTGTCAGGAATTATACCTAAACTTAGAGTTGGCAGTGAGTGGATGACGTGCCCAGTTGGGATAAATGATAGATTAAAAGTATTAAGCGATAGGATGGGACTAGTTTTTTTAGATACATGGAGTTAGTTTTTTGGAAGCTAGAGTTTGCATGTAATGGATGAGTTGCACTTGAGTTGCAAGGGTGTGACAGTGTTAAGTGACTGTCTCGAGGGGAGTATAGATATATGTAGGCTGTCGGGATAGGGGTAAGGCAGTTAGGGGAGATAGCATTCAAATAAATTTAGAGAGCATCAGGTGGGGAATTAAGCAGAGGACAAGGAAGCTAGAGTATAGTAATGATAACACCATCAAGAACGATACATTGTAAATATACTACACAAATAGTAGCAGCATATAAAGAATAAGGTAGGATTTTTTATAAGAGGGCTAGTGAGTGTAGATAATTTTGATGTTATTGCGATAACAGAGTCATGGCTTGATTTGGCAGGAAAGAACTTTCGACAGGAGGTCGGTCTAGACTGATGGTTATAATATATTTCATAATGATAAGACCAAATGGAAAGGTGGAAGAGTAATTATTCATAATAGAAATAATCTATTATGAAAACACTGCAATTAAAACAAACACTAATACAGAGTCAGTATGGCTAGATGTTAAGGAGGAAAAGGATCAACCTGTCGTAGGATTATTATATGGACAACCAAATCTTAGTAAGGAACGTTCGTGTCCTCTGAGGCAGGAGATAGAACGTGCATGTAGGAGTAAGCATCTGTGTATAATTGGTGATTTCAATTACAGAAATATAGACTGGGAAGCTCTTATAGGTGATCAAGAAGATGAGAATGATTTTCTTAGACAGGTTGTAAACCAACTCAATAAGGGTAGTAATACAATGGATTTAGTTCTAACACTGGATGAAATTTGGGAAATAGCAACCATTGCGAAATAAGAGTTAAATTCAGATGGAACGAGGTTCTCATTACTATAAACTGGTTAAAATCCCAAACTTTTGAAAAACTGATTATAGTGGTCTGAAGAGGTTCCTGGGGACGGTTGTTTGGGAACTAGTGAGTAAGGTCAGGTCATGAACTATGATATCAATGAGAGCAGTCGAAGGGGAAAATAAGCCTCAGATAGAGAAGAATAGTGTAGATCAGGAATATAAGATAATAATTAGGCAGTTAATTGCCAGTCAGAATAAAAACATTCCATGACCCTAAATAGATGTCGGATAAAATTAAGAATTGTATCGACATTAAAAGGGACATTTATAGGAAAATAAAAAAACAGTTGGGGGCAATTTTAGGCAGAAATATAATGAGCTAACTCGGGACATTAAAATAAGACAAATAAGACAAAAAAATATCCCCAAAGTTACTTTCAATTATACACAACTAAGAATAAATATATAATAGGCCCACTTAAAACTACAGATGGAGAGTTAGTGAGTGATAGTGATGCAATGAGCAGGATGTTAATGAGTAGTTTCTTTCAGTATTTAGACTCGAGGATATTTTAATTGTACCTGAGGGGACTTGGAGGAGAAATTAGAGGATATTTTTACTACCACGACTCAAAAGAAAAAGATAGAATTAAATTTAGTAAAACACCGGGTGACCGGGCCCTAATGAGATTTTTCCTAAGATTTTGAAGGAATGTATAGATGTGATAAGTCAGCACCTAACATGCCTAGGACCTAGTATTGCACCAAAGGCATAGAGGAAAGCTATTTAAGAAGTGGGATAAAACGATAATGTCCGATTACCGAGAAGTGAGTTTGACATCTGCGATGGGGGAAATGATGGAATCTATAATAGCGAAATCTATTAGGGGTCACTTAGATAAATATAAGTTAATTAAGTTAATCTCAACAAGGCTTTACTAAGGGCAAATCGTGTTTGACTAATTTGCTGCGAATAGAGATGAGAATTACGATATTATTTATTTTTATTTACAACTTTTGAATAAAGTTAAACCGCATGGGATCAATTGAAGTATTTTAGGGGGATTCAATCGTGGCTTAATGACAGACAGCAAAGAGTTAGTATACCCCTAGATGGGATTGAATCTGAGTTGGGGAATGTTACCAATGTGGTTCCTAAGGGATCAGTGTTAGGGAAGGTGTTGTTCTTAATTTACATTGATGATCTTGACTTAGGTATAATAAGCGATCTGAGCAAGCATGCAGATGATACTAAGTTCTAACCATGATGCTGAAATATTATAATATGAATTGACCATGCTATCCTAATGGGCAGATAAATGGCAAATGAATTTGCCATAAGCAGGTGTATTGTAGTTATTATAAGTAGGTATAATACAATTAATTATAATTAAAAACTGAATGGGGGAGTTTAAGCAAGGTCAGAATGCGAAAGAAACATAGGTTTCCTGCTAAGTTTAGACCTAGAAAGCAGTGCATAAGTGCTAGGATTAGAGCTAATAGACCATTGGGGTTTATTGGGGGGATTGGAAGTAATAGGAGTACGGATGTCATTCTGAAACATTCTGAAAGTGTTCCTAACATAGGTTAGGCCTCATCGTGACTATGCGGTGCAATTTTGGTAGCTGTATTATAGGATAAATATTGGTTTGCTTGAGTCTGTGCAAAGAAGGATGACTAAGATGATTCATGGGTTGAGGAGCTTACCTTGTGGCGAAAGGCATAGAAGACTAAATTTGCATACGTTAGAGAGAAAAAGAGTTCAAGGGGAATTAAGTAAAGTCTTCAAGTACGTAAAAGGTTGTAATAAGGGAGACATGGGTAAGGTTTGTAGTGAGCGAACAACGCAGTAGGTAGACCTCTGGCACCAAAATTGCTGGATTCAAGAGGCTTAAGAGATACCTCCACAAAATGGACGCGAATTGGTCCTATTAAATCCAAGCATGCCTTATTAAATATATATATATATATATATATATATATATATATATATATATATATATATATATATATATATATGTTGTAGAATGGACTTTCGACGATATACCATATATGACTATTCGTTGAGGGAACTTATTTAATTATCTTTAGAGTGCGTGGTTGTCTGGGTTGACCGATATTATTTATCTTAGATATGCTTAAGAAGTGGAACTGAGCTCAAGGATAATAATATGGCTATCATTAATAAAATAGAGTTTTATTAATAAAAACTATCAGTGATACACAATACGGAAAATATTGACATAAACAAATAATGGAAAGGGTCGTGAGAAATCTAGCTAATCCGAGGATTAAGAGAGATTTAAAAAGGTAAAACAAATAAAAGTTAAAGGGATGGGATGGTTCGCTAAACCATTTAAAGCACAGGATAGGGTTGACAAAAGGGATAAATACTCAAAGGTAACGTTCAGCTTACGTAAGTACACTTGTTGTGCAGAGGAAGGCGACGTGAAGGAATCTTTGGTCCACTGGCGAATTCCAGCCGAAGGGGGGAGGGGGGAATTAAATGATCCTGACGTGGCGTCTTGGGACGAGTACCGTTTCTTAACGAACGGGCTTGAAGAACAATGGCTGTTCTGCGTTGTTCTCTTCTGAACAACAGGGGGGGTGAGAACTGTCTCTTGTCTACGGGCTTGAGAACAATGGCTGTTCTAATGTTGTTCTCTTCTGAACAACAAGGGGGAAGAGTGAGAACCGTTTCTTGGCGAGCGGGCTGGAAGAACAATGGCTGTTCTACGTTGTTCTCTTCTGAACAACAGGGGGGGTGAGAACCGTTTCTTGTCAACGGGCTCAAAAGAACAATGGCTGTTCTAACGTTGTTCTCTTTCTGAACAACAGGGGAAGCCTTGTGGACTTGGCGTCACGAAGGCTCGAACCTTTGCACTCAAGGGATCTTGTCCTTCTTCTGGACAAGTGATAGTGGATCTCGAGGTTGAGGACCCTTGGCGCACAGGGTGAGAATGGATCGTAGTGATGTTTCGCGAAGAAAATCTGGATCTCGAATCTGATCTTAGTCGTAAAGTTCCCATATAAATATTTGGGACATCCCCTTGGTGTAGGGGACAATGGAGTGGGGGCTTCGAGGGAATGCACAGCCGCGCCTGAGAACAATACCTTATCTGCCCATAAGCCTAACTCAATCTGGCGAGGTCGGCGCATGGGGCGACGGGGAAGATAAACCTCCGTGTTTAAACATTGACTCAGGTGGCGGCGATAATGCGCCCGGCTTCAAAGCGAAGATGCACGTGGGTAGCATCGTGTTTTTAAATAACATGTGATAGAGGTTGAAATTAAGCGGCCTCAACCCGTTCTATCACACCCCTCCATTCCGGGGGAAGTTGTCACTTCGAAAAAAAAAGAGAGAAGGGACAACGATAGAGCTCCGTTGTGGGGAACTCGTTTTCTTGTACCAACCGTACCTTCTTGCACCTAACTAGTATTACCTCAATACATATGATTTTTTGATCTTTTGATTATAGGGGAAAATAACCTTTAATACAAACTTAATAAAAAAAGGGGCATGGAACAATGAAATGATATAAAATCAGTACATATGGAACAAAATAATTTATACGTAATTTAATGGGTACAAATATATATACATACAAAAAAATAGACATTGAGCGTTACAAAATTCAGACATATACATTAACTAATTATATTACAAGAGAATCTAATTTTAGTCGTACAAGACGGTATATACATACTTGGAGATCCTAATCCTACGAATACAATTACTCAACGCTATCCGGTAACGCATTCCTACTGAGTGCGTCAGCGACCTGGTTATCGGAACCTTTGATATAATTTATTTTAAATTGATACTCTTGCAAGAGTAAACTCCCGCGCATAATTCGGCTGTTGGAGTGTCGTACATTCCGAATATATGCTAAAGGGCGGTGGTCGGTTCCTATCTGAAATTCTTTTCCTATCAAGTACATTTTGAATTTGTCTATAACCCAGATAATTGATAGAGCTTCCTTCTCTATAGTGGCATATCTCTTTTCGCGTGGTAATAATTGGCGACTAGCATATGCAACTGGATGACTCGTTCCGTCATCCTCGTATTGAAGGAATACACCTCCAATGCCCTCGTTGCTCACGTCGGTCTTAATCCCAAAGGATTTTTCCGGGTTGGGCAACTTTAAAATGGGGGCAGAAATGAGCTTACTCTTGAGCTGATTAAAATGGGAAACAGCGAAATCATTCCAACGTAGACGATCGGGGAAATTCTTTTTTAAAAGGGAGCTGAGGGGCGCCGAAATTGCAGCGAAATTCGGAACAAATCGCCGATAGTAAGAAGCTTATCCTAGGAAAGATCTTAATTGCTTCTTTGTAATCGGGAGGGGCATGTCGGCGATTGCCTTAATCTTGTCCTCTTGGGGACCTAACTGGCTATGTCCTATTTTGAAACCCAAGTATTTTATGGTTTCGTGGGCAAAATGACATTTGCTGGGGCCAATGGTGAGGCCATTTTCGCGCAGTCGTTCGAAGAGAGCTAATAGGGTGGTTAAATGGTGACTCCATTCGCGAGTAGCGACGTAGACAGTATCGAAGTAAAAGGATACATTCGGGAGTCCATCTAACAACCTTCTCATGATACGGTTATAGTTGCTACAAGCAGTGACGAGGCCAAAAGGAAGGCGCTTGAATTGCAGAAGGCCTTTCTCCGTTGCAAAGGCGGTATATGCTTTCACCTCGGGCCGGAGGGGGATTTGATAATACGCCTTGCACAAATCGAGTTCTGAGATGAACTTGGCGTTTTCAAAAAGGTGGAGGTTTTGGTCTACCAACGGGATGGGCTCAGCGTCGAACACAGTTAGCGAATTTAACTTCCGGAAATCGATGCACATCCGATAAGAGCCATCAGGTTTCTTGACCATGACGATTGGGGAACAATAACTAGAGGTGGAAGGTTCAATTATGTCTAAACTAATTAAATTATCAACTTCGGCGTTAAAGGCTTGGCGTAAATGAATCGGCATGGAATAGGGTTTTGAACGGACGGGTTCCAAGGTTGTTAATTTGATATCATGCTCGAAACTAGTAGCGCATCCAGGCTTCTCTGAAATAACGTCGTCGAACTGACATAATAGTTCTTGTAGCTGACTCTTCTGATGTGGTGTCAGCTGCGCATCGATATCCAGGTCAGAGGGTTCAAAAGGCTCGCCTGGTAGGGAAGGAAGAGGGTAATTGGCATCAGGTTAGGTGGCACACTGTCTGGATTACATTAGGGACTCCACGGGGTAATCCTCTTCAAGCGCTGATGTTTCGTCCAGTGCTGCGAAGGTATCTCCATAGGCGCGTCGGTGCTACTTTTGCAATAAGTTGACGTGATAGAGCTTATCGCCTGCTGGGGTACCAATGAGGTAATCTACCGGTCCTCGTACCTCGCGAACCGAGTACGGACCTTTCTATTGGCTCAGTAATTGATTACTCGCTGTGGGAAGGAGCAGGAGTACTTCAGCACCGGGCTTAAATTTACGATCTTCGGACCTAACATCAAAATAGGTTTTGTATTTCTCCAAATTGACATCGGCATTTTCATAGGCGATGTTTGCGCATTTCTCGAGCCTCTGGCGTAGGTCCAAGACATAGGCGTAAGATGACTGGAGTTCTTGATCCAGTTGGGGCTTGATTAACAACCCCTTTAAAATACTGAGTGGCTCGCGTACATTACGTCCATAAAGAAGCTCGAACGGGGCGAAGCCTAATGTACGGTGGGGAATTTCCCGATAGGCGAATAGGGCGACCGGGAGATATCGGTGCCATTCACGGGGCTGCTCGGCACAGATCTTCTTAATAATGGATTTTAAATTTCCATTTAATTTCTCGCACATCCCGTTTGTCTGTGGCCGGAAGGGGGTGGTAAAAAGGGGCTTTACCATGAGCAGCTTCCCTACGTACTCCATCAACTCAGAGGTGAATTTTCGGCCTCTATCGGAGAGTATTTCCTTGGGGACGCCTACCCTTGAAAAGATGGAAATGAGGGCCTCGGCGCAAGAAATACTGTCGATTCGGCGAAGGGGGACAGCCTCGGGAAAACGGGTAGCAAAGTCTACTAAGGTAAAAATGTAGCTGTGCCCTTCGCTCGAAGGGGGGTGGATAGGGCCAACCAGGTCGATGGCCACTCTGGAGAAGGGTTCAGTAATGACTGGTCCCCTTTGTAAGGAAGCAGGTTTGACCCGCCCCTTAGCGGACGTCTTCTGACACACATCGCACAATCGACAATGCTTTAAGATGTCAGCTGCAGCACCTGGCCAATAAAAATATTTAAAAATGCGCTAGCCCGTTTCAGGGGGACTAAAATGACCGGAAAAAATGCTGTCATGAGCCACTTTGAGCACTATAGGGACATGGGATCGTGGAAGGCATAGGACAGTAGTAACAGCGTTATTACTGTCCTCGGCGGATCGATGAAGTAAGCCACCTTGCTCCAGGTACCTGATGACTTTGGGTCCACGGACAGTCTCCGTGTCCTGGTTTTGGGCCTTATCCCATAAGGGTGTTAGTGCTTCACACTCCTTTTGTGCCGTCCTAAAGTCCTGGTTAAGGATCTCCGAGAATTCGGACGGTATCGGGGTTCTGAGGGGGACGGACTCCTGGGCTTCCTTCTTAGCTCGACCCCGAGTAAGGGCGGCCTGGGACACAGGGTCGGAGCTTACTTTAGGGCTCTGTCCTATAAGTACAGAACACAATTTTATGGGTGCTGAAATGACTTCAGCCCAGCCATCATAATATTGACACTGCAGGTAACATCTAACGATGGGGAATCGGTTCGCCCGCTCAAGGTAGTCATGTACCACCGCAAATTTTTCGTGGTTAGGGTCCACTGGGGGGAGGAGCTCGTCGGACACGATGAAACACGTGCATCCTGTGTCCCTAACGAGAGTCGATACTCGGCAGCCGTTCACGCTGCCCTCCTAAAATTTCAAAGTTCCCGGTGAACTTGTATCAAAAATAAAATTTACCTGGTGGCCTGACGGAGGGGGAGAAGTTGCTGCTTGGGTCTGCACCACCGGGGAAGCCGGGATGGCATTAATCTGGTGAACTTGGTGGGCTGGTCCGCTCTTAAGCCTAGAATTTTGGGGGCCATTCCAGCTCATGTGGTTTTCTACACCACAGGTGAAGCATATGATTGGTCGCTTCGGGAAGAGAGATGGAGGAGAAATCTTAACAGGAGGTTTGGAGTCCCGTTGTTGGTTTTGGGGTTTTACGGGGCATGGAAACTTCGTCAGCTTCCCTGGGAAGGGGCGCGAATCCTTCGTTCTTTCCTGGTTGGGGGGTTGGTGAGAAGTTCGATTCTCATTTGGGTATAAATTATGGCTTGCGGCATAGACATCCGCTTCTTCGGTACAATCTTTAAAGGTCTGGCACCGAAGATCTTTGATGAACGCGCGGATCTCCGTCGGGAGAGACGCCAAAAATTGATCCCGCAACACGAAGTCTGTTAAGGACTCGTAGTTAGGATCAACCTTTTTGAGGATTCTAACCAAAATTTAAAATTCCTCTGAAGAATGTATCCGAATTGACGGAACGTCTGTCTGGGTTTAATACGACCTCCTCGAAATTCTTGGCGGTAGAAATCGGGAGTCATATTATGAACGGCCAATAACTCAGCTTTTAAGGTGCTGTAGTTAATTGTACATTCAGATTGTAAAGATATACAAATTTCGCGCAATTTACAATTTAACAAGGGAAGTAATCTGGCTACACCTTCAGCCTCCAGATCCATGTTATTGATTTCGAGGATCTTTTCGAAGTGGGCTAAAAATGCTCCGAAATCCTCTCCATCCCTGAAATTGGGGAGCTTTAGTGGGAGATTGGGGGGGGGGCTTCTGAACGTGAACTGGCTGACTGTATTTCTGCTTCAACACGAGCTAATTCAATCTGATGGTGAATCTCAGCTTGTCTTTTCCGTTCCTCTCTTTCTCTTTCTTCTCGTTGGATTTCTCTTTCTTCTCGTTGGATTTCTCTTTCTTCTCGTTGGATTTCTCTTTCTCTTTCTTCTCGTTGGATTTCTCTTTCTCTTCTTCTCGTTGGATTTCTCTTTCTCTTTCTTTTTCTTTTTCTTCTCGCTCTTTTCTTTGCTCCTCTTGAACGTACTCAATTAGTTCTTTTCCGGAAAGTCCCAAGGACTCTCCTTGCGCTTTAAACATTTCGAACTGAGTCATCTTTGCACTTGGGGGCGCAATAGTCAACCAACTAAAATTCCTTGCAACAAGAATTATGCCTTCTAGAGAATTAGCCTACCTAAATATGGGCACTGACCTATTCGTACTTGGTTTCTCGATCTAAATAACCACTGGCTAAAATCACACAAAAAAACACAAACAAATTATTATAACAGTTCCTTGAGCTACTCCAGCTTCTTAAGTTAAAAAAAAGGGATAGCAATCGTTAAAACAAAAGGGAACTACTATACTCTATTATTATAACGAAAAGTACTCGGAAATTGAGTACTTTCACTTCTATTTGCGGGTTTATTTGTTTTTTACTTTTCCTTCATTACATTTAAAAAATATAGAAGTATTCGTTACTTCTCAGTTAATTTTGGCCAATCACAGAAGTATAAGCTAAAGTCAGACGATGACCAATTACAAGCGTGTACTCTGGCTTAAAACAATCATAAGTGCTTGTTCATGTTTGGATCAATCACATACGTCCTTCCATACCAGATAGACAATTCGTTTGTCTCTCCCACCTTTCCGCCTGGGGAAGGACGTCTGTTTCTTAAATTATTCCTCATTGTCCTAGACTCCTAGCGTGCTGCCGCGCCATTACTGGACCATCATGAGTGAGCGCCTGTTTAGCTCGGCAGGACTAATTTTCGCCCCAAACTTTCGCGGTTAGATAGCCATAACTCTGAAAACCAGTTGCTTAGAAGCTGTTAGTAATTAATTCCTTTGTATATGTTTTACCTAACAATTAGTTTTGTTAACCAGACTCTTATATTCTGGAATTCTGATAACTGGATCATTTTGTATAGTTAATTTTACTTTTCATATAAACTAGACTTTCTGATCAATAGAGGGATCTTTACACCTTGATTGTTAAGTCTAGTTTAACTGAATTCCAATATATATGGGTAAGTACAGCCAGTATAAAAGAATTTACTGTATAGTATACTGAATAATGTCTGAGGTGATGGTTACTTTACTATTTACCGCTACTTTTAACTTTCACTACTTGAGTACTTCCTGAGTAAGATACTTTATATTATTTTTACTTAAGTACAATTAAGTTTGAGTACTTTTACTTTGAGTATTTTTTTGTCAGGGTAACAATACTTTTACTTAAGTATCAAAGCAGGGTACTTTTCCCAACACTGCGTATAGCCTATTGCTTAACCTTGGGCAGACTCCTTTTTTCCTCATGTTTTTAGATATGGTTATCCCTCTTTCTGTGAGAATCTGCGGTGAGTATTAGGAAACTCTAATGGTGAAAGTTGAGACGGGTGGTCGGCGGAGAGCGGTCAGTGCGCCCACATTTTCTCGTTTTCACTGACCATGGGGAGAATCTTAAGGAGGTTGCGGCTCTCACAAGAAACTTTAGTTTGAGGGTGGAGTCACATTTTAGAAGAGTAAAATTAGAATGAGTGTTCCCTCGATTATGCCCCCCTCGCCTCCCTTTATGTAAGGGTTGGGTAGGGTCCTTTTGGCCACTTACACATTTTGAAGAGCAGAGCGTCAATTGTCACCATCGGAAGGGTAAACGCGTATTTTGGTTTGCATCCTTTTCTTCGCAGAAAAGAAAGGAACCATGGCGTCGATTTCCTTTTAAAATCTCATCTCATTTTTTCACTTAACTTCTCTCCTCTTAAGTACAATATTTTTAAAGTGTTTGTGAATTAATGGTAAATTAATTTAGATTCTTAAGGAGAAAACCATAAGTGCCTAACTTTATTATTTTATAGTCGTGCAACCTTCTACTGCCAAATGATTTATGTTGCAGTAAACTTTGTCTCTTTTGCACCTACTGTCAAATCAATCAAATCCATTTCAGACTGCATTATAGAGCCTCTTTTTAAATTTATTCTTATAAAATTTTAACACCTTTCAAATATTAAACTCATCTTTCATTTCTTTGTACAACTAACGAAAGAATTTGAGACTCAACTCGTCTCAAAGCATCACTGAAAAGGAATTTAGCTTTTCCAAAACTAACAATCAGAGTTTTTGCCTACCATAAAGCCCTCTATTAACCAGTAAGGATTAACACCACCCCTTACATCGTGGAGAGCGATGCAAATTATAAAGGTTTAATCTTTGTTCGATTGATTATAATGAGTATAATGTATCTGTAGATATTTACTTGTTGGTTACTTCATTTTCGCTCATTTGACGTGTCATCCTAAACTTGCGGCTCTTTTAAAATTTTCCATTTCAAAAGTAAAAAAAACAATTTGGGAAAGTTAAACGCAGTCGGATTGATTTGGGAGAATCTGTATCTCTAGTAGTTCACTCATTAGTTACATTTTTCTCTATCACCCGACGTGGTCATCTTAAAGGTTTTCCTGTGGTAAAATATTTCCTTCCCAAATGTTGTAAGGAATGAGGTTTTGGGTTTGTTTACGCTCGGAAAATTGTGTTCATTGCGAGAACGTGTTCTTTTATTCATTTTTTTTCGTTTTTTGCCATACTTTCTCCTCAACTATTGAGGTTTCTTAAAAAGTATGTTCCACAACGCTTTGAATTTCCTTTTTATACCAAGTGGCGTGCGAGAATTTACTCTCTCTCTCTCTCTCTCTCTCTCTCTCTCTCTCTCTCTCTCTCTCTCTCTCTTCTATATATATATATATATATATATATATATATATATATATATATATATATATATATCTTCAATCTGAATTCGAACATTCTCTTTCACATTTATTTAAAATTCGTCATTTAATTAAAATAAGGATCGCCCTAATTCTAAATAAAGCCAATGAAGAAGTTCACTTATATTCCATTTCCAACTTAAATTACGTAATAGAGTTGTATGGGTAAAAACACATCTTGTTTATGTTGAAGGTTTAAACGAACAAATAAATCCGATTTACATTTCATTGAATATGGACGAAGTGAATGACTTTGACCTAAGAAGAATTTTCGTCTCAAATTGACTTCAAATTCGAATTCAAATTTAAATTAAACGATTTTTATAAATCATAAATTCACCTAACTCTACCAATTACGTGAGCGCCTAAAAAATGGATCTAAAGGAAATTTTGCGTAAACTTGTTCTTAAAGTCCCTGGTAAATACATTCACAAGCACTTTAGATTCTCCTGCGTTTCCTTCCGTTTCACCTCCATCTTTCAAATTTCATATTCTAATTCCCGTTCTAACTAATCTTCTAAATCCTCACATTCAAGCACCATATTATTCAGAGGAAATTACTTTTTGTCGGACCTTTGTACCTTATCTCACCATTGCAGATTTTGCGAAGCGAATATGCATAATTCGGTCCAAGGCCCATTAAAAAATAAACGTCAAACTTCGGGATCAAATAATGGAAAAAAGTGACATCGTTAGGGTCGGTGGCTGAATCTATTGAAAGTTCTAAAACCCCCAACTAAAATACATAAATCAAACGTCTCCACTGAATAGATTCCTATCAATTCAGCACTTTCACATCACATAATTCCCCTGAGCGAACCATTGCCTACTTCGTTGGTTAGCATCATTGGAAAGCTACCCTCACACACTCGCACAAGCAAAAATTTGAGCGTCTCTCGGAATAAACACATTGGGGAAAAGAAGGTCGTTCTCTTGTCCGGGTCTGTAAAAGTAGCGGCTAAATTTATAGTCAAATTATATCCATTTGCAATACGTTCTCTGAGGACTTCTTATCGAGTACATCACGAAGATTGGGCATTCTTCCATCAATTCGATTTGAAAGATTGAATTGCGGTAACAGACTGTTTGCTCGGAATCTATTTCAAACAGCACCTGATGTTTGTATTTAGTACGACTTTTTGGGAAGGGTTCTCTTCGGCAGCCGAGTCCAGTTTGAATCCTTCGAGCTTGGCCTGGAAGGCAATTTCCTTCAATATAATTCCGGTGGACTGCGTGCCAAGGGAAAGGAGCATGCCCTCTGAGTACTATCCTTGAGTATAAATGGGGATGAGAAGACCTTCTTCTGCTCGTTGGGTGCTTCCGATCAGGAAACAACTATGATAGCCAAGGGGGGAAAACAGGTGTAATTTTGAGAAATTAAATGTTTTCGCAGAGCTAGCGGGAGCCAGGACTCATATCCGCATTAGGTAGTGTATTTCCTTTGAAACAGGAGAAATAGTTGTTGCATGGGTGAAATGGTCCATATCACGCCCTAGGTACCTAGGAAGATGAGGCAGTTCTTCAAGCGGTGGATGGGCTACCATCCTAACAAACATATGATTGCGATAAAGGTCTGTTTCCTTTACCATTTGCAGTAAAGGTGTTTCCACTTTACCATCTTCCGGCTTCCCATGGAAAGCACCTCTACTGCTTCTAAAAGGAAGGCACTCCACACCCCTCTGCTATTTCTCCAGGGACGCTTTAAGTCTCCTTTGTCTACGGATGAAGGGGATTTCCCCTCACCTCTTTGTTAATGTCACCTCGGGAGACTCTGTTTCTACTAACGGACACCCTTTTTTCTTTCCCAGTGGTCAGCCAAAAATTTAAAGAATACCTGAATACTCTGATGCGTCGGTTCCGATCTCGATGACTGGCGTTAAACAGAACGAACATGGAAGTGTCCTTAGAGACACTCTTTGTCTTGAACGTCACCGGAAACACTTCGGTGCTGACGGAAGATGTTCTCGATACGCTTTACTTAGACGACTTCTCGATCTCTCTTTGGTGCGTGACAGATGACAAGTCTGAGCATCAACTGTAACAGACATTGAAACGCTTTTCCCGCTATGTCAAATTGCCTGCATTTCGGTTTCCTTGGCCGCCATCTATTTCTTCACCACGAATGAACTTATCCGAAATGTGACTTGCCTGGATGTAGTAGGGTCAAACCATTTATTTATTTTTTGTTTTTTTTTCAAATAACGCATCGCTTGGGAGGTTCATATTCGTAGCCTTAGTGTTGCTTGTACCCGCCTCATAGACATTCTTTACTCCATGACGTTCAACACCTAGGATGCTGATAGTATTATCACCGTGCTTTTCCACTGTTCTTTTATTCGCTTGAATATTGACTCTAGATACCAGTTTTATGCATTGGAAGCCGAGCGTGAATTGCAGAAGGTGGATGCGATCCACCAGACCGGTCTGTCTGGTGACTAGTGCCATCCGCAGATCCCCTATTGACAG
Organism: Ceratothoa steindachneri; assembly: GCA_963969495.1. Lineage (NCBI taxonomy): Eukaryota > Metazoa > Arthropoda > Malacostraca > Isopoda > Cymothoidae > Ceratothoa > Ceratothoa steindachneri. Next base: position 88,192,809 of record OZ018327.1, read on the forward strand.
CTTGCTTGTCGATGCTGGGGAGATGCCGCGGTGAGTGCCGTGCACTATGTGCTTTTATGTGCGGGAGCAGCTCCCCCCTCAGTCGCAAACTGCTCTCATTGCATCCGCAGCATATCTCGAGAGTACCTATGCCACCGAAAGACGCCAGTCATACCCAAAGCCTTGCGGCTTTAGATCTAAGCAACTCTTGCGAGAGCTCGCTGTAGCTCCGGGGCCAGTGGTGACTCTGTTTACAAAGCTTCCACGGCACCTGGAATGTTGCGTTGGGGCTCTTTGGAGCGCACACCATGTCACTTTAGAGCCGTGCCAGGGTACAAGGATGCCTCCAAATCTAAGAGGGGGTCGGTTTCCATGCCGTGTCCTCTCTGCTTGAAGTCAGCGGGGTTCTATCGGGTGCTGCACCTGCCTTCACTGTGAATTTAGTTGATCTACACTGCTCGGTACTTCAGATTTCGCGTTGTATCTGATGTAGAGACCAAATTGTGATTAATAGCGACTCGCAGAACACCCTGATTGCTCTCGAGGCATTTTAAATCTCACTATAGGCAGTATCTGTGACACCACAGGTGCCGCAAGCCAGGGGGATGTTGAGATCGTCTTCTGCTGTGTTCCTGGTCATGTAGTGATCGTGGAAAATGACCGTGCTCATGAGGGTGTCAAAAAGTCCACGATGATTATGCGACCGAACCAGTGGTTTAATCTTACAAACGGAAACTAGATGAGTGGAATCACTTAAGCCCTTCGGGATGCCTGGCAAAGAAGATGGAGGACTGTCGACGGTAACTTAAAGCTGCGTGTTATCGCGCAGTGACTGTTCCTGTGGATCTATACCCCAATTCCACTAAGGCTTCAACTTGTCTTCTGTTCTGTCCTCTCCGAATCAGGAGCACTAAAAAAACGCAGTGCCATTTGATAGAGCGCCCCCCTGCCCCTTATTGCGACGACTGCGTTGTCTGCCAGACATTTCGGTACATTCTTATTGAGTGACTGAGTCTAAGGGATCTTCCCTCAAGTTACCTATCACGGTACCTCTCCTCTCTTCCCATTTAGCTCCCACGTTGGTATGTGTTTTGATTTTGAGAATTTTGAGAGTTCCATTTCGTAGACCAGCAGCACAAATTCCCCGTTCTTAAAAACACACTACTGTCGTCATAGGTGTAAGTGCAAAGCTTTCAAACGAAGGTTTCTTTCTCCATTTTTAAGCAGGCTGAAATCTTCTGCTGAAAGCACAAGGGGCCTATACGATCAGACGATGATTCAATTAGTATTGAATTTTTTCTTCAATCGAACTCTCATCCTAAAGTCTGTATAAAAAGAACATTCATAGCTATTCTCTTTGGGACCATCCACCTTCGAATGAATACTAAGCTTAAATTTCATCGAAAATTTCACGTCGTGGTCATGTTCCAGGTGGGTATTTAAATAAAGAAAAATAATAGTCACATTAATGGATTAAAGTGTCAATGCGAACATTTTATGATAAATATATGGGTGCTTATGTATCAGGTTGGAAGGTTAGTTCTGCAAGATTTTTTAACCGAAAGTATTGAACAAGGTTTAGAGCTTTTGAACAATCCCTCGTTAGGAGGAGAATAAGGAACGCTTTCACTAGTTCTGTGTCGTGTTAACGATGAAGCATCCTGAAACTCTCCATGTCGGAGCTGCTTCTTATCTAAGGAAACTGGACAACTAACAACTTTGCCCAAGAACACTGCCATGAACTCCAAATGGCACCAATATGTTGCCACAAGCCAATCGTCATACCTCTTTTCCTTTTAATTTACAGGAACATTATTCACGAAATGCTTTCAACTTGACCCCATGTTTGATCCAACTAGGGAACAAATTCGAGATGTTATGCTCTATGAGTTTCATTGAAGGGCCAGTACAAGTGTAGCAGCAAAATTCATCTAATGCACTTATGGAGCTGGCGCAGTATGTGAAGGAAGATGTAATTGTTTTACCATTTCAGAAAAGGGGACCGGCCTAAAGGATGATGCAAGATGATCGCCCAAATGGACTCGATATAAAGGATTCAAGGATATGCTCTGTTTTTTAGAACTACTTCAATTCGTTTGGCATGCTGGAGACCAAATTTATGATGATATCTTGACTGATAGTGCTCCTTTTTGTTCAATAGGCACCCGCAACTGATTACAATTGGATGGCTTCTGTTTATCAACCGCTAGTTTGATTATCAACCACAAATTTATAATGGGTTCAAATCTGGCTTATTTCTGTACCAAGGTCCCAAAAGTCCGATTTTATTTTCAGCCACGAACTTTGGTATTGCTTTTGCTTTGTGATAAGGTGCGCCATCATGCTGAAAAATACAGTTATCATCCTAAAATTGGTCGTGAAATGTTAGGAAAAGGTGCCGATGAGCACGTTTTGGTGCCATTTGGAGTTCATGGTAGTGTTCTTGGGCAAAGTCTTTAGTGGTCTAGTTCCATTAGATGAGAAGCAGCTCCAGGCATAGAGAGTATCAGGATTGCTAACCGTGGACATGATATAGGACTTGTGAAAATGTCCTCTATCCTCGTCCTAACGAGAGGTTGTTCAAAAGCTCTAAACAAGCGAAAGAGAGCTTCTCCAGAGAATATCACTTTCCCCAAAGTCTTGAACAGCCCATTCTTTATATTTCCTACTAAAGTGGAACTTATCCGTAAGGTGAGATGAGTCTTCTTCGCAGCTCTTCTCGACTTGAGACCTTTGTCGAAAGTCTCCGCCTCACTATTCTCGCTGAAGCGTTCACACCGGATTTTTTTTTCAATCGTTAGTAACCCGGGAGGCGAACTTGGCCTAAATTTGAAGCTCTTGGACACCCAGAAGACTTCTTCACAGGAGTGTAACCAGTCTTTTTATAGTCATTAATGATCCTAAAGATGTTGCTCCTTGATGCAATGCCTTTAGCAATTATCTTCTTGCATTTCATGCCACTTTGGTGCAGAGCAACACTGGTTGCACGCTTTTCTTTGGAAAGACCCATTTGTGGAATTGAAAACGATTTAAACATTTATTTTTACCCTCCAAAATATTAAGAAATAGATTATAAATATACAACATCATTCATTTAACCCATATTTCTGAAATGTAGGATCAAAGTATGATGCAGGAAATCTGTGTTGTTTCGACAAAGATCCGAAACCTTCTGCAGATGGGATATCCGCTCCGATCAACCACCTCCTACAGGAACAGGATCAGAGCGTTATTTAGGTTTCAACGAAGGAATGCACTGCTATTTCTTATTATTTTTTAAATGCTGAATTTTTAATAAATATGCGCTAATTTTGTTATCAGAATAATTATTCCTAGCACGTAAATTTTAAAATCGAGTAAAAAAAAAAATAAATATGTGTCAAAGCTTTGGCCATAAATGTAGTTTACTTCGATTTTGAGAAGTCGTTTAACACTCTTCTGCACTAGCTACTTCTAAACTAGTTAAAAGCGGGTGGTATAGAAGGGGGATGTACTTAAGTGGAACCAAAACTGGTTGCCCGACGGTAGGCTGAATCTTGGTGTATGGGATTAGATTAACTCAAGCTAAGCATCGGTCACTAGTGGTGTCCCTCAGTGATCTGTTCTTGGTCCAATGATGTTCATAATCTATATTAGCGATTTAGACCGTAATTTATTATGCAAAACTTCCAAATTTGTGGATGATACAAAATTAGAAAATAAAGCAGAATATTCCAATGATGTAATACATTTACACAGACACTTCGAGTAGTAGAATGGGCCAAAGAAAGGCAGATGAATTTCATTCTAGTTAAATGTAATCTGATGCACTACGGTCATCAAAATCTATGGGAAATTTATAGTAATGTCATGCATAATCTAAGCACGGTTATGTTGGGATAAGATATGGACGGTAAAAATTTCCAACCATCATAAATTTTCAAAACGATGTGTTGCTGCAGACAAAAAGGCGAAACAGACTTCTGAGTTACATAGACAAGAGTTTTGTATTTAAATCGGAACATATTTTACCTTTGTACAATTTAGGACTCCTAATCTTCCAAAAATAGTTTAACCTTGGACGCGTTCAACATAAAGAGCAACGAAGTTAATCATTGTGAGTGACGTCACTCAGTGCGGGCAGGGTCTTTCGTACATCGCACCTTCACCACTTCTTTCGTCACATCACTAATAATAATAAATAGTAATAATAATAAATCTTGTTGATTTTTGTTCAGGGAATCCTAAATAATAATAAAAATGGTAAAATTAAATCTTATTGATGCCTGTTGATGGATTCTTTAATAATAATGATAATAATAAATCTTTTTGATGCCTGATCAGGAATTCCTTTAACAATAATAAAAAGGATAGGAATAAAACCTACATATATATGCCTGTTCATGGATTCCTTTACTTCTTTCAGTATAAATAAATTGTTCATCTTATTGATGCCTGTTCAATGATTCCTTCAAAATAATATAACAATCATATTGATAACAATGAATCTTGTTGATGAATGTTCATGGATTCCTTTAATATTTTCGCTAGTTACTCTGATAGACTCATATGTACATGCACAGATACACACTATCGCGTGTACACATCAGGGGCTTCATAGTGATAAGTGTCTCACCCGCTCAAAGCTGATTGATCGCATGAGTCGTAGCCGCTCCTGATCTATGATTCATCTCCACGGTTGTCACCACTTCTCATGATCTTTACAATATTTTGTCTCCATTTTATATGTTCTCTTTATTCTTTAATGTTCTCCCGTATCTTCCAAAAGAGTAAATATAAAAATGTGTTTTTTTTAACATTTTATTAACGCTTCTGCTTCGAAAAATGTTGAATTGATACATTTTTATAAAATGCTATCATAACGATACTCAAACATAAGCATTTAAGTTTTCAGGTGAGGAATTTGCCCCAAAATGAATGTCATATATTTAAAAAAAAATTAAGAAATCTGTTCTATTATTAAATCCACTTCTTCAAATTAATATATGACGAATAAAACCTCTACATATATCCAAACGGCACTTTTCTTATTTTTGTTTCCGTTCATCTTGACACGTTTTCGACAAGTTTTGCAAAACCTTTTTCTTTCGGAGTTCGGTAACGCCCCCCCCCCTCCTGTTAGGTTCAGGGAGTAGAATACTAAGCTCTCTCATGTTTTCGAGATGGCAGAGAAGACCTGCAAAAATGATCCAGGGGATGTGAGACCATCAACCCTCAAGGGACGAAGATGTGTTAGTTGTTGTCAGAACCTGTTGAAGAAAATGTTGGGTAACCATCGACCAGAAAATTACTGCAATAGATATCTCGCATCGATCGACATTATTCTGCGTGGAAATCCTGGCCTCAGCAAGCTTTGCCCACAACGAGTTCCGGAAACGTTGCCCCAAGATCAGATGGTCCAAACAACTGATTTATCTATGGTTTTTATATGTCAAATTGTAATTGAAGATTAGATGTGGATATGCCATTACGAGCCTGAAAGAAAGGCATAGTCCAAACATTGGTTTCCTGGTAGACCTTGTTGACTTGTTAAATTCAAATTAGCAATGATAACATAGAAGGTAATGGCCACTGTTTGAGGTAAGTGAAAGGAATGATATTAATAGACTTTCTTGGAGGAAAAGGATTGTCATGGAAACGTACTACGGAGAAGTTTTAATGAGATTAAATGCAGCATTGGTTGAACAATGACGCGTAAAGTTACAACACTGTCTCATTTCACTAGGATTGTCAGCCAGCTCATTCTCGAAGATAGCCAAGGATGCTCTACGAGAAATTCGATGGGAAATTTTACTGCAACCACACAAGCCATTATCTTGCCCTATCTCACTTATTTGTTTCCTAAGCTTAAAAAGTAACTGAAAGGAATCCGATTTTAAAACAGAATTCTAAAAATGGTCGACTACAATCACCATCGAGAACAGCAGATTTCAAAAGTAACTACTGCCCAAGCTCAACGGACAAAAGATTATTCATTAGTTTAAAGTATTTTAAACACCTCATGACTAATTTCTTGCCTGGTGAACTTATAGTCGGTTCAACAATTATTGCAGCGAACTATGAATACAAAAGACTTTTCTGTGTGGCATTCAAAAGATATATAAAAACAACTTCAATTTACTAAATACCCATTCAGTTATCAGAACGTTATTCTTTTTTAATCACCCCATTACCCATATTTTTGTTCTCATCTGTGATTTATTTTGTAGGACGTTCTTGTCTATATTTCTATAAATTTCCTTCAGTCTCTGTCAATTTTTGTGATTATTTTCCAAGTTTTACTTATGTATCTCAGAAATGATAAAATGGATTGCATAGATTATACACTAGGTTTTAAGCATCGAAGCACATGCTTCTAATCTAAAAATGCACTGTATTTCAACTTTCTACGGACCACGACCTAACTCTATCCTTCTGCGAATTTCATTTACCATGCTCTCATCAGGAGTCACAAGCTACCATAGGTAAATATATTCTAACCTGCCTACAATTTGCTTATTGCTCTAATACCTCCATCTTCTGAAAATTGGTAACCATCAATGAAGATATAGTCAGTGAACTCAGAGCGGGGACAAAAATGAGACGCGTAGCTTACTGCTAATCTTCGAACTCCGACAAGCTGCCAAAGAACTACTAAAGGACAACATGACATCGTTATTTGGCGTGCTGAAAAATCTCCCATCTAGGTATATTATACTCGACAGATATAAATAACTGTCAAAATGGAATCTTTTCTAAGTGATACCCTTAAATTCAATTTTATCCCCATTAACGACCTGAAACAAAATTAAACAAAAAATCAGAAGGAACATCAATTAAATCAAATATTAAACTTCCCCTAATTGAACACGGCAACTCTTATTGAAACATCAAAACTCACAAAGTAGGCAACCTTGTCTGCCCATTCTCAGCCAAATGTCCTCCGCTACTTGCCATCTGGCGGCAACACGCTTTAACTCTCTACGTATGCCCTTTGTCCTAGCTACTAACAGTTTAAAGTCGACAAACGATTTACTCAACATTCTAGTGGGGTGCGCTCTGACTAAAACCACGACCTCTCTCGATGTAGAATTTCTATTCTCAAATGTTCACGTCGATGAAACAAGTGACCTCATCTGTCTTAAGGTGCATCATTTGGACTACATTCTACCTTTGTCGATTCCAGAGAATACAAGGAGACTACTACTACAGGCATGCACAAAAATAGGCATCATTGTATACCCCTGATGGCAAAATGTACGTACAAATTAACGGTGTTGCAATGAAATCTACAGCTAGAGTTCTATTTGATAATCTAATTTATACACGTGTAACGTAGACGAGAGGGTATTTCAAGTCGTCCTCGATCTACAAGTTCGAATATACGCGGGGTACGTCGATGACATTTCATATACATCACAGGTAAAGAAGTCTGCAATTTGAAAAGGTCTTTCGAAACCAACTCTTGCTTGAAATTCACGCAAGAAGAAGAAGAAGAAGAAGAAGACGAAGAAGAAGAAGAAGAAGAAGAAAAAGTGAACTCCACTCTACAATTCTTAGATGTCCTTGCCAAATCAACACCCAAGTTCATGTAAAAGCTACAAACTTTGTTGTTTTTTTTATAAGAACGGTCTATCGGAGTCCCTCAAACGTTACCAACGGAATGTAATCCGTTCTAACGTCAAAAGAGGCTTCACGCATTGTCTGAGTGGCCAGCCGTGTGTGCACACCTGGAAGTTGCTCGTTGGTAATGAGTACGTAGAGCAATATATCGATACCATAATTAAAAGGTAGATAGAGAAATTTATGCAAATTAAAGACAACACCCAAGAAAAATGCTCTACCAATACCTTGTACTACAATGGGTCAATGAGCAATAGTCAGAGAGGACGAAAAGACCATAAAAGAGGTCATCGGCCGCAACGTCTTCCAAAATGAGCCAAATAGGAAGCTCAACCTCTTCATTATACTATAAAATAAGAAGGACCTCTTCTCTTAATATGAAGAATTCCCGTTTCCCTTCAAGCACCGCAATTACCGATAAATCAACGTAACCGCCACCATGCTTTTAAGAAGATTCTCAACTCAGTTACAAATTGGTGTCATAAAGCGCCATAACAACGATCAGCATTACAACCCAATGTCAAGTCGCATAAGTGAATAAAATACCAGCATTATTTATCGCGAAGCTCACACCATTTGACTGAAAATGGCAAAAACATCCTCGTCAACAAGTAGAATTAGTCGTTCAACGTACAACTTCCGCCAGAAACATCGATGCCCACGTCGCGTAAACGCCACTCAACCACGTAGCACACTAATCTCCCTACCATGTGTCGCCTTTACTTATATTTCCATACTTCATGACGTCTCTACATAGTTTTTCTTACTCCAACTTCATGCTGCCTTTACCTACACTTTCGAATTTACTTACGTAAATTTCCGCCTTTACCAGTTAATTTAGCTATACGTAGCGGAGCGCGCTTCTTGCAATCGGTATATTTGAGAGAAAAATGCACATACAAAATAGCGTTACAAAAAATAATAGTTAATAGTGGGGAAAAAAGTTGAGCGGAGAAGAGAAAGTTTCACAAGTACTAGTAAGAAAAGAAATGGGTTCTCCAGGTACTACCGGTGGTCATATTATTGTATATCTACTTGGTTATTTTAAATCTTACTATATTAAATGGGTTTAGTTCTCCAGGGCATACTGGAGGACAAATATTTTACATTTTAAAAATTTCGGAAATTTTTCCATTACAGAGAGTTATAGTTCATAAATTACAATAATTTTTAATATATACACCATCACTGTTTTTATTAACGTAACTAACATACTGAGTCCGCCTATTTTATATGTATGCGTATGTGTAAAAGTGGCGAAGTTAGTCAGAAAGATAAAGAGTATGTTGTTAGTGGTGAAGTATAGCAATGAAATTAGAAGAAAGTATTAGGTTTGCAAAGGGATGCACGGATGCCTGGAGAACAGGCTAATTAATCTCTTTCATGTATTTTTTTGTGTTTGTTCGTTGTGTTATTTATTGTGTGGCGTTCAAGCTTTAGGTTTTGCGTTTGTTCTTGTTGCATGTCGTATATATTTTTGTGTTGTTAGCACTTTAGTTACTTTGTTTTATTTTTTTGTGCTTATACACTCTTAATTTATTCATTTCTAGGTGGGTGAATTTTGTTCTTCTTCTTGGTTTGTCATAATCAGGTTTATTTATTCATAAATCATTTTCGTTGACAGAAATTGGTGGTTGTCGAAGTCGGGTTTTAGTCTGTCTGGGTTCTTTTCTTTCTATATTTTCTCTTCTAATTTATTGTCGCAACTTGGGAATCTTGAATGATATCGACCTCTTTGTTTTCCTCGAGTAGTGGTCTCACATTATCATATAAATTGGGCATTAGGTTGTTTTTTATTACGTTTGTTTTTTTCTTCTAAGATCTTGTTTATTGGTTGCAACTTTACTGATCTGTGCGGTTTTTCATGCCTTTTCCCTTCCGTTTTAATTGTTGCACTGATAATGTACATGCAATTGTTCTGCACTCTCTGTATGGCTAATGTGTGTGATCTTGATACACCGTAGTGTTTAGAAGCAGAGTTAATCAGTGTTGCTTTTACTATTGTGGTATGAATCCTTTTCTTATTATTCTCCTGGAGGTTCCTAAATCTGTATAGATTCCTGACTGCAGCATTAACCCTTTTGAAATCGTTCTTGGACGCGCTTCCTGTAACGGGTGTAGGTTATTCTCCTGTCGAGCTTATTGCACTCGCTTATGTAGATATAACTTGTATCTCGCTCTCTCTCCCTATCTTTCTCTCTCTAACATCTGAAAGTAGTGTTCTTTCGACGGGAAACATTTCGAATTTGTATATTCAAGCAAGTGGGGTTGCTTGGTTTTTGGATATCCCTTGTGTGTATAGAGCATAGGGATGGACTTAAACATCCTCCCCCTCCTTTTGCAGTAGGCGGGCACGGAGTTGAAAAAATGGTCCTTGTGTTTCCTATGCTGCTATATGCAGTACTCTCCATTATCGTAATCACAGAGGATCTTTTTTTGATTTGTTATTTACTCCCAATTTAAGGATCTTATACTAAATACCTCTCTGCTCTACTTTATCAAAGGCCTTCGATACATCTCGGCATAAAATATCTATGTAGTACCCGTTTTTCTTTGCTGCATGTGCTATATTTTCGATAATGACATTTATTATCATCCACGTGCTTCTCTTCTTTCTGAAGCCGTATTGTTGGTTGTTAGATAACGAGGTATGTACCAAGTGCTCGACGAGTCTATTATTTAAGATCTTTTCAAAGAGTTTCCTACAAATTCAAACCGGGAAATTAGTCTGTATCTCTCTTTCCTCGTCAGTGGCTTGCCCGATTTTGCTATAAGAAATCATTTTTTCAGTTTTAAAATCACCGTGAAAGTAGCCCACATTTAGATATGTATTGACGATGTTTAACATCCTTTCCACATTGCATCTTTGTGTTTTGGTGTAGTTAAGCTTTGTAATTCCTCCATTGTTATTGTATCCTCTTTGCGTTCCCTTCATTGCACTTGGTGATCGGGATGCATCCTCTCGATGTTTTTGTTTAGCTCGTCGATATTATTATATCAAATTTTTCTTCTTCTTCCCTGATAATAAATATGTTCTCTCAGTGTTATCTAAATATTTCTTCCATGTCGATTTTTTCTGGTTTTAATTCTCCATTCTGGTTTTTTATTTCGATTCCTTTTCTTGGTGGTGTTTCTTTTAATTTTGTTAACTATTTCCAAAATTCATTGGAGCTGGCTTCACTGTCCAGGTTAGCCATCATTTCATTACATTTCTGCCATTGTTGTTCTAATATCAAGTGACTTAGTGTCTCGTTTATTATTCGCGTTCACGCGACTCTATAAGTTACTATGTCGGTCCGTAGGTTGGTCGGTTGGATTGTCACCATTTTACATTTCAATAGGTTTTGAGGCAGTAACTTTTCAGCTGGTTTTAACGAAATTTGAAACCCTTCATAGTGCTTTACATTCTCCTTCGAATGGTATAATTGCAAAGGTCCGCCTAAGGTTAGTCCGGGAATTATTAAAAGAAAACTAACTATGGGTCGGATTCCCCCATTTGTTGAAAGTTTTGAAGGTCATAGGTCAGAATAATTGAGAGCACGCGATGTAGGTCTGTTGACCTTTGTTTTTCTGATGCGTTGCATGACCGGTCGGGGAGGTCCTCTCCCGACGAGTCTTTGATGAAATTCCGATAATGCCACAACAGGGGAATTACTTCTAGCTTTAAATAATAATTATATGGGATGAAAAGGTTAAACAGCTTGGTTGATGTCTTTCCCGTGATGTATGTCGGGAAGTTGAATCCTGGGCTTTGGACGATGCTTCTATCTAATAGGAAATCCAAGACCCGCCTCCCTTTTCAGTTGACGTTTCGGTAACTTGATTCTCCACATTTAGTGTTTAAGTCACCCAGAAAGATGGTGGGTATCCTTATGTCGAAATTGGAATGAAGGTTGGAAGGAGAAAATGGTCGCAAATTTTATCCATCCGTTTTTAAACAGTATTTAGGGAAGACAACGATGGAAATAATTATGAATGATTTCCATGTTCCGTGAGAACAGGAGGATTATTATATAAAAGTCGATTTGTAAACTCCCTTTAGAGTGTACCAATACCTTGAGCATACCTTCCCTCTTGAGATACGACGCTCGGCCCGCAAGGCGCTTGTAGCAGTAGCTATTGTCAGTTTTTTGCTTATACTAACCACACCACTTGTCTTGAGTTCCTAGAATCTTACCCATATATATATATATATATATATATATATATATATATATATATATATATATGAGGAATTAAACCACATTCTCCGAAGACAATTTAATTCAGAACAGTTTCGGTGTATCTCACACCCTTTTTCAACTAACACTGGGCAGAAAATATAAGAGAAATGCATATAAGCATAACACAAGATCCCCTCTTTTTTCCCTCAATCCCCTACTTGTGGCTAATCTACGGGGGGGGGAGGGTAGGCCTAAACATATTGAAGGGCTGGCATTTTACTATTCTGTTTATTTGCGATCTTATTACAGGATTAAAAGAAAATTGACCCTCAGATAGATTTAAATTAGGAACTGACGATATCAAGCTCGATTCTACGATTCTTCTCTTAACATAGTTAGCCGATTTAAATAACATTTTACTTCCATTGAAATCGATCGTATGATTCTTGTCTCTGACATGGCAAAATATTCCGCTACTTTCGCTGCCCACTCTAATATCTCTTTTGTGTTCGTACAATCTCTTGTCTAGATTTCTCCCCGTTTTCCCTATATAAACTTTATGGAAATCGTTGCATGGTACTGCATATACTCCTATGTTATGATGTTCTTTGGGTTTCCTGGCCATCATCAATTGGTTTAAGGAATTATTATATTTAAAGGCTAGATTAATACCCGCTTTTCCAAATATGTCCTTTAAACTATTTAATTTATTATTAAATGGCCATGTTATACATTTGTTGAAGTCGTTAGTGCGAGAAGGCTTATTACCATAAAATGTTTTCCTAGCTGCAAAATGGGCAGACGATATGAACCAATCAGGGTAATACAAATTAGAAAAAATGGTCCTGATAATGACAATTTCTTCATCTAAATAGGAAGGATGACATATTTTGTATGCTCTAAGGAAAAGGTTAGAAATTACCGATTTTTTAACAGTATTATCGTGAAACGAAAAATAATGTATATAGGCATTCGAGTGGGTTGGTTTCCTATACACGTCAAGTTTTAATTCATGGTGATCTTTATTAATGAGGACATCTAAAAAGGGTAATCTATTATCATATTCCCATTCATATTTAAATTTGATGGAGACATGCAAATTATTCAAATTATTAAAAAAGGTATCAAAATCATGGCCATTAGGCCATACAGAAAATACGTTGTCAATGTACCTTAACCATATAAAGTTTGGGGGAGAAATTGTGGGAAGGAGTTCAGTCTCAAAATATTCCATGAAGAGACATGCAAATATCGGAGATAAACTATTTCCCATGCTAAGGCCAAATATTTGTCTATAAAACTCATTATTTACTCGAAACACATTGTCAGAGACATAATTCAACTAAATCGATAAATTTACTCTTAGAAATGGGAAGATCCAAATTAAGTCTAGGCATGATTTCCCGCAGAAGGCCCATGGTTTGGTCAACCGGAACTTTGGTAAACAAAGAGTTTACATCAAAGCTCAAATGTTTTCCATCCGGTAATTGCAAGTGGTTGAGGCGGTCAACGAAATCTTGAGTGGTCATAATGGGTGCAGATGAGATTCTTCCTACTGCTGGAGATAAATGCTTAGCGAGCCATTTGGAGAGCTTATAAGTGGGAGAATTAATATTTGAAATGATTGGGCGTAAGGGACATCCCTCTTTGTGGGTCTTTGGGATCCCATACATATAGGGAAGTGAAGGGTTCATACTCCTGAATTGATTAATTAAATCTGCGCTTTTCAATATTCTCTTCAATTTGTTGCTGAAATTGCTTGTTTTGTTATTGAGCGGATCACTTTGTAGCTTTTCATATGTGTTCACATCATTAAGAAGTTCATTTAGTTTATTATTATAACTATGTTTGTCCAAAATGACTAACTGATTCGTTTTATCGGATTTGGTTATAACCCAAAGACCCACAAAGAGGGATGTCCCTTACGCCCAATCATTTCAAATATTAATTCTCCCACTTATAAGCTCTCCAAATGGCTCGCTAAGCATTTATCTCCAGCAGTAGGAAGAATCTCATCTGCACCCATTATGACCACTCAAGATTTCGTTGACCGCCTCAACCACTTGCAATCACCGGATGGAAAACATTTGAGCTTTGATGTAAACTCTTTGTTTACCAAAGTTCCGGTTGACCAAACCATGGGCCTTCTGCGGGAAATCATGCCTAGACTTAATTTGGATCTTCCCATTTCTAAGAGTAAATTTATCGATTTAGTTGAATTATGTCTCTGACAATGTGTTTCGAGTAAATAATGAGTTTTATAGACAAGTATTTGGCCTTAGCATGGGAAATAGTTTATCTCCGATATTTGCATGTCTCTTCATGGAATATTTTGAGACTGAACTCCTTCCCACAATTTCTCCCCCAAACTTTATATGGTTAAGGTACATTGACAACGTATTTTCTGTATGGCCTAATGGCCATGATTTTGATACCTTTTTTAATAATTTGAATAATTTGCATGTCTCCATCAAATTTAAATATGAATGGGAATATGATAATAGATTACCCTTTTTAGATGTCCTCATTAATAAAGATCACCATGAATTAAAACTTGACGTGTATAGGAAACCAACCCACTCGAATGCCTATATACATTATTTTTCGTTTCACGATAATACTGTTAAAAAATCGGTAATTTCTAACCTTTTCCTTAGAGCATACAAAATATGTCATCCTTCCTATTTAGATGAAGAAATTGTCATTATCAGGACCATTTTTTCAAAATTTGTATTACCCTGATTGGTTCATATCGTCTGCCCATTTTGCAGCTAGGAAAACATTCTATGGTAATAAGCCTTCTCGCACTAACGACTTTAACAAATGTATAACATTGCCATTTAACAATAAATTAAATAGTTTAATGGACATATTTGGAAAAGCGGGTATTAATCTAGCCTTAAAAATAATAATTCCTTAAACCAATTGATGATGGCCAGGAAACCCAAAGAACATCATAACATAGGAGTATATGCAGTACCATGCAACGATTTCCATAAAGTTTATATAGGGAAAACGGGGAGAAATCTAGACAAGAGATTGTACGAACACAAAAGAGATATTAGAGTGGGCAGCGAAAGTAGCGGAATATTTTGCCATGTTAGAGACAAGAATCATACGATCGATTTCAATGGAAGTAAAATGTTATTTAAATCGGCTAACTATGTTAAGAGAAAAATCGTAGAATCGAGCTTGATATCGTCAGTTCCTAATTTAAATCTATCTGAGGGTCAATTTTCTTTTAATCCTCTAATAAGATCGCAAATAAACAAAATAGTAAAATGCCAGCCCTTCAATATGTTTAGGCCTACCCTCCCCCCCCCCAGATTAGCCACAAGTAGGGGATTGGGGGAAAAAAGAGGGGATCTTGTGTTATGCTTATATGCATTTCTCTTATATTTTCTGCCCAGTGTCAGTTGAAAAAGGGTGTGAGATACACCGAAACTGTTCTGAATTAAATTTTCTTCGGAGAATGTGGTTTAATTCCTCATCTTTTCTTGCGATATTGCATTAATTTTCATCATATATATATATATATATATATATATATATATATATATATATATATATATATATATATATATATATATATATATAAGAGTAATGATAGTTCACAATATATGAATCTGAATTTAGTACAGAACTAGTTTCAGATGTTACAGCAGCCATTCTCAACTATGTAGTGAAATATAAAGCTAGCACGATCCACTCATTGATCCCAGATTCTCAGAAAACCGATTCATATAAGAGAATAATTAGTGCATTTTGATGCTCATTTTGCAACCGGGGTTTCCGGAAGCAGTCACCATAATGATGACAAGTTCTTTGTAGTTCCTGGCTTTCTTGTTGCCAAAAAAGTTCATCAGGACCAGAACAAAAGCCTTTCACGTTTCCAGTTCGATTTTGTTAATTGAGTTTTCAAACTCTGGATCTCTGATGAGCTGGCGGAGTTGAAAACCGTCAAATATGTCAGCTTTCAACTTATCCATGGTCATTCCTGGAAAAGCGTGGCACAAGTGAGTGAAGCAGCACCAATCCTTGTCTAGACCTTTGGTGAACTGTTGATTAAGACGAGCTTAATTTGCAGCAGTGGTAATAGTATCCTGTCTCTGTCCACCAGAGGATTGTTTATGACGTTCCGTCCTTTGTTAGGAACCAATTCCTCCCATACAAGCCAGTCCTTTTTTGTTTAATGCTGAACTTGGTCCCTACAATTGAACTTTACTGGCACTCCAAGCTTGTCCAGAAGATGTGCAATAACTGTATAATACACCAACTCCTGTTCTTGAGAGAAACAAGATAGAAAGTCCCTCCAATGACCTGTGGCGTTTTGTGATAAGATGATAAATGGTTATTGCATCGATGGTTTCCCATGGCTCCAATCACTTACAAGTGCCTTTGAATGGCAAATTCGAAATCTCCAGGGAAAATAACCATATGTACGAGTACGAGTACCATGGTCATATGGGTCATTTCATGACTCTAAATGGGTACAATTGAACTTTACTCCTTTTAAAAAATGAACTTTATTCCTCTTGAAAAAAAGCGACGCCTATACCTGGCGCTTCGCCGCAGGTAAAAATGGAGGTACTCTTAATATCTGGTGTGGTGATGCGAGCACTCTCAGAAAGGAGTGGTTTTTTTTTCCTTTAATCTGGATGCAAACAGTTTGGCAGAGAACTGACAAGCTGAGATCGCAAACTAGATCATTTACCTCCTTTGGGGAAAAAGGATGTGGAGCATCATCGTAAAAAAAAATCCTTCTTCTTTTTTCATTTTCTTCAACACGGGAGGAATCTTGGTCACTAATGTCGAAATTCTCTAAAGACAGGGACTGGAATTTCATCACATTGAGCTACTGGACAACGTGCTGATTGAAGATCAGAATACTTGAGGCTGTTCCGGTTGTTTTTTTTGGTTATCCCAGTAAAATCAATAGCGTAGAAGTAACAGTGAGTGGCATGGTTTGTTGGCTCCCTCCAAACCATGGGAATTCCAAACTTCAGACAACTCTTCATGCTCTTGTTCCAACAACGCACATACTCGGTGCATGTCTTCCATACCATGTGTGGTTTCCAGTTTCACTAAGTTTCATACCAAAACAAACATGGTAATCACGCTTTATGAAACTTATGACTGGATTCCCATTAACAACAACGGTATATTCACCGCAGATGTATCAAAATAGATCGGGCTTATTTTTGAAAGATCTTCTGGCTGAATCCATTTCATTCACCTGCTAAAGAGAAAATATCAGTTAGTCAAAAATTGCCGATGTAAATTCTTCAGAGTTCGTTTAATTAAATATATAAGAACAAAAAATTGTATTATATAAATAAAAATACCCGCACATTAAAATAAACGTTAAAAAAATATCATGTGGCGACAAATCATAAAGTTGGCCTGATTGAGCAAACCCAATGGATTCAGTACATCAAAATTGTCCTAAAACAACTTAAAAAACTTAGAAACTAAATTTGGTGTTGGCCAATGTTCCCTGTGGACCGGGTGAAGAGCAGCGCCAAGTTTGGTGGAGGAAGCGTTATTGTGGGGCATAATTTCGGCGGAAGGTACTGCTCACTTATCCGCTTGCAGGGCAGGGTGAATGCCCAAGTGTAGAAAGAGCTACAAGCACATACTGTGCCCGATATGAGAGCCACCTCTGCCCAACCTGCCAATGTTTTATACAAGATAATGCACTTTGCCACACGGCAAAGTTGAGGAAGAATTTCCTGGAAGTGTCATGGACTGGAAGACGCTAAGAGAGAGAAGTAAGGAGAGAAACTCAAGCACCGTCGAACAACTTTGGGAAATACTGCAGGAGGAATGGTGAAAAATAACACCAGAATAATGCCTACGGTTAGTACGCTACTGTAGCAGAAGATGTCGGTGCTTAATTGATAGTAAAATTCTACATACCAACTACTAATATATTGTAACAATCAAAAATAATTTGTTGAATAACTTATAACATTGTACCTTCTTCATCTACGTCTGTTGTGGTATCTGTCAGGATCATTTTGACCACCATATTTTTGGAATAAAAATGTTCTTTAGTACTTAACTTGCAGTTTCATCTATCCTAACATGTACAATGTACAACTTATAGCTATGTTTATTATTATTATAATTATTATTATTATTATTATATATATATATATATATATATATATATATGAATATATATATAATTTATCACCATTACCATTATTACCATTATTTGGTTTGAAACTATTGTAAGTTTTGTGGACACCTAAGTGCCCGAATCATTATTGCCGCTAACATATATATATATATATATATATATATATATATATATATATATATATATATATATATATATATATATATAGGGTGCGGTTAGTTTACCCTAGGAGTCGCCCTAATCAGCATCACGAAAGATCAAGTTTCAGTCACCCGTTTCTAGCTGATCTAAAAAGATCCATTCGAAACAGTAGCTTGATAATTTGACCTCTCGAAGTTTTTCTGATAAAAAAAACCAACTCTTCCGATGGTGCATGTTGAAACCATTGAAGTCATTTACAAGGGGTCAGATCGATTTTCCATGATTCTCTGGATTTTTTCCTGTAATTTTTCCACAAATACTTGGGCACTGATGGTAGTAGAACCATTTGCATGTTTTGGATCCCTTTCAACAGCTTCATCTCTTTTTAAACTTTGACAACGAAAGATTGGGTAGCTTTCAGAACGCGAGCAATCTCCGTATCATTATGCTGAGCTTTTATGCCAACTCTGAAGAATAAGTTTAAAAAAATAGTAATAAGAAAGTTAAAGCTATTTAAGAAGGTGTCCAAAATGCTGACGCACCATATATATATATATATATATATATATATATATATATATATATATATATATATATATATATATATATATATATACATCGAGTGACGCGAAAGTAACTTTTACCATTGAAAAAAATTTAAGAAGCTGATTTTGTTGACTATTTGAATAATAATTTCATCTTAGTTTGGTTATGACTTGTTTTTTTATCAAAGTTATTTCTAATAATTCTTTTATAATATCAAAAAACAAAATGGTGAAGTTCAGAAATAAATATAAGTATCGAAATTTTGTGAATTTTTTAAAACCCAAAGAATTACAAATGGTGAAGTTCAGAAAATTTATTTTTATATATCTTTTTCTATAACTATATTTTAGCAACGTGATATTTTTAAGGGGAGGGGGAATTTAGTTTAGAGTTCCTTTTTTAAAATTATTATAATTGGCGAAGTTCAGAAAATTTCTAAAAATTTAACCATAGCTGCTTTTTTTTTAGATTTTAAATTTTAATCTTAGTAGCGAAGACATTGCCTGGTCTCCTAATAATTTACTCTTGATTTTATTTTTTCAAACCCCTTCTAATATCTAGGCCTAGAGGTAAGAAAATCCTTTTATGGGAATTCTTTTGATATACGGAAAAAATAAATCCTCAGAGCTCTTTTTTTCATCTAAATTTGCTTTTATATACGACCCCCCCCCCAAAAAAAACAAAAAAAACAAGCCCTTCCTTAATTTTAAAACATTTTCTGAACTTCACAATTTGTAATTATCTTTGTTTTAAAAAATTCCAAAACATTCGATAATCATATTTATTTTTCTCTGAATTCTTAGAAAGAACTTTTATAAAAGCCTCAAATATACAAAAAACCAACCCGTAGTTCTCTGTTTCCGAACTGTAAAGAAAATCTTAGAAAGAACATGGATTAAAGAGCTTCAAACATACCTAGGTGACTCACAAGCTAAAATTAAAATTGTTGCAAAAATCGAATTTATAAAATATAGTGTTGTTGATGATATCCTTCAAATGCCAACCAAGTGTAGGCCATGAATGGTCTTTTGCAGTCTCCTTCTTTTCTTATGTTTTTATGTTCTTAATAATCATACACAATCTTGCCCCCTTTTTGCAGCATTATTTATCACTTTGCTCAAAACTTTTGGGTTATTCTTTGAATTTCTTTGATGATGTTTTCATTTAAAGATTGGTGATTATGGGTTTTATTAATGTAGACCTTTTCTTCGAGGTATCTCCACAAGAATAAATCCTTTGCGGCTAAATCAGAAGATCGCGGTGGCCACGAAATCAATCGACCAGGAAAGGCAGTTCTAAGCATTGTCATTGTCTCTCTTGCTGTATGTGTTGTGGCCCCATTTTGTTGGGACCACATATCCTGCATATCTTCCACTTGTCGTAATAAATATTTTTGATCATTTTCTGTAGTTTTCTCTTGTAATTGTCACAGTTGTGCCATGAGCACCTTCAAAAAAGTAAGGGCCAATTGCTCTTGAATTTAATACGCTACACCAGACTGTAGCATTCTACAAATGAATTGGAAGTTCGTTGGTTAGCTCAGTATTTTGAGCGTTCCAGGATCTGCAGTTTTGCTTATTGACGTGTCACTGAGATAAAAATTAGCCACATCAAGCATAAAGAGGCGTAAGATATTTTTTTTCCCTCTAGAAATGCCTGTGTAAAATCTACTCGTTTTTCGAGGGTCTGCTAAATATAAGTGATGGGTTGATCCAATTTTATATGGATAAAGTTTCAAATTTTTACCCGAAATACGCTCTAACGATCTTCAAGAAATTTCTAGCTGTCTGGATTGCATCCTAGTCGACTTTCTTGGTTCTTCAACAATGAGGGAAACACACTGAATACGATCTTAATTTCACATTGATTGATCTCTGTTTACCAGAAAGTTTTTTATCGGCTGTTGACCCAAATTGCGTAAATCTTGATATTATGGCATGAATGTAAGGTTTTGATGGAATCTTTCGCGTAATAAAAATTATTATGAAATCTTTCTGAACAGCAATTAATGATCCGCCATCTCTGAAATGAAATTCTACAATTCATGCACACTTTTTTTTAGTGTAGCTTGAATCACATAGCTTTTGTGAATCACATAGCTTTTGTGAGTAATATATCACCCTGTTTTGTAACATAGATACTTAAAAAAAAATCTCCTAAGCTTCCTCTTTTATTTGCATTATCCTGCAGGAGAAGGAAAAAGGTGTTTCCGAGTACTTTCGAACTTTATTCAGTGCTTTATCAAGGATAACTAGAAGAAAAATTAATAAAACAAGGTTATATATAAAAGAAAAAAAATTAAAGCACCAATGAAGAAGTAAGAGGTGGGAAAAAACACATCAAGATTTACCGGTAGCAGGTAGCAAGGTCAAACAAAGTGTGGGTAAAGGTAAAGAAAAATCCAGGGACAATAAAAAAAATAACGAAAAAATAAATAGCATAAAGAGGAAGATTGGGGGTAACTTGAGAACAGCAAATGGAGGGGCAAGGAGAGACAGAAAGTAATTAAACAAAGTGTGTCGTGAGTTAGCCGAGATTATATATATATTTATTTTATTTATTATGATTAATAAAAATGAGTAGTACGTTCGTACTTCCAATGATCGCTTCAGGATCGGTCTCTAAGAGCGCTTTTCTTATCTTTATTCTATTGAATACTGCCAACGCAAGTCGTTCAAGGATAATTTAAAAACTTCAATCAAAATAGACTTTTACTGAACATTAATCAAATCACACAAAATTACTATATACACGTACAAGATACAAATAAAAAAATGTTTTTTAAGTCCCTCTATCAATAATCGGTTCTTGGTGCCTTTACGGGAGAACAATTTACTTTAAACAACTTCGTATTTAAGATATACAAATAATCTACTTTAAACGATCACAGGGACATAAAAATAGGGTAGCTTACTCACATTATATAATGGTGTTTCAACCAGAGAATCCCAACGAAATACCTTCATTCGATTCTTGTCCTGGGAGACGTTGAAAGGAAGATTTCTTATTTTCTCAAGAGATGGCGTTATGTTGAATGAGGGGTGGGCGAGTGACGTCACACATGGAATTCGAGTAGTCGAAGTAGAATCAAAACAAAAAAGGCCAATGATTCCTTGGGTTCGTCGGACGTTGGTGACCTTGAAACGGTTTTCTTCAGATGAGCGTGGACTATGTTTGATGTTTTTTTCTATCTAGTTTGGGGTTGTCAAACTCAGATAGAGTAAGAATAATTGACGATCTTTGAGTACTCGAGCTGTGTCAAGAGTGTTTGTAGTTTAGATCCTTTGATGATCCTTGGGATCGAACTGTGCCGAGACTACTTGGAACAATCTGATATTGTCCAAGAAACTGCAAGTCTTTCTTAACTTGCAGTGAAACTCTCTACCGGTGACTTCTCTATCTCTTTACGAAAACGAAAAAGACCCCGTTTACTCCTGTCGATCTGTTTTATACGTTAATTACCCCCGCAGGGTAATGGGAGGTGTAGGGGACTCGCAAGGTGAGACCTAAGGGAGGTCTCCCATTTTGGTGTCTGTTGTTTCTCTTACCTCGGCATTTTGAAATTAGGGAAAACCGATCCCTATTGATCCGAAAGAAGTGTGGTATCATTTCTCTCGTACTTTAGTGTCATGTGGTTCTGAGGATAGCGTAATACGAGGTAGATAGTTTGCATTTTTAACTTTCGTGTTTATAAATAACCCCTCGGCGGGTCGGAATTTTGCGTCGAGGTCAGGAATCTGTCTCCTAAATTTACAATTTTGTCCGTTCTTGCATGTTACGGGAGACTGGTTAGAGGGGCACAGGAAAACCCAGGTGGCCTTTGCTATTACTTCATTATTTCTCCTCGCCATGGGGGAGGCCTCGATATATACGAGTATGTACACTCGCAATTTCTTAACGGTTTTTGTTTGACTCCTAAATCTCTACAAAGTGTTTAAATACAAAGACAATGAAATATTTAAAATAACCAAACTGACTACGCATAATTATGAATATTAAACTAAGAATATTAGTACACACTTATTTCTCTAAGAATAAGTTTTTTGATAACAGGCTCAATTAGAGAAAAGCCACGGAAAATGCTAAAATTATCGGAATGGCTTGTAAAAGCATTCAACAATATTTCTTTTTATAACATAATTGGAGAGTCAAATAAATTTAGCTAAATTCCAGTTAATTATATTGTAATTCTTGGACATATGAACAAAAATTGCAGTATTATTTTCATCTCAACGTATATTGTTTTCATGTTGATTGATACGGAAAGATTTGCTTGTTTGTCCAAAATATATACTCCGACAGCTAGCACACCCACCTATATTTTTACATGCATTGTAAACAAATATATTCTTGATACTAGTTTTTTTAGAAGACAGGGAAGGTTCGTAAAGTAATCGGAAAAGGATAAAAACAAGACGTTTTTAACATTAAATGGGATAGTAAGTTTCGTATTATAGAACGTCTGTTTAGCAGAGAAAATACAATTTAAAAGAAAGGTATAGAGGTAACATACTCGTAATTTATGGCCGATCTTAAAGATATTATAGAATTCCAGAGCCATATATTCAGGGTCCATAACACGCAAAGCCGTAGAAACATAGAAGAAAAAACAGAGCGTTTAACTTTGGAACTATGAGTAGAGTTAAAAATGAATATAAGAGTTTGAATTAGTAGGTTTGTGAAAGATGGAATATTTAAAAAGAGTCTGGGTTCTATGAATTAAAGAGAAAGGGAAAGGTTCTGCTTTTTCAATCTCAAGGGTAAAGTTAATAGAAGGCACGAGTGAATTAAGTTTAGTAAGAAAACTGTTTCTATCTTTAGAATTAGGCGAAAACCAAATAGCGTCATCAATGTACCTATACCAAAAAATAGGGAAATCAAGGATAGTAGAGAAGAGTTTTGTTTCAAAGAATTCCATATATATATAAGTTAGAAAGAACAGGTCAAAGTCAAGTCCCTCATAGTTAATCCAAACTTTTGAAGAAAATATTTACTGTCGAACGAAACCCTAATTTTGGGGGGTACGAAGAGAAATGAGACTCATTAAAGTAGTAGCAGGTAGAATAAGGTCAGCATTGCGCAATTTATCATTAAGAAAATTGAAAAGCTCTTCAACTGATACTATGGTAAAGAAAGAACAGACATCGAAACTAACAAGGGTAAAATTGGCCAATAGTGAATGGCATTGACCCCGTAAAGGGCGCGGCGATTTGCCATCCTGACCGCCGTGCTGACGGGACTCAGCGCCCCGTCCGACCCGAGCTTAGCCTCTTTTCCTACTTCATAACTTTCCCTACAACCTCTCCCACAACTTTCTCTGATCGGCCTCTAATTTCACAAGGTAGGCGCCAACCAGCTTCCTCTCACTCAACCATGCCAGATCGTGGCAGTAGCGCGGGCTACTGCAAGGGGTGATGGC
The DNA here is from genome assembly GCA_963969495.1 of Ceratothoa steindachneri. NCBI lineage: Eukaryota > Metazoa > Arthropoda > Malacostraca > Isopoda > Cymothoidae > Ceratothoa > Ceratothoa steindachneri. The sequence continues at coordinate 88,216,804 of OZ018327.1, forward strand.
GTATGCGCTCCGTGCTACAAAAAGGGTCGCCATGCCCAATGATGGGAAATTAAAAAGAACCCTCCATCTCCTTTCCCCTCTACCACAATCGGAGCTGCCCTCGGGCAGCTCCACTCCAGAGAAGGCTTACTCCTCTCCCATGTCTACGGGTGCAGGGACCTACCTTTTACCCCTTTCTTTGGAGACTCCCTTGTGGGACTCCCTCTTACTAGCCACGGTCTCCAATTTAATTTCCAAGGGGACTGCCAAGAAAGCACGCAGGCGGCCCAAAGAATGACGCTCTCGGTGGGAGCGCCTCGTTAGGGCCAACCCCCTTAAGAGGGAAAAGGATGGCATAGCCCGTCGGTCAGTGCCCCCTAACGTCCTGTACTCGTGCGTGCAGAATCTAAAACGGGTCACTATACGTGCCCTCTTCTCCTCTGCGACTGGTCCTGGTTCGCCGGCCGAATATAATACAAATGGTTCCTAGAATGGGATCCATAGTCTTTAGGGGGATGGCCACATGGAGGCCCAACAAAGGATGGACATGGTCCCTGAGGTGACCCGGCCCCAGACAGTAAAATCTTTCATGGGGTCGAACACGGCCTCAGTGCCAAGCACCGAACCCAAGTCCGCCCCTGTTCAAGTTTCTTCTCAGACGACTCGGTCCTACGAAGATCCGCAAGGAGAGGAGGGAGTTCCTCCCCTGGCTGGTGCCCCTATGACAGCCAAGACCTTCTCCATTTCAGGCTGAGGCCGGTCTATCTGGCCTAGGGGCAACTACCGGTGGAGGAGAGTTGCGAGTTCATTTCCCACCCTCATTTCCTAAAAAGAAAAGGGAAAAAAAAGACAAAAAAGACAAAAAAAAACCGGGGCTCCTCTCCTTCCGCAGAAGCCGCGGGGACGGACGGGTCTGCTGCCATTCCAGTAAGCGACCAAGCCAAGATTGGCACGTTCGGCCCTTTGCTCTCATGGTGGGGAGTCCTAGACTAGGACTAAAAGTGCGCAGAGCAGAGCTTCGATTACATCAGGGCCCATCATTCAGAGGCTACATGGCGTTTTCGAGCCCACTGGCTTCAAACACTTCCTCGTTATTCGCTCCACTGATGTCAGCATGTTGGCTAAGGGCAACATGATCCATCAGAGGAGAGCTTTAGAGAGCGTGATTGGTAGAGAGCCGAAAGTGACCCGTTTCTCGGAAGGTAGCCATATGGCGAATGCATCGAATCCATCCGAAGCGGCCATGATTTGTGCCATTCGGAACCTTGATGGTACGCCAGGAAGTGTGACGCGACACTTTACCATGAACTTTGTGAAAGGAGTAGTTTATGTGAGGTAACTTGTGGACTACTCCATAGATGACATCAACTTAGAACTGACCGACCATGGGGAGGTCAAGGTCGATTGTGTGATGAGAAAACAGGGAGGTGACTCGAGACCCACCCCTACACTCTTCGTCACGTTAGACTGTGATAAGCTCCCTGCGTCGGTGCGTGCCAGTAGGTACCACTCCACGTGAAAGTATTAGAGCCACTGCCACAGAGGTGCTACCTATGCCACCGCTTCAGCCATACAGATCGCTCCTGTAGACGTGCAAAGTCGGGGTTACCCGAAGTATGTGGCTGGTTCATTTTTCGCTGCTAGGTCATGGGTTTTAATATTAGTGTAATTGGGTAGCAGACTTTCTTTTATGCCAAAATTCCTCGATCCTGAAGTCTATGAACATAGTTTACGAGTTTACCTTCCCGAATGAAGACTGTATGCTTGTTTATCATCTACAAGCTGAACTAAAAAAGATATAAAATATATATATATATATATATATATATATATATATATATATATATATATATTTATATTAGAGGGATGAGGGAGAGCGAGAAAGAAAGATAAAAATATAGGAAAGGGGTAGATAAAAGTAAAAGATCCCTGGTGAAAGAGCACCGCAGCTGATAGTTATAGTTGACTTAGGTGTTCTTCTTGTCTTTCTACTTTTATCTAGCTTGATGTTCTCAATATTTTTTCTTGCTATTGTTTATATGTTTAGCTGGATTTCTTTTTTGTTGTATTATATTCCTTATTTATGGTAGTCAAGCATTTGTAGATGTTCTTTGTTGTGTCTCGCGTTGATTATACTTATGTTATGTTAAGTGTTCCTCTTTTGTTGATTGTTTGTGTTCTGCAAATTGTTTAGTTCTTGTATGTGCTTGGTTTAAGTATAGATCCTATCTTCATATATTTCAGTCTGTCTTTTGGTACTTGTAAATTGTCTCGTCCTTCTGTTTCTGATTTGTAGGGGAATGTCTATGTGTCTTTGTAGATCTTCGGTTGCTATGCACCTTGAGACTTTCTCCAAGTTCTTTCTAGCTCTTGCATGTAGCTCGATGTTAATTGGGGTTAGTTGGAGCTCTTGGTGCAGTTCGCTCTGCCTCCTCCATTCCCTTCCCCTAACTACTGATTAGAAATAGTGCCTTGTTCTGTACTCTTTAGAGTAATCTCATGTGTGCTCTGGGACTTGTGTTAATGGGTATTGATTGGTGGAAACAATAGTTTTGACCTTATGAATGTATTGTAAAATTTTGAGTTTTTTAAGCCGAAGAGCTTGCTCGAGTTTACTTTTGTTCGCGCTACTGTTTGGGTAAAGTGGATAAAGTAGACTTTTCTACCTATCTTCAGTCCCAATACCGACCTTTCTCTTCCGTAAGGAATGTGAACACCATTTAATTCGACGTTGTCCAGTTTCCTTCGGAATAGCGGTATCACATTGAACTTATAAGGTTTCGTTGCGATCTTCCATCTCATTTTACATCTGTAAATATTGGATTTCTCCGAACATAGTTTGTGTCAGTAAATCGGAATTTCTGAGTGGGGCAGTGATAATCTGAGAGATGTCGCTGGCGAACTGGATGTAAAGTGTCTCCTCCCTGATCGATTTAGGAAGGTATATTGGGTAAATGCTGTAGAGAAGAGGGCTTAGGCACCCTGTGTGCGGTACGAGGGCAGTTAGCTCAAAGTCTAGTTTGAATATTCTTTAATTTGAATGTAGAGTTTCTTCTCCGTTATTTAGTCACATAGTATATTTTATAGTCTTATGTTTAGTCCTAGTTGTAGTATTTTGTATTGTAGTACCGTACTTTATTTTTGTCAGATGCCTTTCTGACGTCTCTGAGCACAAGGTCAGCATACCTGTTCTGACTCGCAAGCTTCGCGTGCTTCTCTGTGATGGCTGTTAGCGCTGTGTTAGCTCCCTACCTCTTCTGAATTCATGTTGTTGGTGGTTATGGAAGTTATTCTCCTCCATGAATGCATAAACTCTGTTGGCAATCACCTTTTCAAAGAGCTTGCCTGTAAATTCTAGGAGGGAGATGGGCCTGAATTTTGTTGGGAGTCACGGGGTTTCCCATATTTTGGAATGAAGATCATTTTGGCAATCCTCAATTCGTCCGGAAACTAGCAAGCATTTGGGCACTCATTCATAATTTTGATGTGCCCCTCCATGATGTTTTGTGGGTGTTTAGAAAGTTAAGTTTTATCAGTCTAAATTTTCCTGATGCTCTTTGTCTAAGTGAAAATAGTGTCTGTAAGTTCGTCTTTTGTTATCTTTTTACCTTACCCCTCCATTTATCTGCCCGCGGGATGTGTTATTAAATTGGGATGTATTATCTAGTTCTTGATCTAGATTCTCGTGTATGTAGTCTTTAAAGTCTTGTTCGAGGCAGTCAAATTCTTCTAGGGAGATGGTGAATACCTCCTTCCAGAAATCTCTCTCTGAATGATTCTTCCACTTCTGTATCGTTTTCTAGTTTAGTCCCGCCATCCTTCTTCAGATAAATATTTATGTCCAAGGGTTTACCTTTAAGTCTGTTTATCGCCTTCCAGAACATCTTGGGATCCGTCCCTGCGTCAGTTTTGTCAATGAGGTTGTTCCACATAGTCTCCTGTTTCGTAATGCGTAGCGTCATTTTTGTTCTTAGTGCTCTTAGTCGTCTAAACTTATGAATATCTCTGTCCGTTCCTCCGAGTCTAATGTCTTCATACATTCTTTTGTATTCTTCCGTAAAGTCATCCATGTCTTGTGTCCACGCTGGTGCTTGAAACTTATTGAAAACTATTTTAGGTACGGTTTCGTATTCTGCTTCCACCACTTTCTGGCTTATTTTCGCCAACTCTTGGTCGATTTCCTGCAAAGTCGCTTATTCGAAGGATTGGAGCACGTACCGCCTAGCAGATTTCTGTACTCCCCCCAGTTAGTTCGGGGTAAGCATTTCCTCTTCTTTGTAGGTACTTGGACTGGGCGTGAGGAAACTGTGGTTTTAATGGCGACGTGCTCCCTTGAGATCAGCGGGCCGAGATGATTGTAATAATTGTGTGGAAACTTCACGTCGGGTGGGGGGGGGCACAGCGGTCGGTGATATGCGTGGGGAAGTCAGCCTTGGTGAGGAATACGATGTCTATGTCTAGGATAGTCGTAAGATATCTTACTTTTTTGTTCGCGGCTCCGGTGTACCCGGAGATTTAGCATCGGGCATTGAGGTCTCCTCCAAAAATTACTCACTTGCCGTGTCCACTTAATTGCAAAAAGGTGTGTAGTGGCAAGTAGTCGTGTCTTGGGGGTTGATATACTGTGAACATCAGCAGGGGTCTCAAGGTAGATTGGTCTTCAATGGACAGATACGATTCGTCCATTGAAGGTAGCTCTTATTGTCAAGTCCTCTTCTCACTGCATTGGCAAGACCATCAAAGCATTCTTGACTGTGGGTTTTCGTCAGTATGTTATATGTGACAACTCTTTAGTTAGTCAGTCCATGTCGTCCGATAAGTTGTTCCTTTCGTTGTTCTTCGGGATTGAGGGGGTGGGGTGGGGGGGGAGGTCTGCATTTTCCAGATCGTTTCTTTTGAAATTCTGTGTTCGTGATGGTTGAAAAGGAATCTTGGTTCAGCCGATTCCTATCTCGCAGAGGAAGGCTTCTTCAACCATCCTCTATGGGATGTTTCCGCTGTAGTCCGATTTATAGATGCCTCTTTTTATCCTCTCACTTATATCTCTGTTTGTCTTCACTGCATGTGGGAGGGGGAGGCTTTTACCGATGCGTTTATTTTCAGGCTGATCTTTCTTCCCTGGTACATATGGCGATGTTCCTTGGATATTGAGGAAAATCTCACCCACTGTCGGCTGGAGGATCTTTTGTTGTGGGCTCCCTGTCGGTTGGGTGGGTTCATTTCCGTTGTAGTTTCAGTGGTGGCTGCGGATTCTGCTTGGGCAGCTTATTCAGTTGGTTGTGGCTGTTGTTCTTGGTGGTTGTCAATTGTAGGGGGGAGCATTGCTTCATTGTTCATGGGTACAGGTTTGGGAGGTTCCAGTTGGATCCATAGAACGTCCTCTAAGGTGGAGTTCTCGTGGAACTATATCTCTTGCATCCGATTCCTGGTCAACATTTGATTTAGTTCCTTCGAGAACGAACCCAGATTAGTCAAGTTGGAAATATGTGCATAATAAATGCAGCACATAATATTAGTTGATTGTATTTTAATGTACATTTAAGGGGGTTTCAGGTTATGTGAGCGCTGCATTCTCAACTTTGGCGTAAGTCCTGTGTGACCTTTCCTCTCCCTCTGATTTTTTTTGTAGTTGTTTTCAAGTTATTGCATCCATTTTTGTTGGGCATGACATGGCCTTAGCCCCGTGTTTACCGCTACGGTTCACGCATTTTCTTGTATGCTATTGCAATCTCACCAGATATTGCCGGTTTGACCGCACATAGAATATAAGTCGTGGGTGAGCGAGTATATCCTGGTCGTATGTTGATAATATTTATAGCATCTGAAGCAAGTTTGGATCTCTGTGAACTCTTTCCTTTCGATCTGATCTGGGCAGACTTATACGCAGGGTGTTTCCCGTCATGTTGTCATGTCGTACATGTGTCTGAAGCCCCTAGCGTGTGTAAGTAGAGAGAAGGTTATAGTGGGAGGAAAGGGAAAATTTTTCCATTTTCACTTTAGCTGTCTTTTAGTGTGGACTTTTCCGGTGATTCTTCTTCTTCTTCTTTATTGGCGTAATCCTATTTGGCACTGGCACTTTGTTGTTAAGCTTGGTACATTGATTATCTTTGCACGTAGCTTATACTAAAACCTTTTCCACTTAAACGGAGTTTTCTGGAAAAATATTTTGGCGTTTCACAAACTTAAGCTTGGTGCTTTAGCCTTTACTTGAAGTATAGTTAACGCAAGAGAAATAAATATCACAAGCAATAATAACACTAGGCAACAAATTTTAACTTTTTGTTTGTTACAGACAGGTAAATAAGTGTTTCTAATTAGTTCGAGGGCGCTGAATCCGAATTTGAAAAACAAAATTCTCTAACACGTCTAGATTTTGTGTAATGACCCCAACCCCACCCCTTTCGCTATTTGTTCCGATTAATAAATAAAAAAAAATTATTTGGTATTTTTTTAAATTTTTAAGCAAAAATATTTTAAAAGTGGCTTAGGTAAGACAGTGTACATCACTGGCGAAGTTACCCCCCCCCCTCCCTCCCAAGTTATGAAGATTTATTGTATTGATTAAGTTTGTTATGCACTTAAAGTTTAAAGAAACTTTGCTTTAAGCCTTCTCGTTTTCTTTTGTGAGACATCAAAGTTTGTTTTTATAAAGACCAGCAATAATCCCCCATCATATTTGGATTAAATTTTCCTTGGTAACTCCTCTCCATAACCAAAGGTTTTGATGAAATGTTCACTATGTTCATCACTAACCTCTCCCAGATTATCAGGAAGAAAATCGAGATGAAAATGCAGAAAATGCATTTTAAGTGACATTCTACATCCCATCTTTTCATAGGCTTCCAGCATATTGTTTACTATTTCTCGGTAATTTGGAGATTTAAAATTGCCAAGAAAGTTTTAAGTGACTTCCACAAAGGATGTCAATGCTTTGTGTTCCTTTTCCTTGTAAAACAAAGTGAAGGAATCATCAGAAACAACTCTGCGAATTTGTGGTCCAGTAAAAACTCCAGCTTCTATTTTTGCATCAGTTAATGATCCCTTGAATTTGTTTTTCAAATATTGAAAGCCTTCACTTCTTTGATCCATACCATTTACAAAAATTTTCATTAACCCTAATTTAATGAGAAGAGGTGGAAGATGAACTTATTTTGGCTCTACTAGAGCATCATGCTTAACATTATGTTTGCGAACAATGTGTTATTCTCTGGTTGGCCATTCTCGCTTTTCATAGTGATTTGAGGGCTCACACCATATCGTGAGAACAGCAAATGGCATTGCTTTCCTCTTCCCATTTAACCAAGCTGTCAACATTGTGTTACACTGCGTGCAGCAAATATGAGGGGCCAAATCTTTATCTTGGTCCCCTACTTTGCATCCAAAATAGTATCTGTAAGCTTGCTTTATCGTTACTGCTGTTTCTATTTTTCTTCGTTGTGCCACTGGTGTGAATTTCCCACAAACATAACAAAATATGTTGGGGCTGTTTACGCATCCGCGTCTACAACTTGAAGTCATGGCAAGATTTCAAATACTAACTTGAGCAAATTTTGCTCTTATCAGAGCAAAATTTTTATAAACGCGTTATCTTCTTTACAAGTTACCAGTTATCAGTAGCAGAAAATTGATCACAAATAAGTATGTATTAATCTAAAATTCTGAACAAATCTGAAAAAAAACCCAGTAATTAGAATTCAATGATATTTGAGCTTCAATATAGTTTACTTTATTTATATTAAAAATGTCAATATATATTGAATATATATATATATATATATATATATATATATATATATATATATATATATATATTATTTATTAATATATTAAAATTGCATATTGGTAAAATATTGAGCAAAAGTGTGAAATGGCTTGAAAAGGAAAATTCAAATTACACAAAAACTAGACCTGATATGCAAATTCTAAAGACAAATTTGTAATCAAAGCCTAAAATTCATCTAGAATCACCTATTTTCTGCTCTGTAACAAAAATCTGTTACACAGTGTAATTAATCATTTCATACCCCCAAACTCTTCACGCGATGAGGCTTATTTAGTGATATAACTGGGTGTGGTCACGCCAACCTCCTCAATACCGACAATTTTATCACGTCGCAATAAAACCCCTTTGAGTATATTGGTTTTCAAAAGAATAGAAATAAATAATTAGGCATATAAATACCAATTTTTATGCCTAAATGCTTGTGTTAAAGACAACTATGCTAATATTAAACTGGCATGCACGCATTATATAATATCTATAATTTATCGACTTATTGACAAGATTATTCGATATTGGCGACCCATCTGGAGTACCCATTATCACGATAGCATTGCATTTCAAGAGTCGACGAAGCTTATTTATATTAAAATAAATACAAATCTGTCTTAATCAGGATTCGATCCTGCTACCTCTGGGATAAACTAGAAGGAAGCGGAAACACGGGATGGAAAAGAGAAGTTCCGAGGGATAGATATAAAATTCAATGTCAAGAAGTTTCGCACACGTGACGCAGGGAGTGAGATTAAATAACACTGTAAAACAGTGAAAAACAAAAACAGAAATGAGAAAAGCATTAGGGGAGGAGGATTACATGTGTAGATTTTGAAAATTCAACTTGTTTTACTGGGAACCACCAGTTTTATCTAATCAAGTATTTGAGTTGGATTCAGTGTTCTGTTACACATAAGAAACACCATGGCTTCGATTCCGTCTGCGCTCTTAGTTTATTTAAGATCCATGTGACTCTCTTTCTTTCTTTCTAGATTGCACAAAATACAGTGGCTATGAAAGGTTTGTTTGTGCAGGTTTGAACAGTTTGCCAAAGCGATAAAGTAGAATAGACCAGCATTCTTACACCTGAAGGAGAAATTTGCCAAATTAAGTGAACCAAACATGATTGAAGGACAATTCTTCGCCCCGTCCCCCCCCAAAAAAAAATTGTGATCCTCTATTTGATAATGATTTTCAAGCAGTGACGGATGATACAGAGTTACCAACTTGATATGCATTTGAGGGTTGTGTAATGGTCTTTTGGGACTTCGCAGATAGGAACAACTTTTCGGCATTCGTATATTTTTCTTTTCCTGAGAATGTAAGGTTGTGATGCACATAAAGGTTCCGGCAACACAGGAAAAACATATAGTAAGTGGACAAGGAAATAGAGTTTAGCCAAGTTAGCCGATTTTTGCTGGAATTTGATGCGAGACCAACCAGAGGTATTGTACAAACGAAAAAACAACAACAAATAAGTGACCAGATTTGCTCTAAATTAATTATTCATTGGTTATTTAGAGTCTATTTGTGATTGTCAATTTTATGGATTAATACTCGCACCTATTGAAAAGGACAAAAAAATTCGACTCTTTATCATGATAGCAATTGCGTGATAATGTGTGTGATAATGAACTATAACGTCCATGTCAATACGGTAATAGTAAGAATTCCTTAATCCTTTAGAAAAGTCTTTAGAAAACCCTCTTGAAGAGCGCCGAGCGCCACCTATACTACTAGGCTACCATCCATTTAAGAAGGAGTCTGTAAACGTTGGCGTTTGGCAAACTTAAACAGAAAACGAGAAATGGGAAAATCTTCTCATGGCTCTTCACCCACCATTCTTCTTACAGGGATCCATTTTAAGTCATGTTTAACAATATTATTAAATGCAGAGCTTGTTGAATGCAAGTCATTCTTTCTGATTGATATGTTTGGATTTTGAAGAAGCGCCATCCAAACATTTTCAATACTTTCTGCTGTTCTTATGATTTTCCTACTAACCGAACGACCTTTGTTTAGATTTAAGCATGTTCTTTCTTCTTGGTACTTTTCTCAAATAGCGGGCTTGCTTGATAGATGCTTATCAGGAAAACGTTACTCAAATAAATCTTGTACTTGTTTAATACTCCCAGTACTAATAAAGTTTGCGATAACAAATATTCTTTGATTTTTTGTTAACTGCGTGATAAAGGGGGTTTTCTGAAGTAGTCTTGTCTCTGATATGTAGAAACGATTTGTTTTACCATTGGGATTGGGATGTTTAAAGAGCCAAGTGATGTGAGAATAGATGTAGGAAAATTAGATAAAAGTATGTGTAATTTAGAGAGAGAAAAATGTGCTAGGTCATCTGGCAAACTGAGTAGCTGTTTTTTTTTTTTCAACATTTTAGTTCGTTTTGTATTTCCTCATTTTAGTGAGTTTTCACGTCCAAGCCTTTATTTTCTTAATCATTGCAGTTTTGCTATTACAGGAATACTTGCAAATACACTTAATCCTGTTTAGTTTCTTTCCCTTTCCGTTAATGAATTTGACTTTTAACTTATGTGTCCACTACGTTTTTTTCTTATTTATTTATTTTTGTCCAATTTGGATCTTTTTATTAAGTTGTACTTGTCTTATTTTTAATTTGTCTACTTCGGATCTTTTTGTTAATTTGACTTTTAAAGAATTAATTTCCATTGTAGTTTCTTTTCTTCAAGTATATTTTAGAGCAAGTTAAAGTAGTTAAATTTTTCATTTTATTCATGTTTAGTAGTTAAGCGTATATCGGTAGGATGTCTCTTTGCGTCTGCAATTGGCTGCTTTTAATTGCTTGTTTGAAGTATATGTTTAGGTAGTCTTCGTTTGGTATCCTCAGTTCGTTAGTAATTTCATCGGGCATACTAGTATTTTTATATTTTTCTCCATATAGCGATTGCGCGCTTATGAAGGGTCACGGTAAAAGGATCTATTTCATTTATCTCATGTAGCGATGTCGAGGGGAGTTGGTCCAAAATGGTCACGTTTGTAATAAAGCTCTCTGTTCTTCTCTTAGTGTTGAATTGCTTAAGGTATGTATAGGAATGACGGGATTTAGGAGTGGTCGTCTTACAAGAAGTAGGTATAAATTTCTCTTATTAGATTGTGATAGTAGACCAAATCGGAACAAGAGAACGGAGCATCTTTTTGGCTGCAGCGACTTTTTCATTATACCCTCTGGTTGTAATCTTTAGGCTGGGTACTTTTTCCTATTTAGATTAAGGATAATATTTTTTTTTTTACTACTACTACCTCCGCAGTCCTATTGCGTCCCATTGGTATCATCTTAAACTTATTGATGTTTGTCTTGATTTTATTTCTTTTTGTAGATGTTAAGATTCACATATTTGCCTCTTGTTTTGTTGGTTATATCGATGGAGTTATGATAGTCTCTCGTTACAATTAGAGTGATATCATCCGCCAACTATCGTAGTTAGGACGAGTGAGGTCGCTGGTATAAATTGCATACGGTGTGGGGCTCAAACCTCCTCCCTGTGGTACATCTGCCTCCAGGACAAAAAAATCCCCTTCGATACCGATTATACTTATCATCACTTTCGATCTGCAAGGTAATCACACACAATCTTTGTCACGTCATCCTCCATGCTTAGGTCGTTGATTTTTCTTTTCAAACCTTGTATCCAGGCCTTATCGAAGGCTGAGACCACGTCTATCAGCACTACATCTACTTTATCGCCTTTGGCCTTAGCAATAGCAACCTCTCAGTTATTAAGGCTAATGCTGTCTAAGTGCCGAGTTTTCTTCGAAAACCATGTGTTAGTCGTTGTATAACTCTTCAATTTCCAAAGATCTCCTGTGTCTGGTGTTCAGAAATTTCTCTATGAGTTTATCCATGAACTCTAACAGGAAGATTGGCCAGGAGATACTAATTGCTTTTTTTGTTTTTTCTGACTTAAATAGAAATATTATTTTGGGCTATTTTAGTAAATCAGAGAAGTGGCCAGTTTTTATGCATGCATTGAAGATGTTAAGTATTGTTTGGTTGATATTTGGAGGTGCATTTTTGTGATTCCCGTCATTCCCGGTGCTTTTTGTTTATTTTTATAAGACTGTTTCATATTCTTCAAGAGAAAATGGTCTGCCTTCTTACCGACCACGGGGGGTTCTGTCCACCAGATAGTGTGGTGTAAACTCATTACCCAGTTCTCTCAGCCTTGTAACTATTTCTTTCTCATAATATCCGTCAAATTATTTTCTTCGTTTTCCGCGTTGCTTATACTAGATATACTACTTCAACACTCTCTGAAATGATGTTCCACTTTTCTATATCTAGTAATTTCTTCTCTGTTGACCAATATGTTTATTTTCTCCATCGGGGAAGTTCCTCTCAATCTCATAAGCTGGAATCAGAATTTCCTCGGGTCACCTTCTGCGTCTATGTTGCCAATTATGCTGTCCCATGTCTGCTTATTTTTTCCATGATGAGTTGTTTGATTGTGTACCTTAATTCTCGCAACTCACCAGAGCGCTGGGCTATATTCCACCCAGGAGATAGTTTATCGATCAGCCTTCTTAATTTTTTCTATTATATTGTCAAGATGTTTGCAAATCTCCTCTAGCGAAGCGCCTTTAAGTTGATCTATTTGTATGTTGCTTCGATGTTCCTTGTATGTGTCCCAATTAGCTCTGTTTAAGCACCTTTGTTTGTGGATTTGATCCTGAATTGCTGATGTTGATATGGTTGTAGCCAGGCTGACATAGTCCGATGGTATATACGAGTAAGGGCTAGGTATTGAGAGCAAAAGTCGTCAAATCCTGGTCCTTCTCTTTGCATTATGTTCCAATTAATTGAGAGACTCATTGATTTTCCCGCTCAATTAAACGCCGTAATGTAACCTATCTCTCAAAAGTAGGCGTTGAGGTCTCTGATTAAGATGGTCGAGGAATTTTTGCAAAGTAGACGGATAAAAAAATTTAGGAATCGGAAATAAGAACGCCTTGGGAGTTGATAGCTTACTACCACCACGATTTTATCATAAGTCATCCCGATTTTTTAGTGCCAGGTATGACTCCTCCAGCCCTTGTATCTCTTGAAATTTCATAACTTTCCTTATCGCAATGGCAACGCCATCAAATCTCTCATTAGAGTTGTTAGCTATCAGTACCTTGTAATTTAAAATTTAAATGTGATATTTTCTTAAATCAACGTCGTGCTCAGATATTAGGATGATATCCGTTTGTACGTTCCTTATGATTTCGGTGTAAATTCTTTTTTCGTTTGTCCATCCAATAACAATGAGGGAAAAGATCTTCAAATTTCTAATATACCATATTCGGTTATCCATCTTTTAATTCCTATGTAACTGCTTTACTGCACACTCTCTCTGACTGGAGATCTTATTCTTCCACATCTTTTATTTTTAAACATCTCATGAGCGAAGTTAAAGCAGGACTCCTGGCGGATCTCAATTAAATCTTGTCTTAGAGCCGCAATCAAGTCAACTTCACTTATATCGACGTCATAGTCGTATTTATAATTCCCTTTATTAACTCCTGATATGATGTCTGCAGTTTTGAATATTTTCGGTACTAGTGCAGATGGTGATCCATATATCCTGATACATAGATTTTCTGTGGTTCTACAGGTTTTGGGGGGCACTGCATGATACACTGGATCGGTCTTTCGTTCACTTCCCATTTGCATATGTGTAATAGTGTCTTCGTATTTGGTCGCGGGATATACTTTAGGCGTGATCTCTGGACGGGGATCAAGATCTTGATATAGTTTCCTTCGTGGTTTTTATTTAGACCTGAAGCAACTCCCCTGTTGAATGATTGTGCGGGAACAACATTGGTTTGAGGCTGTTGTGAACCAACATCTTATTCATTTCAGTCAAATGGTTTACCAGTTTTATAATGTTGGCAAAGTGTGCGTGAATGATGCAGATCACCAAGTCTGGTCTCATTCCGGGTCTATCTGAAGTAGGGTCTTTTTCTGATCGGCGGTTCTTACTGCGTGTGCGTACGTTTTAGCACCTTTTTTTCTTTTTTCTTCTACCAAGAGCTTCCTTTTGTCCGCTATCGAGGTCTGTTTAAGCGGACAGGCTGTGAACGGGGTTCAATGCGGGTTACTACAATTAAGACACTTCTTATGCTGGTTTGTGCACTCTTTCCACGTATGTCCTGCGCCAAGCGCACTGCAGGCACACCTTTCTTTCGAACGGGCATTCTTTTGTGGAATGTATCTCCAAGCCATAACACTAAAAGCATACTTGGAGACGGACAAATACCTCACGTTCAATGCAAGATGCCGAAACCTTGGAGGTGAAAATGAGCAATCCATTTTCTGTTGCTTTATTCACCATCTCAGTTTTCTGGAATATACCACTGAAGAGAACATACTATTTTATGCTTTCTATTCGTATCAAAGCTACTTCAGATTTTCATTATTTCAATTCTATTTTTTTTGCCTCCACTAAAACCATTTGTGTATCAATATTGTAAGCGGAAATTAAGTGAAATTTTCACAATGGAAAGAGAAATAGTTGCTAGAAAAAAATTGCAGAATAAAACATCTCTAATAGTTTTTGAGTAATGCTAATAATTCAAACTTTGGTTAACTATTTTGTAGGTCACCTTATATATATATATATATATATATATATATATATATATATATATATATATATATATATATATATATATATATATATATATATATATTTATATATACAACCTAGGCCAAAATTATGTGGCAAGTATGAAAAAGTGAAGAATATGATTGAAACTCATTTATTTCATACTTGACATAATGCAAATAAAAAATTATGAGTATATTCTAGCAATAATTAATATTTGATGTGTCCTCCTTTTGCTTTTATAACCGCTTTTATGTTTTTGCATACTTGAGACTAATTTGTCACAGGTGGTTCGCTCAATTTTCTATCACTCTTCATGAATTTTGGCAGTTAATTTACTTTTTGAGGAACATTTGTGCACCCTCACTCTTGTGCCCAAGTGTGACCACTAATGTTCAATGCAGTTGAGGTCTGGAGATTGAGGGGGCCATTCCATCAACATCACCCCTTTCTTTTCAAACCAACCCTTCGAGACTAGATGTGTAGCATGGAACATTGTCTTTTTGGAAGATTTCATCATCTGGTATGTCATCATTAAAAATTTTACCTAAGGAGGGTTGATAAACCCGGTCTAACATGCTGGTGTAAGTGTTGGAATTCATTCTGCCCTTACAAGTGAACAACAATCCTGGACCTGAGGACGACATGCAGCCCAAACTATTATGCTGCCACATCCAAATTTGACATTTGGGACAACATATCTCGGATCATAAGCTTCCCCCCTTTTGGAGGAACATAAACAGCTTCAGGGGTTCCAAAGATCTGAGGAGAAATACAAATTTGACTCATCATTTTTGGTATCGAATAAAAAATTTGGTATCCAATAAAAATGTGTACAAACGTAATGAATTGGTTGAAACAACTTTAATCAAATCATCATCAGTACAATCTTCATGCGCTTTTGCCCAAGACAATCGCTTCTTCTTGTTCACCTGAGACACCCACGGTTTATTTCTAGCCTTACATCGTTTGAGCCCAACTTCAAAAAACCTTCTCACTGTGCGTTTTGATATCTCTTTGTTTGAGGATGCCAGAAACTCAACAGCTACACCAGAAGAGGATTTGCATATCGGCTAGGGATGTCCTTTTCAGCAACCGTTATCCCCTCGGAGTTGTACACCTGTTGCGACCTTGACCATCACGGTTTTTAAAAGAATTTCTCTCGTCGTACTTTATAATGGTTGTTTGGACACTATTTCTCGAGCATTTCAATTTTCTTGCAATTTTAACTTGGGATAATCCCTCTCTGCACAATGCTCCAAACTCTTTGAGCTTCATGAATCTGTTTGCTCGGAGACATTTTTAAAAAAATTGCCACTTGTAAGTTAACAATAAGATAATAACTGAAAAAATACGAACAAACGTTAGTATCACACATTGAATGGTAGAAGGTTGCCCCAACCACTTATGCACAATAGGCAAGGCAAGCACGCATTAAAGCGGTTATAAAAGCAAAAGGAAAACATATAAAATACTAATTATAGATTGGATATACTCGACTATTAATTATATTGTTTTCAATTATTTTGTGAATGAGTTTCATTCGTATTCCCTATTTTTCATGCATGCTCCATAATTTTGGCCAAGGCTATATATATATATATATATATATATATATATATATATGAGAAACACAAAATATCGCGTTGGTAGAGCAAAAAATGCAAAAATTACCACCGGAAAATGAAAGGCGTATTCCAAGTATTTTCGAACTTGCTTAGTTCATCACAAGAATGTGTGAACCGAGCCAAGGTTGACTTCCTCCTCGATAATGAACTGAACAAGTACGAAAGTACTTGGAATACGCTTTTCATTTTCCTGTGGGAATTTTTGCATATATATATATATATATATATATATATATATATATATATATATATATATATATATATGTGTGTGTGTGTGTGTGTGTGTGTTTGTCATAGAGAGAGAGAGAGAGAGAGAGCTCACCACGCGCTCGGGAGAATCTTCAATCTTCGTCCGCTATCAAAGCTCTGAATAAAACTTCCTCTCGACAAGGCTACCTCTTTCGCACGCGCTAAATTCTGTACAAAAATTCAGTATTTAGAGACAAAATTACGAAACGCACAAATAAATGCTAACTAGCAAGTGCGCACAAGTAAGAAACCGGTGCACACGAATACATGATGAAACTTGTATGAAATGGCTAATTCACGAATATTAAGCTTGATCTATCGTTACTTTATAAACTAATAGTCTAGATATGATCATATGAATACCACTAGAACGAAGTAGAAATACTAAATGCAAATATTAATGGTACAACTTACTGCCGTTGGGGTCCGCAATAGCAGGTAAATGAAAACAGAAGGATTACTTCGAAGCGTTCACAAGTGGTGGCAAGGGAGCAGCGCAGCAGCAACTTACCTCACGACGACTGGCTCTAAACTGGTGCGGCGCGTCACTTAACCGATATGAGACGCGTACGAAAAACTAAACTAAACACGTATTATACCTACTTTATACTTGTAAAATATAACCTTTTATTATTTATGATTTAATAATTAATCATTATATTTTACTTATTATATTATAGAGAAAATACGAATGTGTGAATTGAATAGAATAAAACGAAAAAATATTTACTTGAGAAAAATATAGAAAAATTTATGGCAGTCCCATTGCGATTATCCAATTAGTTTGGCGGGGGTTAGTTCGATTCGATTATCCGATTCTGAAATGCGGACTTCCGAATTGGACCCCCCATCTCTGGCATTTAATACTTATATGTTCTATGGTTAACCCAGGTATCGATTAAATACTTTTATCACAACCTGATATTAAAGGGGTCCAAATAAACCCTCACTCAATCTGTGGGTAAAACATTAATTTTAAGAAGAAATATAATATAAAATCCATTTTAATGTTAAAATAAACACTTTGGACCATATTAATATTGTATTTAATTAACAAATATACAATGAGTTAAGAAAATTAAGTTTAAGATAGACTGTTAAAAGTTAGCGCAATTTGAAGTAAATTTAGCCGGCATATTAAAATTGCATATGCTTAAAATCTACACAAAAATTTATTAAAATAAATAAATAGGATATAAGTTTATTTGTATTTATTACTACTATAACGTAATATAATTATTACTGCATTAATTAATTATTGCCTACACATAATATTTCTTTCTTAGTTTGTTGAAAATTACGATGATACCATACTTATTGTATTTACAAACAATTACATCATATAGGGAATTTGATTAATTATGCGTTTTTGTGCTAAAATGTGTATAACTCATAATTCTTCTCATTATTTCAATTGAGGCATATGAGTCAAAGGAGGATTGTTCTTGTTACAGAAGTTTTATCACTTGTCATATTTATCTGTCCTTCATTATCGTTCTTTTGTCTTTATCACTTGACTTGTCTTTATTTTTCCTAGATTTGCGATGGCTACTAGTGCTACTAAGAATCGGAAATACTATGAAGAGTATATTAATTACAGATTTCCATCACTCCTCGCTAATAGTATCGAGAAACCTCAGTTTGTACTGTGCTTCAAAGTTCTATGGAACAATTCAATGAAGCCTTAGTAAGTTATAGTAGCATTATTTGCTGCCCATCCATCCACAAACAGTTGAGAGAGACCCCAATTCCTTTCGGCGCTATGAAAGAAGGAAAGAAGTTTGGGAAAAACTGGGCGAGAGTAGTGCTTTCAGAAAATTGACATCAAGTGTACTTGAGGCATCATGCGAAGTTTGTCTTGAAATAGCAAAACAAAGGAAACCCCACACAATGTGTGAAACCTTAATCAAGCCATATGCTTTAAGGATGGTCAAGCGTGTGCTTGGAGAGGCAAGTGAACGAAAAATTCAATAAACTTTTTGTCACACGACATAGTGAAAAGGAGAATTAATGAAATGTCTATGACATAAAGGAAAAAGTGATACAGGAGATCCAATCGTGTCCAACATGTATGTTTGCAGTACAGCTGAATGAGTTGACGGATGTGAGTTCCTGTGTACAGCTACTTGTGCTTGTTAGGTATGTTTTCTTGTGATATATCACGGAAGATATAAGTTTTGTACACACCTTGAGATCAACACACACATCTGCAGATGTGATGGAAAAGATTTCTTCTTTCTTGAAAGCTATCAGGATTGTGGATTCTGTACAGATGGGGCTCCAGCGATGCTGGAATTAAAATCAGGGTTACAGAAGTGTCTGAAGGAAGTAGATCTGGATGCCAATGAGGTTCACTGTATGATCTATCGTTTTGCACTTGCGTTTAAAACTATCCCAGATGAACTTTGCAAGATCCTGAGGGCAGTGGTCAAATGTATAAATTTTGTGAAAGCTGGAGATCTGAAGTCTCCCTTTTTCCATAATCTTTGCGAAGAGATGGATTTAGAGCATAAAGTTTTCTTTTACTCCAAAGTGTGCTGGCTTTCAAAGGGCAATGTTCTGAATCGATTGATTCAACTTCAGAGGGAGGTTAAATTGTTCCAGTAAATGCAAGGGAAAGATGATATTTTGAGTCATTTCAATGAGGCTTTGTGGAAGCCACGTCTTGTATACCTAACAGATATATTTGAGCAGCTAAATAGGTTAAATCTTAAGCTAGAGGACAAGGAAAGAAAAATGTTTCACCTTATGGATTGTCTTCGTGCATTTTTTACCAAGCTCTAGAATTGGCAAAGGAAAGTCAGTGCTGGGAAGGTTACCATATTTGAAGACTTTTCAACTGTTCTTGAGAAGAATGAAGAAGATCATCTGTTTGACTCGTTACTTAAAACTGAAATTACTTTGTATCTGAGATACTTGGAAAGTGAACTTAAAATGTACTTCCCAGAATTCGAGGAGGGAGAATGGAAGCTCGTGAGAATTCCATACATGCACTGAGACACGTCTAAGATTGCTACCATTCCCAATGATGTTCAGGACGAATTCCTTGATCTCAAAAATGATTCTACTGCCAAAGATCTCTATGAAGGAAAATCCTTCATAGGATTTATCAGTCTTATCCAAAAGCTATGAGATTGCACTTCGACTACTATTGCCTTTATCGACTGCAGGGGTGCGAGATGTATCAGAGAAAAATTCCTTCCAAAGCAAGAATATAAATAGCCCATTAAATTACCAAGTCAGAACGGACTCGCCGTAGCGTGACGGCAGAGTGCTGGCCTTTGGATTCAAAGACCCGCGATCGATCCTCAAGTCCACAATTTTTACGAAGAAAATTCATGAAAAAAACGGAGACCACGGAAAAACGCTTTAAGAACAACTCAAAAGACTTAAGATAAATGGATCGCCTCCAGAAGAAAACGGAACTCAAGGAAAATGACTTCAAGGGCTAACTAATATCAACTCAACAAGAAGAAATCTTTACGTTATTAAGAAATAAGAAGGAATCATCACAGCAAGATAAAATGCAAGCTAATATGAAGATACATCAAGAAAAGAAAATCACTTAAACTCAGCCTGCAAAACTAGAAAGAGAGTACCATAACTGACCAAACCATACACGACTACCGATTTATGTGAGTCTGGTTTTCCAACCCTTCTATAAATAAAAAATAAGAGCCGAGACCAACTGGATGTGGACCTCGACATAAGATGTGCATTGTCAGCGACACAACCTCGGATTCATCATATGACTGAAAAGAAACAATCTCAGCCTTCTCAATGAGGCGCGATACAATTTTTATGAGGTCAGATACAAATACTTTCGCGTTTGATATGTAAAAATACATTAATTGATTGATATCCAAAAATACATTGTGATAGTACGGTCTGAGACAGCTTAAATTCAGCCGCTATCACATGTTTAGAAACACATGCTACTCACGTGCATCTGCGAGAGGAAGCAGAGCGCGTTATCGCCCACTTTAGCCAATATTTAATCAAGGAGGTTCGATCCCCCGTTTCGCCTCCATACGTCGATCTCGCCAGATTGAGTTGGGCTTATGAGCAGATAAGGTATTTTCCCAGGCGCGACCGGGGCATTCTCCCGAAGTCCCCTACTCAATTATCCCCTACGCCATGGAGACGGCTCCGGGTACTTATAAATAGCTTTTCCCGATTGAAGCAGATCATATCCAGATTATCTTCGCGAGGCATCACGCCGACCCGGTCTCCCTTGTGCACTATATGAACTCTCTACCTCGGGAAATCCCTTATTGTCCAAAAGAGGACAATATCCCTTGAGTGCCAAGGTTCGTGCCTTCCAGACGCCAAGTCAACAAGGCCCCCCTGTTGTTCAGAAAGAGAACAACGTTAGAACAGCCATTGTTCTTTGAGCCCGTTGACAAGGGACGGTTCTCCCCCCCTTCCCAGGAAAGCTGACGAAGTTTCCGGGCCCTGTAAAAAAACCAAAACTTCTTCCCCCCAAACCAACAACGGGACACCAAACCTCCTGTTAAGATTTCTCCTCCATCACTCTTCCCGAAGCGACCAGTTATATGCTTCACCTGTGGTGTAGAAAACCACATGAGCTGGAATTGCCCTCAAAATTCTAGGGTTAAAAGCAGACCAGCCCACCAAGTTCACCAGATTAATGCCACCCCGGCTTCCCCAGTGGTGCAGACCCAAGCAGCAACTTCTCTCCCTCCGTCAGGCCACCAAGTAAATTTTGAGGAGGGCAGCGTGAATGGCTGCCGTGTATCTACTCTCGTCAGGGACACAGGGTGCACGTGTTTTATCGTGTCTGACGAGCTCCTCCACCCAGTGGACCCTAACTACGAAAAATTTGCGGTGGTGCAGGACTACCTTGGGCGGGCAAACCGATTCCCCGTCGTTAGATGTTATCTTCAGTGTCAGTATTATGATGGCTGGGCTGAAGTCATTTCAGCACCCATAAAATTTTGCTCCATACTTATAGGACAGAGCCCTCAAGTCAGCTCCGACCCTGTGTCCCAGGCCGCCCTTACTCGAGGCCGAGCTAAGAAGGAAGCCCAGGAGTCCACCTCCCTCAGAACCCCGATACCGTCCGAATTCTCGGAGATCCTTAACCAGGACTTTAGGTCGGCACAAAAGGAGTGTGAAGCACTAATACCCTTATGGGATAAGGCCCCAAACAAGGACACGGAGACTGTCCGTGGACCCAAAGTAATAAGGTACCTGGAGGAAGGTGGCTTACTTTATCGATCCGCCGAGGACAGTAATAACGCTGTTACTACTGTCCTATGCCTTCCACGATCCCATGTCCCTATAGTGCTCGAAGTGGCTCATGACAGCATTTTTTCCGGTCATTTTAGTCCCTCTGAAACGGGCTAGCGCATTTTAAAATATTTTTATTGGCCGGGTGCTGCAGCTGACATCTTAAAGCATTGTCGATCGTGCGATGTGTGTCAGAAGACGTCCGCTAAGGGGCGGGTCAAACCTGCTCCCTTACAAAGGGGACCAGTCATTACTGAATCCTTCTCCAGAGTGGCCATCGACCTGGTTGGCCCTATCCACCCCCCTTCGAGAGAAGGGCACAGCTATATTTTTACCTTAGTTTACTTTGCTACCCGTTTTCCAGAGGCTGTTCCCCTTTGCCGAATCGATAGTATTTCTTGCGCCGAGGCCCTCATTTCAATCTTTTCAAGGGTAGGCGTGCATAAGGAAATACTCTCAGACAGAGGACGACAATTCACCTCCGAGTTGATGGAGTACGTAGGGAAGCTGCTCATGGTAAAGCCCCTTTTTACCACCCCCTTCCGGCCACAGACAAACGGGATGTGCGAAAAATTAAATGGAAATTTAAAATCCCTTATTAAGAAGATTTGTGCCGAGCAGCCCCGCGAATGGCACCGATGTCACCCGGTCGCCCTATTTGCCTATCGGGAAATTCCTCACCTTACATTAGGCTTCGCCCCGTTCGAGCTCCTTTATGGACGTAATGTACGCGGACCACTCAGCATTTTAAAGGAGTTTCTAATCAAGCCCCAACTGGATCAAGAACTCCAGTCATCCTACGCTTATGTCTTGGATCTACGCCAGAGGCTCGAGAAATGCGCAAACATCGCCTATGAAAATGCCGATGTCAATTTGAAAAAATATAAAACCTATTTTGATGTCAGGTCCGAAGATCGGAAATTTAAGCCCGGTGATGAAGTACTCCTGCTCCTTCCCACAGCGAGTAATAAATTACTGAGCCAATGGAAAGGTCCGTACTCGGTCCGTGAGGTACGAGGACCGGTAGATTACCTCATTGGTACCCCAGTAGGCGATAAGCTCTACCACGTAAACTTATTGAAAAAGTACCACCGACGCGCCCATGGAGATACGTTCGTAGCACTGGACGAAACATCGGCGCTTGAAGAGGATCACCCCACGGAGTCCCTTAATGTCATACAGACAGTGTGCATCCAACCTGATGCCGATTACCCTCTTCCTTCCCTGCCAGGCGAGTCTTTTGAACCCTCTGACCTGGATATCGACGCGCAGCTGACACCACATCAAAAGAGTCAGCTACAAGAATTATTATGTCAGTTCGACGACGTTATTTCAGAGAAGTCTGGATGCACTACTAGTTTCGAGCATGATATTAAATTAACGACCTTAGAACCTGTCCGTTCAAAACCCTATCCCATGCCGATTCATTTACGCCAATCCTTTAACGCCGAAGTTGATAATTTAATTAGTTTAGACATAATAGAACCTTCCACCTCTAGTTATTGTTCCCCAATCGTCATGGTCAAGAAACCTGATGGCTCTTATCGGATGTGCATCGACTTCCGGAAGTTAAATTCGGTAACTGTTCGACGCCGAGCCCATCCCGTTGGTAGACCAAAACCTCCACCTTTTTGAAAACGCCAAGTTCATCTCAGAACTCGATTTGTGCAAGGCGTATTATCAAATCCCCCTCCGGCCCGATGTGAAAGCATATACCGCCTTTGCAACGGAGAAAGGCCTTATGCAATTTAAGCGCCTTCCTTTTGGCCTCGTGACCGCTTGTAGTAACTATAACCGTCTCATGAGAAGGTTGTTAGATGGACTTCCGAATGTCTCCTTTTACTTCGATAACGTCTACGTCGCTACTCGTGAATGGAGTCATCATTTAACCATCCTATTAGCTCTCTTCGAGCGACTGCGTGAAAATGGCCTCACCATTGGCCCCAGCAAATGCCATTTTGCCCACGAAACCATAAAATACTTGGGTTTTAAAATAGGACAGAGCCAGTTAGGTCCCCAAGAGGACAAGATCAAGGCAATCGCCGACATGCCCCTCCCGAATACTAAGAAGCAATTAAGATCATTCCTAGGATCAGCTTCTTACTATCTGCGATTTGTCCCGAATTTCGCTGCAATTTCGGTGCCCCTCAGCACCCTTTTAAAAAAGAATTCCCCTTATCGACTACGTTAGAATGATGTCGCTGTTTCTCATTTTAATCAGCTCAAGAGTAAGCTCATTTCTGCCCCCATTTTGAAGTTGCCCAACCCGGAAAAATCCTTTGGGATTAAGACCGACGCGAGCAACGAGGGCATTGGAGGTGTACTCCTTCAATATGAGGATGACGGTACGAGTCATCCAGTGGCATATGCTAGTCGCCAGTTATTACCACGCGAAAAGAGATATGCCACTATAGAGAAGGAAGCTCTAGCGATTATATGGGTTATTGACAAGTTTAAAATGTATTTGATAGGAAAAGAATTTCAGATAGGAACTGACCCCTGCCCGATGGCCTATATTCGGAATGTATGACACTCCAACGGCCGAATTATGCGCTGGAGTCTACTCTTGCAAGAGTACCAATTTTACATAAATTATATATAAGGTTCCGATGATCGGGTCACTGACGCACTCAGTAGAAATGCGTTACCAAATAGTGTAGATTAATTGTAATTCGTAGGATTAGGATCTCCATGTATGTATATACCGTCTTGTACGACTTAAATTAGATTCTCTTGTAATATAATTAGTTAATGTATATGTCTGAATTTTGTGGCTCAATGTCTTTTTTTTTCTCGGATGTCTATATATTTGTACCCATTAAATTTCGTAGAAATTCTTTTGTCCCATATGTACTAATTTTATATTATTTCATTGTTCCATGTCTTTTATGATTAAGTTTGTATTAAAGGTTAGTTTCCCCTATAATCAAAAGATCAACATAATCATATGGATTGTGGTAATACTAGCTACGTGCATGAAAGTACGGTCGGTGCAAGAAAGTGAGTTCTCCACAACAGAGCTCTATGGTTTTCCCTTCTCTCTTTTTTTTCGAAGTGACAACTTCCGCTGGAATGGAGGGGTGTGATAGAACGGTCTGAGGCCGCTTAAATTCAGCCGCTATCACATCTTTAGAAACACATGCTATCCACGTGCATCTGCGAGAGGAAGCAGAGTGCGTTATCGCCCACCTTAGACAATATTTAATCAAGGAGGTTCATTCCCCCGTTTCGCCTCCATACGTCGATCTCGCCAGATTGAGTTGGGCTTATGAGCAGATAAGGTATTTTCCCAGGCGCGACCGGGGCATTCTCCCGAAGTCCCCTACTCAATTATCCCCTACGCCATGGAGACGGCTCCGGGTACTTATAAATAGCTTTTCCCGATTGAAGCAGATCAGATCCAGATTATCTTCGCGAGGCATCACGCCGATCCGGTCTCCCTTGTGCACTATATGAACTCTTTACCTCGGGAAATCCCTTATTGTCCAGAAGAGGACAATATCCCTTGAGTGCCAAGATTCGTGCCTTCCAGACGCCAAGTCAACAAGACCCCCCTGTTGTTCAGAAAGAGAACAACGTTAGAACAGCCATTGTTCTTTGAGCCCGTTGACAAGAGACGGTTCTCCCCCCCCCTCCTGTTGTTCAGAAAGAGAACAACGTTAGAACAGCCATTGTTCTTCAAGCCCGTTCGTCAAGAAACGGTTCTCATTCCCAAGACATCACGTCAGGATAATTTAATTTCCCCCTTTTTAACGTTCTTCAAGAGAACGCTTGGTTTCAACAATAACCTCCATTGTTCATCTAGAACATCCCCGATTTGCTGTCACAAAGATCGCTCGTACCTCCCAGCCCCACTTCGCTCTCACTCTTCAAAAATAGTCCTACCCCCTTCGCTAAGGACAACCCCAGGAAGAACCCTTCTGCTGCAAATCGCCAGTGGACCGAAGATTCCTTGGCATCGCCTGCACAACAACTTTGTAATTACGTAAGCTGAGCATTACCTTTAATTATCTAACCTTTTGTCAACGCTACCCTGTGCTTTAAATGGTTTAGCGAACCATCCCCTCCCCCCCTTTAATTTTATTTGTTGACCTTTTTAAATCTCTCCAAATCTTAATCCTCGGATTAGTCGGATTTTCCCACGACCCTTTCCATTCTCCGTTTATGTAAACATTTTCTTTTGTGTGTTGTTGATAGTTTAATTAATAAAACTCTATTTTATTAATGATAGCCATATTATTATCCTTGAGCTCAGTTCCACTTCTTAAGCATATTGAAGATAAATAACCTCGGTCAATCAGATTACCACGCACTTGAAATATTAGAATAATTCCCTCAACGAATAGTTATATATGGTATATCGTCGAGAGCCTATTCTACGACATACATTTATAGATAAAATATTTTTGATTTTGATATAAAAAATACATTAATTGAACATTTAAGTATATCGCAAAAATCTATCAAAATATAAGATAATGATGATTGTTATCTTTGTAATAAACACTAAAACAAAGGTGTTCTCTTCATGTACATTTTTTACCTCTTTTGGCGGGGTGGTATGGGGGAAAAAATGAAGGGGAGCCACAAGGGTGTCTAAAATTCCTAAAGGAAGGAATTGAGTAAAAAAAGGTTGAGAATCACTGCCATAAGGTTTATGCCTACCCCAAATATTTTCCCCTTTCTGATAAACTAAATCAGGCTAAAAGTTTAAAATTTTGTAACAATTGTTTACGATCGAATCAATATAAAAACGATTGTAAATCTAAGTTTGGCTGTATGAGATGTCAAAAATCATCATACAAGTTTGTGACTTTCCTCATAAGACGATGAAAACAAATTAACGTAATTTCTTCGAAACAGGAAAAAGAAAAACAATGCGAATAGATTACTTTGCAATTGTTTCTCTGCTACCGGCCTACCAATACCGGAAGTTGTGATGGTAGGGTCTGAAGGAAGAACTTCTGTAAGGATTCTATTCGATTAGTACTCTTAAAAAACATCTATTAGCAGGAATCTAGCTGATAAGTAGAGGTTACCCACATTTCATAAGATTAAAATATCCATAAATGGGTTCAATGAAAAGGGCCTATTGGTGGGGGTGTCACTTGTTTATAGGTAAGGTCACCTTAAGTTTATTGGTAGGCCACCTGTATAAGGTAGGGGGTGTGAATGGTAATATTTGGCTTGAGGCTATCGGCAGCTGTGGATTACGCCGTAGAGTTCAATCTGATTCCAGATGTCTGCTGGTTATTTACTTGTAGGCTGGCTAAACGGTAATCAGCTTATTGCTTAGCAAAGGTAGGGAATCAGAAAAAAATGACAGTTTTGTAGGTTTGAATTTTAGTCTTATACCCACCTCAGGTCTGGCAAGTGAAATCGCTGAGTTCCTAGTTCGTAGAGTGTTCACGTCCTTGTGGCTATCGGTGTTAATAAACTCACTGTTTCTTGTATTTCTCTCTCTGTTAGGCTGTGCTTGTAGGTTTTTGCAAGCACTTTTATTCTAACTAAAAGTTAGGGGCACGGCTCCATTTCTCCAATCCGAAGGCTGGGAGGAGCTTCTTTAATCAGAGGGTATGTGCGTGTATTAGTGTAGGTGGGTGTAAACCAAGTGAGTGTTTGAATTATGAAGATTGGCCGATCTTTATCAGGCCGATATCCGTAGCAAAATAAGATTTGGTCTTTCACTGGTCCATGTCAATGGCTGGTAGGTCAGACTGCCTCTCTATAACATTCATTACTTTGTTTGCACAGCTGTTTCAATTGTCATTGTTATCTTTGCGGCCAAATCATCGGCTCGCGCCTGTTTCCTAATGTGTGTGACCAGTGAGGTAGCTAGGATTCCGTTGAAGGGTAGGAGCATGTGAACCGCAGAGCCCGCGGCGGGGAATCCGGGGGAGCTTTTCCCGGCAAAATTTTGAAATTTGATTGCATTTTTCTCGCATCTAGGCACATCTCAGAATGTATCCCGAAAATCAAAAAAAGCCAACATCCATCCTAAATTTGACAAACTTCCAAGAGGGTCCTGGAGGTTCTCACCCCGGAAATTTTTTAAAACTAGATTACCGAAGAAGTGATCTGGAGGAATTTTCGAATCAAAATCATACGAAATTATTTTTTTATGAAATTTCACTCAAAATGATCACTTTAATCAAGAAATAATATACAAGCACAAAACCCTATGAACGTTCGTTAACAATTAAGAACATCGTCTATAGGTCAGTCTTTGAAATGAAATATAATTTCTCATTAACAAACTAAGCCTTTTCATGAACTACAGCAAAGCACAGATTGAAAAAATGCTTTCGAACCATTAAAATCTAGTGAAATAGATCGTGCAGCACTATTCGGATACTGCATCTATAATTCATACACTAATAATAATGTAAATAAAAACATAATATGATTTGTTGAAGGGAGGCCTTGTCCTGGAGTTGGGATGATTTTAGTATCATTTTAGTCACCCAAATACATATGAAATATATCAAATACAATATATCTGAAATTGATAAAATCTTATCTACGGTCAGTTTCTTTGCGGTCTTTTAAATTCACCCTGGGTGAGCGGTGTTTTTTTTACACTTGTTTTGTATCAGTTGAAAACTAGTCCACGGTTGGTTCGGTTGAATTCATCAATAACGTCACTATGGACTAGTGGAATCTCCTTGTTGATGTACAGATGAACTAGGCCATTCGGTTGCTTTTTGTGCATGGTGGACCGTAGATAAGATTTTATCAATTTCAAAGCACTACATGAGCATTCACCTCTCGCAGTGGTCACCGGCAAGGCTGCGAAAATTCTCAAAAAGGTTTCAATCATGGAATAAGTACCAAAAGTCGCCGTAACCGCCACCGCATCCACGACTCTTTTTGGTGGTGTACATGTTGTGGTCGCCTGCTGCGCCCAGTACGCCTTCCAGTGCAATAATTCAGCATTCAGGCACTCTGGTTCTTCTGGAATGAATTGGTGGTACATCTGGTCGGCTTCCATTAGAGCACTAGAATTGTCGGAATCCTGACAATGTGCCAGTAGTAGCAAACTGAGCACATACACTTTCGCACTGTGCGATCTAAATCGCTCATGTAGTTTATAAATGAAATTCTTCATAAGGAAGACGTAACATACCTAAATTCTAAAATAGTGGCTATGTCAGTCAGTCCTTTAACTCCGGCTAACAGGATCTCAAAATTCGTTACAGTAAGAGTGGCATACTAGGGCCAGCATTATAAATCTTGAGAATTCGGCGACCTAAAAGCGATATCAGCCAAGGATAATATCCAGGCCATTTTGGATATGGATTCTTGAGGACGTATTCTCAAAACCTTGTCTATTGCAGATGAAAGGATTTACCAAGATTTCAAATCCTCTGCGGAGATCAGGAATGGTAGATTCGTTGCACGGTTACATTTGAAAATAATTCAGCTCAATCTCTCTAAATAATGAGGCGAGATAACCCTTCTCTTCTGCAGATTTATAATAACATTTTTCAGGAGCAATTTGAGGATGCATACATACATAGAGGATGTGAGGCCGAGTACCACTAATCAAGATGGCGCAATAATGCACTATTTAGTACATCACGGCGTAGGGAAAGATTCCGATACAACTCCCATACGCGTAGTATTTGACTGTTCTGCTAGTAGTGTGTCAAAACGACTGTTTAAATCCTGGTCTATTAATTAATCAACTTGTACCATATCCTTATTACATTTAGGCACTACCTTTTTAGGTGTATTGCCGATATTGAAAAGGCATATCTTAGGAGGAGGATAAAGACTGCTTGCTTTCTATTGCTAAGAAATCCGTTAAACCAGATAGACCCTTGGTAATATTCAGATATCGAGTGATTTTCTTTGGCTCCTCTAGCAGCCAATTTATGTTGAATGATTCGGTGATTGACTTAATGCGGCTAAAGGTGGGTAAATGTTCGGATATTTTTTTCCAAAGGTAAACTTGCTTATATATTTTCTTCTGAGGAATAAATATAATCTATAAAGAGGCAAAGGGTACATTGAAAGAAGCCAGTTTTAATTTGAAGAAATGGTATTCGAATTCCAATCTGTGCAACTATTTCTCCAGAGAGCAAAGTAATTTAGACTAAGAACCATAAAAGGTACTTGGTTTAGGTTGGAATTCTGAAAACATGAATTGTTTTTCTCAATAGACAAATCCCCTTTGCAGCCAAAAGTAAAAGGATGGTTTTAAGAGCCATAGCCTCTATTTACGAACCCGTAGGCTATCTTCTTCCAATTGCTTCTAATACAAAAGTTGCTTATGAAAGGTCTATGGGAGTAAATATTATATTGGGATGAGCCTTTGGACTCCGATTCGCAACAATATGGGATAAATTGGTCCCACACTTGAAGCACTGCTTAGTTTAGCATTCCTCTTCAAACTTTACCATTTCAAAATATTGAACTTTATTGCTTTTATGACAGTAGCACGAAGGCTTATGATGCAGTTGTCTATTTTCTATTTGAAAAAAAAATGTGTTTCATGTCATGGCTGAAGCCAAAATAGTCGGAAAATCAATAACCATCGCGAAATTAGAACTAAAATTTATTTTATTCGATAATAATTTGATTATTGAATTACTATCCGCCCTTAACAAGTGTATTAGAATAATTGTTAATATGTGAACCGATAACAAAATAGTTCTCCAATGGCTAGTGCCTTTAGCACATATGAGCCTTACATGCAGGACAAGGTAGACGAAATTAGAAATTTATGGTAGGGGATGGCATGAAGACACGCTGAATCTAATTTAAACCCACGCGACCCATTAACGCTAGGCGAACCAATTAAATAATTCAACAATTGATTTTGAATTAAAGGTCCTAAATGGGTGCTCAACAGTGAAATATGGCCTGAATTTACTATATTACCGCCTGTTAACCACGCTTTTCAAATCAGTGGGTAATAAGTCAGCCCTTGAAATAAATAAATATTGCTCACTATCTAAACTACTGAAAATAAGTATTTTGACTTTCAGGTTTTTACTTCTGAACAAAGGTAAGATGAACCCTAAATCTTACCAAACAGCACATGTGGGCACCGTTAATTAAAAAGTTAACTTCGTTAACCATAAATCCGTAAACTCCCAAATTTATTTCGATAACCGTTAATCAGTTAATTCTTTAAAAATGTAACGGAAGTTATCGATAAATCGTTAAGGATAATTTTTATTATAGAAAAATCAAAAAATCAATTCTTGCTCTAAAACCACATAAAAACACCTTTAAAAGGTGCCCAAACTATAAACTCAGCCTTTTCTTTCTAAGGGCTTTAGAACCCCCAAGCTATAGTTTTTTTTTTTTTTGCTTTAGAGTTAAAAAAGGCTAATTTCATAGTTTTAACTTTTAAAAGACCTAAAGAAGGCTGATTTTATAGTTTGGGACCTTTTTTAATTTTTTAAAGGCTTTTAGAGCCAGAAAAGGGTAAAAAAACTTAAATGAAACACAACATTAGCAATAAACTAAAAAAATACTAATAAAGTGGCCGAAAGAAAAAGAAAATGAAAAACACGATATATACATAATTTAATTTTTACTCTTCTTCTCGTACTCCATTTTATTCATGAGATGCATGTTGCCCCTCATAAAAATTAGCATGTCAAAGGTTTTCATCAGACAGGGATGATCTCTTGGCCCTCAAGATGTCCTTGCACATAGAGAACAAACGCTTCAATGCAACACTGGGGGGTATGACTGTGTTGAACTTTATGAACAAGTCCAGCAACACTTCCTCACCCAAGAAGGCAGCATCTGTCAGCAAGTCCTTGGAGTTGGTCTCCAACCAGATCTTGACCAAGTTCTGAGCCTCGTTCTTGGGTGATCTGTGGCTCATGCTGCTCTGTTTTGGCTGGGTTACACCTCTGAAGAAGTCCTCCTCCTCGTTTTTTCTGCCTCCACTGTTGCTGCTCACTTCGTAAGACTGCTGCTTCATGGTCTCCTCGACCTTACCCTCCATGCTTTTCCTCACTTTGGCGACCTTGGTGTTGTCATAGTTATCCACATAGATGAGGCGAAACCTTGGGTGGAAGGCTGCTGAAAGCTGGCATTCCTCATCCTCCAGGAGGGTCCTAAACCTTTTGTCGATGCCTGCCAAAAGTGCGTCGACCAAGGGGTTGCAGTCGACGAGGCCCTTGGACTTCAAGTCCTTGAGCCTGAAGATTGTCGCAGCAACTGTTGGCAACAGAGTCCCAAGGTAGGCTTGTTCCTTCCCCTGGATCTTGTCGAGCGCTTTGGCCACGGGTGACATGACCTGGAAATAAAACAATGGAGAATTAATCAATTTTAGAAATTAACAAAAAAAATCATATATATTGTAATAATATATAATATTATTTATTTATTATTATTTATTCATTGTGTTAACATCATTGTCGTTGAAGCTGTTGACTTTCAACTGGGTCATGACTACAGCAATACCCCGGTTACTGCGGTTAATTCGTGCGGTAAAAACACCGCAGTAAGCGAAACCGCATTAATCGAAGATATAAATACATGTAAAATCGTAGATTGATGTCTAGACTTTTGAAAAATGCGTGTAAATGCGATATAGATGCGACGTAAATAAATAAGGAAACAAATGAATTGGACACCATATAATGTACAGTATTACTGTTTATTAAGTTTCATGAGCATATGAAAAAAAGATACAGTAAATGTCATTTTTTATGAAAATATTGTGAAAGGGTTGTTTGCGTTCTCGATGCCTTCTTCTTCTCTTTGTACATCACCCGATAACAACTTAGCGCATTTTCTATCTGTCTTCTTACTTGTATTGCCCTTTCTACATTCGGGTCTGCATCCATTATCATTTGCTTTCCATCTTCAAATGTCCGAAAAATAGAATCGAGTTCTTTTATCGTGAATTCCTTCGTTTTTGCCATTTCTTCCGTTTCGTCATTGTCTTCGTCATCGTATGCACGTTCTTGCTCTAAATCTAGAAGTTCGTCGTCATTGAGATCTCCATTATGCGAGTCGAGCAATTCCCTAACGTTGCCATCGTCCATATCCGCCATTCCCATTTCTAGCCCAAGTTGCATAATTTCCGTTACAGCCCCTGTAACTTCCGCCTCGAAGCTTGCACAATCATTTGCACAGTGAGGAATTATATTTTTCCACACTGCCCTCATATTGCTAGCTGTGACCTCACGCCATGCATCATTAATGTTTTCCACAGCGTTATTTATGTTAAAGTTTTTCCAAAATTCCGTAAGGTTCATAGCATTTTCTCCCGTTGTTTTTTCAATTGCCTGGGCAAATGTTTTTCGCAAATAATAGGCCTTGAAAGTTGCTATCACCCCCTGATCCATCGGTTGCAACAGAGATGTTGTGTTGGGTGGTAAAAATACAACTTTAACATTTTCGCATAAGTCATTAAGTGCCGTTGGGTGACCCGGAGCATTGTCCAAAATTAATAGAATTTTAAAGTCTACATTAATGGACTTGCAATATTTTTCGACCTCAGGACAAAAGCAATTTTTGAACCAATCTTCAAATAAAGATTTTGTCACCCACGCTGTTTTATTTAAATTCCAAAAAACTGGTAAGCAATGCTTGTTGAATCCTTTAAGAGCACGTGGGTTTTCTGATCGATAGATCAACATAGGCTTTAATTTTAAATAACCAGCAGCATTTCCACCAAGCAAAAGTGTCAGACGATCCTTAGAGACTTTGAACCCAGGCTGTGATTGTTCTTTTTTCGCCAAGTACGTTTTGGTAGGCATTCGTTTCCAAAACAGCCCTGTTTCATCAACATTTATAATTTGTTCGTCAACATAGCCACCATCTTCAATAATTTTTTTCAATTCAGTGGGATATTTGGCTGCTGCATTAACGTCCGCACTTGCACTTTCACCTACAATTCTAACGTTGTGGATTCCAGTTCGTTTTCTAAATCTGTCAAACCATCCAGAACTTCCGGAAAATGTTTCTTCAGTTTCCCTTCCAGTTTCGGTTTCTTGCCGTTTTGTTTGGACGGCGGCAAACAGAGACACAGCCTTCGTTTTTATTGTCATTTGACTTAGAGGAATGCGCTTTTGATTGCAATCTTCAATCCAAATAGACAAAAGACGTTCCATTTCAATCATTGCAGGGCTTCGGTTTCTTGTTGTCTGCAAATTTGATGATGAAGTAGCACTTTGCCCTTGTTCTTTATATAGTTTCGAATTCTGAATAATATTGCGGATGGTAGATTCGGTCATACTATGATCCCGACCTATCTTAGCTTTGGTGGCTCCGCTTTCATGCTTGCTTATTATTGACAACTTTTCTTCTAATCCAATAACTTTTCTCTTCTTCTTTTGACTTTCACCACTTGTACCCGCGGTACTCATTCGTTTAGAATACATGATAATAGATTGGGGGTTGTTTAAAAGCAATGTATGTAAAAAACATAGCGAAACAATGTGCACTGTATGGCGGTGACAGAGTTACTGAGGCGCAGACCTTCAGAAGTTCAGCGTGAGACAGCGAGGCACGGTTGGATTTGCGACGATGCGCATACTTACGCACGAACAAACAAG
This sequence comes from Ceratothoa steindachneri, assembly GCA_963969495.1. Lineage (NCBI taxonomy): Eukaryota > Metazoa > Arthropoda > Malacostraca > Isopoda > Cymothoidae > Ceratothoa > Ceratothoa steindachneri. Next base: position 88,250,840 of record OZ018327.1, read on the forward strand.
CAAACAAAATTCTCGGGTACCGCATTAAATCGAATTCTACACGCTGTATTTGAACTTTTGGTGTCAAACTACCAATCGCACTAAATCGAAAACCGCAGTAATCGAACCCGCAGTAATTGGGGTATTGCTGTATTAGTCTCCACCATGGTGTTTAGGACTACTACAGAGTCATAGGTGGAGTTTCACCTTGTCGTTTTGGGGACAACCAGCCTCGTCCCAACCTCAGCGTAGATGCTGTCTACTGCCAAAGTACTGCGATCCTGTTGGTTCTAGGGGGCACGTGCCTTGGCATTCGCAGCCCTGTAGGGCCTCTCGAACACTACACTCTGCAGTGCAGCATCTGCATCCTTGCTGGCCACTAGATTGAAGGTGTGAGCAGCACACCTCATGTGGGTTGGCAGGTTGATTGGATTGCCAACGACAGCGTCCACATCGTCAGGCATAGCCAGGGAGTCTTTCAGGGAGACACTCGAACTCTTGCTCATCCACGGATCCACTTAATAAGGTAGCCTCAGCAGCAGCATCAGGGTCAGTGTCCACATTCTGAACCACTGGCAGGTCTGACAGTGTCATCCTCTGCCCCAAACTGGACAAAGGCCTTTACAAAATTGCTACCATTGTTTGCGGTAGTCCTGGAATAGAAAGACAGTCTAAGTTATTTTATAAAATGACATCATTAAATATTACAATTGAATTGAGTTTATAAATAAAAATAATCTACAAATTATGTAAAAAAAAATTCTGATACAAATTGCTAATAAGTAATAATATATTAACAATTATCTAACCTGGTGACTTTTCTCTCAATGTGGAATTTATAGTAGACGTTGACCATGGCCTGTGCAAGCACATCATAGGTATGATGGCATCTCAGCCTGATGAACGCGAGAACTACTTTCTGCTTCTGCCTCTGCCTGGTGGTGGGGTCCAACCGGTGGACAGTCATGCCTAGGTAGACTTTCTTGTGGGCAGACCAGGAGTCAGCTGTGGTGGCCACCCACTTAACATCGCCAAGAACTCTGAAATTTGAAAAAATATAAGTTTAAAATTGTAAGTTTTTAAGTTCAAATTTAAATATTGGGAATATAAATTAACTTAAGTATAAAAAAGATAAAATTATGTCAATTACCTGATCAAGTACTCCTTCAAGTCAGTATGCAAATCAACGATTCGCCTGCCCAGTGTCCTCCTCGACATAGAGTTCTTGCTGGGGTTCAACGTCTCGATCAGCCTCTCGAACGTGTAAGACTCTTCAACGTGGAGTAGCAGTATGTTGGCTACGAACAGGTCCACAGTCCTTTGATCCACAGCAGCCTGGGGTATGCCACTGCCAGTAGCAGCGATGCCAAAGGACTCGGCAATGGTTTGCTGGCGTGCTTTCTTGCCAGAAGGAGATGAAAACAGACTCGATAATTCTGACCTGCTGCTGCGGCTGTTGGAACCAGAAGAAAATTTCTTCTTGGCTTCTCCTCAAACTGCATGAGCTTGGCTGGGTGGGTCCTCTTGAAGGGCTGCTTGAGGTTGTTGAGGCTTTTCATATGCCCCTTGATTGGTACAGTCATGGGCAGGCACAGCTTGCATTCGAAAATCAACTTGTATTCTTCCTTTGACTTGATCAAGAAGTGGTCGTCCAGGTGGGGCCAGGGGTTCTGAGCACTGGCAGTTTCAACCTCAACGATGTCAACACTGTTGACATCAACAGATTCAACATCTGTTGACTCAACAGATTCAAGTTCTTGAGCTGCTACAATGACTTATATAAAATTCAAAATCACACCAGTGTCTGAATTGAAAATAAGAAAATAATAGAAAATTCAAAATCACAAAAGTGTCTGTGAAAGATTAAGTGATAGGTTTTGCAATGGTTTTCCGTTTTAGTTATTTATTTATAAGAACTTAAATTAACTATATATGGAAAGAGGTTTATTAAATGAATTTGGACCTACAAAACATCGGAGTAGAAAAGTGAACAAGTGCAGGGGACCGTAGCCAGCCTGCGGACAATAGTAGCAATATAATATTTGTAATATTTGTTGTGCAATATGCAATAATAATAATAAATTAATAATAATATAGATAAGCACTGTATTTTAATTTTAAAGGTATACCCGAGCCCATATATATTCTATTGAATCATTAATCAACATGCATTTTATATAGATATTAAGCTATATCATCCACTAAAGTCTAAAATCTTAAACAATATAAATATTTGAAACTATTATATAACATGTGGTTAATTATTAATTTTCAAACCAGATCTTACAATATAGAAAATATAATTTAGCTATGCGAATACTAGATTATTAAATGAGTGTATGTAAATGTTTAATATATTATAATAATGAAACTTGAATTATAAATTTTCTTTCAATTAACACTAATGGTATAGCTATAATAACATATACTCACGTTGTAACCGAAATAGCTCTCCAGAGTGAGGTGAAGACTCTTTCTACCGCCACTTCCTTTTATTTATAGCGCTGCGTTGCGTGCTATGGTGCAATATCTTATTTGTTTATTAAATAAACTTTATATCATCTATAAATAGAAAATAATTGCTTAAATATCGAATACATAAAATATCCTTTTGAACTCCTAATTCGAAGTTTGATTGAAAAGTTATTTATAATAATAAGTGGCGTTATATCGGGGTTGAAAGAATGACGCATACATTATTAAATATGCTAAGACTCTACATCTGTATTTAAAATTTGAAAATAATGGGAACTTTTAAACGTTTACCGGTTTTTATGAATTTGGGGGTTAGCGGACTTGAGTTAATGGTAGTTAAGTGTAACGGAAGTTAATTAGTCCGATAATGATTTCCAAAGTTAACTTAAAAGTTAAATCGTTAACGAAAATGTTAACTTCTTTAATTAACGATTAACGGATTGACAGTTTAGTGCCCAGGTTTGCCCAACAGAACACAATATCAATCCATAAGAGCAAAGAGCTGCAATTGATTTATGGATTAAAATGGCACAGGAGAAACATTCGATATACAATAGGCACTTTTCCTATTTTGATCTCACAAACAGTACAAAATATATACCCTGTACTCTTGGCGGTGCCGGTGTAGCACGTGTTACAGGCCCCGCAGGAATGTAAAAAAATAGTAATAATTAGGTATTTTGCCCTTAGGCACAGAAGGCCGAGACAAAATAATAATTCATTTTCCTGATTTTTATATTATTAATATATATTATATTACTATATATAAGAAAAACATAGAAAACTTCCCTAGAGCATACTGCATAGTATAATAAGCCTGGCATTATGTGATAGTAGTACTCGGTGTGGTTCTTTAAAAAGGAATAAAAAGTGTACAAAAACCCTCCTCTTTCAGTTGAGTCCTCCCAGCCATACTAGCAGCTCTTTTAAATTCCTCAGATAATTTTTTCATTCTCTGCAGAGGAAAATGGGGGGTTGGGGTGAGATACTATATATATATATATATATATATATATATATATATATATATATATATATATATATGGGTGGGGGCCACGCTGTTCGCTGTGCTACGGGTCCCGCAGCTCCTTAAAGTGGCCCTGACTCCTGGCTGATCACGGCTTCACTGAGCTGTTGTTGCTACACCTCCATTATTGGCCTACGGGGTTCGTGGGGTGCCTCATAGGTCTTACAAAAAAAAAAGAAGGACTAAAAGCAGTATTGGGGAATAAACTCGTTTCGCCGGATGAACTCTTGATCCTCGTTACCGAGGTGGAGAACTTCCTGAATTATTGCCCCTTGACTTATGTATCAGAAGAGCTTCACGCTCTAGACCAAGGATGGCGAGTTATTTTTAGTAGTTTTAAATTTTTGAAAAACATAAGTGGGTCCCTTATTTATTTACCGTATTATTTTTATAATGATAATTATTGCTGCATTTTAGCTGCTGTTTTAATTCGAGATTCAGAATTTGTTGTCTTCATTCTCACACATACAACACCTATATCCATACCAAGACGATTCTTGGTGGTTGATTTTATGAATTTCATGAATGAAAACGTTTCACATGAATAAGAGGAACCAAACATTGTAAATATAGCTAAGGCCAACTTTTTCATTGACGCAAAAGAGTTTGGTAGAGTTCCATTCTGCACTTATGATGTTCTCTACTCTGCTTTCTAAGGATTATTGTTCTTCCATTATATTAAAAAGTGATGGCTTTATTTCCTTTTCATGAAATTTCAGGCTAAGGTCAATAAATTTTGCTTTCCTCACTGCACTTTCTTAGAAGTCCACAAATTCCATTTCCAAGTTACTAAGGTCAAGCCAATCGAACTTTGATTGATAGCTTAAAATCTTTAAACAGAATACCGGGTTTTACAAAAGTTCTGTTAGACTGTTTTTTAAAAATCTTTAGAGACGTTTACTTGTGTGATACAAAAGTTCCGTCAAACAAAATTAGAAAAAAAGACCCAACGACTGTTTGGGCGGAAATAACTATTTCCGAAGAAATCAATTATTCCCTTTCTCTTTCTTGCGGTGCCCTCACACAGATTCCTCTTGCTCCTGTAAAGTTAGACTTTTCCAGCACGTGTCATTAAAACGCCTTTTTCATTTTGTGCAGGTTTTGTCGAGATGGAAGTAAAATGAATCGAGATCTCTGCTCTCCTGCCCGCGGGCCACAACAAACGGCTCAATGTGAGTCGGATGGCAGCCCACAGAGTCACGGAGAGGCTCATGAACAGGGAAGACCTCGTTCGGACAAACCTCAATTTCTTAACCGTTTGGCTGTAGAATAGACTTTCAAAATGACTACTTTCACGAAGAACATATCGGTGTCCACGGTGTCCAGGGCTTCAAGGGGGAAGGTTGCATGAATTTGAGGTGCGTGGAAAGGCCTATGCTCAGCGACCGTATGCGAGAACAACATCTGGAGCGCTGTCGTCGCCTTCTCGGCGACTTAAAGAGTCAAGGCAATCGAATTTCTACTTTGTTTCTGATGAAAAATAACATTCACAGTCGATCCGGTCATCAACAAGTAGAACGACCGCGTGGTAAACTTCGGCCAGAACGTCTCCGAGGACAATACATGTACTTGTGGCTTCAAATGGCGAGAAGATGCCACCGGTATCGTTCGCGGCCAGTTACAAGTTCACCGCGGCTGATTAAAGGGACATCTTTACCACTAAAGTCCTTCCCTAGGTGAAAAAGATGACGAAAAGGGCGGGCTACGTCTTTCAGCAGGACGCTGCCCCAGCTCACAGGACCAAGACCGTGCAAGAGTGGTTGGGGTCGAACATGAACTTCTGATCGAAAGACATTTGGTCTCCGCAGTCCCCTGACCTCAATCCCCTAGACTGCAGCGTGTGGTCGCATGTCGAGGGCAAGGCCTGCTTCTTTTAAATAATTACCATCCGTCAACCACATGAGGAAGGACTTCGTCCACAACCTGGGCGCGTCTTTCAGGCCTCACCTGGAGAGCGTGCTTGCCGCTCTAGCGTACGAAAAGTGCAGGCAAGCGGCTTAAAAGGTTCGTTTGAATGAGTCTTTTTTGAGACTCAGGATGGCCGAGTGGATTCGCCGCTGTTTAACAGTGGTCCAGCGAAGCGGGAAGCTGTTCGCAACTCGCCTATGCTATTATTTTTTCTTTGCCCCCATCCTACTCTCCTATATCTGCAATGGTGCCCAGACCCGGGAGGGGAAGCGTTAGCCTTTGGATAACATTTCCAAACAGGTTCTCTTCATTTCTTCAAAATACGCTCCGCTTCTAGGAAGGGAGTTGTATAGCGTACGAGAAGTGCAGGCGAGCGGCTTAAAAGCTTCGTTTGAATGAGTCTCTTTTGGTACTCAGGATGGCCGAGTGGGTTCGCCGCTGGCTAGCAGTGGTCCAGCGACGCGAGAAGCTGTTCGCAACTCGCCTACGTTATTTTTTTCTTTGCCCCTTTTCCTACTCCTCTCTACCTACAATGGTGCCCAGACCCGAGAGGGGGAGCGTTAGCCCTTGGATAACATTTCCAAACGGGCTCTCTTCATTTCTTAAAAATACGCTCCGCTTCTAGGAGGGAGGTTGTATAGCGTACGAGAAGAGCAGGCGAGCGGCTTAAAAGCTTCGTTTGAATGAATCTTTTTTGAGACTCAGGATGGCCGAGTGGATTTGCCGCTGGCTAACAGTGGTCCAGCGACGCGGGAAGCTGTTCGCAACTCTCCTACGCTATTATTTTTTATTTGCCCCCTTTCCTACTCTCCTCTATCTACACCGCCAAGAGCGGCCACATTGATTAATATTACAATTTAAACATATATTTATATGTTAAAACAATAAAATGAGTATAACTGTATCAAAACTATCGTTGCAGCGTTTGTTGAGAACATCGTAATGAGTGTAGCAGGACTTTTGCAATGCCCGGTAGAATGGGGGAATGGGATGAATTGTAGGGTGGCACCTAGTTCTCAGAATTGGGAAAACATCTCTTAAAGTGAATGCTTAGCAATTTTTATTACTGAAGAATACTTGTTGATGGTATTTTCTTCCTTTCCTGCATTGTCAGTTAAAAAATTAGAAGTTGAGAAGCACTTCTGTAATAATGGAAAATACTCCATCTTGTTGTCTTTCAGATCTCTTGAAAAAGTGTCGGGTTTTTTTTTCGAAAACTTTAATATACTCAAACATTGATGGTACAACATATCCACAACCTTGCATTTTTTTATACAAGGTATTGTAATGCAATTTTAAATCAGCAAAAAATCTGAGTCATTCAACTAATTCATATCAGTCAGTTCTGTATTGTCGTCCTTTTTCACGATAACCGATAAATCAATAACGATAACCTTTTCGGCGATAAATGATAATCGATAACTGGCGCTAAATTTATCGTCCGATGTGATAACCGATAAATCCAAAATTATAATACAATATTGATTATTGACTATATATAGCGTAATTTTATAATACAATAGTAAGAATATTTGAATACAGTTTCTATCCTAGTGAGGCTCTCCTTCATCTCCTCATAGGTTTTGAGGATCCTCCTTCCCAGCTCGGACCTACCTATTTCTGCCTCCAAGGCACGCGCGGCTCACCCCTGTGCTAAACTGGAACAAAAAACTGAAATTATCGATTATCGCTAGTTTGGAACCAAAAGTATCAGCGATACCGATGAATCGATAACGCGGGGAAAGAAATATCGGATAACCGATAACTCGATATCCTTATCGCGATAATGCCCACCTATGACATTTTCTAGTGAGTTCAAACTGCCTTTTGCACACAGGGATTCTTGATGCAAAATAAAATTTAATTGCAGCTTCAGTAATTGCACAAATCCATCATGTTTTCCAATCATACTTGATCCCCGTCAGTTATCACAGGTACAATATTTACGAAGTTAATGCCAAGTTCAATAAAGTCCTTTAATTCATTCATAATATCTTTACTTCAAATTTGCTCAGAGAGTGTCAATAATTTAATTAGCTCTTCCTTCATTGTATCTCCGGAAGGAAATCTTGCAATAACTGATAGACAGGCAAGCCATGTAACATCTGTACTCTCATCAAAACAAATAAAAAAAACATTTCTGCATTATTCCAATCTAGTGAATGTTGATCGGTTATTCCTTTGTCTATAGCAACTATTCTATCTTTTATCGTATTTCTAGCGACTGTCAAATCATTAATTCATTTAAGAATCTCATCTTTATTCTGAAAGTCTTCAAATATAAATTTTGAGACGTTTAAAAATGCTTCTTTTAAATAATTACCATAAAAAAGTGGCTTTCCGTGTTGAGCAAATTGTAGATGATGACTGAAAACTAGCTGCTGAAATATTTTGTTTAAAGATCGTTTTGAAATTGTTACATTGTTGTCCTTGCTGCTTTACTTGTTTCCAAATAATTTCACTCCTTTCATTGTGTCACTGAGCCCAATTTTGATGATTGCTTTCAAAATGGCATATTTAGGCGACATCTTCTCTTCAGGTACTTGAATGAATTGAACTCGGACATGCAAGACCGAAATCAAAATATGGTAAACATTAGTGAAAAATTACATCATTCAAGAAGAAACTTGCACTTTGGAGAGAGAAATTAGCCACCAGAAAATCAGTTGCTTCTCCAGGGAAGATTCGTCAGAAATAGAGCTTACTGACATTAAATTGTTTCTTTCAAGATCACTTGCTGAAGCTTCAGGAGGAAATGGACAAATATGTGTCCGGTGTGAACGTCAGTGATGTTGGAGATGTTATACTAGGATTTCAAGAAGAGCTTTTAGATCTACAGTAAAATCAGGTGCAGAAGCAGCGTTTTGAAAGTCTCATACTTTGAATTCTGAGCTCAACTGAAAGATAAGCCTATTCTGAATCATTAGGCTGAAAAAGCTCTTATTCCATTTCCCACCGCATACATTCTATGAATGAGGATTTTCAGCTTTTGTGGCGATCAAGACTAAAGCAAGGAACCGTCGGGATCCTCATCATGATCTGAGCTGTTCTCCATCCATCAATATAAAGCCAAATCTGGAGGAAATTGTCCATAATATGAAGAAACATCACGGTAGTCACTTAAATACTTCTCTTTTATTCAGTTTTTCAATAAAGTCTACTTGAAGAGCAAGTAAAAAGGTTTTTTTATTTGCTTGCTATTTGTTTCAATAAATTACATTAATATGAAAATGTGCCTTTAATATTTTTCAATCTAACGTAGAAATATAAAAATCTATTGTTTATTAACTAACAGTAAATGTCCGTAAAATATATTGGATAAAACTAAATGTAGAAACACTGAAGAAATTATTATTTTTGTCAGCAGTCAGTAGTAGTTGAATAGTCAGAATATTCATGAAACAGTATTATAGTTGGCAGTCAAAAGTTTGTTTATGTTTGCTTGAGTATGAAGGTTTCCCTCCAATTATCTTTAATCAATATTATATTATATTTATTAACTTGTAACTTATAGTAAAATTCCGTAAACTTGATTTAATTGGTGACCCACCAGGCCCAAATCAATTTGTGTTCAGGGTCACGACAAAAAAAGTTTGGAAAACACTTCTCTACAGATTGATATTTTAAGCACTCGGAGATCTTGACATTGGAGCTCCCGGCGTGAATCTCAAGCAACACAGCTTGCTTTCCACGGGCATCTCCAGGATACAAGACATCACCAATTCCTCCAAGCACTTGATGTAACCCTCCGTATTGAGTGAGAAGCCTCGGCAGAATAAAGGAGGGCATAACTTGGCCCTCGGTAGTTTCTGAGCCACAGTAACCTCGTAATCACACCCTGATTCATCCAACTCTTTCCTGATCCTCTGCAACGTCTTCCGATAGACATACAAACACTCCGAAATCTTTGCATTGGAGCTCCTGCCATTAATATCAAGCAGCACAGCTTGCTTTTTCCAAATTTTGGGAGGATTGAATTCAGTCATAGCATTTATCCCTTCATAGACGATGCACGACTGAATCTACTATGATAGGAGGAAAAGAGAACCGATGTCAGACAACATGCATGCGCAGAATTCAGAGTTGCCAACGGCGAAAAATTACCCACTGCACCCTGTAGATATATTTAGATCTAAGTATGGGAAATATCATTTAATACTAAGATCTGTATGTATATTTAACCCATTGATAGTGTAAATATGAAGTTCAAGGATTCAGCGCCTCCTTCCTCTTTAGAACAGCACTAGGCTTATAATTGCATTTGGCGTTGTGTAGTGGGAAAGTATTTCCTACAATGGGTCTGCAGGAAGGCCTCAATAGGTGAGGTTTTTTTAATGAGATGTGGTTTACCGACGATGGACGCAACAGATCCCCCCCACTCAGCGAAGCCGGATAGAATTAGGGCAAAGAAAGGAAGATGGGGCAAGAGAGTGAGATGAGGACACAGGTGAGACTATAAAAGAGGAAGGAGTCGGGTGGCAGTGAGAAAGAAAAAAAAAGCTTATTTGCAGAGAATCGGGGGTGGGGGTGGGGGGGAGGCTTCGACCAGGATTAGACTTAGATGCTCAGATTAGGGGTACAATATTACGAAATTAAATAAGCAGTGACGGGATAGATTACAGGGAACACAGACTGTAGTAGAAGGATGGGCAATAGTTATAAGTAGCGGGCCACATTGAAGCAGGCTGCACTTAAAGAGTTAGATGCAAATTTCGAACATATATAAGTTAATTTCAATTACCTTTGTGAATTTGTTTGTACGAGTATATACTACATAGTCATATATATAGCTACACATTAATAACTAAGGGTAATTCTTTTCATAGTTTTACCACCCTTTTTAAAATGTTTCCAGACATATCAGTGGGGACTTTCAGTTTAACATGAAATCCGAACCACAATTTACAATTAACTATTGAGCAATATTGCCAAACATAAATACGAGTAATGACCGAAAATATAAAACTAGGTCTATATGAAATAAGTTTGTTGGGGATAGACCCTTAAAATTTCAAAGGCGTTCCCAAATATGACAGAATTAGCGTTTAAGGAGAGATTTTGCCAAAATGTTCAATAACTAATTTGGAATATTTTGTCGAATTCAGAAATGAAATGCGGGCCACATAAAAAGCCTGGGCGGGCCGCAGTTAGCCCACTTCTGGTGTAGTACGACAGAGGGATGCAGGTGGGAGAGATGGCATCCGTGGGTTAGGTTGGTATGACCCAGACGGAGGTGGGCCAGCACTACCTGATTATGATGGGGGCGGTGGAAGGATGAAGCCCAGTAGCGGCTTAATGCAGATGAGTTTGGTGAAGGAAGAAGATAGATAAGAGGTAGTGGGGGAGAGGGCGTTTTTTGTTTTTTAAGGGGCTATCTGGCGACTGCCCACTTAGGCATAAGTCGCCGTAAACAAACAGCCGAGTTCTAGGCTACTTTAAAAATTTTGAACAGAAAACAACAATAAAAAGAAATAACAATTAAGAAGAAATAACAATAACAAAAACAACAACTAAACCTAGTTAAATGTAAGGGAGAAGGACGGCCTCCCCCCAAAAGTCAACAAGTCCACCAGTCAATGTGCACGCACTCATCCCGAGAACAAAGGACAGGCGGTAGCGACCCCGCCCATCCCGGTACCGGGACAGGTAACGTGCGCGAAAATCACCCAGACTGGGACATTAGACAAGAATGTGCCGAACAGTCTGAGGGACGACGCAGTCGTCACAATAGGGCGCAGGCGAGCGCTCCATCAAATAGCGATGCGTTACACGAGTGTGTCCGATTCGGAGACGACAGAAAGCGACCTGAAGCCGTCGCGGCATTGGGGGATAGGTCCATGAAAACGGTCGCGGCGCAATGGCACAAACTTTAAGTTCCCTTCGACCATATCCCATCTTCTTTGCCAAGCAGTCCGAAGAGCTGCCCGTATTCCTGCCATGTAGTCGGTGTGAGGAAGAGCGAAACGCTGGTCCGGTCGCAGAGTCCTCGCAGGCCTCTTTGGCGCGCTCATTCCCCGAAATTGCTACATGTCCAGGAACCCAGCAGAAGATAATCTCGACATCTGCCCGGCTCGCCAAAACCGTGGCGTCACGGATATCGCGAACCAGGGGATGCGGAGATTTCAATGCCCCGAGTGCAATCAGGGCACTTTGTGACTCGCATCCGTAGTTGAGCTTCGAACGAACAAAGGATCGATAAAAAAGTAGGGCAGTAGCCCTATCAGCGCCCCAAGCGCTGAACGTCACGGAACGGAGAATATCCATGGCGCGAGTACAAGAGACCCTAAGGCTGCGAATATGAGCCTCCCAGGTGAGGCGTCGGTCGAATACAAGACCAAGGAAACGGTGCGACTCAACCACATCCAGGCGCACCCCATTAAGAAACAAATCTGGGTCGGGGTGAAGCCGTGGACCGCGGCAGAAGTCCACCACCTTAGTCTTATCCAAAGAAAACCGAAACCTGTGCGCTTCAGCATAGCGAGAGACGAGGTTCAATGCCTGTTGGAGTCGACGCTCCAGAGTTGGCATCTGGGACGCGCCAAAAGAGATCGAAAGGTCGTCCACGTAGAGAGTAGCGAGAACATCTTCTGGCAGCACCGAGGTGATGCCGTTGATGCTCAGGGCAAAGAGTGTGACACTAAGGACACTTTCCTGCGACACACCCTCTTCCTGCTCCTTTGGGCCGGAGAGAGCTCCCCCCACTCGTACGCGGAATCGACGATCTCGCAAAAATTCAGATATAAACATTGGGAGGCGTCCCCTCGCCCCCATCGTGTGGAGAGTCTCCAAGATACCGTATCGCCATGCGGTATCATAGGCCTTCTCCAGATCGAAAAACACTGTGGGGTAGTGCTGACAACGAAGGAAAGCCTCGCAGACGGCATTTTCCAGTCGGAGCAGAGCATCCGACGTGGAGTGGAACTTGCGGAAGCCGCACTGTGCAGAAGACAGATGGCCTCCGCTGTCCAGGAAAAAGGCTAAGCTAACATTTACCAATTTCTCCATTAACTTGCACATGCAAGAGGTTAGAAAGATTGAGCGGAAACCGGTCGGAGTAGAGTGATCTCGACCCAGCTTGCGAAAGGCGAGCACAGTAGCGATTCGCCGGGAATCTGGGAGAAGACCCTCCATCCAGATCCTGTTGAAAAAATCTAACAGAAAGGCCATGCCTCGCTCACACAGGTGTCGAAACATGGCGTACGGGACATCGTCCGGACCATGGGCAGTGTCCGCGCACCAAGCGAGAGCGGAGCGCAACTCACTCACAGTAAACCTGTCGTTGAAGGGTTCTCCGCCTCTGGAGGTAAAGTCCAGCCAGCGGCCTTCCGCGACATCACGACGTGCATTGAATGCTGGCGGAGCAGCATCCCGGCTAGATTATGCGGAAAAAAGAGGTTGGAAAGGATTCCGCCACGGACGCGGAGTGCGAGATTGCGGTCCCAGTCTCCTGGAGAACGGGAGGGGGGTCCTGCGAGAACTTGCCCCAAATATTTTTGACTCGCTTCCACACCTCTGCTAAAGGGGTCATCCCGTTAAGTGAAGACACGTATGCCCGCCAAGAAGAGCGGACGGGCGTGCTTAGAAATATACCGGAACCTAGCCCGACGAAATTCAGCGACAGTGAAATCGTTCGGGCGGCGCTTATAGCGCATGTAGGCATAACGCTTCTGTTTGAGGGCCGTCTCACACTCGGCCGACCACCATGGGAGTGATCGGCGTACAAAACGGCCAGACGTTCTAGGAATAGTAGTCAGGCCCGCGGCGATGAGGTTGTCGGAGAAGAACTCAACGGCTTCATCTACCGACCTAAACTCCTTGACTAAGATAGATAATTCAGTCATTTCCTGAAATGCAGGCCGGCCACCGCGCCCGCGCCAAGAACCACTGGGATTTATTGAGTAATCTCCCTAGAGACGATGCCTGCCGTTCAGATCTCCAAGCAAGAAATAGGGTCTCGGCAACCGTGCCACAACGCAGCAGAAGTCCCCCGCGTCGAAGTCAGCTGACGGTGGAATGTACGCATAAATGATCGTATACCTCCTATCCAGGTGCAGCTGCACAGCCACTCCCTGAAACGAGCTATCTAAAGAGAAAGGAAGAACGGAGACATGATGCCGGGTGTAAACCGCGCATCCCCCAGCCCGGCATACCGTACTGGTGGGGTCGCAAGACCCTTATACCCCGGGAGGCCGGGCAGGACGCACGCACCTAGCATGGTCTCCTGTAAAAAGATAGCTAACGGTGAACGGGATAGGACGAGACGAGCCTCCGCAGCTCCTCCCAGTTGGCCCGGAGTCCACGGCAATTCCATTAAAGGAATATGCCCTCCAGGCCTTGCTCGGAGGAGAGGCGGGGGCCTTCCTCGAACAGAAGGCCTTCACGGAAATGACCGTACGCTTCCCGGGGGCAGAACCCCGGGCGCTGTTGGATGGACAAAGCGCTGAAGGCGCTGTCGCCTTCGAGGACTTATTGGGGGAGGTTGGGCTCGCCATGCGAGTCTTTTCCTCCCCCCACATCGAAACCTTAGGCGGGCGTTGTGGCTTCGGAGGCGGGGGGCCCTCTTTTTGAGGAACCACCGTTTCCGAGCCACTCGCTCCACCACTAGGCGTGGGCGAAGGAGTCGAAGCTCCTTCGACCCTAGCGACCAACTTCAGGGGTGTTGCCTCCTGTGAGTCTGACGACTCTGTGGAGGCGCGTGGAAGTTTCGCCTTACGGGAAACGGTCACGCTGGGGAAGGAGAGGGGAGCCCTGGTTTTAGCCGGGGCTGGGTGTGAACCCTTTTTGCCGCCAGCTTTACCAGGGGAGCGCCCGGTTTGAGTAAGCCCGCAGAAGGGCTCCGAATGGGCGCGGAAACAACCGTACAGAGGGTGCCTTTCTAACTATTGAGACATATGACGTCGCCGACAGAGCCGGGCGCGCCAGGACCAAGTCCTTAGCCTCGCGGAATGAGAGTCGATCCTGGGCCTGAACGGCCAGGATTTCTTTATCAAGGAAAAAATTAACCACATTGCTTCGAAGAAGCCAGGTGCGGATCTCCGCAATTGACACACTTGGCCACACACGATTTAGACTTATCGTGTGCGGCCTTAGAGCAATTTACACAAACTTCGGGTGACCCTGACTTTGCACGTCTACAAGAACGATTCGTATGGCCGAAACGCTGACATTATAGCACCGCCGCGGAAGTGTTATCCTTAAGTGCCAAAAAGGAATGAGTGAGGTGCAGGTGCAGAAAGGGAGTAGAAATCGACGGGCGAGCAGAGCTTTTGGGGTAGGACGATGGCATAAAAGCCAGAGGAACCGTGGCAGGCATGTACCTCGTCCCGCGCCTCTGGAGCAATCTGGAAACCAGAGTACCAGAGGGATTCCATCTCCAACTTAGGTTTGTACGTCGGGCAGTCGCCTCAAAAGGCTGTTGTTCTCTAGTACAGTTGAGCAGTGGGGGTTTGCTCAGTAAGGGAGAAAGTGGGAGGCAGAGAGCCATTATCACTAGGTAGGTAGAGTTAATGTGCCCGAGCTAGTTGCAATTAAAGCAACGGGTGCCGTGTGTGTGGGGGGGGGAGGGGAGGCATCGAATATGCACCTACGAGGGCCACCTATTGTTCAGTAAATGTAGCGAGGATAGAACTAAGGATATGGTGAGTAGCAACCTGAGGGTAGACAATTCTGTATTGCCGACCTCCTGTTGGAAGCGGTAGACCTTCGTGAGTCCCTGAGGAGAAGTTCTCTAAAAGATCCCCTACAGGTATGCCACGAAGGCTTTTGGCAAAAATGGTACTTTGGCAGCAATTGAGGCGAGGGTGCAGTCACGGAGACTGCACACCCCATTATCGGAGGGAGTTCGTACATTCAGCAGAACGAGACTTTAGGAGTAAAGACTCGTGGAACTCCTAATCAAGAGGGTCCGTTTGAGGACCGGGAGGTGCGCGTTCTACTTGCTTAGTTTTACGGGTTTGTGAAGGGTAGGGATGTTGAGGGAGAGTAAGGGAACGAGGCAGAAACGGTTATGGTAGTTTGTGCCGCAGATTCCGTGGGTAATAGTTACTAAGGAAGGGTGGAGCTTGTAAGTTGAATCCTCCTCCGGTTCTCCACGTCAAGATGAGTTATTCCGTAGGAAAGCCAGATCAGAAACCAATTTGGAGCCAATTTTTGTGTTCTCAATGATCGGGCAGTGACTCAGGATAGTAAACGGGATATATAGATAAACACCTTTCCATAGTTGCCCGTTCTGAGGATCATTGGGTGACGACAGGACCATCGTGCTGCCACTCAAAACCTAGTGACTAAAGCGTCCTGGCAAGGTAACTCCCATTTTGAGCTACAAAACAAAAATAAGAAGAAAGAAGGTAAAGATGAGTAGTGGTGGGAAGGAAATAAGGAAGACAGGCATAATTAGAAGTCTAGTCACCGCCGACCCCCACCCCCTCCAGCAGCTAGGGGAGGGGGGCTAGCTTGTGGAAAAGCCACCGGCTTCAATAGGTGTTCGACGCGTTCTCCAACCAAAAAGATGCTTTGGTTCAGGGAGGGATCATTCGGTGTTCCCAGCCTACATGGGATGCCGAACACACCGCATTCTCCAACAAAAAATGCTTTGGCCCACGGTGTGCTCAATGGGTGTCAGAGCCTGGTCTGAATATGCAAGAGCCGTGCTACGTAATTGTCGGGGGGGGCTCAAAGGGTTTTCCGCGAGGACTAGATGGATTTAGGGTGCCAATGAGAAATGCCAGAGCTCCGCCGTCTGGAGGGTTCAATGGGTGAGCAGGGAGGTTTTAATAGGATCTCAGGGAAGGTTGTAAAGCAGAGTAGGGAGGAAAAAAAAGGGAGAGGGAGAGGCATACATGCCCTTTCATCCTAGGCAAGCCCCCCCCACATCGAAGTGAGGGCTCGTCTGCAGCCAGCCATCTGAGGACAAGGAGGGTTTAAGGTAAGGAACTAGTCGGTTGCAGCTAGGATAAAATGAGGCAAATTATCTATAAAAGGTGGAGGAAACCACTTTGTGATAAAAATTTAAAAAACGGAGGCTTAAAAGATTCCTTTGCCAATATGAATCGAAGACGGGTGTGTTGAGGGATAGTTAAAAGGGTCAGGAAACAGGACAACCGGAGCGTGGCGAAATGGGTACAATCTAATAAAAGGTGGGCAACAGATTGGTCCTCACCACAAAAACGACAGCAAGGGCTGATTTGAACATCACCCGAAACTAGATGGCCCTGTCTTGTGTGGCCAATGCGAACTCGGCAAAGGGCTACCTCCAACGACCGAAATCTATGACGGCTCAAGGGCAAAGAGTGAACAGAATTTTTAATTCTGTAGTTTGGATGATGAACAGTCATCCCATTCATTCTGCCACAGTTGAAAAATATACTTTCTTATTGAAGGAAAGTAGTCCCTAGAAGGCAGAGCAGTGTTCTCAGGGGACACAGAATGTGCTGAACGGGACAGCCGATCAGCCCTCTTGTTGCCCAGGACCCCCACGTAGCCAGGAACCCAGCAAAAAATAATGAGGACAAGGATGGCATACACCAAAATAGTAACCAACCTAAATTTTCTTCTTCTCAAACTATGAGTCTCACTGTGAAGTATTTATATATATGCATTTCTTTGTTAAACAAATGTAGTTTAAATGTTCTCTCCAAATATTTTTTTGCGACACTTAATGCAGATTGACAAACGCGAATGCCAAAGGAGACAAAGAATGTAGGTTGTCGTCAGGTGATAGCTGGAGTCGCCCAACCCAGGAATTATATTATATGAGCTGATTCCGAGCCAAGGCCTTCGTTCAATTTAAACACACTTACCATAGCGGTAGCAATATTCTTTCTTAGTTACACAGCAAGAATTGACTCTATTTATGTCTTTGGTTAAATTTCGGAAAATTCCCGCCCTCGATTTTGGGGATAATTCAAATATTTTTAAGGGAATTTCAAAATGAGGGCTTCGCTCCCATAGCCCACTTTACTTGGGAGGGGGTTTGCACCCCCAGTATTCACAATTCGAAAGCCTAGAATTAGATTGAAATTTAAAGGCGATTGCCAGACGTCGTTAGGCGCTCTTTAGTTTATTGTATTTTTAGGTCGATCTTCTTGACTTAGGACATATAAGCCTACCCCCCAAATGTTATTTAAATCAATCCTATTTTCTTTAAAATTGATTAATATAAAATGTCAATATCATATATTAAAAAAAATTCCCTTAAAAATGATATATAATACAAAATAGCGCGATTCCAATTAACAATGTGGCTGCCAATCAATTTTTAGCCATATCATAATTAGAAATTTGCCTATGTTTTAACAATAGAGATATTTATAACAAAGCGCCCACAAAAGTCGAGAGGGCGGGCATTTTCTGAAATTTAACCATGTCTTTTCCAGGCATTTGCCACAAATTCATTTCCAAACCTTGCATGACAGAGCACAACCACATAGCATTTTTGAGGGCAATGAAATGTCAATGGACAGGAATTTAAGTGTAATTTATATCACTGTTTCAGTAACGCCTTGTTGTACTTCCTCCCCTCTTTGTTGGCCCCAGATGCATTGGCCGGTAAATACCACAACAAGTGCCACAACAAAGATTTCCCAAGCAACTAATAGTTCCAACTTATAAAACTTGTTAAAACTTCCCAATGTACCCCCCCACCCTAACATCAACAACGGTTCAAACAGAAAATCATAATCTTTAATTTAAAGGCAAACAATTTTAAACTGTGCTAACAAGAAATATACGAAAAAGAGGGGAAAAGTGAACAAATAGAAAATAAGAGAAAATTCAACTTCCATTTGTAAGACTCATCTTAGATCTATTGATGGATGAAAAAGGGGTTGTATAAAAATAGCATTTATATTGTATAAAAATTCTACAACATCTGTACACTATCTACAAAACCCTATTCATCAATATTTAAAGCTGGACTTTTAATGAAATATGCCCTGAAGGGAAGAGAGAGAGAGAGAGAGAGATAGGGGGAGGAAAAAATTAAAAATGGGAAAATCTCATAATTACGAATAGTATAATTTTGGAATAGTGGATAATTTTTCTCTTACTTTTGCAATGAGAAATTAGCTGAATGCAGTTTTGAAACATGAGAAAAACTAAAATGAAAAACGGCTGTGGGAAGGGGAGGCATTTAATTTCTCTCTATCTGCATTCTTCAAACATTTCTTTTGAGTTCCATCCAAACAATAGTCATAGAGTCTCAGAAACTCAGAAAAAAAAGATTAAAAAATAACAAAATATCCCTTCAAATAAATTTAAATATCCCCAAAAAAGAGAGAAAAAAAAGTTTAGCACAGGCAAACTTATTGAAAGCTATCAATCTTAATAATGGCATTTAATTACCACTTTAATACTGAATTTTTGTAAAAGTTTTCACTATTAAATTCAATCCACCTTTGAGCATGGGCGCTTGTAAGGCATATATGGTCATCCAAGGGTGAGGGAGATGGAGCGGAAAGGTTTTAACAATAACAACATATAAATGATAACTTGTAAAACAAGGAAGAATCTGATATTGAAGACTAGCTGTGCACAAATAATTTGTTTATAAGAATAGTTTTTAAATTTCATTATGAAAATTAATTTCTTCTTTAAATACTTTATTAAATAAAGGCATTTTGGCCTATTTTAAAATACATTTTTTTCAATTTTTACATATAATACATATTTGCGAGAAACTCAAAAACATTTTGAGATCAAAACAATGAAGTGATAAAGATTAACATGTATCAGTGAATCCTTAAGAAATGAAAGAATTTGATAAAGTAAAGCAACAACTTGAAAGATCAAGGATGACTAAAAAAAAAATTGCCTTTGTTTTTTTCGAGTTGTGCAATTGATCCGGCAGTTTGCAATACTGGGCCCAAACTTCATCCACTTCTTAAATAGCTAAAAGCAGGCAGTTGAAATTGAGTAAAATGGCAATAACCAAACTACAGGTTAAAAATGGAGTAAAGTTGGTGAAAGGAGGAAAATATGGTAATTTGTTAAGTTAACATGTCATTATTTTCTTTAGTAGTCCACTTAAGCTAAAGATATTTTTTCTTGAATTTCGGGCAAGGAGAGAGAAAACTAAAGATTTCAGTTCTTTAAACACAAGAACGAATGATAGGAAGAGAAAGATCTAATTTAAAACTCCTAAAAATCTACACTGAGTAAACTGCCTGCTAGCCACCAGATTCCCGAGGATAAATTTTCCATTTTTGTCACATACTTAAATCACAGACTTTCCTTTTAAAAAAGTTTTGGTAATGTGTTGAAAGGGTCAGTATAATTCTTCGAGTTGCTTCGTGGCACTTCGTGGCACTTCCAACCCAACTTTCCAACTGCGAGGGAATACCTTGTTCCGGATTGGCAGTAAGAAGCACAGGACAAGCAACTGATGACTTGACACAGTCCATTGCAATTGCACTTGCATTAATTCAGGTCTCTATCCTCCAAGTATCGATACTCGAAAATGAAGTTCTCCCGTTTTCTTTGGCCCCAGTTTTCGTAATCGAAAAAAATGTACGTCCCCTGAAATACAAATGTCCAAAGATTAGCAGAGCACCAATAAGTTTTGCTGATAAAATGCGCATGGGGAGGTTATAAGTCACCCAAACGACCCATTTCTCCTCAGTCCGACCCACATCTATCCAGAAACCCTATATACCTCTCCCAAGACCCATTCTCATGGAGAACGGTAGGGGGCCTGCGAGAAGTTGCCCCGCATCCTTTTGACTCATTTCCACAGCTCTGTAAGAAGAGGGATCTCCCTGTTAAGTGAAGACACATGTCCGTCAGGATAAGCGGCTGGCATGCTTCGAAATATACAGGAACCTAGCCCTAGCTCGACGAAATTCACCGACAGTGAGATCGTTCGGGTGGCGCTTATTGCGTATGTGTGCATAGCGCTCTGTTTGAGGGCCGTCTCACACTCGGCTGACTACCACGGAAGCGGTCAGCGTGGAAACGACCAATAGCTAGGCGTACGGCGATGAGGTTGCTGGAGAAGAACTCAAAGCTTCATCCACCGACCTAAACTCCTTGAATGGAATGGGACAGTGAAATCCGTCATTTCATGAAATACCGACCACCGCGCCGGGTCCAAGCATCCCTGGGTGGTCTTACAAGCGGTAG
Source organism: Ceratothoa steindachneri (assembly GCA_963969495.1). NCBI lineage: Eukaryota > Metazoa > Arthropoda > Malacostraca > Isopoda > Cymothoidae > Ceratothoa > Ceratothoa steindachneri. The sequence continues at coordinate 88,271,346 of OZ018327.1, forward strand.
CAGTCCAGAAAATGATATTTGAATGGGAAAGTGATCACTACCACGAGGTCATTGAGTACCTCCTACCCCAAATCAGGCTGTGCATCCAGATAGCACAGGGATAGGTCAAAGCAGGAAAATGAAGCGGTTCTCTGGCAGTGAAGCGTAAACTCATCCACATTTAGGACACTTATCTCCAGCTCGTGGATCAGGTCGACAAGGACCTGACCCCTGGGATTGATCAAGTAAGGACGGGAGAATTGAAGTGAAAGGTTTATTCATTCGGAGAGAAAGAGGAGACTATGTGAAAAAGCTAGTTACGAGTAGAAGAGAGGAAATAAGTGCGAGCATGGAAATGGAGCAAATGGGGGAACAAATTTAAAGAAGTGATAGTGGGTGGTGCAAGGGGAGTGTGGGGCTGTAACAGAAATGGAAAGAGGAAAGAAAAATGCTGAATGGTGGAAAAAAGATGTTAGTGTAAAGCTAAAATGAGGGTGATACAGTGGATTTTTTTTTTAATTAAGCGGCTATCTGGCGACTGCCGACTTAGGCATTAGTCGCCGTAAACAAACAGCCTAGTTCTAGGCTACTTTAAAAATTAAACAGGAAACAATAAAACGAAATAACAATAAAAAAGCAATAACAAAAACAATAACAAAAACAACAATTAAACTGTGTTAAATGAAAGGGAGAAGGCCAGCCTCCCCCCAAAAGTCAATAAGTCCACTAGTCATGGTGCACGCAATCGTCCCGAGTACAAGGGACAGGCGGTAGCGACCCCGCCCATCCCGGTACCGGGACAGGTATCGTGCGCGAAGATCACCCAGACTGGGACATTCGACAAGAATGTGCCGAACAGTCTGGGGGACGACGCAGTCGTTGCAATAGGGCGCAGGCGAGCGCTCCATCAAGTAGCGATGCGTCACACGAGTGTGTCCGATTCGAAGACGACAGAAAGCAACCTGAAGCCGCCGCGGCATTGGGGGATAGGTCCATGGGAACAGTCGAGGCGCAATGGCACGCAACTTTAAGTTCCCCTCGACCGTCTCCCATCTTCTTTGCCAAGCAGTCCGAAGAGCTGCCCGTATTCCTGCCATGTAGTCAGTGTGAGGAAGAGCGAAACGCTGGTCCGGTCGCAGAGTCCTCGCGGACTCTTTGGCGCCCTCATTCCCCGCAATTCCGAACATGTCCAGGAACCCAGCAGAAGATAATCTCGACATCTGCCCGGCTCGCCAAAACCGTGGCGTCACGGATTTCGCGAACCAGGGGATGCGGAGATTCCAATGCCCCGAGAGCACTCAGGGCGCTTTGTGAGTCGCTATAGATCACAATCCGGTCTCCGAACCGGGCACGTCGCGTAATCTCCCGTACCGAGTGGTGTATTGCCACCAGCTCGGCCGTGAAGACAGACGCAGCGCTTGGTAGAGCCCCGCTGACTTCAAACAGAGGGGATACGGCGTGGAAGCCGACCCCCTCTTGGGACTTGGAGCCATCCGTATACACTGGCACGGTACCAGCGTGACACGATGTGTGCTCCAAAAAGGTCGAACGCAATACTCCCGGCGCAGTACAAGCTTTGGGAGCAGAGGCGTGGCGACAAATAGCCAAATGTGGTACCCTCCAGGGTGGCGTCCTGGGCAGAACCAGGGGCGCCACCGGCCCGAGAGCTATATCTACCTCTCGAAGGAGTTTCCTGGCCCTAAACCCAAAGGGCTTAGGGTATGACTGGCGTCTCTCGGCGGCATAGGCACCATCGAGATCAGCTGCGGATGCAGTGAGAGCTGTTGGCGACTGAGGGAGGCGCCGGGCTCGCGCGTACAGGCGAGTGATGCACTGCACGCGGCGCAGAGCGAGTGGCATCTCCCCAGCATCGACCAACAGGCTCTCAATGGGGGAAGTGCGGAAGGCACCGGTCGCAAGGCGAAGGCCGGTGTGGTGGATCGAGTCCACCTTCCGCAATAAACGCTCGGCTGCGGATGTATAAAACTCGCATCCGTAGTCGAGCTTCGAGCGAACAAAGGATCGATAAAAAAGTAAGGCGGTAGCCCTATCAGCGCCCCAAGCGCTGAACGTCACGGAACGGAGAATGTCCATGGCGCGGGTACAAGAGACCCTAAGGCTGCGAATATGAGCCTCCCAGGTGAGGCGTCGGTCGAATACAAGACCAAGGAAACGGTGCGACTCAACCACATCCAGGCGCACCCCATTAAGAAACAAATCTGGGTCGGGGTGAAGCCGTGGATGGCGGCAGAAGTCCACCACCTTAGTCTTGGCCAAAGAAAACCGAAACCTGTGCGCTTCGGCATAGCGAGAGACGCGGTTCAATGCCTGTTGGAGTCGACGCTCCAGAGTTGGCATCTGGGCCGCGCCAAAAGAGATCGAAAGGTCGTCCACGTAGAGCGTAGCGAGAACATCTTCCGGCAGCACCGAGGTGATGCCGTTGAAGCTCAGGGCAAAGAGTGTGACACTGAGGACACTTCCCTGCGGGACACCCTCTTCCTGCTCCTTTGGGGCAGAGAGGGCTCCCCCCACCCGTACGCGGAATCGACGATCTCGCAAAAATTCAGATATAAACATTGGGAGGCGTCCCCTCGCCCCCATCGTGTGGAGAGTCTCCATGATACCGTATCGCCATGCGGTATCATAGGCCTTCTCCAGATCAAAAAACACCGTGGCGTAGTGCTGTCTACGAAGGAAAGCCTCGCAGACGGCATTTTCCAGTCGGAGCAGAGCATCCGACGTGGAGTGAAACTTACGGAAGCCGCACTGTGCAGAAGACAGATGGCCTCCGCTGTCCAGGAAATAGGCTAATCTAACATTTACCAATTTCTCCATCAACTTGCACACGCAAGAGGTTAGAGAGATTGGGCGGAAACCGATCGGAGTAGAGTGATCTCTCCCCGGCTTGCGAAAGGCGAGCACAGTAGCGATTCGCCAGGAGTCTGGGAGAAGACCTTCCACCCAGATCCTGTTGAACAGATCTAACAGAAAGGCCATGCCTCGCTCACCCAGGTGTCGAAGCATGGCGTACGGGACATCGTCCGGACCATGGGCGGTGTCCGCGCACGAAGCGAGAGCGGAACGCAACTCACTCACAGTAAACTTGTCGTTGAAGGGTTCTCCGCCTCTGGAGGTAAAGTCCAGCCGGCGGCCTTCCGCGACATGACGACGTACATTGAATGCTGGCGGAGCAGCATCACGGCTAGAGAATGCGGAGAAAGCGGTCGCTAAGGATTCCGCCACGGACGCGGGGTCCGAGATTGCGGTCCCATTCTCCTGGAGAACGGGAGGGGGGTCCTGCGAGAACTTGCCCCGAATCCTTTTGACTCGCTTCCACACCTCAGCTTTAGGGGTCTTCCCGTTAAGTGAAGACACGTATGCCCGCCAAGAAGAGCGGCGGGCGTGCTTCGAAATATACCGGAACCTAGCCCTAGCCCGACGAAATTCAGCGACAGTGAAATCGTTCGGGCGGCGCTTATAGCGCATATAGGCATAACGCTTCTGTTTGAGGGCCGTCTCACACTCGGCTGACCACCACGGGAGCGGTCGGCGTGCAAAACGGCCAGACGTCCTAGGAATAGTAGTCAGGCCCACGGCGATGAGGTTGCCGGAGAAGAACTCAACGGCCTCATCTACCGACCTAAACTCCTCGACTGAGATAGAGAATTCAGTCATTTCCTGAAATGCAGGCCACCGCGCCCGCGCCAAGCACCACCGAGGTGGTCTCTCAGGCGGCAGTTGCCCTGAAAAGGATATTTGAATGGGAAAGTGATCACTACCATGGAGGTCATCGACCACCCCCCAATCAAAATCAGGCTGTGCATCCGAAGAGCACAAAGATAGGTCAAGGCAAGAAAATGAAGCGGTTCTCGGACAGTGATGCGTAAACTCATCCACGTTTAGGACACCCATCTCAAGCTCTTCGATCAGATCGGCAAGGACTTGTCCCCTGGGATTTATGGAGTAATCTCCCCAGAGAGGATGCCTGCCGTTCAGATCTCCAAGCAAGAGATAGGGCCTCGGCAACCGTGCCACGACGCTGCGGAAGTCGCCCGCGTCGAAGTCAGCTGACGGTGGAATGTACGCAGAAATGATAGTATACCTCCTATCCAGGTGCAGCTGCACAGCCACTGCCTGTAAGGAGGTATCTAAAGAGAAAGGAAGAACGGAGACATCATGCCGGGTGTAAACCGCGCATCCCCCAGCCCGGCCATCCCGCGGTGGTGGGGTCGCAAGACCCTTATACCCCGGGAGGGCAGGCAGGGGGCACGCGCCTAGCATGGTCTCCTGCAAAAAATAGCTAACGGGGAACGGGACCAGGCGAGCCTCCGCAGCTCCTCCCAGTTGGCCCGGAGTCCACGGCAATTCCATTGAAGGAATATGCCCTCCAGGCCTAGCTCGGAGGAGACGCGGGGGCCCTCCTCGAATTGAAGACCCTCACGGGAATGGCCGTACGCTTCCCGGGGGCAGAACCCCGGGCGCTGTTGGCCGGACAAAGCGCTGGAGGCGCTGTCGCCTTCGAGGACTTATTGGGGGAGGTTGACCTCGCCATGCGAGTCTTTTCCTCCCTCCGCCTCGAAACCTTAGGCGGGCGCTGCGGCTTCGGAGGCGGGGGGCCCTCTTTTCGAGGAACCACCGTCTCCGAGCCACTCGCTCCACCTCGGGGCGTGGGCGAAGGAGCCGAAGCTCCTTTGTTGCTGTCCTCCTTTCGGGGGACAGCTTTAGGAACCCCCGAAGATGGCCTAGCGACCATCTTCAGGGGTGTTGCCTCCTGTGAGTCTAACGACTCTGTGGAGGCGCGTGGCCGTTTCGCCTTACGGGAACTGGTCACGCTGGGGGAAGAGGGGGGAGCCCTGGTTTTAGCCGGGGCTGGGTGTGAACCCTTTTTGCAGCCAGCTCTACCAGGGGAGCGCCCGGGTTGGGTAGAGCCCGCAGAAGGGCTCCGAATGGGCGCGGAAACAACCGTGCTCGTTGGCCTGGATGGGCCAGGAGCAGAGGGTGCCTTTCGAACTACTGAGGCATATGACGTCCCAGGCAGAGCTGGGCGCGCCAGGACCAAGTCCTTAGCCTCGCGGAATGAGAGTCTATCCTGGGCCTGAACGGCCAGGATTTCTTTCTCCGGGAGATATGCACCACATTGCTTCGAAGAAGCAGGGTGCGGCTCTCCTCAATTGACACACTTGGCCACACACGATTTGGACTTATCGTGTGCGACCTTGGAGCAATTTACACAGACTTCGGGTGACCCCGACTTTGCACGTCTACATGAGCGATTCGTATGGCCGAAGCGGTGACAGTAATAGCACCGCCGCGGCAGTGGCACGAATGCCTTCACGCGGTAGCGGTACCAACCGGCACGCACCGACTCAGGGAGCTTGTCACTGTCGAACGTGACGAAGAGTGTAGGGGTGGGTCTCGAAGCCCCTCCCTGTTTTCTCATCACACGTTCGACCTTGACCGCCCCATGGTCGGCCAGCTCTAGGGTGATGTCCTCAATGGAGTAGTCAACGAGTTCCCTCGCATAAACTACTCCTTTCACAAAGTTCATGGTAGAGTGCGGCGTCACACTCACCGGGGTGCCATGAAGTGTCCGAAGAGCACTTATCTTGGCCGCCTCGGCGGGATTCACCGCATTCGCCAGAAGGCTGCCGTCCGAAAAACGGGTTACCTTCGGCTCTCTACCAATTGCACTAGCTAATCCTCTCCTCTGATGGATCATGTTGCCCTTGGACAACATGGTGCCATCAGTGGAGCGAATAACGAGGAAGCGTTTGAAGCCAGCGGGCTCGAAAACGCCAGGTAACCTCTGAATGAGGGGCCCCGATGTCATCGAGGCTCCGCCCTGTGCACTCTTGGTAGTAGTCTTCTTTGTCAGGGGCTCCGCACACGAGGGGGTAGAGGGGCCGGATGTGCCGATCTTGGCTTGGTCGCCTACCAAAGTGGCAGCAGACCCATCCGTCCCCGCAGCCCCCGCGGATGGAGAGGAGCCCCGAGTCTTTTTAGTCTTCTTTGTCTTTTTCTTTTTTGGAGAGGAGGGCGGGGAATGAACCCGCTTTTCACCTCCGCCGGCAGAAGCCCCCAGGCCAGATGGACCGGCCTCAGCCAGGTCAGTCTCCGTATTGGAGAAGGTCCTGGTTGTCGTAGGGGCACCTGTCGGAGGAGATCCCTCCCCTCCTTTTACTGCCTCGGAGCCCTCAGCCATTTGAGGAGGACCCTGCATAGGGGCGGATTCGGGTTCGGTGCTTGGCGCCGAGCCCGAATTCCCCCCCATGGAAGGCCCTACCGTCTGAGGCTGGGTCTCCTCAAAGACCATGTTTATCACAGGAGGGGCCTCCAGTTGGCCATCCCCTCCCAGGACATCACAGGTCCCCTTGGCAGTGTCGCCAGTCTTGTGTGGGGAGGCACAGGCCTTGACCCCAGCAAGGTTTAAAATTCTGGCCAGCAGGTCTTTTGAGGGAAGCGACCGAAGGGGCCTGGCTTCCCTCTCCCCCCTAAGGGGGTTTGTCCTACCGAGCCGCTTTGATGGGGAGCGGCTGGCTAAGGGCTGCCTGCTGGCTTTCTTGGCAGTCCCCTTGGAAAGAAAAGATGGGACTGCCGCTGGGAAAAGGGAGGTGCCCGAAAGCACCTCCAGAGAAGGGGGTGAGGGGGAGTCCCCTGCACCCGTAGGCGAAGGAGAGGAGTAAGCCTCCTCTCCGGTTAGAGAAATATGGAGGGTCCCCTGTGCAAGCACAGGAGGGGGGGACCTCCATTTTTTTGCTGGAGCTGCCCGAGGGCGGCTCCGTCGATGAGCAAGGGGGAATTAAGGGGAGATGGTTTTTTGTTTCATCATTGGGCATGGTGACCCTCTTTGTTTTACGGGACGCAATCGCTCACCACCTCTTGCAGTAGCCCGCACTGCAAGAGGTGCTTACAGGCCCGGCAGAGCCAGGCGCCGCCATTTGGGACCACCCCTCCCGCCTGGTGGACTGGCAGTCCTTCGGCATGGCGGCTCCACCTTAGACACGGAGTAAAACAGATAGAATGTGAAGAGGAGAGGAAAAGGGATGTGAGGAAGGTATGGGTGGGGATGAAGCAGGTTGTTAAAAAACCCCCATCCCGAACCGGAGCTGAGGGGTTAGGGAGCAATGTCCCCTCCCACCTCAGCCCCCATCAAGGGTGGTTGGCTTGAGAAGAAGGTCAGCATTCTACCCTGTGAAATTAGAGGCTGACCAGAGAAAGTTGTGGGAGAGGTTGTATGAAAAGCGACGAGGTAGGGGAGAAATCGGGCTATCTGAAGGAAGGAAGCAAGGCTAAGCTGGGGCCGGACGGAGCGCTGGATCCCGTCAGCACGGCGGCCAGGATGGCAAATCGCCGCGCCCCTTACGGGGGTGATACAGTGGAATGCATTCAAGAAAATAAAGTGAAATGTGATTAAACAGATTAGGAAAGCAGCAAATTAAGCATTTGGACAAAAGATGAATTAGGATCCCGATGGGAACAAGAAGCTATTCTGGAAAGAAGTGCGAAAGGTGATGAACCTGGAGAAGAATAATTGTGTGAACATCAACGATAAGAAAAGCAGGGTACTTGTGAGCAATGTGTCCTTCTTTTGGCAGCAACCAGTAAGGTCAGCAGCCGAAAATATAACCATGTAACCAATAACCCAAACAACTAGAGAATATGGAGGAATCTATCCTCCTCCAGGAACTCAATCACTCGGGTCACAAACCCATTATGAGTAACAAGCGGTAACAACGTAGCTCATCCCGGTACTAGGACAAGTAGTGGGTAAGAAATTCACCCAAAGAATGAGGCAAACTACCAGGAGGGCAAGCAGTAATCGAAGAAGGGTTCGGGGCAGCGCTCTATCAAATGGCGCTGCGTCCGATTAGGAGTCGCCAGAAAATAACTAGAAGCCGTCGGGGCATGGGTCCATGTGAAAAGCCGGTTGTCTTCCATCTTCTTTGCCACGTGGCTAGAGTGGGGGGAGACCCTGGTTGGGTGAGGTTACCCAGTCCGTGCAGACACTGGCTCCCTCATTTCTCGCAATCCTTACAGATCCAGGAACCAAACAGAAGACGATCTAGACATCTTTCCGGCCATCACGGAGAGTGAAAACTAAGGGGACCAGAAATTCCAATGTCCACCATGTTGCAGTTGGTGAGTAGCAATAAATCACAATTTAGTCAGTCTCTGAACCAGGCTTGGTGGGCTAATCACCCGTACCGAGCAGTGTGCTGCACAAGCAGATCGACCATAAAGATAGATGCAGCACGCGGAAGAAACACGCTGGCTCTAAATATGGGGAGACAGTATGAAAGCCAACCCTCTCTTTCGACATATAGCCATTCATGCAGATACACCCACAAAGGAAAAGTGAAAAACGATTCTGAGCGCTTTCGTCTTTATTCTTAAAGACCTTTCCAAGGAATGAACAGGAGGGTGGACATACATTCCCTTAAATAGTGGAGGGAGGAATTAGACTACTCACCTCTGAAGCTTAATTAGGGGGTACAAAATCCTGAAACAACTTTATTTGAGATTATATGTATGTAGTGATAATGGGATCTAGCATGAACAAACCAGGGCTAAGGTTGAATTTTGGGAGCGTGTTAATGGAGATACATTCTAATATATTTCTCGAAATAAATTACTGCATTTTATGACTGGTTTGGCACTGTTCCAGTTAATGCTATGGTTAAGATTGTACATATGTAAAAAAGCACAGATTGTTCACTGTGATTACATACATTGGCTTGATGTTGCTTAACCAGAACATCTAGTTCTTTCCCGGTTTGTCCATAATAGCATTTTTGGCAGTTGTTGCAGCCTATCGAATAAAGAATGCCAGGTCGGGGGGAGGGGGATTTTTGACAAGGATGCGATAAATTGTAGGCTCGTACTTAAAAATAACATCTATATTCAGAGGCCAAGTAAACGAGGTAATTTAATGAAAATATGGTTATAGGGTAAAACTAATAAGTTTTTGGCCTGAAACCTAGGAATATTAACATTAGTTTGATAATAGGAAGGCTTGGCGGACTTATAACAATTGTCGAGAAAGTACAAAGGGTAGCACAAATTTATCCCTATTTTATATATTCTATCGACTTCTTTGTCTAGGTATTCTGGTGAGACAATTCTAAGGGCATGCAAAAACAAGGAGGAGAAAACACTTTGTTTGATGTTATTATGGTGGTTAGAATAAAAGTGTATAAAAGAGTCTATGGCTGTGGGGTTTCTATATATTTCATATTTGAAACAATGGTTTGTCCGGTGAAGTAGAATATCTAGGAAAGGGAGTGTGCAATCTATTTCAACTTCTAAAGTGAATTTAATCGAGGGCACTAAGGTGTTAATTTTTGTAAGAAATGTATTAATATTTAAATTATTAGGCCAAAGGCAAAGGATGTCATCAACATATCACATCCAGGCTATAGGAGTTTCATTAATTTGGGGAAGTATTCTAGATTCAAAGAATTCCATGTATAGGTTTGCGAGTACAGGGGACAAACAATTCCCCATTGCCATTCCAAAGATTTGGCGATAAAATTTTCATTTAAGGTAAATTTGCAATTGTTGATGCCAAGACCAATGAGTTTAATGAGGGCAGAAGTGGGTATAGGAAGAGCAACTGTGTTGAGGTATTTTTCAAGGAAATTCAAGAGATTGGGTACAGGAACTTTAGTAAAGAGGGAACAAACATCGAAACTAACCAGGCTAAAATTATCAGGGTTTGTTCACGCTAGACCCCATTATCTCTACATACATAAAATCTCAAATAAAGTTGTTTCAGGATTTTTTACCTCCTAATTAAGGTTCAGAGGTGGGAAGTCTAATTCCCCCTTCCACTATTTAAGGCAAGGTATGCCCAGCCTCCTGTTCATTCCTTGAAAAGGTCTTTAAGAATAAAGACAAAAGCGCTCGGAATCGTTTTTCACTTTTCCTTTGTGGGTGTATCTGCATAATTTTGACTCATGTACACTTTGTGAGCTTTTTTTTATAGCCATTCATATATAATGGCATAGCTCCAAAGTGACACGAGGTTCAAACAGTACAACTGTAATATCCCAGGTGCTGTAAAAATCTCGGAGTTTCCTAACCCTAAATCCGGAAGGCTGAAGGCATGATTAGCATCTTACATCGGCATAGGGCATTGAGATCGGCCACGGGTGAAGTGAGCCGTTGGCGACTGAGAAGAACCATGAACCCACGTAGAAAGCAGTGTATGCCGTAAAGCGAGTGGCATCACCAAAGCATCAGCAAGGAGGATCTCAATGGGTGATGGGGAAAGGCACCAGTTCTAAAGAGACCCGTGTAGTGGATCGAGTCCACTTTCCGCAAAAAACACTAGACTGCGGATATGTGGAACTCCGGCGCTGTGGCTTTGGGAGTAAAGGCGTGGCGTAAAATGGTCAAACATGGTAGTCTCCAGGGCAGAACTAGAGGCGTCATGGGACCGAGAACTACAATGAGATCCTGAAGGAGTTACATAGCCATAAACTCGAAAGACACAAGGGATGATTGGTGTATCTTGGTGGCATAAGCACAGTAGAGATCAGCTGGGGATGCAATGAGTCGTTGAAGACTGAGGGATATGCTGGACTCGCATAATGCTTGGTGGAAGGCGCAGAACGTGCGGCATCTCCCTAGTATCGATAAGGACGCTATCAATATGTGATGTGAGGAAGGCATCAGTCACCAAATGAAGAATGATATGGTGGATCATGTCCACCTTCTGTAATTCACGGTCGCTGTGGATACATAAATCTCGCAACCGTAGTCTACTGTAGTTCCTTAGAAACAAAGGAATAGAAGAAAAGCATGGCAGTAGCCCAATGAGGACACTAAGTGATGAACGAAGAATGTCCGTGGTGAGGGTACGAGACCCCAAGGCTGGAAGCGCCTGTCAAAAATGAGACCAAGGAAACGGTGTGGTCACGTTTAAGAACAAGTCGGGCGCGTGATGACACAATGGATGGTAGTAAAAGTGAGCTACCTTAGTTTTGACCAAAGAAAACCGAAATTCGTGCGTTTCGGCATAGTGATGAGTGGTTTTTAATGCATTATGGAGTCGACGAAAAGCATAGTGAGAACATCTTCCGGCAGGACTGATGACGATGTTATAAAGTTGATGCTCAAGGGAAAGAGAGTGACGCTGAGGACACTTCCAGTGCAACACCGACTTCCTGCCCTATTGAGGCGGGAAGAGTTCTTTCACCCGTAAGCGGAATCGACTCTCTGGTAAGAACTTATATGAAGATTGGGAGGAAGCTCTCGCGCTATGGATACTGTAGCAAAATGTGGTCTAAGAAGGAAGGCATCGCAGATAGCATTTTCCAGCCGGAGCAGAGCATCTGGTGTGGAATTTAAGGAAACTGCATTATGCAGAAGCCAGGTAGGTAGCTTCTGCTGTCAAGGAAGGGGGACGGCGTCTAACATTTAACAATTTCTCCATCAAATTGCACAAGCAGGAGGTTAGGAATATTGGGGTAACGTTCTCTCTCCTTGGCTGGGAAAAGTGAGCAGAGTAGCCATTCGCAAGGGATCTGGGAATATACTTTCCATCTAGACCCTTTTAAACAAATCTAACTAAGACCAAGCCTCGCTCACTTCAGTGTTGAAGCATGGCATAAAGCAGGGGCGGGTAACCTCAGGTCCACCACCTTGCTCGGCATTAATATTGCAATCCGGCCCACCAAACCCCAGCCTCCCCCAAAATAAATAAATTCTGCAAAGCAGCATCTGTCTCAGTAGACTCGTAGAGGAAGAGAGGAATGAGTCTTACGTCTGGCAGTAAAAATGCGACAAAAATGCATTTCCTTCACAGATACGAAAATTTCATAGATACCAAAGTTGTAGAGGATGCAATTCTAAACAAAAAATGCTGATGACTTTTTTCCGATGCGATGAATCCTTCTTCCGTGCCCTCGTCCTCCCTTCTAGCAATTTTCTAAAATACATTGTGCATGTTCAACACATCGTGGCCATGTTTAGTAGCACCTACTGTTGCGAACAGCTCTTCTCCAAAATGAAGTATACGAAGTCTCACCTTCGCTCCCAACTCTCGGACCGCCGCCTCAATGACATTCTTCCGTTGTCTACCTCATCCATCGAGCCCGACATAGAAACACTTCATCATGGGAAGCAGCACCAGCCTTCTCACCGATTTGTATGCTTTTCAATAAAATTCTTGTATAATGTATTCTAGTATAAATATATGGTCACTTTCGGGATTTCGTTTGTCACTCCGGCCCGCGGCCTGCTCCCAAAAGTCTCATCTGGCCCACACTCTGAAAAGGTTGCCCGCCCCTGGCATAGAGGATACCATCCAGACCAGGGGCCAAAAATCTGTGAATACAGCTAGAGCGGAACGACACTCAATTAATGTAAAAATGTAATTGAAAAATTTTCCGCGCGTTCATGTTAGGCAATAAATATTGGTAAAGCAACATCCTGGCTAGAGAATGTGCAAAAAGCGCTCACGAAGGACTCCTCCACATAGCATGGTTCGAGATTGTTGTCCCATCCACCTGGAGGAGGGGTCGTAGAAGAACTTAACCCGAATCCTTTTGACAATCTTCCAAACCTCTGCAAGATATGTCTTGCTGTTAAGTCAAGACCTGTATACCTGCTAAGAAGAGTGGTGCGTGTGCTTCAAAACATACCAAAACCTAGACGAAATTCACTGACTGAAATTGTTTGGTCAGTATTTATAATGATAAAGGCAGATTGTACTCTCTGAGGGCCTTCTCACACTTGGCCGACAACCAAGTAAGTGGACGGCATACAAAACGGCCAGATGTTATAGTTAGGACCACAGAGATGGGGTTGCCAGAGAACTAAACGCCCTCATCTACACACCTAAACTCCTCAACTGACATAGTGAAAACAATTACTTCCTGAAATGCATAACATGGCATCTGACAAAGCACAACCGAGGGAGTTTCTCAGGTATCAGCTCTCCCCTCCAAAAAATTGGTTATCGACTACCATCCTAAATCAGGTTGTGAGTAGACATCATAGAGACAGACAAGAAAATGAAGCGCTTCTCGCGCAGTGATGCAATAAGATCATCCACATTCAGGACAACAATCTCCAATTCCTTGATCAGGTTAGCAAGGACCTTACCCCTGGGATTGATCGTTTAACCTCCCCCAGAAGGGGTGCCTACCATTCAAATTACCGTGAAGGGTTTTGACAACCATGCCACAGCGCGATGGAAGTCCGCCGTACTGAAGTGGGTGGATGGTGTAGTGTACAGTGAAATCAAAGTATACATCCTATCCAGGTGTAGCTGCACACCTTTTGGAGGCAGTCATAAATGACATGAATGGTATCGCGGTCGTGGGGATGGGGGCTGCTTTTATGGTTTAGAGGGAAAGGGTGTGAACCTGTAGAGCCGCGAGCTTTACTAGGGCCTGGATGGGCCAGGAGCAGAGGGTCCTTTCTTAACCTGAGAGGCGAAACAAAGAGGCAGGTGACACAGGACCAAACTTTGACCTTTAAGATTGGTCCGCAGCCTGAATGGCGGGGACGTCGTTCTCCATAATGTACAAGCTTCATTGTTCTAAGCAGACAGGGTGTGGCTTGCTACAATTCAGACACTCAGCCTTACGAGAGATTGTCATGTAAAGCCTTTGGGGAGTTTGCACAAATTTGGGATTGAATTACTCCGACTTGGCACGTCTGGAAGAGAGATTCATTTGCCTGAAGGAAGCGGTGGCATAAGTAACACCTTCCGGCAGTGGCACGAATACCTTGCTGCGGTAGCGATACCAACAAGCACGCACCGATTCAAGGAGTCTGCAATGATCGAACATGACGAAGTGTGTAGGGGTGGGTTTCCAACCCCCTCCCTGTTTCCTCATCAGACGTTCGCCGATGACCGCTCCCTGATCGGCCATCTATTCGGTGATATCTTCCAAGTAGTAGCCCACGAATTCCCTCACATAAACTAGTCATTTCACAAATTTCCTGGTAGAGGGCACTGTTAGCTACACCAACGAGCCATCGAGAGTCCGAAGGGCACCACCGACAAATGGGTGACCTTTGGCCAGCATGGTGCCATCAATGGACCAGGTGACAAGGACGCGTTTGAAAACACGGAGTAGCTTCCTGATGAGGGGCCCCGGCGTCTTCCAGACACCGGTCACTATACATGCAACTTTGGCTCTTTCCCTACCTGAGAACACCCTGGGGTTTTGGAAATATTGAGTATAGCTTCTGACAGGGTGTGTGGGAAAAGTAGGCTAAAGGCAAATACAGAAAAGAGAGATGATGGTGTTTGGCGGTGAGGATGGGATGGAGTGTAATATTAGTGTGTGGTGTTATCATAGAACAAGTGGTAGGAAGCTTGGGCGATCAAAGCATGAGTGGATGCAAGCGTTTGAGTGTGGAATGAACCATGAGAGTATACTGATGTCAACGTTGGTATATAAGAGTGAAACTATGGTATGGAAGGAAAAGTAAAGCTCTCGAGTGAGAGCAGTGCAAATGAACAATTTGAGAAAGGTGAATACAGTGAAGAACAACTAGGTAAAAGATGTTCTTGGTGGGAAGAAGGGTGTGAATGATTTTGTTCTTGGAAAGAATGGGCATATAAGAAGAATGGATGGAAATAGACCTGATAACATTATGCTAGAGTGCAAGAGGGGTGTGAAGAGTTGGAAGATGACATAAAAGATGGGTTGTGTAGATGTGTGTTTGAGATACAAGGCTGACTGAGGAGCAAGTGGATGATATTGTGTATGATAAATGTGTGTGCGATTGGACGTCTTACTCTTTCTACCTAGAGATTAAGGCTGACTCTCTGAATGTGAAAAAAAAGATGGGTATCTTTGTGCTCAATAGGTCATATACGGGTGAAGGTCAATGATGTGTAACCTCTACTTTGTCTGAAAGCTGTTTTCCTAAAATGGGTGAGAGTCGAGGATGTATAACCGTCTTTGTCTGGAAGCTGTGTATCAAGATGATTATGACTCCAATCAATATCCTACCCACAATTTTTCTAGCTGCATTCTGCAGAGGTATAATCAGTTATCTTCAATATTCAGGTAGCCTTTCAGCCTAACATCCATCTTACCATTTCCCCCAAACTTTAGGATTTATATAAACATCTATTTTTTGCTTTATATAAGCAGATGAAATTAAACAGTCCTAATGAAAATGAGGAAATGACCAAATACCTCCCTCACCAACCACATTTGTTGGACCTGGGGATGACTGAAAAGCTCAATGAAAGAAGTTTGCAGTTATTGGCTAAGGGACCCAAAAGCAAGAGCTTAAGACACCAATCCGAGGTCTCACCAATGGGTCAAATTAAAAAGCAGGAACTGGAAAGAGGAAAATAACACACCTGCTCAAATTCATCTGTAATTGCCTTGGGCTCTTCGTGCCTCTGAAACCACATCATGTACTTGGTGTGAAATCGCCACGACTGCTTCTTCAGAGCCTTCGCCGCCAAATACTGGGCTTTCGTTCCCTCCATATAATAAAATATAAAAAACAGCGTCTCCGTTGAGAGCCGTTGAAAAAACTCGACCGTGTCGGACATTGGCGGAGGGACCTAGGGGAAAACATGCCGGGTGAAAGCACAAGGGGGTATAGTGAAGGGAACTCGACAACTAAAAACGAAAAATGCAAGAATTCGTATTTCCAAGCTAACAGGTACGAGCTCGTACCACTAAACTCTTGTGTAGGAGCTGGGAATATAGTGTAACAAAAATGGTTCTTGAGCCAGTCACCCGATAGGGAAAAACCGATTCCTCAAAGTTGCTGATAGCAATATGAATGAAGAGAATTATTAGCTAAGTTAGTTTAGTTGAGGACGATCAATAATGGGAGGAAATAAATGAAGACAAAGAGAAATAGAAGAAAAATGGCAGAAAAAAACACGCTACAAGAGCAAAAGTCATCTACAGCCTTTTATTTTAGGGTGCATTTCAGATTCCCATTGGAAAGAGGTCTTAATTGAACCCACCACTCGGAACTCTCCTGTCAGGGTGGTGTAAAAGAGGGGTCTATATGTGTGTGTGTGTGTGTGTGTGTGTGTGTGTGTGTGTGTGTGTGTGTGAGGCAAAAACAAAGCATGACGTCACTTAATACCTTTACCTGAGGATAGTAAGAGGGCGTCTGGCAGGGCTGTCGGGGAAAATGCAGTCGAAACCGTTCAGAATCTGAAGGATGAGGCATGTGGAAATACGCAGCTTGTAGCCGCTCATATTGCAACTTATGCTCCGAGTTCAAATGAACGGGCCCCAATGGAGCGACGCCCAATAGGGGGGGGATGTGCGCTTCGCTGGTTGTTCCAGCCGGCTTCTCCCGAAGCCCAGAAGTTGCGCTCTGACTGTTCGCAATCACAGAATTGATAGTTCCCGTAACACTCGTCGTTAGACTGCTTGAACTGCTACTGGCAAGATTAGCACCGCTACTTTCATGACCTGCAATGAGGCCAAACTCACATTACATTTACAAAGCAAGTGAGACCAAGATATAGGATTATTATATTTGCCATATATACAGCTTGAAGAATCCCCATACTATCTTCCGCCTCAGGTTGTAAAGGCAACATTAATTTTTTTATAGCGGTCACTGCAAAAAGGCAAAAAAGCCTGTAGTGTGCGCTGGGCAGGCAGGGTGGGTGACTTCTGGAAGCCCAATGCTGAAAATATGCGGCGGTCGCACGTACTTGATACACTTAACATCGTTAATCCGAATCAATGCGTGATTAGAGTAGGCGGATAGAATGTGCGGGGACCAAGTACAAGAAGAGAACATGGGCTTAAAATCACAAATACCAGTAAGTGAAGAGGTCATTCCACACACACATCCTGGCAAAACTATGCTAACATCACCTGCATTGGAGGGGGTGAAGCTTGGTGCCACTGGCCTACATGGGCAATTGCAAATCTAAACACTCCCACTCATTCAACCCCCAGCCCACCCTGCAGTACTCATAAGAAACACGCCGGTGACGGATTGCCCGGTTCGCCATCCCCTTCGAATTTAAAGCGAAATACTAACAAAGGCATCGGCCGTAAAAGTTGAGTAGACATCTGTAAAGGAAGTGAAAATGTGTTGAAGATTAGCCACAGATCCTCCTGCAGGCTTTAGGGCCGGGAGGGCAAACTGCAGGCGTTGGGATTAAAACTACTATGTTGCGCCATCCGTCCTCCGCTCGTGGATGAGATCCCCACTCCACTGAATGAAATTCACATAAAGATCATAATGACAATTGCTGGTAAACCAGAAGGCACCAGGGGTAGGTTTGGGTAGTATTGGGAATTGTTCGACACTAGGCAGCGATCGTGGAACTCTTCCTGACTCCAGGGTTTTTTTTTTTGGTTTTTTTTTATAGAGCCCATCTGGCAACTACCCACTTGGGCATAAGTCGCCGAAAAACACGACAGCCTAGAATTAGGCTACTTTAAAGTTAAAATATGAAAACTTAACAATCAATATAAATTGGAAAAACTTAACAATCGAAGCAATCTCCGGCAGCGGGGGGAGGTCCCCCTCACCCCGGTGCAGGAGAGTGCAACCTACAAACAAAACAATAACAAAAAAAAGGAACCTTAAATAAAGGGGAGAAGGCCGGTCTCCCCCAAAAAGTCAATAAGTCCACCAGTCATGGTGCACGCACTCGTCCCGAGTACAAGGGACAGGCGGTAGCGACCCCGCCCATCCCGGTACCGAGACAGGTATCGTGCGCGAAGATCACCCAGACTGGGACATTCGACAAGAATATGCCGAACAGTCTGGGGGACGACGCAGTCGTTGCAATAGGGCACATGCGAGCGCTCCACCAAGTAACGATGCGTCACACGAGTGTGTCCGATTCGAAGACGACAGAAAGCAACCTGAAGCCGCCGCGGCATTGGGGGATAGGTCCATGGGAACAGTCGCGGCGCAATGGCACGCAACTTTAAGTTCCCCTCGACCGTCTCTCATCTTCTTTGCCAAGCAGTCCGAAGAGCTGCCCGTATTCCTGCCATGTAGTCAGTGTGAGGAAGAGCGAAACGCTGGTCCGGTCGCAGAGTCCTCGCGGACTCTTTGGCGCCCTCATCGGCGCGCTCATTCCCCGCAATTCCTACATGTCCAGGAACCCAGCAGAAGATAATTTCGACATCTGCCCGGCTCGCCAAAACCGTGGCGTCACGGATTTCGCGAACCAGGGGATGCGGAGATTCCAATGCCCCGAGAGCACTCAGGGCGCTTTGTGAGTCGCTATAAATCACAATCCGGTCTCCGAACCGGGCACGTCGCGTAATCTCCCGTACCGAGTGGTGTATTGCCACCAGCTCGGCCGTGAAGACAGACGCAGCGCCTGGTAGAGCCCCGCTGACTTCAAACAGAGGGGATACGGCGTGGAAGCCGACCCCCTCTTGGGACTTGGAGCCATCCGTATACACTGGCACGGTACCAGCGTGAAACGATGTGTGCTCCAAAAAGGTCGAACGCAATACTCCCGGCGCAGTACAAGCTTTGGGAGCAGAGGCGTGGCGACAAATAGCCAAATGTGGTACCCTCCAGGGTGGCGTCCTGGGCAGAACCAGGGGCGCCACCGGCCCGAGAGCTATATCTACCTCTCGAAGGAGTTTCCTGGCCCTAAACCCAAAGGGCTTAGGGTATGACTGGCGTCTCTCGGCGGCATAGGCACCATCGAGATCAGCTGCGGATGCAGTGAGAGCTGTTGGCGACTGAGGGAGGCGCCGGGCTCGCGCGTACAGGCGAGTGATGCACTGCACGCGGCGCAGAGCGAGTGGCATCTCCCCAGCATCGACCAACAGGCTCTCAATGGGGGAAGTGCGGAAGGCACCGGTCGCAAGGCGAAGGCCGGTGTGGTGGATCGAATCCACCTTCCGCAATAAACGCTCGGCTGCGGATGCATAAAACTCGCATCCGTAGTCGAGCTTCGAGCGAACAAAGGATCGATAAAAAAGTAAGGCGGTAGCCCTATCAGCGCCCCAAGCGCTGAACGTCACGGAACGGAGAATGTCCATGGCGCGGGTACAAGAGACCCTAAGGCTGCGAATGTGAGCCTCCCAGGTGAGGCGTCGGTCGAATACAAGACCAAGGAAACGGTGCGACTCAACCACATCCAGGCGCACCCCATTAAGAAACAAATCTGGGTCGGGGTGAAGCCATGGGTGGCGGCAGAAGTGCACCACCTTAGTCTTGGCCAAAGAAAACTGAAACCTGTGCGCTTCGGCATAGCGAGAGACGCGGTTCAATGCCTGTTGGAGTCGGCGCTCCAGAGTTGGCATCTGGGCCGCGCCAAAAGAGATCGAAAGGTCGTCCACGTAGAGCGTAGCGAGAACATCTTCCGGCAGCACCGAGGTGATGCCGTTGAAGCTCAGGGCAAAGAGTGTGACACTGAGGACACTTCCCTGCGGGACACCCTCTTCCTGCTCCTTTGGGCCGGAGAGGGCTCCCCCCACCCGTACGCGGAATCGACGATCTCGCAAAAATTCAGATATAAACATTGGGAGGCGTCCCCTCGCCCCCATCGTGTGGAGAGTCTCCATGATACCGTATCGCCATGCGGTATCATAGGCCTTCTCCAGATCAAAAAACACCGTGGCGTAGTGCTGTCTACGAAGGAAAGCCTCGCAGACGGCATTTTCCAGTCGGAGCAGAGCATCCGACGTGGAGTGGAACTTACGGAAGCCGCACTGTGCAGAGGACAGATGGCCTCCGCTGTCCAGGAAATAGGCTAATCTAACATTTACCAATTTCTCCATCAACTTGCACACGCAAGAGGTTAGAGAGATTGGGCGGAAACCGGTCGGAGTAGAGTGATCTCTCCCCGGCTTGCGAAAGGCGAGCACAGTAGCGATTCGCCAGGAGTCTGGGAGAAGACCTTCCACCCAGATCCTGTTGAACAAATCTAACAGAAAGGCCATGCCTCGCTCACCCAGGTGTCGAAGCATGGCGTACGGGACATCGTCCGGACCATGGGCGGTGTCCGCGCACGAAGCGAGAGCGGAGCGCAACTCACTCACAGTAAACTTGTCGTTGAAGGGTTCTCCGCCTCTGGAGGTAAAGTCCAGCCGGTGGCCTTCCGCGACATCACGACGTGCATTGAATGCTGGCGGAGCAGCATCACGGCTAGAGAATGCGAAAAAAGCGGTCGCTAAGGATTCCGCCACGGACGCGGGGTCCGAGATTGCGGTCCCATTCTCCTGGAGAACGGGAGGGGGGTCCTGCGAGAACTTGCCCCGAATCCTTTTGACTCGCTTCCACACCTCAGCTAAAGGGGTCTTCCCGTTAAGTGAAGACACGTATGCCCGCCAAGAAGAGCGGCGGGCGTGCTTCGAAATGTACCGGAACCTAGCCCTAGCCCGACGAAATTCAGCGACAGTGAAATCGTTCGGGCGGCGCTTATAGCGCATGTAGGCATAACGCTTCTGTTTGAGGGCCGTCTCACACTCGGCCGACCACCATGGGAGTGGTCGGCGTGCAAAACGGCCAGACGTCCTAGGAATAGTAGTCAGGCCCACGGCGATGAGGTTGCCGGAGAAGAACTCAACGGCATCATCTACCGACCTAAACTCCTCGACTGAGATAGAGAATTCAGTCATTTCCTGAAATGCAGGCCACCGCGCCCGCGCCAAGCACCACCGAGGTGGTCTCTCAGGCGGCAGTTGCCCTGAAAAGGATATTTGAATGGGAAAGTGATCACTACCATGGAGGTCATCGACCACCCCCCAATCAAAATCAGGCTGTGCATCCGAAGAGCACAAAGATAGGTCAAGGCAAGAAAATGAAGCGGTTCTCGGACAGTGATGCGTAAACTCATCCACGTTTAGGACACCCATCTCAAGCTCTTCGATCAGATCGGCAAGGACTTGTCCCCTGGGATTTATGGAGTAATCTCCCCAGAGAGGATGCCTGCCGTTCAGATCTCCAAGCAAGATAGGGCCTCGGCAACCGTGCAACGACGCGGCGGAAGTCCCCCGCGTCGAAGTCAGCTGACGGTGGAATGTACGCAGAAATGATAGTATACCTCCTATCCAGGTGCAGCTGCACAGCCACTGCCTGAAAGGAGGTATCTAAAGAGAAAGGAAGAACGGAGACATCATGCCGGGTGTAAACTGCGCATCCCCCAGCCCGGCCATCCCGAGGTGGTGGGGTCGCAAGACCCTTATACCCCGGGAGGGCAGGGAGGGGGCACGCACCTAGCATGGTCTCCTGCAAAAAAATAGCTAACTGGGAACGGGACGAGACGAGCCTCCGCAGCTCCTCCCAGTTGGCCCGGAGTCCACGGCAATTCCATTGAAGGAATATGCCCTCCAGGCCTAGCTCGGAGGAGACGCGGGGGCCCTCCTCGAATTGAAGACCCTCACGGGAATGGCCGTACGCTTCCCGGGGGCAGAACCCCGGGCGCTGTTGGCCGGACAAAGCGCTGAAGGCGCTGTCGCCTTCGAGGACTTATTGGGGGAGGTTGGGCTCGCCATGCGAGTCTTTTCCTCCCTCCGCCTCGAAACCTTAGGCGGGCGTTGCGGCTTCGGAGGCGGGGGGCCCTCTTTTCGAGGAACCACCGTCTCCGAGCCACTCGCTCCACCTCGGGACGTGGGCGAAGGAGCCGAAGCACCTTTGTTGCTGTCCTCCTTTCGGGGGACAGCTTTAGGAACCCCGGAAGATGGCCTAGCGACCATCTTCAGGGGTGTTGCCTCCTGTGAGTCTAACGACTCGGTGGAGGCGCGTGGCCGTTTCGCCTTACGGGAAACGGTCACGCTGGGGGAAGAGGGGGGAGCCCTGGTTTTAGCCGGGGCAGGGTATGAACCCTTTTTGCCGCCAGCTTTACCAGGGGAGCGCCCGGGTTGGGTAGAGCCCGCAGAAGGGCTCCGAATGGGCGCGGAAACAACCGTGCTCGTTGGCCTGGATTGGCCGGGAGCAGAGGGTGCCTTCCTAACTATTGAGGCATATGACGTCCCAGGCAGAGCCGGGCGCGCCAGGACCAAGTCCTTTGCCTCGCGGAATGAGAGTCGATCCTGGGCCTGAACGGCCAGGATTTCTTTCTCAAGGAGATATGCACCACATTGCTTCGAAGAAGCAGGGTGCGGCTCTCCTCAATTGACACACTTGGCCACACACGATTTGGACTTATCGTGTGCGACCTTGGAGCAATTTACACAGACTTCGGGTGACCCCGACTTTGCACGTCTACATGAGCGATTCGTATGGCCGAAGCGGTGACAGTAATAGCACCGCCGCGGCAGTGGCACGAATGCCTTCACGCGGTAGCGGTACCAACCGGCACGCACCGACTCAGGGAGCTTGTCACAGTCGAACGTGACGAAGAGTGTAGGGGTGGGTCTCGAGGCCCCTCCCTGTTTTCTCATCACACGTTCGACCTTGACCGCCCCATGGTCGGCCAGCTCTAAGGTGATGTCTTCAATGGAGTAGTCAACGAGTTCCCTCGCATAAACTACTCCTTTCACAAAGTTCATGGTAGAGTGCGGCGTCACACTCACCGGGGTGCCATGAAGTGTCCGAAGAGCACTAATCCTGGCCGCCTCGGCGGGATTCGCCAGAAGGCTCCCGTCCGAGAAACGGGTTACCTTCGGCTCTCTACCAATTGCACTAGCTAATCCTCTCCGCTGATGGATCATGTTGCCCTTGGACAACATGGTGCCATCAGTGGAGCGAATAACGAGGAAGCGTTTGAAGCCAGCGGGCTCGAAAACGCCAGGTAACCTCTGAATCAGGGGCCCCGATGTCATCGAGGCTCCGCCCTGTGCACTCTTGGTAGTAGTCTTCTTTGTCAGGGGTCCGCAACCGGGGGGGCAGAGGGGGCGGATGTGCCGATCTTGGCTTGGTCGCTTGCCAGAGTGGCAGCAGACCCATCCGTCCCCGCAGCCCCCACGGATGGAGAGGAGCCCCGAGTCTTTTTGGTCTTTTTAGTCTTTTTCTTTTTCGGAGAGGAGGGCGGGGAATGAACCCGCTTTTCACCTCCGCCAGCAGAAGTCCCCAGGCCAGATGGACCAGCCTCAGCCAGGTCCCTCTCCGAAATGGAGAAGGTCCTGGTTGTCGTAGGGGCACCTGTCGGAGGAGATCCCTCCCCTCCTTCTACTGCCTCGGAGCCCTCAGCCATTTGAGGAGGACCTTGCATAGGGGCGGATTCGGGTTCGGTGCTTGGCGCCGAGCCCGAATTCCCCCCCATGGAAGGCCCTACCGTCTGGGGCTGGGTCTCCTCAAGGACCATGTCTATCACAGGAGGGGCCTCCAATTGGCCATCCCCTCCCAGGACATCGCAGGTCCCCTTGGCAGTGTCGCCAGTCTTGTATGGGGAGGCACAGGCCTTGACCCCGGCAAGGTTTAAAATTCTTGCCAGCAGGTCTTTTGAGGGAAGCGACCGAAGGGGCCTGGCTTCCCTCTCCCCCCTAAGGGGGTTTGCCCTACCGAGCCGCTTTGATGGGAAGCGGCTGGCTAAGGGCTGCCTGCTGGCTTTCTTGGCAGTCCCCTTGAAAAGAAAAGATGGGACTGCCGCTGGGAAAAGGGAGGTGCCCGAAAGCACCTCCAGAGAAGGGGGTGAGGGGGAGTCCCCTGCACCCGTAGGCGAAGGAGAGGAGTAAGCCTCCTCTCCGGTTAGAGAAATATGGAGGGTCCCCTGTGCAAGCACAGGGGGGGGACCTCCATTTTTTCGGTGGAGCTGCCCAAGGGCGGCTCCGTCGATGAGCAAGGGGGAGTTAAAGGGGTTTGGTTTTTTTTTTTTGTTGTTCATCTATGGGCATGGTGACCATATTTTTGCCACGGGACGCAATAGCTCATCACCCCTCGCAGTAGCCCGCACTGCGAGAGGTGCTTACAAGCCCGGCAGAGCCAGGCGCCGCCATTCGGGACCACCCCTCCCGCCTGGTGGCCTGGCAGTCCATCGGCATGGCGGCTCCACCTTGGACACGGCGTAAAAAATATAGGTTGTGAAGAGGAGAGGAAAAGGGATGTGAGGAAGGTATGGGTGGGGATGAAGCAGGTTGTTAAAAAAAACCCATCCCGAACCGGAGCTCAGGGGTTAGGGGACAATGTCCCCTCCCCCCTCAGCCCCGATCCGGGGTGGTTGGCTTGAGAAGAAGGTCAGCATTCTAGCCTTTGAAATTAGAGGCTGACCAGAGAAAGTTGTGGGAGAGGTTGTATGAAAAGCGACAAGGTAGGGGAGAAATCGGGCTATCTGAAGGAAGGAAGCGAGGCTAAGCTGGGGCCGGACGGAGCGCTGGATCCCGTCAGCACGGCGGCCAGGATGGCAAATCGCCGCGCCCCTTACGGGGGACTCCAGGGGGGTTGGCACCAATTCCACACACAGGGCATGTAGATATTAACACCCCAAAGTCAAGGCTCGGGAACGGAGGAGAGATCGCATATATTAGGGAGGTAAATGATAGCAGTGTTGTGGATGGCTATTCCCACTAAGATAGGTTACACGCACTCATATGGCCTATGGCCCCTCACAGATGTCAGTGGGGCTGGCATGCCCACCTTCATTGGGTAATAAGGGGGAAGGAGCGGACACGCCGTCTCCCATCAATAACACGATCCTGGGGTCCACGAGGTGATGGGAAAGGCCTAAAGGCGACAACTTCCCAAGGGGCACAGCTCCCAAGTGAGCAGCCAGAGGCAGGGCGGATTTCCTGGTCTCTTTGTGACTTGCGGGCGTTGTATATAAGTGTACCAAAGGCTCACTTCTGACAGCATGAGGTTGCTGGTTGAGGGTAGAATGGTAAAAAAAAAAAAAAAAAAAGAATGAGAAGGAATGCGTAAGAAAAACACCAACTTCCCACAACTCTGTCAGAGTTCAAGTCAACCTAGTGACGGAGCTTCCCTAATTTGCACTCTGTCTGGAAGAGAACAGCTCCTACTGGTACCAAGTAGAGGTAGGCAAAAGGTTGAGGGGATAGTCGTAGAATAGAAATAAAAATAAAGTAGCACTGAGAGGGAGCGAGGGGTAAGGGAAGCAATAACATCCCCAAGCCCCATCAGAGAGCACATCCAGGCGAGCCCATTTAGGAACTAGTGGGGGTGAAGACATGGTTCACAGATGAAGTCACTAGAGCTTAATATTGGCCAAAGAAAACTGAAACCTGTGCGATTTGGTATAGCGAGAGGTGCTGTTCAGAGCCTGTTGGAGGGTATGCAGCTGAGGCACACCAAAAGATCGAAAGCTGATCTCTGTATACGGTAACAAGAACATCTTCCGTCAACACTGAGGTGATATCAATGATGCTTAAGTCATAGTGACATTAAGGGATACCCTCTTCTTACCCTTTATTAGACTGAAGAGCCCTCTCCGCCACCCTTGCCAGTGGTAAACATAAATAGCGATCTTGCATGAACACAGAGAGGTAAATTGAGAGGCATCCCATCACTACCATAATACAGACAGTATAATACCCCATGGGGTATAATAGGCCCTCTCCAGATCAAAGAACACTGGCAAATACTGTCCACAATCGGAAGGCCTGGCAGATAGCATTTTTCAGCTGGACTAGAGCATCCAAAGTGGAGTGGAACTTGAGGAGACAGGTAGCTTCAAGTGACCAGAAAATAAGCAAGTGTGCAAGTTGGAGATATCACCCAGACGAATGAATTGCCTTATCCGTGCCCGAAACAATTTTTTTAAGGAGCCCATCTGCAGACTGCTTACTAGGGCATAGGTCGTTGCATCATTCCTCTTGTCCAAATGCTTAATTTACTTCTTTCTTAATGGTTAATTATTTGTTTTAATTTCCTTTTCATCTTGTATGCATTCCATGCAATACATCATCATCATCTGCATGATTAAACATTTTTATGTACGCCACCTCCTTTTTGCTTTCCACTACACGTTTCAAATCATCCTAACACCATTCAGCATTTGGCTTCCTCTTTCCAGTTCTGGCACATCCATACACAGCCCATGCACTACCTAGTGTCACAACTTTAAATTTGTTCAAAATTTGCACTATCTCCATGATCACAATTATATCCTCTATTCAGCTCTCTAGCATTCTATTATACTATACCCTAACTATTGCATCACATCACTTATTACTCAAAAGTACTGCTACACCCTCTGTACTCCTACCACCCTGATCACATTTCGCCCCGCACAAACTCTTAATTCTTTTTCATTTTTGTCTCATTTAGAACATGCATCTGCAATCGCTGTTTTAAGACAATGATTACCATTCCCCTCTTTCTCACACCACATTACATACACCCACTTAATTCATAAATTAAGGAAGACTAATAGGTCTGGCAGGACTGGGTCTGTGACACCCAAGCCCTTTTCTATGATAAAACCTTCAACACTCACTCATCCATCTTATATATCCATATCACCTTACAACACTTTCTCTTCATAAAGCAAGCAACTGCAATCTTTGTTTTAAAGTCATTGACTATCATTCCCGACATCACATAAACACCCCTCACATACATGCCACACAAACACACTTAAGTCACACATTGATGAAGGTTAACAGGCCTGACAGTAGTAGTCCAAGACACCCTAGCTCATTACCGTCAGTGGGCGTCATGCTCAGGATAAAGTCTACAGGGCGGGGGGCTTACCAAGCCAGCGGCCTCCTAAGTGAGCTGTCGCCTTTTATGACAAGGAGGAAAGTATGGGTATTTTTCTGTCAATATACAAAACAGCCTCTAATCTGGGAACGGTGCATAGTCTCCCATAACCCAGTGGTTAATTGCAACCAGCTTAGCTGTGAAGACATGCAGAGCCTGAAAGGGCCCCACCAGCTTCAAATGGGAAGGAGACAATGTAGACAAACTCAAGCCCTCAGAATTGGAACCATCTGTGTAACCTGGCAACCCCAGTGTGACAAGATATGTGAGCCAAGGAAAACAAGCACAATACTCTTGGTATTGTTGAAGCTTTGGGAGTAGAGGTGTGATGACAAACTTCAACCATGGGCACCACCGACCTAGAGTTACAATGAGCTCTTGAAGGAGTTTCCCAGCCCTAAACACAAATCGTTCAGCGGTTCATTGGCAGAGACACCATTGTGACCGCCAGTGGACAAAATGAGAGCCAGTGGCCACAGGGGAAGAAAAACTCAGGCTAAAAGTACAAAATGAAATGTGCTTGACATAAAGGAAGTGACATCTCCTCCTGGAAATAGGCGGATGTGATTAGTGCGAGAGAAAATCACAACCAAAAAACCCTTTTTCAATGCGTATGGTCTGAGGGTTTTGTAAGATGGCGAAGAAGAATGGTCCTCCGTTTCGAAAGCTGTACCAGCTGCTGGGTGAGCTGGTTCAACGCAGAGTGTGCATCGTTATGGGCGATTTCAACAGCCAAGTTGACTGGGAAACCAGCTAGTTAGATTTACCGTCAAGATCCCGAATGTAAGGTCTGTTGCCAGTCAATCAAGGAAACTTGACTTGAGAAGAGCAGACTTTGCAAGCCTTCGTGCTGGACTGACTGACGCGAGGCTAGAAGTGTGCGATGCTGTTGAAGACTCGTAGAATAGTTTCAAAACCACATTCATGAGTCTTCAATCGCGTTTCATCCCTCTTAAATGCCCCCGTCGGTCTTCTGTTCAACCAAAGTGGTTTAATCGAGAAATCGGCCAACTGCTTAGGGAGAAGAGAACTGTGTACCGGCAATCGAAGATCTCGGGTGACTTTGACGAATACCGGAGGCTAGCCAGGAGAGTGAAGTCCAGCATAAGGGCGGCTAAGCGGTCTGAGGAACTTCGAGTGGCGAGACTCTGTAAAGAGAATCCCAAGGAGTTCTTTGGATATGTAAACAGCCGTAAACCAATCCGTCGAACGATTGGCCCTTTGAGGAATGAGGAGGGGACATTAAAGCATTCAGATGCAGAAAATGCTAACCTCCTCAACAACTACTTCTCTTCAGTGTTTACTGAAGAGTGTGGTCCCATCCTCCAGCCGACGGACTCCTACTCGGGGGAAAAAAGCTGGAGGATATGGACTTCACCGAAGGAGAATCAAAAAGAAGATCACTGACCTAATGACGAATAAGTCACCTGGCCCGAATGGGTTTCTACCTAAAGTGTTGAAAGAAGTGCGCGATCAAGTGTCACGTCACCTGAGCGCAATCTTCAACATGTCAATCCGGACCGAATGCGTTCCTAGAGACTGGCATAAGGCGGAGGTGACTCCGATCTTCAAGAAAGGAGACCCCAGCCATCCGTCAAACTACCGACCTATCAGTCTGACTTCGATAGTCTGTAAACTCATGGAAAGCATGATGGTAGACAAAATGACTTCGCATTTAGAGTCAAACCTGCTACAGAGGAGTTCCTAGCACGGCTTCCGAAGGCAACGGTCATGCCTGACGAACCTTGTAGAATTCTTCCACTTCGTCTTCGTTGAGCACGATCGGGATAAGGCGGTGGATGTCGTATACTTAGACTTTCAGAAACCCTTTGATAAGGTAGCACACCGACGCCTTCTCCGGAAAGTGCGAGCGCTGGACATAGACGGAAAAGTAGCCGGCTGGATCGAGAACTGGCTAAGTTGCAGACGGCAACGGGTGGTGGTGAATGGACAGGCTTCTGAGTGGGTGCCCGTTACTAGCGGAGTGCCTCAAGGTTCTGTCCTGGGACCACTACTATTCATCATCTACGTCAACGACATGGACGGTGACATGGTTGCCAAGATTTCCAAATTTGCCGACGATACCAAGCTTGGTATGAACGTTGCAAAGGATGGAAATACTGCAAGCCTGCAGGAAGATCTTCGGAAGATTGGGGAGTGGTCTGATACGTGGCAAATGCCTTCTAACGTAAACAAATGCAAAGTGATGCATATCGGCCACCAAAATCCTCAAACACCCTATATCCTTAAGGGCACTGCTCTTGAATCCACCGACACAGAGAAGGACTTGGGTGTAACTATCACGAGTGACCTCAAGTTCTCGAAACAGTGTATTGAGGTGGAGAAGAAAGCCCAAAGGATGTTAGGGTATATAAAGCGACAGTTTGGATATCGGAACAAGGAGATAGTACTGTGTCTGTACAACTCCCTCATCCGACCACACCTGGAGTATGCCGTACAATTTTGGAGTCCTTCATTCCGAAAAGACATCGCGAGATTGGAACAAGTGCAAGCCAGGGCAACCAAACTGATTCCCTCTATTAGACCTAAAAGTTATGAAGATAGATTAAGGAAATTAGATATGCTCTCGCTGGAGACCCGGAGACTACGTGGTCAGCTTATCGAAGCATTTAAAATACTTCGAGGCTTCGACAGAATGGACTACGGGGATATTTTCCAGCTCAACGAGAACAAGAAATCACGGCTTTAAACTTGAACTGAAGCGATACCACCATGATCTGTGTGGGAAATTCTTCACTTACAGTATCTGCGGTAGTTGGAACGCACTTCCGACGGAAGTTGTCAACAGTGAATCTGTTGACCAGTTCAAGTTAAGACTAGATAAAGTCTTGCGAAATCGCCGTTAAGATCCTCGCGAGTGATCTTCGATGTTGCCAACGGACACCTTCGAAGAGTGCGCCAAAAGTACCCTTCTTGTATGGACTGTAAGGTCTTCTAGGGTACTTATTTTCCTTGTCACCAACCAAAGAGTATTGTGGTTGATTGAGTCTACCTTCAGCAATTAACAGTCAGATGCAGCAGAGTAGAAAACACTTCAATATTCGAGCTTTGAATGGACAAAGAAATGGTAGAGCATCAATAGGGTATCCCTATCACAACTCAATGTGCTGAATATGGCATGGAGCGGAGAATCTCCATGGTGCGGGTACAAAACACCATAAGGGTGTGAAAGTGCATCTCCTAAGTCATGCATCAGGCAGACAAGACCAAGGAATAGGTGTGAGTTCAGCACGCCTAGGTGAGCCCTATTTAGGAACAGGTCAGGGGATGAAATCTGAAAAAAAAAATTCTCCAAAGTACACAAAACCCATGCCACTAATGCAAGACCATTGTCATACTGCATGAAACATGTGAAAATCCCCCAAGAGATATTCCACCACTCAGCAGCCAGTCCACCATACCATTAGTCGCAAAACATTCCACAGAAAAAAGCCAGTTGGCATCCTTCAGTGATGAACAACAAGCTTTAGAATGCTGGCAGGGCAGCCACCTGGCTGGAGAATATGGTCACAAAAGATTCCATCACACACATGGATTCAGAGATGGTGGTCTTGCCTTGCTGGAGAGCGGGAGGGGGGGAGGGCTGTGAGAACTTATTATGAATCCTTTTGACACTCTTCCACACCACTGCAAGACACAACCTTGCTTCAAAGCAAAATAATCTGGCTCTCACTCAATGAAATTAAACCACGGTGAAATCGTTCAGATGACACCTGTAGCGGATCTAGGACTACTGCTTATCTTTGATGAGGTGTGTCACAATTAGCAACCACAAGGAAATGAGCGGCATGTAAAAAAGGCATACATTTGAGTAATGGAGGCTAGACCTGCATTGATGAGAGTGCTGGAAAACTCAGTTGTCCCATCAACTGACTTAAAATCTGACTGAGTTAGAGAACTGGGTCATTTCTTTAAATATGGGCTACTGTGCTTGATCCAAGCACTACCAAGTTGGCTTCTCAAGCGGAACATCGGATTGGAATGGGGATATGATTGCTACCATGGATATTGTCAGCCACCTCCCATCCTAGGTCAGCGTGTGCATCAGGAGAGCAAAGGGATGGGCATGAAGGACAACAGGAAGAATGGAGACATCGCAACAGATATAAAATGCACATACACCCAACATTGTCTCATGGAAACATATTTATAGGGGAATGTAAGGAGACAAGGCTCTGCAGCTTATCCTAGTTAGCCTGGAGACACAATTTCACTGAAGCAATCTACACTTCAAATCTATTCTGATAGAGATGTTGGAACCCTTTTTGAGGAAGAGGTTTTCAAAGATATGGCCATAGGCAACGCAGATAAAGACCCCTCCGAGAGCTATTGCCCATGGAACTTGTCAATGGTGGTGCTGTCACCCTCGAGGACATAAAACAGAGGATTCAGGTCTAAGTTCAGCCTTCTCTTTCTCTTCCCCTGAATCCTCTTTCTTTGTGTTGGTGGGCAATTTAAGGAATCCATACATACAACCAGTATATGTATATTCATTCCTCATTCACCTATAACTACAGCCAGGGCACCCAATTATGTACCTACTCACTTCAGCACACAGGATAAAGACAAAAACATTCTGCCATCAGGGGATGAATTCTGAAAAACAAAATTTCTCCAAAGTACACAAAACCCACACCGCCCATGAGAGGACATTGCCATACTGCATGAAACATGCACAAATCCCCCAAGAGATATTCCACCACTCAGCAACCAGTGCATCATACCATTAGTCGCAAAACATTCTGCAGAAAATGTCCATTTGATTGAATATCAACCTATATGAAACTTTTCTTGATGAATTTAAGGAACCATACCAACAAGGCTGTATCATGTTGAAGGTTCGTAAGGAGAGATGTCAAGAGTGTGGCGAAGCTAGAGGAAGTGAAAATGTGTGAAAGACCACAGATCCTCCTACAGGCAATGGGGGCTGAGACCTCACATGTCACATGACACCCCCTAGCAGGTGCGTAAAAGGAGAAAATGGTAAGATAGAATGCAGATAAGGAAGGCCTCAGTGATACGGACATCTGCTCCCAACCCCACCTGGAGCCAATAGGGATGGGTGAACCAGTAACCCTTCCACAGGTTCTGACCATGGCTTAATGGACTAAAGCTGTTGGCAACTAGTCTGTATTATTAGATACTGGAAAATAAGGTGCAAAGCAGCATGTAAAGAATGTCGAAAGGGGGTAAAATGGAAATGGTTAGAAGGAATGAAGTCCAGGTAGTTTCAATCTATTTTGAAACTGCTGGGGACAAGGGCTGGGAGTGGATGCCACCTCCTAAGGTTACCAGGTCTAAGACTATACAGGCCACCCCCTTGCGGGGCCCATAAGGAGCATCCTACCTATGTCACAGAAGGGGTTGCCCTGACAAGACTCCAGTGTGGTCACTACCCAAAACTAAACACACCATTACCAGTGCCTTGACCGATAAGGATCTCTGCTACCAAGAACCAGATACAGCTTAACGCATTCCCAATGGTGATGGACACAATTGCAACAGACTAAACCCCTCAGATACACAAAGAGTAGGATTTTAGGTGGAGCTTGGGTTAGTCAACGGAGCTGGGTGAAGG
Organism: Ceratothoa steindachneri; assembly: GCA_963969495.1. NCBI lineage: Eukaryota > Metazoa > Arthropoda > Malacostraca > Isopoda > Cymothoidae > Ceratothoa > Ceratothoa steindachneri. The sequence continues at coordinate 88,303,465 of OZ018327.1, forward strand.
TCTCAGTCAGCCTTGGGGATGGAGAGAACTTCTCCCAGGCAACTTAAGGAAGAGAGCTCGAGTAGTCTAAAAGGATACCGTTTACAGCAGTGGGGCCAAGGAAACAAGGTTATGGGAATGGATGATGAAAGGAGCATGTTCGACTTAATTTAGTTGGAAGACTCACCTATTGAAGTGGTGGGGATAGAGCTGACTTCATTCAACTTTTTCTGTGCTATGGCTTTCAGCGAAACACCAGAATCAGAATTCTGGAAAGCAATTGAAGTTAAAAAACAACAAAAAAAAAACAACTTAAAGGTGTTTATTTAAACAGTGCCCAACTAGTGACTGCCACCAGGGGTAAAAGTCATTGCAAGTAATTTTAGCCTACATTAAAACCCAAATCAACCAAAACAATAAAAAAAACATACGACCAAAACCAATAAACTTAAATAAAATATACCCTAAACCATGCTAATAGCTTGGTAAAGAAAGTTAGGATTTTGCGGTTCTCTGTGAATCAATTCTGATGAAACTTTTCCCAGCTGCTCTGCACAACATGGTAACACTAATGTTGTTTTCATTATGCTCTGTTACGTCCTTCAATTTTTATTTCAGATTTGTTGTTTTTTGGGAGTGAACCACACTAATAGCTGTTGAATGAAAGTAGCCCATCTAGACATTTTCTAGAAAACGAAGGATAATTATACACATTAAGCATACAATGCATAAATATTTAACAGAAAACCATTATTATAATACACGATTGATGGACATAATGAATTATTTACCCACATAAGGACCATTTCGACGGATGACTTCAAAAACTATCATGCATGTAATCTGTCAATTTCTTAATAGTAGTAGGTTGGACGGCCTCTGCTACAATAATTGGTGTCTGTTTGCATAATCATCTTGTCTAATGATGGACTACACATTTTGTATTGGGTTGAGATTCAGAGTGGCTGGTGGCACACCATCAACTTGTTACCTTGCATGTTGTAAGAGCCAAGGAATGTTTGCATGGCCCAGGCAGAGTGGGGTGGAGTGTTGTTATGCATGAAAACTAGAGTACAGTGGTACCTTGATTTATAAGTGAACCAACTTATGAGTTTTCCAAGATACGAGCTGTTGCTTGGTTGATTTTCTGCTTTGAGGTATGAGTCAAGATCTGATATACAAGTTTCAAGTGAATGACTGAGGTTCACATACACCAACACTAGGTAGCGTAGCGAGCATGCTGCCACATTCGTCAGGCCTTATTCAGCTTACATGGTTACCTTGCCATGTAAGCAACGCTGTCGTATCACTGTTGCTTTTTCCATCGTGTTTTGTGTAGTTATTTCATTGTACTGTATAGTATTAACCATGGGTCCTAAGAAAGTGAGTGTCAAGGCCAGTGGTGAGAAGAAAAGGATGATTTCTTTGGAATTAAAGCACAAAATCATCGATAAACATGAGCAAGGTGTGCGTGTTGTCAATTTGGTGAGGCAGTATGAGCGTAGTACATCTACAACATGCCCGATTTTGAAACATAAGGAGTCGATTAAGGCTATAATGCCAGCCAAAGGTGTTAAGATAATTTCAAAACTCCAGACCTCTGTCTGTGATGAGATCGAGAGGTAGAACATGAAATGAAAGACTACCCTGCAGCCTCCTCCATCTCCCTCTGATCTTCAAGGTAATGTATGCTTACTAAAACCAGATTATTTTCTTACATTCTTTTTTATTGTTTTATTATTTTCTTATTTATAAAGTACATTTTTCTTATTTAAAAACTTGTACTAAAAAAAATTGGTGTGGTTTTGGGGACTCTGGAACTGATTAATGGATTTTCTATTAATTTCAATGGGAGAAACTGCTTTGATGTACAAGCAAATTGAGTTACAAGCTCAGTCACAGAACAAATTAAACTCATAAGTCAAGATATCATTGTACTTATAAGTCATAACGGTATGTCATCTAACCAGGGATCCAAGACCTCCTTCAAGAGATTACAGTAGGTGGCTGCGGTCACCTTAACCTGATTAGGGACCTTGACTGGGCCAACAAGTCTGTGTGTCCAATTATATCTGCCTACAACAAGACTCCACCTCTCTGCTGTTGATGTTGCAAACTTTGGTGAAACTCATCTATGAAATAGATCCAACCATTTGATCAGTTGAGTCGTCGTGGTCTTGTCAGTAAAGAGAACGCAACTCATGTCCAATGTCATCTACTTCCAGGCCCATTGAAGCCTCAGTCTTGTGATGGGGCATTAAAGGAGGCAGTTTCAAACTTTGGTGACACTCATCTCTGAAATAGATCCAACCAATTGGTCAGTTGAGTCGTTGTGGTCTTGTCAGTGAAGAGAACGCAACTCATGTCCAATGCCATCTACTTCCAGGCCCATTGAAGCCTCAGTCTTGTGATGGGGCATTAAAGAAAGCAGTTTCAGGGAAGCTCGCATGGAAGCCATGATCTTTAGGATATAGTTCCTAGTTGTCTTCAGCACATGGGGATGACCAGCAGCGGTTAAAATGACTTTGCTTGTTTGTGCAGGTTTCCCATGTAACATAGCAGCAAATACTTCTAAAATCCCTAGCTGTCACAGTCTTAGAGGCCCCACAATCAAATCGCTTCTTCCTTATGAAGGGTCCTTCAGAAATCATCTGTGTCCACATGGTGAAAGATTTCTCTCCATTATTGTGGGCTCTGTGACACCCCATTGCTCATAAGGGGATCGTTCCGCCAAAAATTGCGAAATTTTCAAAAATTATCTTTTGGCTTTAGAATATGTTTATATTGTGTAGAGAACATCTTGTTAAAGTTTTACATCGTAATTTGAAAAAATGAGTCTACTAAGCTTCCTTCAGTGAGACACATTTGAGGCCCTCTGAGTATACGTGGCTTTCTCTGTTCTGCCCCTGCGGTCAAGCTATTATTTCTGGATGACTGGAGGCCACCGATCCCATATCGGTGCTGCTTTTGTCATAGAATGCGACACCAGATTTGTCATACACTACAAAGTCTTGTGCAATTTCTGTGAGCCATGCTTCAAAAAGAAGAAATTCCTTTCTCCTGCGCAATTTACCATTTGGAAGACAACTCACGCATGCAACAAGAATTTTTATGGCAAGTCCAGTGCCATGGAAGCAAAGGCAGCCAAGAGGATGCGGACATATCAGAAGCACTTGGATTTAGATACACCACCTTTGTCGGAGATGGAGACTCTGCAGGCTTCAATGCCGTTGTGGCCATGAATGATGGAAAGGGTCCATACCCTGTACCAGTGGTCAAAGAAGAGTGTGTAAACCACAGAACCTGAAGAAGGGCCGCCGGAGACAAGTGACGACCAAGAGGGGCAAGATTGTTCAGACAAGCTTGCTCGCAAGACAGCATGGGTTGACCGATGACAACATAGACAAGCTGACGCTGCACTATGGTCAGTATATTCAAGCTCACAACCTCTATGCTTCAGTGGAGTCATTGAGGTGGTCTATTCTTACCTCATATTACCATGCCAGTAGCACCAACCAAACACACACACAAAATATATATATATATATATATATATATATATATATATATATATATATATATATATATATATATATATATATCCATATATATGTAAATTGCTTTCATGAAAAATTTCCAACTTCAAACCCGATGTTCACACAAATACAGACTATATATAAGGTCTTTCAATAAGGTCGCTCGATTTTTAAATGTAAATAAAACAAGTTGTGTGTGATATATGCCCTCAATTTATTTTAAATTTGAAACTATATTTTATGGCATTAAGGGTGGAATATGACGTTGTTCAAATGTCCGCCGCGGCTTCGCTTGGTAGAACGTATTCGCGAGACCCAAATTTTTATGACTTTGTCACATAAATCTGGCTGAATTTGCAGGATGGTGTTCGTCATGTTGACTTTAAGGACATCAACTGTTTGCAGATTATTCGCATTGACCTGCGATTTAAGGTAGCCCCAAAGAAAGTAGTCTAATGGCATTAAATCGCATGATCTCGGTGGCCAGTTGACCCTGCCCTGAAATCGAAGGTGCAAAATGTCTATTATGGCGTGTGCAGTGTGGCACGTAGCACCGTCCTGTTGGAACCACATGTCGTCAGTATCCATATCAGGCATATAATCCAGTTGAGGCAACAAGTTGTTTATCATTGATCTGTAGGTCTCACCATTGACGGCAATGGCAATCTCATCTTTGTTCTCAAAAAAATACTGAATGATGATTCCGTTAGACGAAAATCCGCACCAAACAGTGACTTTGTTGGGATGCAATTGATGCTGGTGTATCTCATGTGGATTGTTTTCGTCCCAAATCCGACAATTTTGCTTGTTCACAAATCCATTCATCCAAAAATGGGCCTCAGCGCTGAAGATAGAAATCACACAATGCGCGGAAAGTTTGTCGAAGGGAGCACTGATTTTGATAATAATATTTGATGATTTGCACACACTGTTCAACACTATAACCTTCCATTGTGACTTGCCAAGTACTACTGAACAGTTCACAGTGAGGGTGCCAGATGTTGCTTTAACAACATGGCCACTATCGCCTGACAAAGTTTGAGCGTCCTTGTTGAAAGACCCTTTATGTATACATATATATATATATATACACACACACACACAAATATTGACATATATCCATATATATGTGAATCATATTCACTAAAACTGCTCTCCTAAAAAATTTGATTTTTTCAAATTTGAACTTTAATAACTTTTTTGTTTTTAGAGCTAGGGCAATCCAGTTTTCACCATTGGATTCAGTGTATTCGTCCCATAAGAAACATTGGCAGCCATTTTTTCTTTTCCTTTTTTTTGTTATTTTATTATGATTATTTGAAACAAAAGAATGTCCAAAAATTGATATTTTTTCAAATTTTCCTAAAAAAGTAAATAACATAAACAAAAATTTTTAGAAAGTTCTTTTGAGAAGATGCTGAATCCAATAAAAAAACAAAAAACGGTTTAGAAAGTTTTTTTGAGAAGAAGACGCTGAATCCAATGGTGAAAACCGCATTGCTCTATCTCTAAAAACAAAAAAAGTGGTTCATTTTAGCAAAGTGGGCCATTTTCCTTTAAATTTGCAATATCCCATAGTAAGTTTCAGGAATGTAGTTGCAATAGTAAAAAAGTTTTTTTAAACCAGTACAATCCCCTTAAAAAGGATAGATGTATTGACATGGTTCACCCCAAAAAGGACAAATCTGAAATAAAAATTGAAGGATGTAACGAGCATAATGAAAACATAACCTTAGTGTTGTCATATTGTGCAGACCAACCGGGAAAAATTTCATTAAATTTGTTCACAGAGAACCAAGAAATCCTAACTGTCCATACCGAGTTATTAGAGTGGTTTATGGGTGTATCTAGCATTAGACAATGATTGTGTAGTGAAACGAACCTGGTTGGTGGTTGTGTTAGGTTAAAGGTAGAAGAGTGCCTGAAGAGAAGAAGAATAATACCCCTGTATAAGGAAAAGGGTAGACGGAAAAACAAAATTGGCAGTTTTTTTACCACTTAAATGTACTCATTAAGATGCCTTTTTATTACTCAGCTGGGACTTACTGATTAATTTATAATCAAAACCATGGGTATCTATAGTCTATGGTAGACACCGTGAAGGCAACCAAAAATGGGCCTCCATTCAACAATTAACTAGACCTGATGAGGCTTAACTTTACTAAAATCAGAGGTGTGTTTCCACTCAGCTAAGCCATAGCCTTAGGGTGGATGGAAAAATTATGATTGAGTACAAAGGATAACAGAGGGAATGATAGAGAATGAGCAAAAGAGGGTGGAGAGGGGCTGTTGCGATGTGTTTTTGTTGAGAAAGTATAGGATAAGAGGTCAAAGGGGTGTGCTCTATTTATGTCTGGACAAAGATATGATCATTCAATATGGAAAAGTTATATAGCAGGTTCTAAGGATGTATGGCATGGGTGGTGATAAACTGTTAGATGGTGTGAAAAGTAGGGAATGTGTTCGGCTCAAAGAAGGCTCAAGTGATTTGATATATGTGCAGGCATGAGGCAAGTATATGTGATATCACCATGGATGGAGTGTTTGGTATATGCTGAAGACTTGATGTTAAGTGGCTGCGAGTGAGAGGGACTTGTAAATTTTGAGTAAAGCATTTTACAGGGTGTGTGGAAAGAGCTAAAAATAAATGTTGAAATGGTTAAGAACAAGGTGTTTAAGGTCCGAAGATGGTTGGCATGCACGACATCGGACTGCAGCTGAGGCTGGAAACACTGAAATGGAGGGAAGCAGAAGCCAAGGTCCAAATCAACTGAGATTCCCCTGCCCCCTGGAAGGAAGGCCCAATATCACCTTTTTGGTGCTCTGCCCCATGGACCTCATCACGTGGGGAGCGGCTCTGCTCCTCCTCAGGAGGGGCCTGGAGACCAACCCAGGCCCCACAACATGGATATGTACACTATGCAATAAACACATCACTAAAAGACAAACATCCATAATGTGCAACACCACCACAACACACTGGGTACATCTCAAATGCACAAATACTAAAATCAAACAATACACAAAACACTGGATATGCCCAAAACACCAAACCCATCAATGCCCACCTAACCAAAACCCACTCTCCCACACATTCCTAGACAATCAAACAAACGAAACATACACAAGCACCTAAAAATACTACAAATAAACATAAATGGACTGAACAAGAAAAAAACAGAACTCAAGCACCTCACAAACAAACATGAAATAGATAAAATCACCATCCAAGAAACCAAACTCACAGAAAAAACTCAAATCACAGACTGTACAGCAATCAGAACCGACAAAAAACACAAAGCGGGAGGAGGCCTCATCACCTATACACAGACCCCCCTCCCAAACAACATAAACAAACAAAAAACTGAAGCACAAATCACCAAAATCCACCTAAGCAAAACTAAGCACTTACACCTCTACATCCCACCCAGACACACCACAGACCTAAACCACCCAAATGAAGATGCAGACATAAAAACTTCCTCACCCACGCAACCACTCTCACGAACTCCATAATCACAGGAGACATCAACGCACACTCAGAACTTTGGAACTCATCCAAAACTCAAATCACATAACCTTAAACACAGATACACCAACCTGCAAACCCACACACCCCAACCAACAACACACTTCGCCAGACATCACCACTGCAACAAACACCTTACACAGACACCTCGCCTGGAAAACAACACACACGCTCTCCTCTGACCATCTCCCCATTTTAATCACATTAAACACAAAAACAAACTTCAGGCTACAACAAAACCTCAAAATATACACAAATTATCACAAGACAAACTGGATAGAATACACAAGAACTCTCTAACTTCTAACTCTCCAAAGATGCACACACAGCAAACAAAATACCAACCAACACCATCCTACCAGCAGACAAACAAAACATCCAACATGGAAAAATATACTATAAAACAAAACCCATCAGACCCCAACATTATAGAACAAACAAATAGATGGTGCCATACAAGAACACAAACAAGAATTATGGAAACATCACCTAGACCAGCAATGAGACCACAAAACAAATACACACAAACTCTGGAAAACCAATGCTGGCCTCACAAACAAAAAACTAACACAGCCACAAAACAACACTATCACCTTCAGAAACAAAGAAGCCACAACATAATACAAAACGCAGAACACTTCAACAAACAATTCACAAATACAACCATACACAAAATGAAAACAGGAAAATAGACAGACATAGAAAAAAACTCCCTAAACCACAATTCACAACACAAGACCATCAGGCAGAGACATAAAACAAGCAAGAGACAACTCCACTGGCCCTGATGACATTAAACACCATAAACCTCCTCAGGCACACTTACAACCTCGCCATAAACACAAACAACATATCAAAACAATGGAAAGTAGCAAAAATAATCTCAATACCCAAACCAAACAAAGGAGACTCCTACAGACCAATATCACTGCTTTCAACCATAGCCAAAACACTAGAATAAATCATCATACCTTACATCACATCCAACATCCCAAACACACTACACCAAAATGGGTTCAAGTCCGTTCACTCAACCACCACAGCATTACACACAATAAACAACAATCACAAATGGATTCAACAAGAAAATTCCACCACATAGAACCAAAACACAAAATCCGGAGTTCCCCAAGGATGATGAGTACTTTCCCCAACACTTTTCAACATCTGCACCTCAGCTATGCCAACTCCCCCACAAACAGTAAAAATTGTCACCTATGCAGATGGTATCACAATACTCTCCTCACAAAATAAACCAGAAACTGCTGCACAACAGATACAACCTTACCTCAACAAAATACACACATGGACAATAGAAAACTCACTAAAGCTAAACGCCACCAAAACAATGACCACTCTCTTCACACCAGACCCTGCAAAATACAACACAACCCTAAATCTAAACATACAAAACATAACACTACCCACCACAAAAGAACCAAAGATCCTTGGCCTCACTTTCGAACCCAAACTAACATACTCAAAACACAATAGTCAAGGCCACAAAAACACTCAAAGTTATCAAGGCACACACAACTACAGACAGGGGGAAAAGCAAGGAAAGGCTCATTACCACATACAAGACAATCACAAGACCAGCACTAGAATACGACAATGCAATACGGTCCCCAATCATTTCAGAAACCAACACCAAAAAACTACAGACAATTCAAAACACAGCCCTCCGCACTGCTACAAGATGCAGTCTTGACACAAAGACCCAACATCTACCTATTGAGACGAACATCCTGCCAATCAAAAATCACCTAAAACTACATGCATCATAACTCAGGCAGAAAACACAACATCCAAATCATCCCCTCCACCACATCACCAGACAACCTCCCAATCACCAACACAAAAAACAGACCATTTTCGATAGCAATAACAACTACACCACCAACTTAGACACAGACCCTAACACAACAACATAAGACACAATCAAGCAAAACATGAAAACAATCCACTCTCAGATCACCTAACAATATTTGACACACAGAACCCACAACAAAAGATTAAGTGCACCACCTCCAACCATACAAGACTCAGAACAAACACTCGCAAAGAAGATCAGAAGAACACTAGCATAGATACGAACAAACAAATCATTACTCCTGACATCATAAATGCACAAAATATCTCCCACCACCCATACAACACTAAACTGCCCCAAATACCTAACACAGATACACAACACTACACTTCTCTTCAACTGCTCAGATAAACACAGACCTGGGCCGGTGGACCTCTGGGAGAGACCCCGGGAGGTAGTAGGTTTGCTCCTGCGATGGTTCGTGGAGCTGGGGTGAGGCCTGGAATAGGTGTGATAGTCCCCGACCCACTGTCAGGCCGGGGACGGGGTCGCTACCACCACCACAAGGTGTTTAATGAGAAAATGAGGTCTGGTGTGATTTTAGAATCTGTGGTATGTACCTTGAGCAATTGCAATGTTTTCAATTTTTAGGGTGTATTGGAAATGATAGTGGTATGGATGAGGCGGAGTGAGATAAGAATGAAAGAAATTCTCAAGGAAGATACAGTCAGCAGTGAATCCAAGAGGGTGTAAGTGTAGAATGTGTCAGGAAGTTGTATGAAAATGTGTTGGGGCCAGCCAACATTAGAATATCAGTGAGACTCTGCAAATGGAAAAATAAATGAGAGGATAGTGCAAATAGGCAATTTGAGGAGGTTGGATGTTAGAATGCTGGTCCAAGGGGCCAGATATCAAACCATTCTATTGAGGTTTTAGGTAAAGTACATGGAAAAAGACACTCTTTGACTGCAGGAAGGCCGGTTTCATAACCAGGAAATGGTTAATAGGGGAGAAGAGATCGAGGCTGTGCTCGCAAACGGATGGGCAATGTCAAGTGGGTGTTTGTAGGCGCATGTTAGTTTAAGGATAGTTGGTGGGGTTTGGGGGATGGCTTTGAGGGAGAGCCAGGAGGTTGGGCAAGTATTATTGGTTGCCGAACGTTAGGTGAGGCGGATATTATTGGTTGCAGAGTGGAGGATAGGGTGAGACCAGAAAAAAAGATTAGTAGGGCTTTTACCACCGATCTGTACTCCTTTAAGATGCAGGAAAATCAACTCAAATCGTGACTTAATAAGGTGACTTACCAGACCTAATATGGCTTAGCTTTGCTGTAATTGAGTGATCTTTTCACTTGACTGGGACATAATAAAGCCCGAGTGACAGCAGAGGCTGTGGGATATTGTGAAGGATCTGTATGGGTTGAGTAATTCATTTGCGGTCTTAGATCCTGTTTTGGTAGATAAAGTTTCAGGATTTGGGCAAGACATGTGAACAGTGTGATCTAGAGTGGGGGCATCGAAATGGGTGGGTTGGAACAGCCACCAAATGTACCACCATGACTTGAAAACACACATAGAAAAAGAAGAGAAAGATGGGTACAGTAGAAAGAGGAGAAGGAGGGAAGAATGCAATCTTTCAAAAACTAACAATCCCAATCAATCAGAGCCCGGAGGGAGGAGGTGACCCCCCCCCCCCCCTGCGCCGACCAGAGAACAGTTGAAGTTGGCCGCCGCCTAGGCAGCAAAATTAGGTCCGAGACCAAAAAAATAGGCAAGAAAGTTTCGTAAAGGAAGTGCTGCAGATAAAGAGAGAAAGGAAGAAATAAGGCTTAGGTAGCTCATGGAGCAGTGGGGTTGTTCTTTGTATCAGTGCTTTACCCCTACTACACCTTTTACCCTCCCTTAAGAAGAGTGGGGAAAATAGTGTGCACATAAATAAACTATACCTCAACATATGCAGAGCAAAGTTGATCAGTCACATAAAACCTGACACCGTTAAGAACCCACAGCAAAAAAGATTCTCTGTTCTCTCTCTCATCAACCCAACACTCCCAACCTTCACTAAATTCTTCAAATAGTGCCTGACATATGTGAGAACCATGCATCTTTGTCATAAGAATGTGAAGAAAGCAAGGGGATTCAGATGTGAAAGGCTGTTGGATTGATGGTGTGAAAAGTAGTAGGTACGTTGGGTGAAAAGATGTAAAGTTAATTTACTCACCTCTCTTCTGTGAGGAGGGTTGCCCCTAGTTAGCTCATTACACCCCCTAGGTGGGGCTACATGTCTCAAAGAGAAGAGATGTGTGTAGTGCGTGCTTGTGTGAGGTTTGGGCCCTCTAAAGAGTAGGTGTTCAATGTTGTTGTGCTTTGGTTGCATCTGGTTGATGTTGGTGTCAGGGAAAATTAATGGTTTGATATACAGGGGGAACATGGGAGTGAGGCCAGGATGTAGAATGTCTCTGTGGCAACAGAGATCTTCAAGAGAGTGAGTTTACTGGTGTGTGAAAGGTTGAAAGAGGGCTTAACTGGGCAAGTGATTTAGGAGAAAGGGGGCTGCAAGACAAATGGATGATTTTGTGTATTTAAATGTGCACACAGGTTTGTGAGGGGGTAAGATTGGTACTTTAAGCTTGCTGATGGGCCATGACTGGATAAGATGATATGGCAACCCATCGTAATTGGAAGACCAATTCCACAGAACAAAAGGGTAGTTTTGTGCTATTATGAGGTGAAATAGGGAAGATAATGTAGCAATGATACACGCTCAGCCCACTTGTTTTGTGGGAGTGATGACCATGATGTGGGATTTTTGCAATTATTACTCTACTCACATGCTACTTTGCGAGTTTGTCATAGGATGTTATTAAATATCTTTTTCTAAAAACTATGAATGCAATGAACATTTAAAAAAGATATGGTAAGCATCCAAATTCCAGACAGATTTTTAGTGGCTATCCTGTAGAATATGAATGAAATTACATGAAAATGGCCAATAACTTAAAGGAAGCTTTATTCCCTTTCAAACTTAAAGCAGAATAAGCAATGAGGCCAAATCACCATGGAACTTTGTAAGGAGATCTATGATGATGTGATTAAGATAAGAGTAAGTGAAAATGTGTGGAAGATAGCGGTAGATCCTTGTGTTGGGGGGGGGGGGAAGGGACACAAGCCACCTAATCTACCCTTGTAAATGTGTAAAAGGGTAGATAAGAAAAAGGCGGGGTTAAAATTCAACACGCCAACATAAGCCAAAAAGGAGGGGTGAGCCCGCCCTCCCCCAGCACCGACCAGTGATGAATGGATGAAAGCTGTTAGTGACTAGACTACGATATTAGCCGCCGACCAAGGGTATAAGTAAGTAGCTTGTGCAGAGGGCATGCCATTCACCAGGTGGTAAATGTAGTAGTCTACATGGGTCACCCCTTTATAGGGAGGGGGGAGGGGGCTTAAATGGAGGTAGTCCAATGTCTCTCAAACTGAAGGTGTCTCCGGATGATGCAACCTAACACTCCAAATCCAGTGACTTACCCCACTATTCCCTAGAAGCTGATTGCTAATTGTTGTTGTTGTGACAGCATTTGCAGATCCCAGTGAATTGAGAGATGTACCCGTTCCCCCACAGGAGGGCAGTAACGTCGAAACGCTATTCGTACTGATACTCGTACCACTGCTTGAGTTGGTATTACTGCTGATAGGACCATTCGTATTGCTGTGGGAATTGCTGTTTGATATGGAACTGGTAGTAAGGCTGCTAATGGTATGGGAGTTGATACTGTTATGGATAATGCTGCTGCTGTTGCTTGTTCCATGACTGGATTCTGGAGGGACACAGAGAGGGACATTTAGATGATATAAACCACAAACAGATCCTCTTCCAGCATTTAACTCAATGAATAAAAGTGATAAATACCTCGGTTATTATGTTGAGATGAAGAACTTAAATGATTCATTAGCCCCGAACTAGTACTGCTATTATTAGGTGTGGACTGGGAAGTAGTACCTAGAGAATTGAAATCAAACTTGAGTGTTTCTAGAGGAAGCTCTGGGTTAAAGAGTCCTACATTTATTCCCTTTATACAAATGTGATACATTTTTACCACTAAGCATCTCCCATTAATAATTACAACTTATGAATATAAAACACAGTTATGTCCTTTGGGGGACATGTCAATCCGTGACAGAAAAATAAGATGCCATCTTGTGATCAAACATTTAGGCAAAATGAACATTAAGAGAAACATCGGAATAGAGAAGATTCCTACCTGATACAGGTTTCGTAGGCGTGGAAGGAGGGGGCGTGGCCTTATTCCGTACCGCAGAATGGTTCGATAGGGAGTTGGAAGAGGAGGAAGAGTTGGAACTAGTGTTGGAAGGTCTTACCACCTGTGGCTTTACAGGCGTACTTCCCTGCAATGCCGAAAGTAGGCCATTAAGAAAAAAAGTTTTGCTCTATACCCTTTTGCATTATGTTGCTTCAACACTATGAAAAAAAACTCAAGATTTGTATACACTGCTGAGGTGCTTGGTACAAATTAAGCACATCAGAGCTTTTGTACTCTTTTTCTGCACAATAGTTTGTGGAAGTTGAGAAATTTGCCCCTACTTTTATCTCCCCTAAATGTTGGTTGATGACTGAGTTTCATTTTGGAGTGTTCTTGCAATCCTAGACCACTATTATTTCTTCATATGGCTGCTGTTGTACCTTTACCCATTTGCCAATCAGCATCATGCCCCTTTAATAGTTTTCTTAAGCTCTCCAGTTCAGCAGCATAAGCCACTACATGCATAGTTAACCCTATTCTTCCAAAGACTTAAGCCTTAATGATACTTAACTTTCCACTCTTACAAAACCTTTTGACTGTGGACCATGGTACTTACAGATCTGGAATCGTCCGACTTATTGGACCTTTTTCGCTCATGATGAGAGGAGGAATTAGAGGTGGACTGGTTCTGACCCTCAATGTGGTCACTGGAATGGTTGTTGGTGGCTGCTGGTGAAGGAGCGGGAGAGGAGCCACAAACAGATGAGGATGGGGTTGATCCGTCGGTGCTGTCATGGCTTCCAATCAGGTGCTGCTGAAAGAACAATGATGGACTTACTGATGTGATCATAGACACCTGTTTCATTTCTATGTTATTGGGAAAACTGAGAGAGTATTGGTCACAATCAAGACCACAGTAGACAATGGTTGTCTAGTGACATGTAGCAATGTTAGGATAAAAAAGTGTAGTAGAGAGATTCGGGAAAACCACCTATATTTCTGTTTGCTGCAGGACCATGCCCTCTATCTTTTCATTTCCCACCTATGCCTCAATCATTACCATTGATAATTAAGGGAAAGGTATGGGAAGTCAATTTGAGCTGGGTTGAAATTGTGGCTACAAGGAATCATGCTTTTTATTTTACAAAAGCTGTAGGTCTACACCGATGAATATGATGTGAATTGAGGATGGAAAATGTCCCAAGCAAAGTAACACTGCAACACATCCAGGATTGACAAGATAAAGAAAAAAAGCACACCTTCCCCGTTGTAATTTCTGGAGCTGGGTAATCGAGATCTTCCATATCGATATCATCATAGACTGCTTCATTTTCAACATAATCTGGATCTTGTGATGACTCGATGTAATACTCTATATCTTCTTTGATTTTCTTTATCTGAAAAATATATTGCCATGAATATTAGATCCTGTATGTGTGGTAGGAAGAATTTCCATACCATCTTTGGTGTGTCGTAGAAGTTGACTAACTCCAAATAGGGGATCCTAGCCAGGGCAGTAGCGCACCTCAAAGTTTCTCTCTTTGAGTGCAATACACTTGCTTTGCCCTCCCCCCCTCATGGGCTAGTGGTGGTCTTTCCCAGAGATTGAGAGAGGTTATATTGAAACATGGTCTGAGATGGGTAAGGGAAAGTAGGATAAGTTAAATGGGAAGCATTTTCAGGGTCTTGTAGGATACAGCAGTGGCAAGCGGGGGGAGGCCTGGGCTTCAAGCCCTTTTCATAGTTAAGTAGGGGGATGGTGGTTTCCTAAATGCGGGCATGTGAATGCCATTGTTTTCTGGGACATTTTTCTTTTTCAAATTTAAAATGCAATAGCAATGATGCCACATCCCCAATAAAGAGAGTAAAGGAGAGCTCTGTAAATAAAGTAATGAAGATAGATGAACGGAAAATACTGGAAGATATAAAGCTCCAGGGCCCTCTGTAGGCATTGAGGCTGGGATGATGCACAACTGCAGGTATTAGGGATGGGAGGGTGTGCTTCCCCTCCGGATATCAGGCACAAGTCATGTTTTCCATGAACTCTGCCATGAGAAATGGAGGTTAGGGAATAGTGCAAAGTGAATGAAAGCAGGTATTCTTGTAATTATGTGCTCTATAAGTGGAAATTCCTTTCATTAAAAAAAATATAACACTATGCAATTACTTTGAGCATCTTTCTCTTACTGAAAATTAATTACACTATATAAGTATGGTTTTGTAATTATTTTTTTTCATGTTTTTATTTGTATGTTTTGCTGCTGAGTTCAAATATTATCCCAGTTTTGGCATATCAATATAATTACCTCTATTTTCAGAGAGCTGACTTTCGTTGTGACCATAAAAGGCAAGTTCATGTATTCCTGAAAAATGTGATTCTAATGAATCATTTTAAAAAATTCTTCATTGTTTACAAATACGGATGTGCAGGATAGATGTCAATATTGGGCCATATATCTATGACAGTCTATTTTGCAATAGGAACATCATCTTGACCCATCCCTTTCCAATCTTATCTTGCATAGCCTTTATTTAACTAGCAAAATTTTAATATCATTCAGAAATCTAAAATCAAAATAAGATATATAAACATGTATCATACTAGTATGTAGCAATATTAACTGATAAAAAAGCAAAATATTGAGCCTAGCATTTTATTTTCGCTCTCTCTTTCTCTATATAGAATATTGAGCAAAAAGCGGACAACCAGGAGAGTAGTAAAACTCATTCATCAAAATATTGATTTTTTTTTTTTCTACATTTTGAGCCACTAGCTCATCTTCAGGAAATAATGTAAAAAAAACAAAAACAAAAAACAGAACACAAAATTATAATAAAGTTAACTATACTTTAGTTTTCAAAGAAATATCAAAAGATAAAATAATTAAGACAAATGAGGGGACGGGGGAGGGACTAAGAAAGTCCAGGAGAACCGACACAAATGAATTACAAGTTACCCAAATATAGTAATGGAGACACCTACCTTTACAAAATATTTTCAGAGCTTACATTGAGGGACTTTAAGCAAGCGAATTACAACATTGGATGTTATGGATTATATTGTTAGTTTTAGTTAGGAGATAAATAGTGGAGTAAAAACTATGTTCAGAATTCATACTTGAGTTTACAATTTTAAGCAAAGGGATTCCGATATACAGAGAAAATTTGGAGACAAGGATCAGAATATAATAGTTTGAAACTCATCTAAAGTAAAACCTTTCATTACCATGTAGGATACAAAACTAAAATATCTAGCCTAATCAAATATACCAGAAATGTAAGGGAAATGAAAAAATACTGTTTTAGACACTAGATTCCCAAGTTTAAATCAAATTTTAATCCATTGTGATGCATAAATAGAAGCATCTCCTCTCTGGTAGCAAAGCACTTCTTTTTTCTTAAAAAATATTTCCATAATTAGCTATTTTAGGATTCTTCATATTTCTATATTTTAAGTGGAGATAGTTGTGTCTGATATTTTATTTTAATATTGCCCAATTTCATCGGCTATTTCTGAAATTGGAGTCATCTTGCAGCTTTTTGTAAACTTTTTATCACTAGGTATCTTTTCTGAACTTTCTTGTGTTAATTGCCTACAAGAAGAGAATGGATCATCTTCAAACTTTGCCCTTGTATTTTCTGTTAAGGAGGATGAATTAGACCTGTCACTGATGTAAGCGTGTTCTTCAACATATTTATCTCTAATTCCCTCTTGATTGTTTATTTCTTCAAATAACCACATTTTAATATTTTCCTTTTGTTTATTTTTGAAAAATAAGAATTAAAATTGTGGATCAATGGCAGTTGCTAGAGCATACTTCCGATTTGTTTTCTTTTTTCATTGCTTTCATTAGCAAAATATTGTGACTGCAATGACTTTAAAAGAGTTCATCATTTGTTGTTTGGACTCCTTGATCATCCTGGTCAAGTTTAGAAAGAAATCTTGAAAGAAATTTTGGTAACAGTAGAGAGTAAACTATATTTTGAACTCATTTTTTTTTTTTATTTTACCATACATTCTAACATCAAATAAGATGAGTTCCAATGTGTTAAAACATCTTGTACCAATATATGAGGAACATGACCCAATTGTGCTTGGAAATCTTTGAATTCAAATGTAACCAGTAGAGAGTGGTTAAAATGTGCCAATAGACATTGACATTTTGCCAAAAGATCTTTTATACTTCATAGAGACATTACTACATCACTCACCACAAGCTTAGAAATGAATTGAACAATGAACAGAAGGTATTTCCGCAAGTCACATCCCAGAACTGTGTTAGAAGCTCCATCTCAGACCAATATATTATGTTGTGATCTTTCAATATTTCATGATAACCACATTGATTGCAATTTGTCTACTATATTATTTTGAATGCAATACTGCATTACAATGAGTGTAGTCATTCATGATCCAATGACCTGATAGGGAAATGAATGATTCATTTGAAGAAGAGCAGGTCCATATATATCGGAAGTGAAACTAATGTATTTCCCTTCACTTTATTCATAATTTCTTTCAATTCTTCATAGATTTTGGCTAGGACTTTTTCAGAAAAATATGTTCGATTTGGTATCAAATATCTTGGCTGCACATAGTTATCCAGTGCCATCATTAATCCTATCTTTTTATGCAAAGCTTGAACTTTGGGGTCATTTATATCCCATATTTTATTTAAGGAAAATCTTTCTTCTAACATGAGTTGCTTTTCCATAGCTAATAATTTTCTCTCTTTCGCAGCCATTGAGGTGGTCGTTATAGATTGGATTTCATTTTTAGATGACTGGTTAAAATGAGACATTCTTTATATTCTTTTGAATGCAGCATTTTTGCATGGTTGTGCAAGGGTTTTGTGCTATAGAATTTGGTATCCAATATTTCTGATCCCCTTTTAATGTTTTTTTTTTTTGTTTTTTAAGTGCTCATCTGGCGACTGCCTACTTGGGCATTAGTCGCCATATTAGAACTGGCCTAGTTCTAGGCTACTTTAAAACAAAATTAGAGAAAAAAAAAACAACAACACCCCAAAAAGGGGGAAAGGAAGCAAGCTGGTGCGTCAGGGAGAGGTCCCCGGGCGCAGGAGCGTGTGACCAAAGTAAAAAAAAAAAACCAAATGCAAAAAACAAAACAAAACAAAAAAAAACAAACCTTACTTAAATAATAGGGAGAAGGCCGGCCTCCCCCAAGAAGTCAACAAGTCAATGTGCACGAATCTGTCCTGAGTACAAGGGACAGGCGGTAGCGACCCCGCCCATCCTGCTAACGCGTCAGGTATCATGCGCGAAGATAACCCAGAATGGGACATTCAACAAGAATGTGCCAAACAGTCTGGGGGACGACGCAGTCGTTGCAATAGGGTGCAGGCGAGCGCTCCATCAAATAGCGATGCGTCACACGAGTGTGCCCGATTCGGAGACGACAGAAAGCAACCTGAAGCCGCCGCTCGCATTAGGGGATAGGTCTATAGAAACAGTCGCGGCACAATGGCATGCAACTTTAAGTTCCCTTCGACCGTCTCCCATCTTCTTTGCCAAGCAGTCCGAAGAGCTGCCCGTATTCCTGCCATGTAGTCGGTGTGAGGAAGAGCGAAACGCTGGTTCGGTCGCAGAGTCCTCGCGGACTCTTTGGCGCCCTCATCGGCGCGCTCATTCCCCGCAATTCCTACATGTCCAGGAACCCAGCAGAAGATAATCTCGACATCTGCCCGGCTCGCCAAAACCGTGGCGTCACGGATATCGCGAACCAGGGGATGCGGAGATTACAATGCCCCGAGAGCACTCAGGGGCGCTTTGTGAGTCGCTATAGATCACAATCCAGTCTCCGAACCGAGCACGTCGCGTAATCTCCCGTACCGAGTGGTGTATTGCCACCAGCTCGGCCGTGAAGACAGACGCAGCGCCTGGTAGAGCCCTGCTAACTTTAAAGAGGGGATACGGCGTGGAAGCCGACCCCCTCTTGGGACTTGGAGCCATCCGTATACACTGGCACGGTTCCAGCGTGACACGATTGTGTGCTCCAAAAAGGTCGAACGCAATACTCCCGGCGCAGTACAAGCTTTGGGAGCAGAGGCATGGCGACAAATAGCCAAATGTGGTACCCTCCAGGGTGGCGTCCTGGGCAGAACCAGGGGCGCCACCGGCCCGAAAGCTATATCTACCTCTCGAAGGAGTTTCCTGGCCCTAAACCCAAAGGGCTTAGGGTATGACTGGCGTCTCTCGGCGGCATAGGCACCATCGAGATCAGCTGCGGATGCAGTGAGAGCTGTTGGCGACTGAGGGAGACGCCGGGCTCGCGTGTACAGGCAAGTGATGCACTGCACGCGGCGCAGAGCGAGTGGCATCTCCCCAGCATGGACCAATGGGGAAAGTGCGAAAGGCACCGGTCGCAAAGCGAAGGCCGGTGTGGTGGATCGAATCCACCTTCCGCAATAAACGCTCGGCTGCGGATGCATAAAACTCTCATCCGTAGTCGAGCTTCGAACGAACAAAGGATCGATAAAAAAGTAGGGCCGTAGCCCTATCAGCGCCCCAGGCACTGAACGTCACGGAACGGAGAATGTCCATGGCACGGGTACAAGAGACCCTAAGGCTGCGAATATGAGCCTCCCAGGTGAGGCGTCGGTCGAATACAAGACCAAGGAAACGGTGCGACTCAACCACATCCAGGCGCACCCCATTAAGAAACAAATCTGGGTCGGGGTGAAGCCGTGGATGGCGGCATAAGTGCACCGCCTTAGTCTTGGCCAAAGAAAACCGAAACCTGTGCGCTTCGGCATAGCGAGAGACGCGGTTCAATGCCTGTTGGAGTCGACGCTCCGGCCATCCTGCGTTGGTGGGGTCGCAAGACCCTTATACCCCGGGAGGGCGGGCAGGGGGCACGCGCCTAGCATGGTCTCCTGCAAAAAGATAGCTAACGGGGAACGGGACGAGACGAGCCTCCGCTGCTCCTCCCAGTTGGCCCGGAGTCCACGGCAATTCCATTGAAGGAATATGACCTCCAGGCCTAGCTCGGAGGAGACGCGGGGGTCCTCCTCGAACTGAAGACCCTCACGGAAATGGCCATACGCTTCCCGGGGGCAGAACCCCGGGCGCTGTTGGCCGGACAAAGCGCTGAATGCGCTGTCGCCATCGAGGACTTATTGGGGGAGGTTGGGCTCGCCATGCGAGTCTTTTCCTCCCTCCGCCTCAAAACTTTGGCGGGCGTTGTGGCTTCGGAGGCGGGGGGCCCTCTTTTCGAGGAACCACCGTCTCCGAGCCACCCGCTCCACCTCGGGGCGTGGGCGAAGGAGTCGAAGCTCCTTTGTTGCTGTCCTCCTTTCGGGGAACAGCTTTAGGAACCCCAGAAGATGGCCTAGCAACCATCTTCAGGGGTGTTGCCTCCTGTGAGTCTAACGACTCGGTGGAGGCGCGTGGCCGTTTCACCTTACGGGAAACGGTCACGCTGGGGGAAGAGGGGGGAGCCCTGGTTTTAGCCGGGGCTGGGTATGAACCCTTTTTGCCGCCAGCTTTACCAGGGGAGCGCCCGGGTTGGGTAGAGCCCGCAGAAGGGCTCCAAATGGACGCAGAAACAACCGTGCTCATTGGCCTGGATGGGCCAGGAGCAGAGGGTGCTTTTCTAACAATTGAGGCATATGACGTCCCAGGCAGAGCCGGGCGCGCCAGGACCATGTCCTTAGCCTCGCGGAATGAGAGCCGATCCTGGGCCTGAATGGCCAGGATTTCTTTCTCAAGGAGATATGCACCACATTGCTTCGAAGAAGCAGGGTGCCGCTCTCCGCAATTGACACACTTGGCCACACACGATTTCAACTTATCGTGTACAACCTTGGAGCAATTTACACAGACTTCGGGTGATCCCGACTTTGCACGTCTACATGAGCGATTTGTATGGCCGAAGCGGTGACAGTAATAGCACCGCCACGGCAGTGGCACGAATGCCTTCACGTGGTAGCGGTACCAACCGGCATGCACCGACTCAGGGAGCTTGTCACAGTCGAATGTGATGGAGAGTGTAGGGGTGGGTCTCGAGGCCCCTCCCTGTTTTCTCATCACACGTTCAACCTTGACCGCCCCATGGTCGGCCAGCTCTAGGGTGATGTCCTCAATGGACTAGTCAACGAGTTCCCTCGCATAAACTACTCCTTTCACAAAGTTCATGGTAGAGTGCGGCGTCACACTCACCGGGGTGCCATGAAGTGTCCGAAGAGCACTTATCTTGGCCGCCTCGGCGGGATTAGCCACATTCGCCAGAAGGCTCTCATCCGAGAAACGGGTTACCTTCGGCTCTCTACCAATTGCACTAGCTAATCCTCTCCTCTGATGGATCATGTTGCCCTTAGTTGGCGAGATTAATATAGCCAGTGGTGCATGGCTTAAAAATATTAAAAGCGAATTATAAAGATGGTATAACAAAAACAAATTGCTCTATCATAAGATTTACTTGGTGCTGAAATAATATTGAAAGGGCAAAGTTAATATCAAATGACTAGAAAAGTAAGTGACAAATGTGTTTCTTGTAGCTGATCTCGGTTCATTAGCCCTTTGCTCATACATCCCAGGACTTTCGTAATCACAATTCCTGGTCCACATGCACACAACTGATACCAATCCATAGAGAAGCTATAAGGTACGAGAGACAATTATAAAATGTTGATCTCTTAAAGTTCTCTACCTTCTGTGGTGGAATTTTATTGTATACCGGTATTTATCATATGTAAGTATTTACAAGCAACGGACCACCCTTCCCCCCTTTTAATCAGTTAAATCGAGGGTTGAGTGTATAGTCAAGTAATAGCAAAATATTATTATATTAACATTCTAAAATATTATATTGTATAAGTGTAATTTATCCAGTATCTTGCCAGATAATTTGGGGGGGTTATTTGATATCTGACCAGATAGTAAAAAATACTATCCAGCACACCTATATTTTAAAATAGCAGTCTCTTTCTTTATCAAAATCAAATCTATTCTGCCTTTCCCACACTGTTTAATCACAATAAACTTGTCTATAGCTCACAGACATTTTGCAACATATGATTATTTTAGAAATATTGCTCAAATCTTTCTAGTCTCTTTTGAATTTACTCAATGGAATTTCCTTTCAAAAATAAGATACACAGCCAACAATAGTTCATTTGTTGAAATGCTGCTGCATAACCTATTTACACTTTCATAAAGTTCAAATTTTCTTATTAAATTTATTTTAACATAGGCCTTCCATTATCTATTAAAAGTTTCTTCCTTACTGAAAGTGAGTAAGTAGTCTAAATGGTTTAAATTCCAGTTCATTTATGATATCAATATTCACTTAATGAGCCATTGAATAAAAGGAATAATTATACTTTAATTCAGCGAGCACA
The DNA here is from genome assembly GCA_963969495.1 of Ceratothoa steindachneri. Classification (NCBI taxonomy): domain Eukaryota; kingdom Metazoa; phylum Arthropoda; class Malacostraca; order Isopoda; family Cymothoidae; genus Ceratothoa; species Ceratothoa steindachneri. The sequence continues at coordinate 88,325,945 of OZ018327.1, forward strand.
CCACACGGTTGATTTATGATTCAGACACTTGTAAAGACGTGTTTTTCTCACAAATCTTTCATTTATTTTGTCTAATACTCTTATGTTTGTTTTTTAATCCAATTAAAAGTTAAGTTAAAATGTTATTCAAAGTGCAGGAACAGGGAAGGATAGTCAGCCACACAAAATTGGAAGGGGAGGGGGGAAGGAAATTACATTTCAAAGCAATGTGATTTTTAAAAATTAATTTCAAAGAAATGGAATTTTTTAAGACTAGAAATATTTGCCATAAATAGAAGCAAGGTTTTCTATAAAATAGGAGTTGAGTGATAACTGAAATTTAAAGAATTTTCTTATAAGAAATACCATAAAAGTTTGACAGGAACAACCAAGAATTATCAATCATAATTTTAAATATGTAGATAGTTATTAATAATTTTAAAATTAGATAAATAGAAGAATTCTTTTATATTAAAATAATATACTATTTTGATTTATAAAAAAAGATTTAATTATTTTATTTTATTATTTCCCCTAATGATATAGCAAGGGTAATTTCACCAATGACAATTTGAAGCAAATTCGTTTGACACTTTAAGGGTTAATTGATATTTGAGGGCATAGTAAAAGAAGCCCCCCTCCCCCTCAATTCAGACTATGATCTCTGGGTTACAGAAATTGCTATATTTTTTAAAATTGCATAATCAATAAACAGAATCAACTTTTCTAAACTCAAGATTTAAATTTAGCAGCGCTGATGTGCAGCTTATGTTCATCTGTACATTTATCACTGATGTGCAACATTAATGCATGCATGTTTTGGCAGCATTTTGTATTGCACAACTAGTGTGTGAGTTTTTACAGTATACATTTAAATATTTTATCCATTTATTTTACATTTACTAAACCATAATAATGGCTTCAAAAGTTGACCTTTTATGTGATGTTCAGAAAAGAAAGTTATGTTGAAATTCAAATTAGAAAATCTGGATAAAGTACTGCATGTATGGTTTATGCTGAAACGATTTGAAGGCTTCGCAATATTTGGGCCAATGCAGAGTGGCAAGTTTCTCAAGGCATAGGTGAAGATCAAAACCTAATGTTTATTTTGAAAAGAGTGGCTTCATAATCTCAAGAATCAGCATGGAATTAGACAACTGATATCGCGAAGGAAAAAGCCTTCTGTGGATACTGAAACAGCAACAACCTACATTAAAACATTTAAAAAAAATTGTTAATGGATTGGATTTGTCACCTAATCAAATTTATAATGCTGATGAGACTGGAGTGTATTGGAAATGCTAGCCCACAAAAACTTTGGCTGGATGCAAAGAAAAGTGTTACAGGTTTTAAAATAAAATAAAGAGAGAATGACCACACTTAAATGTGCAAATACATTGGGTCAGCATAGAATAAAACTTATTGGGTAAAAAATATCAACATCCACATGCATTGAAAGGTTAATAAGGATTTATTTCAGTTGTTTTTTTATGACTTTGTTCCTTCAGTTCATCAAAACTTATGAATTGGGAAAACCTGCAACTGTTGAGTGTATGTTTGTTATCTCTGGATAACTGCATGTAGCCATGAGTAACAGTAAAAAAAAAAGGAAAAGAAAGATGCATGGAAAGTAGATGCGACTTACCAATGCCTTGGGAGGTTAAGGTAAAAGTCCCCATCAGACCAGAAAATTCCAGAATGTAATCATTTACACATTCTCAACCAGCAGATTGAGCTAAGATGGACCTTGACAACCCAACCCACTGTAATGACAATTTTGTCATGGATGGGGCTTTGAACAATAAAGGATCGTGGTGGCCTAACCGCCTTATGTGTAACTGGAAGTGGTGTCAAACAATCAGTCAACCAGGACACTCCGTAAATACCTCCCCTAGCCAGCAAGTTTTTGGCCCTCACAGTGTATCTTCTCACTAGGCTAGGTTATGGTAAGAGGATGAGGGTGCACTGAGCAACCAGGAACTCTCTAGATAGTAAGGCCAAAAGTCAGAAGACAAGGGAATGTAATGAAGAGAAGTAGAGATAGGTGGGTCCACTAAGGAGTAGGGTGGGTGATCACCTATTATTACCATACAGACACTAGGTCATCCAGGGAGGTGCAATCCTTCCAGGTACCATGTGCAGCAAACTAGACAGGTCACTCCCTGCAGGTCCTTCATAATAGCTAATTTTGTTGGGGGTGGGGGTGTCAGCAAGGGTATAGCTACCGAAATTGGCAAAGGTAGAGGAAAGGGGAAAGGGGAAATGCACCAGTTTCCCCCAGGCTCTATCATAGAGTTCAACAAGCAAGGAATGGGGCCTTCCCTATTTGTACTCGGACAGGGAGGATGCACTGCTCCTCCAGGTAACAGGTGTAACAATCTAACTAAGTTAACCTCTTGCAGGGTAAAATTAAAGTAATAGGTAAATTGCCTTAAGATATATATAAATAAATCTCAATTTAGCAATATTTCAGCATTGTTTTCCTGGCTGCTGTGCTGATGGAACTCAGGCCCTGCCCAGCCCCAGCTTAACCCTCCTTATTTCAACTCCCCTCATCTCCCTCACAGCAGGGGGGGTACCTTATCCACTCAATCTTTGGGTAGGCTTAAGGACCTGACCAGCTACTTCATGCTGTGTCAGAAGAGAAGCTTTGGAACTTCTATAAACAACGCTCAATTCATGCCTTCAGGTTGCAAGAGACCAGGACTTAAGGGGTTTTGGGTGTTGGTGACTGATTAACGGGAAGATCGGTTTTGCCCCTCCAAAACCCTTGCCAGGTTTACCACCTCCCTGACACCATTCTTGTGTGCATAAAGCTGTATTGCTTATGGCAGGCAGCATTTTTAAACTCTAGCCACCCTGTAGGGTAAGCATAAATAGAGTTGTAGAGTGCTCAGCCATTTCCAAGTGGATATAACACAACCAACCAACTTGGATATATCCAACAAGAGGTTAGGTTGAAATTGAACCTCCACTTCCTAGCACAGGGGGGGGGGGGGACATGCACTATAAAATTCCCCCAGCGTGCAACAGCCTACCTCCACTTTAACCCGGTCCCTCAGTACAGACTCACAAACGGAACGGCCCCACTAAATTGCAGTAACATTGGCATGGACTTACAGCAGAGGCTGTAGGATCTAAGGATTTCTCCCTTTATCTCCCAAGCAGTAGGATTTTTTTAATCATTTTAGAAGCCCATCTGCCGACTGCCTACTTGGGCATAAGATGCTGTACTCACCAAGGAGTAGGAAGGATAGCTCTAAATCATCTGCTCCTGAGGAGCGATTAACAATCCCTGAGATAGAAACAAAAGAATAAAAATATTCTAGATCTCCGGTTAAGATTTTAAATAATAATTGATGGGCATAATATTATTTATGTACAGAAAGGAAGAATTTGATATAATTTTCCGACTTAAAAATAATTCAATATTAATTTCATTTTCATTAATTTGGTAATCAATGTAAGCCTAACAGTCATTAAAAAAACTACCACTGGTTGTATGCCATCTATACAATAGATACTTGATTGGTCATAACCACTCCAACTTCATCCCTAAGGGAGGTCATATATTTTTCAAAGTTGTTTACATCTCTAGTGCAACAATTCTAAAATGCACTAGGATCCATTAAGTAAACCCAGCTACTCTTAAGTAATCTTCAACCTCCATCAGTGTTGAGGTCACATTTATGTGCACAGAGAATTATCTTTACATTTCTCTAGCTTACCCAATCCTACACATAGGTTTCTTCCTTTCCACATTAACTAAACTCACCTGCTCACAGTCTATCGATTCATTATTCAGCATTCGCATCAGGATTTCTAATTTTTTTATATGAAACCGGTGCCTCACCAACCATTCTTTTAGGTCATCTACACGATCCGACTTATCTTTGTCAATTTTCTTCTTTTTCCCAGCTGCCAAAAGAGACTCTATTTCAGACTCAAACTGATCCATCTGAAAAGAAAAAACTTTTCATTAGCTGATGAGGGTGGGGGGAGGGGGGTGGGGTTAGTAGTTCAGATCCTGACAGAAGGAAAGTTCCTACAGGGTTATATAACATTCAAGCCAATCTATATGCATTGTTGAACCATTAATTTAACCAGGTTAAAAATAAGACAAATCCTCCATAAAGTGGCAAAATCCTTATATCAAATATGTGGTTGGAAGAATCCTGTGAAAAATTTTGGCATTTTGAGACTGTTGACCTTATCAGTCTTAATTAATAACCTAACACCAAAAGGGTGGTAGGTTATTAATGGGAAAATGACAACTATTGTGCAATTTGAAAGAACTGACCCTTACATAACAGAACCTCAATGGTCCAGAAACTGGCTTCTACAGGTTCTGTTGACTGTCCAAATTGGTGTGTTACAGTTGGTATACAGTTTTTGTATGTACAATACACTATAATGTGAAACTGATGTTGTCAGCCTGTGCTGATATTCATGATATGGAGTCTAAAGACTGCTTGCTATAAAGATGTGATGCACATCCTGGACCAGATGCACTGGAAAATTACTTTGTATTGATTATTGAAGAAACAGAAGCCCACAAGAAACTATTGAATTCAAGCAATATATTCATACAGATAAGAAAAATCTGCTAACAAAACATTTGCCTTTGCAAGATTTCAAATTGCAGGATTGACTTCAAGAATGGTTCTCCTCTGTGATCATCACTACACTTCAAAACACCAAAGTAATCATCTGAAATCATTGAAAGAACAAATCAGAAATGATGAAGTTATGATTCTGATGGATATTTTGGAAAATTAGTGATTTGTAGTTCAGGATGATGCAAAGGACTTTAATTGGGAAAAGTCATGCTACAGTCCACCCTATTGTAGTGTAGCTTAAGAAAGTGATTGGAATTGTGAAAGAAACACATGAAACTCAGAAGCATATCCATTATTCAGTGATGCAGCAGGCCAATATAAGAACTTTATGCACCTTTGCCTACACAGTGAGGATTTTGATGGGACAACATATGAATGGAATTTTTTCAGCACCATCATGGCAAATCAGCATGTGAGTGTTGGAGGGATAATAAAAATGCTAGCAGCTTGTGCTAGCCTGCAAAGAACAAAAGCAAGACAGGTTTTTACACCTAAAGATGTTTGAATTTTGCAAAGAGTGTGTCCATGGAATTAGTTTTCTTTGTCTCAAGTGATACATAGATACAGAAAGAGAAATACAGAAGAGATTTGAAGATAGACATAGCATAGCTGGAACTAGAGAAGATCATAATTTTATTCTAGTGAATGAAAACCAGATTCAAGTTTAGTGTCTAGAAATTCCTGCTATTTTGTGACAAATGACTGCCATAGAAAAACGGTTTGAAACATTTCTAAATGATGTGTGTGATACAGGCTCAAGGTAAAATGTTAAGAAAACATATGGTTGGACCTGTGCAGCTATCAATCATGGCCCTTAGGCAATGGGGTTGTCAATTTCATATAACAACAAACTATCCCTATTATACCATAAAAGAATTAAGATCACAATGAAAATTCTTTCCCTAGTATGTCAACATGTGTTCTTTCCAGCAGATTTTATTAAAAAAAAAAAGTGAGCTGTCTCAGGTCATTTTGAGCTTCAAATTTGGTATGTTCTTTTTACCTGTTTATATTTGTGGCCATGTTTAGGGCCATATAGTTTAGGCTCTAGAAGGGATAAAAACCTCTAGATTGCACCAAGTTGTGATGCATTAGAAGTTATTTCTTGCATAAAAGTATGAATTTCCAGTGTTGCCCACATCAAGAGCTATGATACTTTAAAACTGATACTTCATGAATCACAAAATTTGGAGCAAACTATGGCAATTTTTTTTAGGAAAAAGTACTAAATCCTACAGCTCAGCTGGCATGATTTTCGAATTCTACATTAAGAAATCACCCTAGAGAAATTTTCACAGCAACCAAACTTCCTGTGATGGAATGGAGGACAAATGAAAATGAGAGAAAAAAAAAAATGTTTTGGCTGCGAATGGTTTTGGAGAATCCTAGTGAGAAAATGAAAAAAGATATGGAAGCAAAAATTTGCTCAAAGCTAGAGCAAAATCTGAGGTCAACTTGAAACCACCGGTCCACTTTACATGGAATGACCCAGCAATAGAATTCCAACAATTTTAATCCTAACCACTTTGCATAGTATGACTAATATGCATATACCTTCAGATGGAAAAGTATGAGAAAATAGAGTCTACAGATTACAATTCAACCACTCCTTGTAGGCCAACTACATATTACATCTCAGCAATGACATTTATCTATTCTAATGCTTCACTGGTTAAAGAAAAGAGGAGCAGGGATATAGTATTGCTATGGGTTTTATCCCCATAGGCATCTAAGCATGTCTCTTACTTCTCTCCAATCAACACCATTCTCCAACAAAGAGAATTTGGTCCACAGTCACAAAACCTAGCCCATTATGCACTATCAAATGCAAAGTAGCCCATCATTCTCTTAACATCAAATTGATTCCTTACAGCATGGGCTCCTATATACATCCCTAGGCAGACGGCCCCAAGAACCCAGCCGCTCATGATCTCACTCCATAACACAATATTATTCACTTACTTCTCAGTCAATCATTTTTCTCTCAAACACTTATTCACACAACAGTGCAAGTATCTGCAACCTCCTTTCTTCAAACATTTACTGTCACTCCCTCTTTTCCTCATCACATTCTACCCCACCACTCATTGTATATTGATGCAGATTAACTGGAATGAGTAGACTGAGTCCACACAGCCCCAACCATTAATGGCATTATGTATTGCTTTCTGACAGGTTTCAAAGCATGGTATGGGTATTCTTACTGTTCCACATACAGGCAAATCCAACACAGTCAAGTCACCTTTTCTTGGTCAACCAAACCTGTCATTAGTTACATGATTATGCCCTCTTTCTAGATCCATTCTTTCATAATGGTTGTCCTATCCACATTTTTGTTTATTTTAACAGTAGGAAATAACAACAAAGTCGTGCATGAACTGAACAAGTGGGATTACCAATCTGCAAATTAAACCAGGGGCAAACATCACAAAAAATGTCTATGGTAACTCACCTGAATATTAAGTGAATCAATGCACTCACTGAGCCATCTATTTGTGTCTTCTTTCTCTCTCTGCGCTGGATCTTTGTTCTGAGCTGCTCCAAGCCCTTCTTTACTATAGGCTTTAGTTTTAGTTTCTCTCTCCACCACTTTGAACCTTTCCATTTGCTGCAAACAGAACCCACAAGGGTCAGGTGACATCTGAAGCTTGTGTGCACTCCCAATCCCTCCAGTTCGCCCTCCTAGCCCCAATTGCGGAGGAGAATCTGTAGTTATATAACTTCCCCACATTTTCAGTGTCTCTGGCTTCACCCACAAGCTTTACAGATAAATCCTACAATTTTCTACATTATGGACCTTGTTGCCATTGCAGTCTAAAGGTCTCAATGATACTCCCTGCACAAGATCAGATTGCCATCATTTTGGGAATGGAACAAGAAGGCATTCCAAATTCAAGTAACTCCCTTGCCAGGAATGGAAATGGATGAAGCCTTCACCTATGCACCACTACAGATGCAAACAGCACCGCTATTACCTAACTCAGGCTGTCCACCAATCTTCATATTAGGTGCCACAGGTTCCTACCCTATCAACACACATCCCCTCTCCTTCCTTTATTTCTTCTCCCAAAGAGTGAGAATCACCCAGTCAACCTCACCCTCCTCCAACATGATGGAGGCATAGCTCAATCCCTAGTTATGTTGCACAAACCAACACAATAACCAAGTCAGGGTTCCATAAGGTGGAGCCAGTATAATGACTGGATAAACCTGCACTGTTCTGAGCTCCCCAGCAAAGTGGAAATATAACAAATGTACATACCAACCACCTACTATAATAACTACATCAGACCAACAGACCTTTAATATCTTACAACTCAACATAAACGCCATCTACCACAAATATGCTGAGCTACAAGAATTCCTGCATGAACTTAGACATAGCACTCTTCCAAGAAACAAACTTAACACTACCAAACCTCCCCCTTTCCACCATAACAGTGAACCATTCACCAACAGCACCTTACTCATCAAAACTGTTAACCAAAGATGCACACATAAAATTACAGAATACAACCTTACAAACCTATAAATACCCACCCCACACACACAAGAGTACTCTCAAACTACATACCAAGATTTCAATCAACATCCCAACCCTCTCCTCAAGCACACCCAAATGTGCACATCCACAGACAGCATTGCTCACCTCATCAGCACACCATAACTACACAGAATACAATAGCAGACCACTGCATCATGATAACATTCTAAACCACCCACCCCCTCCCTGATCAGCATCCTTCAAAACCACATACATAAAATATAAGAAATCAAACTGGCAAAACTACACCACATACATAGAAGATAAACTACAGGACTTCTCAATAAACAATTTTCAAACATTGGACAAAGCACTGCATGCACCACATCAACACAGCCAGCAAGCAAAAAGTTGGTTCCCCAAGGTCACAGAAGATCTTACAACCTCAACTTAAACACTCAAAAATAGCAGACTTTATAAAACTAAATAAGTAACCACAGCAAGATTTACAACACACCAACAACTCAACACTCACATCACTAACCTAATCTCAAAACAATAATCTGAGAACTGGAACTAAGACAATAAACCACAAGACAAACCTGACACAAATCTGGAGAATCATAAAGAAAATTCACACAACTCCGGCTCCAACACAAGAGTCACTAGTGACCCCAAACTACCAAATTGCAACACCCGAGAGAAACACGATTCCAGCATTAGCTTCCTTCCCACACACAGACAAATCTAGAAAAAACAAAACAAAGAACAGCCAGCAACAGTGACAACATATACTATACTAAAAGCCATTAAAACCAAATATTCAATCACTCATGGCTAAACAAAAAACGCATCATACTGATACTCAAGCCAGGCAAAACTCATACTACCCCATCTCAGTACCACATGAACACTAAAACTAATACACACAACATAATCTCAAAACACAAAATCGTTTCTGAAAGGACCACTCAACCATGTCTCCTCACTGACCTAACATAATATACACACTATTGCTTTGACAAGGGGACACCCCCACTCTTTTCATGCACAATCCTTGCTACCATAGACATGACTTGGACAAATCCTGGCCAACCATGACCTGACATGGCTAACAAACTTATTTTCAGCAGACAAGGCCAAGTGACTAATACAAGCACCCAGCCATACTATCAGCCCTACTTTTCAACTTATTCACACATGACATCTTACAACCAATCTCCAATCATCAAAACCAACACCTATACAGATGACATCTCAATCACTGCACAACACCCCTAAACAAAACTTCCACTCACCTGGGAATCACACTAGACCCACATGACACTTAAAACTCACAACATAAACAAAGCCACACCATCCTCAATTATGCAGTGACAGCATAACACACAACTTTTGCCAAATTCCATACAAACAAGCTCCAAACCCTTTAAAATAACACTCAAGTCATCACAAGATGCACTTGAACCATACCAACCCCACACTTACATGCCAAAACAAAAATACTCCCACTGAATTTTCAATGGAGGATTGGAACCCAACAGCCCAAAAGAGCACTGAACCCCCTCACTGCCCGCCACCTAGACACAGAAAAGCCAAAGCCTGGTACTTGTAACACCTGTTCTTCAACCTACCCCACCACCATAAAAAAAGACATCCACACTATCTCCAATACCCTAAATGAACCACCCTCTGCACCCAATAAACATATCACTATACCGGCCACAGTCATCCTGTCCCAACTAAGACCAGACCAATACAAATTACTCCAACGCAGAATAAACTTCACCCCATCACCAATGTACAACCAACGCTAAACATGTTCTTGACTGCCTGAACCTAAAACATACCAGCAAGACCCACAACATCTCTGACCTCAAAGACCCGTTGACCAAGAACTGGGTTTGATTAGTCACTGAAGTAGTTGTGGTTTAAATCTTACATTAAACTGCTGCTGTTCTACCTCAGGCTGTATGGCTGAGCAGCCCCAAAATTAAACTCTAGGACCCCAATGGGATGTGTAGCAGAAATGAGAAAATCAGTACCAGAAATACACCTGCCTTCTAAAATTACCTCACACTTACAGTTTCAATTAATTTCCTATTTTCTAAAAGTTGAGTTTTGTCTTTAATTTCCCCAGATTGCAGCCATGACTTAATCTGATCCCGCAATCGTTGTAATTTTTTAATTTCTTTTTTAAGATCTGCTTCATATTTTTCTTTTTGATTGCTATTGGTTGCATTGTGGACTTTCTTCCAAATATCCTCAAACTGCTCCACTCCTTCACCAACTTTCTTGAGGCACCTGTCAATTTCACCTGTAATAAAAACTTTTTTTAAGTTTGATCATTAAACATTACTTGCCTTGGCATCTCTTAACTTCTGTTTTCTAAGCCCTCTTTCATCCTAAAGCATTGATATTTGATAAATAATAACATTAAATAAAGATACACTGCATTAATGCAGATTTGTGAGCAAATACAATGAGCACTATAGGCAGACTGAAGCTGTGCTGCAATATATCCAGGAGTGTGGTATAGGGAGACAAAGGTGATGAGTTATATACAGCATGCATTTAGGTCACCTGAGAGATACCTAAATTTCAGCTTGTACTGTAATGCATGTTTTAAAATTTTCGGAAACTATTTTTAGAATTTTGTTGAGTTTTTATTTTCATTCCACGGATACATGCCACAGCTGATAATGAACAAGACCCTATTCCACATTCAAACACCTAAAATTCTTGGTATTACATACAACACATCAATGACATTCAAAGAGCATGTCAAAGAAAAAAAAATGTGCGCAGAGGCCCCAACAGCTGTTTCTTTGATTTTTTTTTTTTTCTCTCTCTCTCTCTCTCTCTCTCAGGCAAGGGGGTGGAACCACACCCTCTCAGATTTTGATGAAAATTGGTATATGAGTAGATTTATGGTTAAAACCAATGAGTCTGAAATCCACTTTTCAATATTTTAATTAGAAGCAAAGTTATGGACAACCTAATTTGGGGATAGGGGGGGGGGGGCAATCTTTCAAATTATAAACTCTTATCTCAGTCCCTAATTTATTTAGGTTAAACAGAGCCATTCAAGAGATTTTTAGCTGTTTCAAATTGATTAAGTCAATATTTTACATTAAACCAATATTAAAAAAATTATGGAAATCTAAATTTTTAAATAGGGAGAGGATAGTACATAGAAATGAAAAAAAAATTTGGGGACAAAAAAAAAACCCAAAAGGGATAGTGCTTTTTTTTGTCAAAAAAATCATTTTTTTATTTCTATGTACTATCCCTTTTATTTTTTTTAAATGCATAGTTTTATATATTTTACTTGCTCTGCTCAATATACTAGGTTAAATATATTGAATTTTCAGCACTTTTTAACAAATTGCCTATAGTCTATGCTGTACTATACATGTAGAATCATCATGTTAGCAGGCAATTTTGCTGCTTCTTTTGTGTCAAATTAATATAGATTGAAACTCCTGCATTCAATTTGGGCGCAATCAACATACAATTTGTTTTATGCAGGCTTGTGACATATTTTCAACATAAATGAAATCGCATTTCTTTAATATGAAATATTTCATCTTCATCATGACTAATGATATTAGTTACCACCACTGTCTAAGCTTCCCTTAAGCTGTTGGGATAGGAAGGGCATTAATGCCCTTCCTATCAACAGCCACAGTGTCACCCATGCTTCACATGACACCCCAGACAAAAAAAGGCGATGAGGTGTATAGAATGGTAAAAAAAAAAAACAAGGGTAAAAATGGATGTCTCAGAGAAGTAAAGCGGAAGCTCACCAAACTTAGTTCGAGACAACCTGGGGTACTAGGGCCAGGAAGGCATACCAGTACTCCAGATGTAACAATTTAGACACAAAAGATTTAAGGGTTATGAGGGGTACTAAGGGACAAAAAATGCATCTGAAAGCTAGCAAAAAAATGTTAGTTGTTATGAAAGACAAATGTATTACGGCTACCTATTAAGCCTATTCCAGAAAGATTTTTTTTTTAATAAATTTTAGGAAAGCTCCAAATTTTTGGAAGGGGGATTATGAAAAGCTTTGAAACTTGCTAAATTTGATTAATTGGGATGTAAATTTAGAGTAAAGAATTAATGTATTAATAGGCCAATTCATAAAACCTTTTATTTTCATAGGTTTCTGTACATTTTCCCATGCTTTTTGACCTGAAAAGGCCAAAATATCACAACTATTTTGATCCAAGATGTTGGAAAACATTGCCACATGGAACTTTAAATTTACTGCCTTCAAATCAGCCAAAAGCAACAGTCCCAAGATCCCTTGAATCATGGTCAACACTATAACTTTTTATCTGAACATAATAGAGGAAAAAAAATAGACAGTAAATCACTATTTTTTTATCCTCTTTCTAACTTATCCAATTATTATAGACTTGGAACAATAAATGGCACATTGGTACACACAGAGGTTACAATAAATGGCACATTGGTATGTAAAGAGGTTAGAATAAATGGCAGATTGGTACATACAGAGGTTACAATAAATGGCACATTGGTACATACAGAGGTTTCAGAAATATCACAAAATTTGTTTTCTCATACACAAGGGGCATTATTCATGAAATAAATTTGAGATTAACAATTTGTTACAAGTCCAATACATCAAGAAGTGAAAGCATTACATGATTAATTTCATGATGACATTTACACAGTGTTGTTGAGAGTTTGTCTCTTAAAGCTGTTAAAGAAACATCTGTTGAACTCGGGCAGCTTGAAGGAAATGATAATAGATGCCAAGAAAAGGGACTAAGCAATTTGCAAAGGCTCATAAGAACATAAGAAAAGGAGTGCAAGAGACTAATCAATAGCCTATATGAAGCAGCTTCTCTTCTCATCACCAAGTTCAGTCCCCATCTAGCATCCTCATCCATAGATCTATCCAGTATATTATTAGAACTTGATTTGTAAACCAATTTCTATCCAGCCTAAACTTAAAGTTGTCCAGCTTAAACCCATTGCCCCATGCCCTATCCTGCTCACTAAAAATAAGACCATTCAAGTTCCCCTCAAACTTTTCTCCTTTCTAAAGTAGGTATGTAGATTGTCTACTAAACCTTCCACCATAAGGTAGGCTCCTCAACCCATGAATCATCTTAGTCTTCCTTCTTTGCAGACTCGAGCAAACCAATATCCATCCTATAATAGTGACAAAAATTGCACAGCAGTCAAGATGAGACCTAACTAATGCCAGATGCAACTTCAAAATGACATAACCACCACTATTTCTCACCCTCCTACCAATAAACTCTAATACCCTATTCCTAGAACTTCACTGCTTTCTAGACCCGAACTTACAAAGATATGCAAGTCTCTTTCACATTCTGACCAACCTAAAACTCTCCCATTCAATATATAATTATTCAACAGATTACAGCTAAATTCCATTTGCCATTTTTTTAACTAATGGAATAGTTTGGTCAATTTGTCTGGCAATATCTCAGCATTGGAATCAGACCTTATAATCCTACCCAACTTAGTGTCATATATCAATGTCAAGATCATTAATATAAATCAAGAATAACAACAGCCCCAACACCAACTGCCAAGGAACCTGTGGTAACATTCCTGCATTCAGATATAATGCCATTTATACCAACTCTTTGAGCTATCAGTCATTAAGCCATGACTGACTTTAACAAAACATCCTTCCATCAATCCCATGCACTTTAACTTTATTAAAAAATTACAGGTGTTGTACCCTTTGAAAGTCTTAGTAAAACCCAAATAAACCTTTCTATAGAAAGATGATAAATTAGTCAAAACATGATTTGCCTCTGGTAAAACTATGTTGAGATTCCTTAATTAACATATGTTTATCTAGATGATCCATAATAGATATCACTATTACAGATTCCATCATTTTCCCCACTAATGATGGTCAAACTCACTGGTCCCAGTAATTAGGCAATAATTTTATTCCCCTTCTTACAGATTGGCATCATATTAGCTTTCTTCCATGCTGTTGGTAAAATTCCAGTCTCTAACCATTACCTCAATATGTAAGCTAGAGGCTCACTTAATACTACATTCAACAGTCATTCTCCTTTTCACATTATTAACATAGTCAAATTTTTTTCTGCAGTCCTCATTTTGTAGCCAAGACATGATAGGTTCCAGAAGCCACTTAGATCCAATATTTAGTGTGCCCAGCAGGAAATATCATTATGAGCCAATGAGGTCAACCAGGGTCATCTTAGCTGTGACTCTGGAATAGAGAGAGGCTTTACTGTTCAGAAGCTGTCTGGCTTCTCAGTGGCATGTAAATGGACAGCAATGTCATGTTTCAATGTATCACACATTATACCTCTGAATCGAGGAAATGGTACCAGTTGGGGTCTTACATCTTATTAAGTACTGCATTCACAAACTCCGGGTCAGTTTTCTTGTACTGGATGTTATACCTGGACAGCATTCTGTTGAGTTGATGAAGTTATCCAGATCAGCACCTCCAGCTTTCAAGATGGCAGATACCATGTCAGTAACTTGATTGTCTGATAAAACCCAGACGATCAGCTGTATAACAGATAACATCACATTCCATGCATGACCTTCCTTAAAAAGGTCAAATTAACACTAGTCACAGTCTTGATGGCGAGAACATCCAGAATGAGGCTGCTGGTCATCCATGTCCTCTCTGTGTCAGTTGATTCACCTCAGGTAATGTCATCCACATGAACAACTGCAGCTGTAAAATAGTACATGTCAAGACAGTAATTGTTAAATGCATACTAAATATCACAATGGAGTAAATAAAACATTTTGTGACATTTAAGGTAGAGATGGGACAATTAAAAAAAAAATGCGATTCTGAGTCCAATTCCAGTTATAAGTTACAATTCCAATTCCTTCACAAAATAAAATATTGATTATATGATATAACAAATTAAGAATTTGGTCAACTGAACAACAGGGCTGCCCGCTGCCAAAATAAGTTTAGCAATAGTACCAAAACTTACTCTGAAAATATTAACAAAATTGGTAAAATCTAATTAAAACATAAAACAAAAGTAAAATGGTATCAAAAAGTATATCTTTGCGGCAAAAAGGTATCAAATTTGTATGAATCATGGTATCTTAAGTGTTTCTTTATAGCAAAAAGGTACCAAATTTGTACGAACATAGCAACTTCAGCAGCGCTGAACAAAACATCTTAGAATTGCATCAGCTGTTCTAAATGACACCTGAACCCAGAGCAGGCCTTCATTTCATGCATATTAACAATTAAACATAAAAAACATTTCTTATACAGTCAGATCTTCAATATTAATTGATATTAAATAGTGATGCATTCTTGTAGACTGATCTAAATCTATTAGTAAATAACTTATTAACATTATAATTTCACTGAATAATAGGACAGATGAGTAGATACATAACTTGATTGACACTAATGACAAATAGACAATGTTCAAAATTTTGATTCAAGCTATTTGGCAAGTAGGAAAGAAAGTTAACAACTTTAAAAAAACATTTTTGAAATAGTTCCTCTACTGAAATTTTAAAGGAATCATTTTGGGAAACGGAAAACTGGGACTATTTTTAGCGATTCCCCCCCAATTAATGATTCTTAAGATTCCAACTAATCATCCCATCTCTAATTCAAAGTAATTAGTTTTACCTTTTTACCTATCTATTATTGTCTTTCATTCCTTGCTGCAGGGATCTTGCCTAAAAATTCTTGTCATAACTCATAACCAGACATGACCTTTCCTCTCAGTCATTTTGTCTTTGTAGAACCTGATATCTTTGCTTTTCTTGTCTGTGGATAAGGCTGTTTTTCTATATTTCCTGGATTGCATCTGAAGCTCTTCTATCAAATGAGCTGTTCAATTCCAGCACAAATGCTCCTCTTTTTCTTCCAAGATTACTTGCTCTTCCTTTGCTTTTGACAAGTGAATGATGTTTCTCATGTAGTTTCATTGCATTGAACTTGATCATTGTTTTTTATCTGCCAGAAAAGGATGATGAATTCAAATGTTTTATATGCAAGGTCTTGAACCTCAGAGAGGAAGTGACAAAGTGATGAGGGTGTAGCTGGAAGCGGAGTAGCTGGTAGTGTGAATGTGAATAGGAGAGAGAAAGGAGTTAGAAATATGAGCGAGACTGAAGTGGCTGACTGAAGAATTAGATAGTTTAGATAGGAAGTTGAGAGCATGTAGGTTGATTGAGGCTTTGTTTGCCAGGTGCTGGAGTAAGTGATGATCTAGTTGCAATCACACATATAGGAGTAAATGAGATGTGAGTTGTGAGCGGTATAGGAGGTTGATTGAAAAGTGAAAGATGGTAGAAGGCATTGTGTGAGGTGTGCTTCTGAGAATGGATATCGCGTGCAATTGGGCTGAATGAATATGCATATGTGAGAGGGAAGGTCTGATATTTGTTGATGTTTGGGGACAGGTTTTATAAAAAGAATATGCAATGGCTGGATTGCATTTGAGTAGGGATGGGGTTGATATGAAGGGTAAGGAGTATGATCATGCATTAGGTCTTTACAGATGGGAAACTAGGTACTATTAGTGGTAAGGGAAATTTAAGAAGAGAGAACCTTGTTGTTAATAGCTGTAAAGGCAAGTATTTAAATCAGGTTAAAAAAGGTGCTTTAGGGTTAGGAGGGCTAAGTTGTCACTTTACCAATACTTGTAGTCTTAGAAACAAAAAGGATGAATTATTTAGTTATATCATTGATGTATAATGGAATTGTGATTTAATATTAAATTTAATGACAGTGTATGTGAATTTGATCTAGTGTGTTATGATCACTCAAGGACAGATGTATGACTGGTGAGGCAATAATTATTTATACAAAAAATAGCATTGTTTAAAATGTAAATAATTCAATAAAGCAGGGTGAATTTGAGTCACTGTGGATATATATTAAGGTTGGTAAAAATAGGATTCTACACTTGGGAGACTTCTACAGACCACCTGGACAGACTGATGATATTGATTAATTAATGATAAAGGATGTAGTTATTCTTGGCAATGACCTTTACACTGTGTGGACTGGGAAAATATGATAAGAAAGGATAGAGCAGGTTGTGAGTTTATTGAATATTTCATAGATAATTTAAATCAATTTGTAAATGAGCCAACAAGGGGTGCCAATATATTAGCTCTTAGTACATACAATGATCATTTGATTCAAGAAAAGACTCATGAAAGCATTGGAAAGAAGTGATCATTAGATGATTCATTTCAACTTAGGAATAAACACAACTAAGGTTCCAAATTTTCATAGAGGAGATCATGAAACATGGTGAATCAGGTTAACCGAGATGTAGAATTTAGCATTAAGAAAACTTGAGATGTGGAATACTTTTAATAATATATTAAATGTAGTCCAGGTGAAGTATATTCCAATGAAAGTTGAGCGTGTAGAATATGTCAACAGATTTACTAGATTTAATAAAGATGCAATAAGCTTCCACCAAGCAGAAAAGACCATATTCTCAGACCACAAACTCACCACCTTCAACACAACATACAGGAGGAAGAATACAAACAATTAGAAGTAAAGAGAACACTGCAGGATCTTCTCCTTTCACAGCCTACAATTTCTAGTAAAAGCGTCAAGTGGGAAGAGGTACAGTACAGTATCAATGAAACAAACTGGAGACAAGTTCTGACCAGGGATCCCAATACCATGTTGGAAGTATTTACTGCCAAGCTATTGGAGCTATGTAGTGCCCACATCCCTGTGAAGAAGAAGGTCAACCAGTAAATGCTCCCATATATTCAGGGATAGAAAAATACTAATGAGAAAGAGAAATTCCCTAAATAAATAAAGAAGGAGAGTGCAAACTGAGGAAAGAACAAGGGCATTAAGCACCAAAGTAGAAAAAATAGAAGAGAAACTAAGGAAGTCCCACATAGAACAAAGAGTACAAGAAGAAATGAAGGCAGTGAGAACTATAAAGCAGAACCCTAAATACTTCTTTGGGTGCTGCAAACGCTACACTAATCCAAAAATAAAGTATCAAATCCGCCTTATGCGTAATGCAGATGGCTACTACTGCTCCAGTAGTCAAGTGTTTAGCAAGCTGAGGCAGGAAAAATTTCTTCATTGAGGATACATCAAGGGAGAAGGCACAACTGACAGACATGACTATCTCAGTGGAAGATATGGGGAGGGCCATCAGAGAATTAAAGCTCAACACTGTGGCAGGACTAGATGGAGTGCCGGTAATTCTCCTTTCAAGTGCAGCAAGGCTCTGGTACTACCACTCTGCATACTGTGGCATTGCTCAATGGATAAAGGAGTGGTACCAATAAAACTAAAAAAAAAGCGACCATGTGGCCTATCTACAAGGGTGAAGATAAGAGCCTGCCAAAGAACTATAGGCCAGTTGCCCTCACATCCAACATAATCAAAATTTTTGAAAAGTGCATCAGAAATAGGATCACCAAGCACATGGAGGACCATCACCTACACGGCTTCAGGAAGGAAGGGTCCTGCTTGTCTAAGCTCCTGGAACACTATGACTGGGTCTCGCACAGACTGGCTGAGGGTAAGAATGTAGATGTAGTGTTTCTAGACTTTTTTGCCAAAGCTTTTGACAAGGTGGATCACAGCATACTTCTACACAAGATGAAGTCCCTTGGATTATCTGAGAAGCTGGGAGTCTGGATCCATGACTTCCTAACAGTACATCAGCAAGCAGTTGTGGTGGATGGATGCAGGTCACGGGGTGCAGAAGTGGTTAATGGAATCCTATAAGGATCAGTTCTGGGCCCCTTCTGTTCCTAGTGAACATGATGGACATTGGTGAGGGAGTGAGGGACTCTCTTCTCACATCATTTGCTGATGACACCACTGTAAGCTGACAAATTGCTAGTGACTCCAACATGATTTGGATGGTGTGTATGCCTGGGATGATACAAGCAACATGCAGTTTAATGAAGAGAAATTCAAAACACTAAGGCATGGATACAACTAAGTTTTAAAAGAAACAACAGGGCTGCACACAGAAGGGGGACACGTAATCGCACCATAAGCTCAAGTTGATTGCCTAGGAGTTCAGCTCAGTGAGGACTGCTCATTCCAATACCACATAGGAGTCAGTCAAGAAAGCCAGAACTAGGCTGGCCAGGTACTGAGGACCTTTACCAGCAGGGAACCAGAGATGCTACTGACCCTGTGGAAGTCCCTGATGCAGCCTCTACTTGACTACTGCAGCCAGCTATGGTCACCACACAGAAGGGAAGACATCCAGCAGCTGGAGGCAGTGCAGAGGTCCTACACCAGGCAGATACGGGGCATGAGGGACCTCAGTTACTGGGACAGATTGAGGGAGCTGGGTATGTACTCCCAACAGTGCAAGCAGGAGAAATATCAGGCCATCTATACCTGGAAGGTTCTGGAAGGGTAGGAGCCTGATCCAACAGCACAAGCACTATAGCCCTACACCACATGGGGGAAGGAGTGCCAATGCAAGAGACAGACTGGCAACAACAGCCCCAGAGAAGATCAAGACCCTACTGACAGCCAGCCTGGCTTTATATAGTCCCAGCATCTTCAACTCACTTCCAAAGGAGATCAGAGACATGTCTGGGTACCCATTAAGGAGGTTCAAAATGGGACTGGATAAGTTCCTGAAAATAATACAAGATGAACCTCCAGTGCTAGGGTACAGAGCCCAGTGCAAAACCTCCAACTCTTATCTGACCAAATAGCCCTGCAATAGAGGGAAATCAGATTGGATAGCAGTGGCGGACCATCGTGTATTGATAAGTAAGTATTAGAGTAAACTAGCCAATTAAGACGCACTTGTGAGAAAAAAACTGCTCTGCAAAACTTAATACACAATCAAAATCTTTTATGCTCAAAATGATCTAAAATCATCTACTTAGAAGATTTTGATTGTGTGCATTAAGTTTTTGCAGAGCAGCCTTTTCTCACAAGTGTCTTAATTGGCAAGTTTACCCTACCTGGTGGCAGATGACCTCCACTCTTCCCTGGATAGTGTGCTATCCAGAGATATTTTGCTGCTGCTCTACCTCTCCCTAGTCTGCCCCATTCTGGACTATGGAGCCCAGTCATGGTCCCCCTACCTGGTAAGGGACATTCAAGCACTGGGGAAGGTACAGAAGAGGGCAACCAAATTAACATAACATAACATAACATAACATAATTTCATGGATGACAAAAGCCACAAGGGCCTATCAAAGGTCATCCGTATCCATCAAATCCCACCCACATAATGCATCCATAGGATTTTGTCAGATCATGCATCTACAATATACAATTTAACAATATATAGGAATGTCCAACCATGCATCTACAATATATAATTTAAAGCCTCCATAGGAGTCTGTCAAAAACAAAAATCAAAGTCCCCCAAAATATACAATAAAAAGAAACTGCATCCACAGGAATGAGTCAAGAAACATATCCACATACCAAAAAGTAAGAAATTAACCCTCCATCCCCATATAATCATCCAATCTGCGCTTGAAAACATTCAACTGTCTACAGTCTCAGGTGGCAAACGAGTCACACTGCCAGAACTTTGGCCTACAGACACTGGAAGAGAGGAGGGTAAGGGGGAACATGATCCAGAGCTTCAAGCTACTGCATAGATGAGGACATCCCCTACAC
Source organism: Ceratothoa steindachneri (assembly GCA_963969495.1). Lineage (NCBI taxonomy): Eukaryota > Metazoa > Arthropoda > Malacostraca > Isopoda > Cymothoidae > Ceratothoa > Ceratothoa steindachneri. Next base: position 88,346,676 of record OZ018327.1, read on the forward strand.
AAAGTTCTTCCAGCTCAACACAAACCAATTGTGGGGCCATTCTTTGAAACTAAGCAAACCAGACCGCTGGCACACCACAATGAAAGAGAAATGGTTTGCCCTCAGGGTTATTGACTCCTGGAACGCTCTCCCAGATAGTGTGGTAACTGCGCCATCAATAGCCACATTTAAGATGAGGTATGACAGGAATATAGGACTGGGAAGGGTGGCTGACAGGCAATAGAGGTGGAGATTACCACAAGAAGACCGCTTCTTAATTCCCCCAATATCCTTCTATAGGTAAGCTAAAATATAGGCGTATTACTCAAAGTCAAATAGGGTGGCAGTAATGGTTTCATTGAGTACAACATGGTGATAGCAATAGGTTTTGTGTTACTCTGACTGGGATGACTTTGATAGGTCGTAGTGACTTTTTTTAATCCATTATTTTTATGTTGTTATCTCGACATTGGCTCTTATTGAACCACGCCATTCTTGTAAGGTATAAGTAAACCTAGTCATTTGATTAGTTCTTTACTATATTACTGAGCTGTGGATTAAAGTTAAATTCAGTGCCAGTAAAGGTACCCTCTTCATACCAGTTCGTTTACTATGCATATTTTGGAGTTGTGGATAAAAGAAAAGCCGTTTACTTCATAGCTTTGTTCATTAAATATAAGCTAAATTCCCGAAAAACTTGGTTTCGCTGTTACCCAAATAAAAACCACACTATTGCTTTTACCTTGCAATTTTCTAGATGCTGCCATTGCTATGAAGATTTTCTTGGTAACATATAAATCATATTCATATCAAATGTATTAAAGCATTAAACGAAATACCGGAAAGCCTCAAAATATTATTTGTATTTGTTTACAACATTATCAATATGGCCACCAACCAAGGCTTTAAAGTCTGAATTTTTACCTAGAATCAGAAAGTCTTGGAAAAGGAATACTATCAGGTATTAATTTTTCTATGCTTTAAAAGTATAGAACTATTTTTTGCTTAACAATAATTGTTCATTTTTATATTTCATAAAGTAATGAAAATAATCTTTTAGTTGACAAAAATAATTAACATATTTACTATGTGTCTTATGAGCATTACTGGAACATTGCCTTTTTCAGTCTGATGAGAACCTTTGAGGTAGATGTATGTTGTTATCTTGCGCGTCAAAATATGCATAATAAAACTTCATACAGATAAAAGTTAGGATCTTAATTTGATTTAATTTATAATGTAAGCTTTCAAAATCCAAGAATATGACATTTTATTACCCTATCATAGAATAAAAAACCTGAATTTGCCGTTATAAATGTATGGAAAGCAGCAAAAATCAAGTTGACTGAACTCATGAAAGTCGGCTGGTTCCTCTCTTTGTTTGGGTCGACACATAAGCATACTCGGCTATCAAAAGCAACATTGAAGATTTGAAAGGAAATGAAACAACAATGAACGGGACAGACAAAAAATAAAATACAGAGAGAAATGATCTCAAAAGAAGGGTATATAAATCGCGTTAAATATGTCCCCCATTCATTTTTAAGTAGCATTGGCAAGGAAGTAATATGTAACGAATTGATTAATTAGTGGTAAAAAAAAATCAAATTTCGCAACTTCATTGTTCAATGACACCATAGTTTCTGAGACAAAGTATCTAGCTTCGATTTATTTTTAAATCAGAGGCTATACGGTCACTTAAAAAAAAATATGAACAACATGTAATAGGATAGAATTTTAAATATGTTTAATGTCTATTTCTCTCTGAAAATGAGTTTATTCAGGCATATGTGGGCAGTTCCAATCTTCGTCCGGATTTTTATTTTAAGCTGACACTATATACTAGGGAGGTTACCTCCGTGCCTGGGCATCACGGTGGGGAGGGGTAAGTGGAGCTCGTAGCCATGAGAGGCAATCCACTAGGAGAAGGAAAACTCTGACTTCAAAACCCTGGAGCCACAGGCATAATTTGACCTTCCAGAAGATCCTCTGTGAGCATATGAAGGAATAAGTCAGACATTGAAGACTATAATTGCATTATGATGATTCAGGTTCTAATTTATTTTTCCTTTATATCCATTGGGTATTACTCCCGTTCACCAAAGCAAGAAGAACTCAGAGTTATGCATAGCATTAAACAGTGGTAGCTTGCCTTGGGCGACCCCCCCCCCTCCCCAACAACCCTCTAAAATATAAAACTAAAATTTTATAAATAAACACTCCAACAATTATGTACAAACTAACTTGTTTATTAAGCATATGGTCTTAACATTTGAAACTACACACAGTGCGTATATGTGCTGGGTGCCCCCCTCCCCCAGGCCACTGCCTATAACTAAATCTGCCCATACTTGATGGGGATTGTGATAACATAACATAATTTCACGGATGGCAAAATCCTTCAGGGCCTATCAAAGGTCATCCGCATCTGTCAAAACCCACCCACAAAATGCATCGATAGGATTGTGTCCGGCTCGAATGACTTTTGATAAGCCTCAGCAGCTTTTCTTTTGTGGCAATATAATGTAGCTGGATGATTTAATTTTCACAAGCTTTGATTGGTAGTACTTACTAAGCTAAATCGAAACCATAATTCTCACCACGAACCAAGCTAAACTACATTGGTTAATAACATAAGAAGAATATGTTATTTAGTAGCGGGCCATAATGAAGCTTATCTAAAGCTTTGCGGGCCGCAATTAAACAGTTGGATGCAAATTTCAAATACATATAAGTTAATTACAATTTCCTTTGTTCATTTTTTTACATATACTACCTAGTCATATAATAGCAACACAATAATAACTAAGGGTAATTTTTTTAATTGTTTTGCCACCTTTTTGAAACTGTTTCCTCACTTATATCAGAGTATGGATTTATAACTCAACGTGGAATCCGAACCACAATTTACAATTAATTATCGACCCAATATGCAATTTCGCAAAACGTTAATTATGACAGAAAATATAAAACTAAGCCTATATGAAGTATTTGTTGAGGAACGCAAACCATTACAATTTCAAAAGTATTCCAAATTTTGACAAAATTAACGTTTAAGGTGAGATTTTGGCAAAATATTTAATTATTAATATTTTTTCGAATTCTGAAATAACACACGATGGTGCGATTTGCACCATCAGATGGACAAATAACGTGTAACAAATAAAATAAATAAAATATTAAATATGGATACCGGAAGAGGTGCAAGGAAAAATAGATGTAAGAGATGTGGTCTGTTTTTGACAGACTCCTATGGAGGCTTTAAATTATATATTGTAGATGCATGGTTAAGCATTCCTATGGATTGTTAAATTGTATATTGTAGATGCATGATCTGACAAAATCCTATGGATGCATTATGTGGGTGGGATTTGATGGATACGGATGACCTTTGATAGGCCCTTGTGGCTTTTGTCATCCGTGAAATTATGTTATGTTATGTCACATGAAATGCCGGTACGGGCCGCAGTTTGTCTATCTCTGATCTAGGTGAACGAACCGCCGAGACATTCAGGAAATTATAAAGCCGTGATAAGAACAATGCCACCAAAGGATTTATAAATGAAATTAAAATTAGCTATATAAAATATAATTGACCAATTGATTCTTCGCTAGAGATGAGTCAATTTTGGTTTCAGGTTGGGATGATTTTCATATTCAAAAGCAACCAGTGATTAAACTGTAGATTCTGCCTCCATGACCCTAAAAGTGACATAACATTTAAAACAAGACTTATTTTTTTTTTTTATCCAGGGGGGGTCAAGTAAACAAAAGAAACTATTACAACCAAGTAACTTACCTTTATCGCTTTTTGTCTTTGTAAACATTCCATGGGAGAGAGAATACTCCACCATTCTATTTATTCCGATACAAAGGGTGGCTTAATGACCTGAACCACAATATAGATCGTTGTTAGTGACGGATCTGTAATTAGTTCTGGATAACTAAAATTATTCCACTAATTAATTATCTTTATATATTAATAGTAATTAAGGTTTGCTGCACTTACTTTATAAATAGGAGGACATACATACCTACTGGTCACCAGTAGGCCCCCCTCCAAAATGGACGACGACCCGGGTGGGTTCCCACCTGATAATATAGTCCTGGAATTTAATATCTCGTGTAAACGAAGAGGATAAATTCAGTGACAAACCTCTCCAATTTAGTATTGTTCTTCGAAATACTAATCTACTTAATGATATTCAACATCATGATGTAACTTTTACTCGCTGTACAAAAAATTGCATTATCAGTACTAATACTAAGATTAATGATATCTTCTTGGACAATGCAGGTTTTCTACTAGGTGAATGTAAAGTAACATGCAAATTATTGTCAGATATTCCAAAATCCAATGGGGTTATTGGCCCAATTGCTTTAAGTGAAAATGTTGAAATAAAAAATTAATTAATTTTTAAAGGTTATCCTATATTATCAATGGCTCATATTAATAAGAGAATCAAGAAATACAACTCTGTAACATGATTCATTAAAATTGACTTTTCTGTTGAAAACAAGCCAACAATTAAAATATTGTACATTAACTTCTTTGTAAATGATTACATTCCACAACCAATACAATGTTTTAAATGCCAGAAATATGGGTAATTGTGAAGACGATGAGCGGATCGTAGGCCTATTTTTTTCAGGCTATTTTGGGCTACTTTTCGTTGTGACTTTTTTAGAGATGAAATGGAAGAATTTTATGGCAATATTCGTTTTTATACGGGGGGGGGGCTGTGACCCCTAGACTCCCCCAAAGGATTGAAACTCAGGGTTATCGCAGTGTTATCCCTGTGGCAAGCCATACCCAACAACGAGCCGACGCTTAAAATAATCGTTAATACTTACGTCAGACGGGTGGGTAGAGTTTACTGGCAGCAAGCCAGAATTTGGTAAGATGTTCGTATCCTTCAGATGACAAATTTGAATAGGCTGCCCATCCGTCAGATACGACTGTCGTGCCCGGCAAAATCCACTTTTTTATCGCTGCGAGGAGGGTTTCTCGATTTTGATTTGCCACCGAAACAATGAAAATTCTCTTTGTTTCACGTTCGAACCCTCCCAAAACCCACTGCCCTTCCACTACACGGCCCATAGACGTCGAGAAATGCAACATATTTCTCGTCGGTTAAAATAGCACCGAAACGTTGAATAAGTAACAAACAAACTTCACACGAAAATGCAATTTTGACAAATGAACATAAGAAAAGAAGGAGACTGCAAAAGACCATTCATGGCCTACACTTGGCAGCTCCTGTTCCAGTCAACACACAAAAGATTTCTTACCAGAGAAAAGTCATCAACATTGTCACCCTTTACAGGAGTTCGTCAGATCTAATCTACAATATACATAAAATGTATCCAGAGGATTATGTCCATTTATGCAACCGCAAAATAATCTCCCCACTCCTTAGAAAAATATATACATATGTACATAAAAAAGTCAGTCCCATCTAGCAGCTTCATTCATATATTTATCTAATCTATTCTTAAAACTACCCAGAGAGGAGGCTTCTATCACATGTCTAGTGAGCCTATTCCATTCATCTACCACACAATTTGTAAACCAATTCCTCCCAATCTCCTTCCTAAACCTATACTTATCAAGCTTAAACCCATTGCTACGTGTCCTGTCATGTTCACTAAGTATAAGAACCTTACCCAGATCCCCTTTATTATATCCTTTTACCCATTTGAAGACTTCAATCAATTCCCCTCTGACTCTTCTCCTTTCCAATGTATGTAGATTTAGTTTTCTGAGCCTTTCACCATAAGGTAAGTTCCTTAGCCCACCAATCATCTTTGTCATCCTTCTCTGCACAGACTCAAGCAAATCAATATCCTTCCTATAATATGGTGACCAAAATTGTACTGCATAGTCTAGATGAGGCCTAACTAGCGCCAGATACAGTTTTAGAATGACTTCAGCACTCTTATTGCTTACACTCCTCCTAATGAATCCCAATATCCTATTAGCTTTATTCTTAGCATTTAGGCATTGCTTTCTAGGACGAAGGTCTGAACTTACCAAAATACCCAAGTCCCTCTCACAATCAGTCCTCCCTAAATTTCTCCCATTTAATTTATAACTATTCAGTGGATTATTTCTACCTATACTAAGTACACTACATTTGTCTATGTTAAACTTCATTTGCCATTTCTCAGCCCAATTGGACAGAATGGTCAATTCCTCCTGCATTACAACAGCATCAGAATCAGCCCTAATGGCCCTACCTAGCTTAGTATCATCAGCAAATTTACTCAGGTCACTACTTATACCTATGTCAAGATCATTAATATAAATTAAGAATATCAAGGGACCCAAAACAGATCCTTGCGGAACTCCACTGCTAACACACCCCCACTCAGATTTAACTCCATCTATACTAACTCTTTGCTGTCTGTCACCAAGCCATGACTGAATCCACCTAAATATACTGCCATCGATCCCATGTGCTTTAACTTTGCTCAGAAGCCGTAAGTGTGGCACTCGATCAAAAGCCTTACTAAAGTCCAAGTATAAAATATCATAGTTTTCATCCTTATCTGCTGCTTCATACACCTTACTATAAAAAGACAGCAAATTAGTCAGGCAGGATTTACCCTTACTAAAGCCATGCTGTGATTCTTTTATCAACTTATGCTTATCCAAGTGATCCCTAATATTCCTTGCTATAATAGATTCCATCATTTTCCCTACCACTGATTTCAAACTTACTGGTCTGTAATTAGACATATTTGTTTTATCCCCTTTCTTAAATATAGGTATCACATTGGCTTTCTTCCATGCCACTGGCACAATGCCACTCTCCAATGATTTTCTAAAGATGCATGCTAGGGGCTCACTTAACACATCCTTACATTCTTTCAAAATTCTAGGAAAGAGCTCATCAGGACCGGGTGCTTTACTACTTTTGATTTTATCAATTTCCTTTGTCACTATCTCCTTTGTGATCAAGATATCCTTTAATTTCTCTTCATCATTACCCCGAAAGATCATTGACACCTCGGGTATATTTAGAGTATCCTCCTGTGTAAATACTGAGAGAAAAAAGTCATTTAGCATTCCAGCCATTGAGTCCTTATCACTCACTAATTCTCCATTGGAATCTATAAGTGGGCCTATTTTATCTCTAACCTTAGTTTTGTATAATTGATAAAAACTTTTAGGATCTTCCTTTGCCCTATTTGCCACTTTAATTTCATAATTTCTCCTTGCTACTCTAACTAACTTTTTAACATTTCTTGCTAGTTCATTATATCTCTGCCTTAAGTGATCCTCTCCATTTTTTATTTTCCTATAAATGCCCTTTTTAATGCCAATATAATGCTTAATTTTATCTGTCATCCATTTTGGGTCATTATTTTTAGTCCTAATCTCCTTATAAGGAATGTTAATCATCTGACCTGTAATTAATTGCTCAATTATTCTTTCATACTCCTCTTCAATTGTAATCTCTTCCTCCTGGTGATTATTGTCTCCACTAACTGATATCATTGAATCTATTCCTGAATTGATTTCATTGCCTGGTTTCTGTACAACTGCCTCCAGGTAAGTCCTTAGCCCATTATAATTTGCTCTTCTAAAGTCAGGAATTTTAACATTGTTCATGCTACTATCAATACCATTCCATTTCATCTTGAATCTAATTTCACAATGGTCACTATTACCCAAATTTCCTCCAATCTCAGTATCCTTAATAACTTCTTCCCTATTTGTCAGAACTAAATCCAGTATATTATTACCTCTAGTGGGTTCGTTAATAATCTGCCTCAGAAAATTATCTTGGACAACATTCAAAAATTCCTCAGCCTCCTGATCACCCACAAGAGCTTCCCAGTCTATATTTCTGTAATTAAAATCGCCCATTATACACACATGCTTACTTCTACATGCCCGTTCAATCTCCTGCCACAGAAAATTTGAAGCTTCCTTACTAAGATTTGGTGGTCTGTATAATAATCCTATGACAAGCTTGTTTTTACCTTCCTTTACATTTAGCCATAATGACTCTGTGTTATCATCTAATTTAATTGTACTGTTTACACAACACTGGAGATTATCTTTAATATAAATAATAACCCCTCCTCCTCTCTTCCTATTCCTATCTGTATGGAACATGTTAAAGCCCTCAATCTCAACCTCAGGTTTAAAGTGATTTCCTGCCAAATCAAGCCATGATTCTGTTATCGCAATTATATCAAAATTCTCTTCACTCGCTAACGCTCTTAAGAGATCTATCTTATTCCTTATACTCCGACCATTTGTGTAGTATATTTTTAAGGTTTTTTTATTATTCCCATCTTCATTGCATCGTGCTTTTCTATTCCTAGTTATCTGCTCATTCACTTGTGCATTAGTCCCCCTATAACGCATCAGTATGCCCTCTCCCTTAGCTATTCCTCTATCTCTGCATCCCTTCCATTTCCTACACCTGCCCTCTATTCTTGTTATTCCCTTACCTCTAACAGCTTCTAGTTTCCCACCCGTAAGGACCTAATCACACTATCCAGCTCCCCCCATAGAACCTCAACACCTGCCCGACTAAGATGGAGCCCATCCATCGCATACAACCTCCTATTCCCGTAAAACCCTCCCCAGACATCTACAAACACCAATCCTAACTCCTCACACAGTCCTTTCACAAATTCATTCAAACCAATTGCACGCGACAACCATTCTACCCCCGCATCCAATCTCGGAAGCACACCAGAAACAACACCTTTTACCCTGCTTTTACTCATCCTTTCAACTAACCTTTTATACTGCTCACGTAACTCACATGTACCCACCTTCTTTACATCATTCACTCCCACATGCGTAATCACAACTGCATCCCTCTCACACCCAGAAACCAGCCTATCATACCTCTCACAAACATCACTTACACCAGCACCCGGCAGACAAACTCTCATTCCCTTCCACTTGCTATCACTCAACTTCCTATCTAAATACCTAATCTGAGAGTCACCCATCACTAGCACCTCAGTCATTCTCCTATTCTGTCTTGGCCTAACATTACCCTCCCTCCTGCTCTCAGTCACACTACCACCCATCCTGCTTTCATCCACAATCACACCAGGCAAATCACTTTCACACTCTTCCTCTCTCAGGACATTGAATCTGTTAGTCAACCTAACAGGTTCTATGTCCCTCTCATTCACACACCTAACCTGTCCTAACTTATCTATCCTATCCATTTTCACCCACCATTCACCATCACTCACAACTTCCACACTGTTCCCAGTCCTAGCCCTATCTTCCACCCTCTTAGCACTAATCTCACCCTTCAATCGCACACTTGCATCTCTTCTCACCTCAAACACCAAATCATTCAACCTCTTACATTCCCCACTCAACCTCCTAACCTCCCCTTCCAGAAAACACACACGGCATTCAGTTACATTCACTCTCCTTTCAACTCCACATGCATCACACACCACATACACACTACTTTCAAACGGCATGCTCTCACCATCTATACAAACAGCCATACTCTCAGAAATTTACTAAGGAAAAAGTTAACACTCACCAAAATAAATTCTTGCTCAGGATTGCTGCCAGTTATCTTCCCCAAAAGTATTAATCACTAATGTATTTATTACACAGTGATTGATGTATTAAATAAATACAAGAAAAACTATACACCCAAATCAGTATTATATCCCAATCTTACAATGAGAATCAAGAGCTTCCTGCAAGACAACCTTCCAGAACAAAGCCAGACAGCCAATGAGTAAATAAAATGAGCGGGAAACGGCGTGGGTGGTCGTTTAAATATGAGGCGCGCGGACAGAAAAGTACTTGATTGTTCATGGAAATTTTGTGACTTTTTTTTTTTTTACTGAAATTGACCATTTGTGTTTCTGGAACTACACATATATAGTAATAAAAACACTAATACTGAATGCATCCATTTGGAACAATAATCAAAATGAAGGTCGTAAAATAAACCTGTTCAAAAAATCAAAGAATAGAAATAAATACAGAACAGAAAAAATTAAAAAGTACTGTTTTCGTCAGAATTAAGACATGAGACTTCATTAACAACACCGAAATATGGTTTAATTGAGCATTAAACAATGGGAAATTAAGTAACGAGTAAATAAAAAGACTAAATAATGTCAGGCATAGGGTAGGTAGGATATATAGATTTAAGAAATAAGGGGGAAAACATCAATATAAAAAGCACAAAAAGCCTTGAAACAAATACAGCTTTCTGATTGGTCATTTATGAAACTGAATCCAGATCTGTGATTGACCAGTGCGATAGCTAAAAAACAATGAAAAGTAGCCCCCAAAATAAACTAGTCACATCCGCCCATAGTCTTCACAATTACAGAAATATGGACTTACATTCGTTACACTTCAGATTCGGGGCGCACGGTAGATGGCGTTGTTAGTCGGCTACATTTTCGGGCTACAGCATATCTCTTATGATGTCAGACGGTAGTGTCAGATGTGAACAATATCGGCATAATATTTTTTGTAATTGAGTGTACTGGGGGGCTGCACCCCCCAGACCCCCCCCCCAATTGATTGAAACTCAGGATCATCGCAGGGTGGTCCTCCTGCAGTGATATCTCCCCCATGAGCAGTCCCCTTGAATTTACTGGGGGGGGTTTCTCCCCAACAGATTTTTACAGGCAGAAAAACCTAACCTAATAACAAACAATTCTTACTTTTATAGGTTTCTTGATTAGTTTATGCGCTGCTAGATAATCTAAAAGTTTTTCGCGATTATACAAAGTAAAGACAAATTCGAATAACAAAGAAGCACATGGAGAGCACAAAAACACAATAACGAAAGAAAAACATTTGTAAAATGGGTCCTATTTATAAGCTACAATGTTGCCAGTAAGAAGTTGTTATCGTTCGCAGTAAACAAAAAATATGAAAACAAAACAAAAGACATCAAGAAACCTTACCTAACTTAGAAAAAAAACTATAAACGAGCAGAGCGCAGATATTTAGTAAATAATAGACTAAAAGTTACAAATCCCCCAAACAAAAAAATATAACGCAGTGATTGTCACATCTGACGCTACCGTCTGATGTCATAAGAGATATGCTGTAGCCCAAAATTGTAGCCGACTAGCAGCGCCATCTACCGTGCTTTTCGAATCTGAAGTATTACCCATACATTTAATTCCTGTAGATCAAAAGTAAAATGCCTCATATGTAGCAATAACCACTCAGCTAAAGACTGCCCAAGAGAAACCTTGAAATGTGCAAATTGCAATTTAAATCATGTCTCAACCTTTAAAGGATGCAGAGTATTCAGGGAAGCCAGGCAAATTGAAACAATAGCAAAAAGATCAAATATTAGTTATGAGAAAGCAAAAATGCAAATAAAACAAAATAATAGTATAAAGTCTCATCTTCCTACTAGTGCTAAAGTAACTGTTATGGATATACAAAATTTCCAATAGGTAAATCATTCAAGCTATGCATATATCTTAAAATCCAACCTACAAATAATATAATTACAGATAAGTCAATTAACCCCCAAACCTTAATTAATAAGAACTCCAAATCAATTGCTCATGACAGGACAATTAATCCTAACCTTCAATTGGACCATTTTGTCCAATTGGGCCAAGAAATGGCAAATGAAGTTTAATATAGACAAATGTAGTGTACTTAGTATAGGTAGAAATAATCCATTGAATAGTTATAAATTAAATGGGAGAATTTTAGGGAGGACCGATTGTGAGAGGGACTTGGGTATTTTGGTAAGTTCAGACCTTCGTCCTAGAAAGCAATGCCTAAATGCTAAGAATAAAGCTAATAGGATATTGGGATTCATTAGGAGGAGTGTAAGCTATAAGAGTGCTGAAGTCATTCTAAAACTGTATCTGGCGCTAGTTAGGCCTCATCTAGACTATGCAGTACAATTTTGGTCACCATATTATAGGAAGGATATTGATTTGCTTGAGTCTGTGCAGAGAAGAATGACAAAGATGATTGGTGGGCTAAGGAACTTACCTTATGGTGAAAGGCTCAGAAAACTAATTCTACATACATTGGAAAGGAGAAGAGTCAGAGGGAAATTGATTGAAGTCTTCAAATGGGTAAAAGGATATAATAAAGGGGATCTGGGTAAGGTTCTTATACTTAGTGAACATGACAGGACACTTAGCAATGGGTTTAAGCTTGATAAGTATAGGTTTAGGAAGGAGATCGGGAGGAATTGGTTTACAAATCGTGTGGTAGATGAATGGAATAGGCTCACTAGACATGTGATAGAAGCCTCCTCTCTGGGTAGTTTTAAGAATAGATTAGATAAATATATGGATGAAGCTGCTAGATGGGACTGACTTTTTTTTATGTACATATGTATATATTTTTCTAAGGAGTGGGGAGATTATATTTTGCGGTTGCATGAATGGACATAATCCTCTGGATGCATTTTATGTATATTGTAGATTAGACAATGTTGATGACTTTGCTCTGGTAAGAAATCTTTTGTGTGTTGACTGGAACAGGAGCTGCCAAGTGTAGGCCAGGTTTTAAACTTGTGCGCACAAATTTGGGTCAAATTCTTGTTGTTGCGTAAGTTTTTGTTTCTATTATTGTTCTTGTTTAAGTATGGCTGACTGTTTGGATGTAGAGAGTATGCCTTTTGAAAGTAGTGTGTATGTAGTGTGCGATGTCTGGTGTAGAGAGGAGAGTGAATGTGTCTGAGTGCCGTGTATGTGCTTTGACTGAGGAGGTGAGTCAATTACGTGCAGAATGCTTGAGACTGAACGATTTAGTGTCTGAAGTGAGAAGAGATGCAAGTGTACGTTTGAAGAGTCAGATTGGGACCAGGAGGGAGGAAGTTAGGCCTAAAACAGGGACTGGAGTAAGTGAAGTAAGTGATACATAACATAACATAACATAATTTCACGGATGACAAAAGCCACAAGGGCCTATCTAAGGTCATCCGTATCCATCAAATCCCACCCACATAATGCATCCATAGGATTTTGTCAGATCATGCATCTACAATATACAATTTAACAATCCATAGGAATGTCCAACCATGCATTTACAATATACAATTTAACAATCCATAGGAATGTCCAACCATGCATCTACAATATATATATAATTTAAAGCCTCCATAGGAGTCTGTCAAAAACAAAATCAAAGCCCCCCAAAATATACAATAAAAAGAAACTGCATCCACGGGAATAAGTCAAGAAACATATCCACATACCAAAAAGTAAGAAATTAACCCTCCATCCCCATATAATCAATCAATCTGCGCTTGAAAACATTCAAGTTTGGGCTGTCTACAGTCTCAGGTGGCAAACTATTCCAATAATCCACCACTCTGTTAGTGAAAAAATATTTTCTAACATCCAGTCTGCACCCCTGTTTTTTAATCTTTAAGTGGTGGCCTCTAGTTCTATTACTACCTTCTAACTCAAATAACTTGCTGAAATCCAATTTATCCATCCCAGAAAAGATTTTAAAAAGCTCAATCATATCTCCCCTCACACACCTTCTTTCAAATGAAAACATATTTAATACCCTCAGCCTATCTTCATATTCAAGGTGCTTCAGGGATGGTATTATTTTTGTTGCCCTCCTTTGTACTGACTCTAATAAGTTTATATCATGTCTAAAATGTGGTGACCATGCCTGTATACAGTACTCTAAATGTGGCCTGACATAAGAGTTGTATAGTTTAAGGATGACCTCCTTACTCTTGTAGCTAACATTTCTTTTAATGTAACCTAGCACCCTATTTGCTCTATTTTTTGCCTCAATACACTGCTTTGAAAATTTCAGTGACCTATCTACTACTACTCCTAAGTCCTTCTCATCTTCAACTGAATTAAGCCAATACCCATCCATCTCATAGCTAAATTGCCTATTATCTCTCCCCATATTAATAACTTTGCATTTATTAAGGTTAAAAGTCATCTGCCACTTCTGAGCCTAAGCTAACAACTTATTTAAGTTGCCCTGCACTTTAAAGCTACCCTCAACTTCTTTGACTACAGCTGCCAATTTAGTGTCATCAGCAAAAATTGACACTTTGCTATTTACACCTTGCCCAAGATCATTTACATAGATTATAAATAATAAAGGGCCTAAAACTGATCCCTGAGGTACGCCACTAATAACATTCCTCCACTCTGACCTCACTCCATTCAGTACAACTCTGTTTCCAATTTTTCAGCCATTCAGTTATCCAATTTAAAACGTTCCCACATATCCCATGCAGCTTTAATTTATGAACTAGTCTTCTATGTGGAACCTTATCAAAAGTTTGCTGAAATCTAAGTAGATCACATCAACTTTCTCACCCCTATCTAATTCTTTAGTTACATAATCCATAAAATCCAGTAAATTATTTAAACACGATCTACCTTTTCTAAAACCATGCTGAGCATCATTTATTAACCTGCTACTCTCTAGATGATCAGAAATTCCCTTCTTAACCATCTTCTCAAGAATTTTACAGACTATAGAAGTTAAGCTTACCGGTCTAAAGTTATTTGGATCATCTTTGCTTCCCTTTTTAAAAATTGGCACTACATTTGCCAATTTCCAATCATTTGGTATTTCTCCAGACTCTAGTGATCTAATAAATATCTTCTCAAGGGCTACTGCAATACTTTCTACACCTTCTTTGAGTATCCTAGAATGAATGTTGTCAGGGCCAGATGCCTTACTAGTATTTAACTGCATTATAAGCCCTTTAATTTCTTCTCTGTCTATATTAATAGAATTTATCACTACTTCCCTTGACCTAGAATTATCATCAATTAGTCTAACTGGTTTCTCTTCTGTGAACACTGAAGCAAAATGATCATTAAGGACCTCTACTATTTCCTCATCAGATTCTTTCAAAACCCCTCCATATTTAATAGGCCCTATTTTAGCACTTTTAGATTTATTATTGATTCTATAATAGCTAAAGAATTTTTTAGGATCTTTATTATTATTTTTAGCTAAATTAATTTCTGCAGTCCTTTTGGTCTTCTTAATAATCTTATTTAGTTCATTCCTGGTTGACCTATAATGGTTTAAATTATCTAAACTACTCTCACTTTGTAATCTCTGGTATGCCCTTTTTTCTCTGAAACTTTATTAGCTATTTCTTAATTCCACCATAATGGTTTCCTACATTTTTTCCTAATAGACTTCATTGGAATACACTGTTCCTGAACCATGTTTAATATAGTCTTAAAAATATCCCACATCTCATAAGTATTCTTTCCATGGAATTCTATATCCCACCTAATCTGATTTAGCATGCTGCGTAATTTATCGTAATCTCCCCTATAAAAATTTGGAATTTTTGTGGAGTTTGTTGTTGTTCTACCCTTAACTATTTGCAAATTAAACCTAACCATCTGATGATCAGTAGAGGATGAGAAAGATCTAGGAGTAGTAATAGATAAGTCATTAAGGTTTTATAAGCAGGGTATTGAAGCAAGAAATAGGGCAAATAGAGTGCTGGGTTTCATTAAGAGAAATGTCAGTTACAAAAGTAAGGAGGTTATTCTTAAACTCTATAACTCTTATGTTAGGCCACATCTAGAGTACTGTATACAGGCATGGTCCCCACATTTTAGACACAATATTAACCTTCTCGAGTCAGTGCAACAGAGGGCAACAAAGATTATTCCTTCCCTGAGGCACCTTGAATATATAGATAGACTGAGGATATTAAATATGTTCTCGTTCCAAAGGAGGTGTGTGAGAGGGGATATGATTGAGCTCTTTAAAATTTTTTCTGGGATAGATAAATTGGATGTTAGCAAGTTTTTTGAGTTAGATGATGAAAATCGGACTAGAGGTCAGCACTTGAAAATTAAAAAGCAAGGGTGTAGGTTGGATTTAAGAAAATATTTTTTCACCAATAGAGTGGTAGACTTCTGGAACAAATTGCTGTGGAGGGTAGTAGGTAGTCTAAATCTAAATGTATTTAAGAGTAGGTTGGATGAGTTTATGGGGAGGGAAGGTTGTGATGGTTCCTAAATTTTGTATATATTAATATTGTTTGTATATATCTATAGCTGCATGATTTAGTTCTTGACAAGCCTTGATTGGTGATACCCTTGTTTCTGAACGCAATCCTCTGGATGTAGTTTTCCTGGGAGTTTGGGTGCCTTAAAAAAGAGGCCGTTTGACTTGGATAACCTATGATGACCCCTTGTGGCTTTTGTCATCTGTTATATTATATTGTGGGTACTTTGATTTTGTCTTCGTTCACATTGACTTGTGGACTTATTGACCTTTGGGGGGAGGCCGGGCTTCTCCCCTTTATTTAAGAAGGTCCTTTTTTTTGCTTTATTGTTTTCTTAGTAGGTTGCATGCTCCTGCACCGGGGTGAGGGGGACCTGCCCCCGATGCCGGGGATTGCTTCCTAATTGTTAAGTTTTTCACATTTTTATCATTATGTTTTCATATCTTTATTTTAAAGTAGCCTAGTTCTAGGCTGTCATGTTTCCGGCGACTTATGCCCTAATTGGCAGTTGCCAGATGGGCTCTACAAAAAAAAAATAATCACATTAATTTAAATGCATCCCTTATTGACCTGCCCCAAACCAGTAACTATCAAAATACTGCAAATGATACTACTATTTACAACTTTCTTCTGATTGCTTTGCTCAACTGACTATTGGGACAGGATAAATTTGGAAAAGCAATGGGCTGATGCAAAAAAATGCAACAAGAAGCTATATATTCTCAATCTGCTAATCTAACACCTAATAAAGAAACCCAACTAATACCAGGTGAAAAAGGAAATAAAAAACAGAAGACACCTATTAATGTTGATAATCAGTAACCCACTAAGGAAAATAAACTTAACTTTACTATACCTCCTAAAAATGCAAGTGTTGATAAAAAAAGACAAAAATCTTCTGTTGTTGAAGCAAATGATGCCGGTAATCCTCAATGTAAAAAACCTTTAAATTCTGAACCTGAAAAAAATAAAAAACTTAATAAAACTAATAATCCAAATTTAATTAAATCTTTTAATAAAAGACCCGTTACTAATGAAACTGAATCTATAAATAAAAAAAGTCAAATAAAATTGATAATAAAATGAACATAAAAATTCTACAATGAAACTGCCAGAGCTTATTCTCCTGGTGTAGCGGGCCGAAAGCAACACTAACCCTGCGTTCCAACCTTATCCTAGAATTTACCGACCCTGAGAACCCCAAGGAAGAATTGATACGATTTGATATACAGTCCTTTACTTTAAAAAAATACAGTTTTAATTACAGTTTATATTTACAAAAATTAAATAAACATCGGTGCACATTCAAAATAAATATTATATACAAATTAAACTTCTCCAACCGAAAACAAAATAAAATATGACAGGCTACACAACAAAACAAAAACAACACCCGAACAAGAAGGGGCACAGGACTATCACTTGAAGGCTGGGGGGGGTTGATGGTAGTAGTCGTAGTCCAATAAGAAGGGGTACAGGCTCGTCAGCCAATGAAGGTTGGCAGTGCAGGTAACGCCCTCCGTTTCAGGGCTGGGCTGGGCGGAGCATTCGCCGTGAGGATTCCTCTCACAGTCCGCTGAAGCTTCACTCTTTGAAGACACAGGATGCGATACTAGAAAGAGCCAGAGAATTTTTGGTATAGGGTTTCCAAAGAAAAATCTGGTCATGGACTTTGCTATCCCTCGTTAAAATTAATGTTGAGCCTATTAGTATTTTATTAATGAACCAATCTTACCTAGGGTAATATCCCAATGCGCTGGACAAATAAATTTACCTTAACTCTAAATATTTACTCTTATATTTATGTTTAGAAAATTATATCTCTGAAAAGAGAGTACAATCAGTTATTTGTATTCATAATAAAAAATCGGAAGGGAAATTATACCCACACACTCACACAGGGGTAGGGAAAGGTATATGTAAAGGGGGGTGGGAGAATGACCCTACAGACACACACACACACACACACCACTCCCCCACACCGGTAACACTTCAGTTTCGGGGCACACGGTAGGTGGCGCTGTTTATAGGCTACAATATATGTCAGATGGTAGCGTTAGATGTGAACAATTACAGCATTATATTTTTTTTGTATATGAGTATATACTGGGGGGCTGCACCCCCAGACCCCCCCACTTGATTGAAACTCAGGATCAGTGCAGGGTGGTCCCCCCACAGTGATATCTCCCCAATGAGCAGTCCCCTTGAATTTACTGTTTTTTTCCCCCCAATAGCTTTTTACTGGCAGAAAAACTTAACCTAATAACAAACAGTACTTACTTTTATAGGTTTCTTGATTAGTTTATGCGCCTCTAGATAATCGAAAAGTTTTTTTGCTATTATACAAAATAAAGCCAAATTCGAATAATGAAAAAGCACATGGAGAGCACAAAAATGCCATAATGAAATAAAAATATTTGCAAAACGGGTCCTATTTATAAGCTACGATATTGTCAGTAAGAAGCTGTTATCGTTCGCAGTAAACAAACAATATGAAAACAAAACAATAAAAGATATCAAGAAACCTTACCTTACTTAGAAAAAACTATGAACGAGCAGAGGCGCAGATATTTAGTAAATAATTCAGACTAAAAGTTACAAATCCCCAAACAACAAAAAATATAATGCCGTGATTGGTCACATCTGAAGCTATCATATGACATCATAAGAGATATATTGTAGCCTATAAACAGCGCCACCTACCGTGCGCCCCGAAACTGAAGTGTTACCATTCTCCCACTTATCAGAATTCAAAGTTTATTTATATGCTAACAAACCCCACTTGTGTTGTATATGTGAGACACGGTTGGTATCAAATCAAATGTTAATTTCATTAACTATACAATTTTTAGAATAGATAGAGATAGAAGGGGTGGGGGTATAATGACTTTAATTTGCAAAGATATAAACTATAAAACTATATAACTATATTAACAAAATCTTGGAAGCTCAAGCTACCAGAATTTATCTAAAAAATAATAATGCTGTTGATGTACTCAATTTATACAATCCCCATGCAAACAACTTTATTGATCAAGAATTAGAATTCTATATCTCTCAACTGGGTGACAAATTAATTATTTGTGGTGACTTAAATCAAAGATACCCAATATGGGATAATCATCTTTTACGTGAACCCCCTGCAACAAGCAATCTCCTTCAATAACTATATCATCCAATCAGATCTAACTCTAGCTACTCCTCTTGGTCTCAAAACAAGATATGACTTAAAAAATAACTCTTATTCAACTATCGAGCTCACTCTAGTATCTGCTGCTTTTTCAGACAAAACTGAAATTAACTTTGGTAGAGATCTTGGCTCGTATCATACCCCGATCCTTATCTTCATATCTGAACAAATAATTATATGCAAAACAAGAAAAAGACCAAATTGGAAGATAAAAAGATAACAAATGGTCCAATACAAGCAGATGTATCCCAAAATCCAGTCAAAGAATTAAATGAAATAACAGAAAATATATTAGATGCCAGCAAAATAACTTTCAAACTTAGCACTGAACCTAAAAGCACTAAGTATAACAAACCATGGTGGACAGAGGAATGCAGCAAGCAGGTGGTGCTGAGACAGAAAGCTAAACGTATTAATGAAAGAAATTTTACATTACAGAACACCATAGCCTATAATAAACAAAAAGTTATAGCACAAAGGACAATTAGAAGAGCAAAAAAAATATCTTACAAAAATTTATTTCTAATATAAACTTTAGAACACCAATTCAAGATATTTGGTTCTATTTTAAAAAATTCAGAGGCACCTACAGAGAACAAACATTTTCTCTTATTCAAAATGATAATCCAATGTTAAATGACAGAGAAAAAGCAAATATTTTTGGCCAAAATTTTGCAAATCTTCTTACAAATTCAGATCCAGTTATTTTAAATGAACAAGAAAATAAACTGATCCATGATGCTATAAAAAACTTATCAGAAGACTATAACAAAGAATTTACTTGGGAAGAATATATGGATAGTTATATCAGCACTTCAGAAAAAGGAGGAAAAGCCATGGGATTGGACTTAATCCATGAATCTTTTCTAATAAAGCTGCCACTGGAATATAAAAAGAAAATCTTAAAAATACTTAATGCTTGCTGGTTACAAGGCAAATTTCCATCCTCATGGAAAGCAACATTATTGATACCCATAAAAAAACCTGATCAAGATCCTGCAAATTCAGGTTCATATAGGCTAATCTCTTTACTCTCTACTTTGGGAAAATGATTTATAATAGACTTTATTGGTATCTTGAAAAAATTAATATAATAAAACCCTTCCAATGTGGTTTTCGTAAGAAACATAGCTCAATTGACCAACTACTGAAATTAGAAAATTTTATTAGGATAAACCCCAAACAAAAAGCATATTATTGCACTATTTCTTGATATCCAAAAAGCATTTGATCTGGTGCCACATCAGGCTTTAATGTACAAACTAGTAAATTGCAATATATCTTCTTTTGCAGATGATCAGGCAATATATACACCAGTGGGAATACCCTACAGGAAGTTGAAATAAATCTTCAGAGGGACAGAGTTGAAAAGGCATGTCCTTGCAAATGTGAAGCTATGGTGAATTGTCTTCACCCTTTGGAAAGTAGCACTTGTCCTCCTCACAAAGCAAAGACGACCTCTTCTGGGATGATTGTTAACCTGTAGACCTAAGTTTGGCACCAGATTTTCTAAAATTTTTCAAATGTAGATTATGGAATACCTCTCCCGGTGTCTCTGGAGTGAGTAGACTCCCAGATATTGCAACCTCTCCCAGTAATTCATGAGCTGCATTCCTTCGATTTTACTTGTAAAGATTCTCTGGGCTGCCTCAAGCTTAATTATGTCCCCTACTTTGTAAGGAGACCAAAGCTGCCAGCAGTATTCAAGCCTTGGAAAAACTAGGGATTTCCAGAGTGACAGCATGCAGTCTTTTTCTTGTCTGGAAGGTTCTTAGGATCCATCCAGTTAGTCTCTGTGCAGTCTTGGTTATTTCATTGATATGATGGGAGAAGGTCAAGTCGGAACTCATCTAGACTCCTAGGTCCCTCACATAGTCTGTAGCCATTATAGACTGGTTATGACATTTGTACTCTGTTGCTTCTTTTATGTCTTGTAGAGGGCCATACCTGAGCAGCTCAAACTTGTTGCCATTGAGCATCATGTTGTTATCTTCTGCCCAAGTAATGACCCAGTTTAAATCTTCTTGTAGTAGGGCTACCTCCTCCTCTGATATAACTTTTCTGGTGATTCTGGTATCATCGGCAAATGATGTGGCATAGGAGTGCTGTAGGTCTGTGTCAATATCCCCGATCATGATTAGTAACAATAAGGGGCCCAGTACTGAGCCTTGAAGGACCACACTGACCATTAGGCTCTGCTCAGACAGGCTTCTGTGGACAGTTACTCATTGTGCCTGATCAGAGAGAAAGCTGTGCACCCACTCTCCCAACTCTTTGTATTATCAATAGACTTCAATAAAGCATTTGATTCTGTAAAAAGAGAAATGATGATAGAGTACCTAATGAAATATAAGGTACATGATACAATTATAGATGCAATTGCAAAGATATACAGTGGAGATTATACAAAATTAAAGATCAATGATAAAGAAACTACTTGATAAATGTTGCAAGTGGAATTAAACAAGGATGTACTGGCTCAACAACACTATTTAAAATTATAATTTATATGATAATAACAACTAAGACAAAAAGGACATGGCTTTATTGATCTTTACTGGTAGCAATAAGATGTGTTCTCGGAGAGCTCTCTATTCATTGACGTTTTATCATTTTTGATTTTTCAGTGTAATATATTTAAGTTCGGGAAGATAGTTAACTTTGAGTATTAGACATACTAAAGGAATTTTTATTATATTTTGGAAAGTTTCTCAGTATGGCTGTTGCTTTGGATGATATGAGTGTGCCTTTTGATGTAAGCAGTGTGTATGTAGTTTGTGATTTTTGTGGTGTTGAAAGAAGAGCAAATGTATCTGAATGCCCGGTTTTTATGTGACTATTGTAAATGTGGCTTTGGTAGAGGAGGTGAATCAGTTGCGTGATGAGTGCAAGAGATTAAGTGAGAAGGGATGCGAGTGTACGCATGAAGAATGTGGCTGGGACTGGGAGGGTGGAAGATAGGCATAGACTAGGGACTGGAGCAAAATAAATGACTGATGTGAGTGAAGATGAATGGTGGGTAAATATGGATAGAATAGATAGGTTATGACAGGTTAGGTCTGTGAGTAAGAGGGACATGGAACCTGTTAAGTTTACGAAAAGATTCGATGCCCTGAGAGATGAAGAGGTTGAAAGTGATTTGTCTGATGTGGTTGTGGCAGAAAGTGAAATAAGTGGTAGTTTGAATGAGAACAGGAGGGAGGGTAATGCTAGGCCTAGGGGGACTAGGATGATTACTGAGGTGCTTGTGATTGGTGACTCAGATTAGATATTTAGATAGGAAGTTGAGTGCAAGCAAATGGAAGGGAGTGAGTTTGTTTGCCGGGTGCTGGTGTAAATGATGTGACTGAGAGGTATGATAGTCTGGTGTCTGGGCGTGAGAGGGATGCAGTTGTGATTACGCATGTGGGAGTAAATGATGTGAAGAAGGTGGGTTCATGTGAGTTACGAGAGAGGTACAAAAGATTAGTTGAAAGAATGAGTGAAAGGTGTTGTTTCAGGTGTGCTTTCCAGATTAGATGTGGAGATGGAATGGTTGTCTCATGCAATTGGACTGAATGAGTATGTGAAAGGCCTGTGTGAGGAGTCGGGATTAGTGTTTGTAGATGTTTGGAATGGGTTTTATGGGAATAAAGCATTGTATGCACTCCATCTAAGCCGGGCTGGGGTTCACGTGTTGTGGCAGGAGTTAGTGTTAATGGGTCTTTGCAAGAGGAAAACTAGTTACTGATAGTGGTCAGGGAAATATAAGAGTACAGGGTGGGACAGGGAAAGGAAAGAGATGCAGAAGAGATAGAGTGGAAGGTATACATTTTAAAAGAGGTGCTTCATGGATAGGAGGGCTGAGTTGTCTTTATACCAATGCTCGTAGTCTTAGAAATAAGAAAGATGAGTATAGTTATATTATTGATGAGGATATAGATATAATGTGTAATAGAATCATTGGTTAATGAAAATAAATTTAATGACAACATGAGTGAATTTGAACTACAGGGTTATGATATGTACATTAGTCAAAGGAGAGATAGGACGGGTGGGTGGTGGGTTGATGATTTATATCAGAAATAGCATTTCTTCAAATCTAAATAATTCTATAAAGCAAGAAGAAGTTGAGTCACTGTGGATTGATATTAGGGTCTGTAAAAATAGGATAATGCACTTGAGAGACTTTTACAGACCACCCGGACTGACTGTATTGATGATCTAATAATCAGGAAATTAAGGAAAAGATGTGAAGTAGATACAGTTATTCTTGGTGACTTTAATTTAAATTCTGTGGACTGGGAAAATATGATAGGAAGGGATAGAGCAAGTTGTAAGTTTATAGAATGCTTTGAGGATAACTTTTTGACTCAATTTGTTAATAAGCCAACAAGGGTACCAATATCTTAGATCTGGTTCTTTCCAATGATGATCACTTGGTTCAGGAATTGACTGTCTGGGAAGCATTTGGAATTAGTGATCATCAGATAGTTTGTTTTAACTTGTGAATAGTGAAAGGTAGAACATCAACAAACTCCACAACAACTCGGAATTTTTATAGGGGAGATTATGATAAATTATGAATCTTGCTAAATCAGATTAGGTGGGATATAAAATTTAGGGGGAAGAATACTTATGAGATGTGGGACACTTTTAAGACTATACTAAACATAGTCCAGGAGCAGTGTATTCCAATGAAGGCTATTAGGAAGAAATATAGGAAGCCATTCTAGTGGAATCAGGGGATAGCTAGGAAAATTTCTGAGAAGAAAAGGGCATACCATAGATTGCAGAGAGAAAGTACTTTTGACAATTTAAGTCATTATAGGTTGCCTAGAAATGAGCTAAATAAGATTATTAAGAAGAGCAAAAGGGCGGCAGAAATTAATTTAGCTTAAAGTAATAAAGATCCGAGAAAATTCTTTAGCTATTATAAAATTAATAACAAATCTAAGGGATAAAATTTAGCCTATTAGATATGAAGTGGTTTTGAAAGAATCTGATGAGGAAATAGTAGAGGTTCTTAATGATCACTTTTCTTCACTATTTACACAAGAGAATCAAGATAGATTAATTGATGATAATTCTAGGTCAAGGGAAGTAGTGTTAAATACCGTTAATGTGAACAGGGAAATAATTAAAGGGCTTATATTAGAGTTAAATACTACTAAGTCATCTGGTCCAGACAACATTTATTCTAGGTTACTCAAAGAAGGTGTAGATAGTATTGCAGTAGCTCTTTAGAAGATATATACTAGATCACTAGGGTATAAAGAAATATCAAATGATTGGAAATTAGCGAATGTAGTGCTAATTTTTAAAAATGGAAGTAAAGATTGTAGCGGGCCGAAAATAGATCTCTAATCCCAATCGATAATCGATCCAACCCGCTTCCTACACTGTCCGGACGTGAGAAATCGAGGGAGAATAAAACGGATTGTATATACAGTCCCTTTACTTACAAAAAAAATACAATGATAGTTACAGTTTATATTTACAAAATTTTATATTTACTAGGGAAGTGTGCACACTTCAAAATGAGGCTAAATTCCCCAATCAAAATAACGATACCAAACGAGAATCTTATAACGGGCGGATACAACAATTTACGTATATTCTACACAAAACAAAAAAAACACAACCACAACCGAACGAAAAGGGGACACGCGCTATGACTTGCTGGAGGTGGGTGGTAGTTGGTTAACTAGAAGGAGGCAGGATTGTCAACGAAGGCAGGTATGGCGGTTCAGGTGGTTAGAGACACGAAAGCCCTCCTCTCAGGGCTGGGTGGAGCACTCTTCTATAGAACCCCTCTTGCTGCCAGTCCACACTTCCACTCTCTGAAGAAGAGATATATCCTCCTTCAGTGACCCATTTATTTATACATGGATGGCGAAACTAATAAGTGGGCATTACCCGAAAATACATCGACTAGCTTACCTCTTTCCAGAATATGACGCTTTGATAAAAGTTAATTTAAACAAAGAACTATCTTATTATAGTGATATTTCAAAATTAGCTATTATCTTTCCAGAATAACGCCTGGAAAGAAAGAAAAACATGGTAATCATTTTATACATGAATTAAACAAAAATAAAACAAACCCATTCCCATTCACACACATTCTTACAGAGGGAGGGAGAGGGTACTGAGAAAAGGGGTGGGAGAATGGCCCTTTTACACACACTCACATTCGCCCCACCACAAGATGACCCAAATAACTTTAGGCTGGTAAGCTTAACTTCTATCATTTGTAAAATTCTTGAGAAGATAGTTAAGAAGGGGATTTCTGGTAGGTTAATAAATGATGCTCAGCATAGGTTTCGACGATTTAGATCATGCTTAATAAATTTACTGGATTTTATAGATTATGTTACTAAACAATTTGATAAGGGAGAGAATGTTGATGTAATTTACTTAGATTTTAGCAAAGCTTTTGATAAGGTTCCACATAGGAGATTAGTTCACAAATTAAAAATGCATGGGATATTTGGTAGAGTTTTGAATTGGATAACTGAATGGCTGAAAGACAGGAAACAGAGTTGTGCTGAATGGGGTGAGGTCACAGTGGAGGGATGTTATCATTGGCATGCCTCAGGGATCTGTTCTAGGCCCTTTATTATCATAGTTTATATAAATGATCTTGGGGAGGCTGTAAATAGCAAATTGTCACTTTTTGCTGATGTCACTAAATTGGCAGCTGTAGTCAAAGAAGTTGAGGGTAGCTTTAAAGTGCAGAGTGACTTAAATAAGTTATTAGCTTGGGCTCAGAAGTGCCAGATGACTTTTAACCTTAATAAATGCAAAGTTATTAACATGGGGAGAGATAATAGGCAATTTAGCTATGAGATGGATGGGTATTGGCTTAATTCAGTTGAAGATGAGAAGGACTTAGGAGTAGTAGTAGATAGGTCACTGAAATTTTCAAAGCAGTGTATTGAGGCAAAAAATAGAGCAAATAGGGTGCTAGGTTACATTAAAAGAAATGTTAGCTACAAGAGTAAAGAGGTTATCCTTAAACTCTACAACTCGCATGTCAGGGTACATTTAGAGTACTGTATACAAGCATGGTCACCAGATTTTAGACATCACATCAACCTGCTAGAGTCAGTACAAAGGAGGGCAACAAAAATAATACCTTCCCTGAAGCATCTTGAATATGAAGATAGACTGAGGGTACTGAATATGTTCTCATTTGAGAGAAGATGTGTGAGGGGAGATATGATTGAGCTTTTTTAAATCTGTTCTGGGATGGATTAGTTGGATTTTAGCAAGTTATTTGAGTTGGAAGGTAGTAATAGGACTAGGGGTCACCACTTAAAAATTAAAAAAACAGAGGTGCTGGTTGGATGTTAGAAAATAGTGTTTCACCAATAGTGTGGTAGATTACTGGAATAGTTTGCCACCTGAGATGGTAGACAGTCCAAACTTGAATGTATTCAAACGCAGATTAGATGATTATATGGGGAGGGAGGGTTAACTTTGGGGGGGATTCTGGACTCATTCCTGTGGATGCAGTTTTTTTTATCATTGTATATTATGATTGATTTGGATTTTGACGAGTCTTGATGATGATGCTTTTTGTTTTTGACACATTCCTGTGTATGGTTTGAATTGTATATTGTAGATGCATGATCTGACACAATCCTATGGATGCATTTTGTGGGTAGGTTTTGATAGATGCAGATGACCTTTGATAGGCCATTGTGGCTTTTGTCATCCATGAAATTATGTTATGTTGTGTTACCTTGATGAGGGTCTTCAATCCTTCACCAGTCGCTGCTGTATCTTCCACCCAGTAGGGCAGGAATAAGATTTAAGGTAAGCAAATAGGTTGGCTAATTACAGATGCAGAACAAAACCACAAAGGAAAAATGAATGAACAAACTCATAAAGTAGGGGATAAAGAAACAGTTCAACCTTCCGCTTAAAAATAACAACTGAACTTACACTGACAACATCGTCTGGGAGAGAATTCCAGAGATTAACAACACATAGAGAGAAAAAGCGAGCGCAAACATCCATATTTGAGTGAGGTAGAAGCATTTTTTTTGCTGTGACCAAAAGTTCTGTTGTCTCTTCTACATTCAAACAAATCAAACAAATGGGGACAATGATCATTTAGGATCTTCCAAGCCATAATTAGGTCTGCACAGAGAAGGCGTCCTTTGATGGAGAAAAGTCCCAAATTAGATAATCTATCAACATAAGAAAGATCAGAAAATCCCCCAATCTTTTTTGCCCATATCCTCTGTATAGAGTCCCAACAAGTGCAAGTTGCCAACATAGCCAGTATTCCACACCGCACAGCCAAAATCAATAATAGGTCAAATATGAGTGATGAACACTTGGACCATGAACTTATCTGACCTACAAATTGTGCCTCTAAGAATATTATTGGCTACTCCATTTGCCTTACAGAAAGCTTCATTCACATGCAGGTGAAACTTTAGTGGACAATCGACAAGGACTCCTAAATATTTTACAGAGGTCTTTAAAGGAATAGGGTAATCACCTATGAAGTACTCCCCTATAAGGATAGAAATCAATCTACTAAAGCGAATATGTACATATTTATTAACAGAAAAAGAAAGACTAAAGCCTGTACCAGTGATTACCTCAGTAATGGAAAGAGCAAGATATAATTTAAAATCGCCCGCAAACAGGGAAAATTTGCATGACAAACCTGCAGCAATGTAATTGATAAAGATAAGGAAAAGTACAAGACCAACCACCAAACCTTGTGGGACTCCACTCGTAACATGAACAAAATCACTAGATGAGCCTTGTAAAACAACACTCGGTTTGCAGTTAGTAAAAAGTCACTTAGCCAGCCCAACAGAGGATTACCAATGCCAATATGTGACAGTTTGGTTAAGAGCAAGTGATGGTTAACAATGTCAAATGCCTTGCTGAAATCAGAAATACAGGACATCAATAACAGCACCAAAATCAAGGTGTTTACTAACATAATCATAGGCGAACAATAGCTGATCAGTCACTGATAAACCTGCATGAAAACCAAACTGAAAATTTGATAGCAGAGAGTTAATGTCCAAGTAGTCATAAAGCTGCGAAACTATTATTCTCTCAAGAGTTTTAGAACAGATCGATGTCAAGCTTATAAGCTGGTAGTTTGAAGGGTCGTTCATTAAAGCCGAAAGTTGGTTAAAAGTGATGGAAATAATGAACCAAGTTCATTATATCTGATGGTTTGTTCGTTCTATGGAGTAGTAAGTAGCACTTGTGAAGAGAGGAAGAGAATGCCAAAACAACCTCTCCCGCGTGATGTTCACAGCTGACTGAACTGTGAGCGAGTGAGTCGCAGCATGGAGTTCAGCCAGGAAATTTGGTTTGTTATATCCGAAATTTGTTATATCGAGGATTTACTGTAGTATCAAAATATTCCTCTTCCATGAATAGGTTTGGGCTTGGTTAGTTTGGGGTTTTTTTAAATTTATGTTTAGGCTAGGTTAATTCTGTGGGTTTGTTTAGTTTATTTTTTTTTAATAAGTTCTGTAAGGTTTGTGTGCCATTTTTTCCACTGGAAATGAACCAAACAAGAAACTTATTCCAGCCTATGCTGTAGTATAACCTTAATTCAAAATTGCGATCTTAGTGACTGTTGTGAAACAACAGTGCTTACATTATTCCATGAATATTATGACTGCTTCAAAGCTGAAATATCAAATGTATGGCCTAATCTGAAAAGAACAGGTTTGTGAATGGTGTGGCAGTAAGATATTTAATGAGATATCAATAATTTTTGCCAACAATTTCCCTGGGGTAAAATATTATCTTTTTCCACTTCTGGTAATTGTACAAATGTAAACTAACCTGTTTAAATAACCTACTCCTAATCTTCTACATTGCAGTCATGTAGCATAATCATTGAGCACAAGGTTTCTTTGATTTCATAGCTTGATAGTTCAGAAAATACTTATTTCAAAGTACTATCAGAAAAATGCTTTCCATGTTGAAAAAATTGCAACAGACATTTCAGATGGGTCTTTAGAATAAATAGAATGAAGGTAAATTTTCTGAAAAAATGTTAATTTGTCAAATTAAAATTTAATACAGATTAATAAAAAAAAATCAGCCAACAGGCACTTGCAAGCATTTTCTTAACTTTTTCACTCCAAAACACAAAAGTTTCAATTTATTTGCTCAAAGCTTTACTACAGGTGCGAATCTACACATCTGTAACTGAGAATGAATTGCAAGTGTAAGTGATTTACTACACAGGTTTTGGTGCAGTGACATGTGCCTTCTTATATGTCCCCTATTGAGAGCCCTTTTATTGAAGCTGGAGAGATGCCACATTCCCTAGAGCTCATGCTAGCCGAGTGGATACAGTGTTGGCCTCCCAATGTCACAGTACTGGTTTCAATTCAGAATCTTGACATAAGCGGATACAAACATCAGCGCACATAGAGATCTGGCTACTGGTTGGTGGACATGCTGTGCTCACTCCTTTTTCGGATGGGTAGATCTTACACCTCTCACCTCACACATAGCCAATCACAACACTGCTTTCTTTTCCCACCTTCACAGCACAACACACACACACTGTTCCAAGGAATCCTGCCGATGGGTATCTATATCCATGTAGCTCTGATGCGGAACAGGTCCCTCTTCCCCGAGGTGATGAAGGCTTCCACCTGAATGCTGTTTGGTGTCAAAAACAATACTTCCTGGCACCTCTCCCCAAAAGAGGACTGGCTCCTGGGGCCCTCAGGCCAACCAGTGATTGTCATATTGACCTTATATAAATTTTGGTATCCAGTCAGGGATCCTCCCAGTATCATGGAAGGATTGGCACTGACTAACTGCCACATTCCCGACACAGTGCATTATGTGCTTGTACATGGAGGCCCTGGCAACTCCCTCACTCACCATGGCCCATTTCAACAGTGCCATACCATAAGCCCTTTGTGTTTAGTGCTAGAAAACTCATTCAATAGCTGTGTAGCTCTGACTAGTGGCACCTTTGGCTCTGCTCGAGATGCCCACGTGGAGGGTACCACCTTTGAGTATTTGTTGCCACTCTGCTGCCAAAGCTTCCACAGCAGTATTCCCTTCCATCTTTTGGGATCACACTTTGTCATGCTAAATCCATGCCACTGTACATGTCTGGCTCCAAGTCTAAATAGATATAGTGAGATACTACATTTTGCAGTGTTTATCATATTGTTTTTTATTTTCAGGATAATTAGTGAAATAGAACTTGTTTTAAATTATTCAGCATTTTGGCGTATTTCCCATAGTGATACATCATGAGTGAAAATCCAGAAATAAGAGGTAAGTAGAGTTCATGTACATTTGTTCAATAATGTTCCCTAATAAATTAGTTCTGTGACTGAATGCAAGCTCCTGGCCCCCACCCATGAAAAGGACTTAGTTTATGTTGTAGTGTGAAGCTTGGTTTAGTAGAGGTGGGTGCCTAAGTATGGTATTAATTCCAGTGAAAGCAGTTACAAAACCTTAGCATTTGTTTGGGATTGGCTGGATGTCTTTTTGGTAGCTCTGCAGGGGGTAGGTACCCTGTATACACTACATATGGTGCCTGAAGGAGCAGCATGTCTTTGCCAGAGTTCAAATAGGGAAGGCCTTGATCACCGGCTTGACTTGAAATCTTTGTTAATGGTTAATGGGAAGCTGGTGCATCCCCTTCTCCCTAAATACACCCACTCTTTCTATGACTATCCACTATTTATTCTCTCTTCCCACAAGAGGGTGGGAGGGTGTAGCTGGAGCTAACAATCCTGCTACAACTGAAACCTGGAGTACAAGCATGGCCTCATAGTCCAAGTGCCTGTAGGCATTGTTCCAGCCAGTATCCAGAAGGATGGCATATCTTCATGACCCGAGTGAAAATAGGGTAGGCCTGGCTCACTGGGGAGACTCAACCCCTTGACTTGGCCTGGGGAAAGTGGTGCATTCCCCTTTTCCATGTATGCACCCACTTTTTTTCTATGTATATCCCCTCTTTATTTCCTCAAGGTTTAAAGACCTGACCAGCTACCTCATGTTGTGTGAGAAGAGAGGCTTTGTCACCTCTAAACAATGCCCTTTAACACTCGCAGGTTGCAAGAGACCAGGACTTGAGGGGATTAATGGGATAGTCATTTTGTCCCAATAACCCCTTCACTGTGTAATGGGCTGAACACCTCCCTCCAGGAGTTTTTGGGGTGCATAAGACTGTACTGTATATAGGAGTGTTTTTTGCTACATTGTTGACGGCAAGCCAACTAAAAGTCCTAGGTCCCATCTGTGTCTGTTACAAGATTTTGAGATCTTGGCTGTCTCATTAATAAAAAGTATGATGCACTTGGTGAATTCTGGTCAGTGTAATCGCCAATTTAACGCAGCTAGGGTTGAAGCCTAGAAAAGTCGAAAGACCTGGGGCATGAGTGGCTAGATTCAGGATTTACTCCATCAACCTCTTCCCTCCCTTTTCATATGGTCACAAGTCTTTGGAAATTTTATTTGGTGCTAAACTAGCAAAATTTCATCCCTATAAGCGAATCCTCACCCTGATGGGGATAGGTTAACCTTCTAAGAGTGATAAAAAGACAGTGCTGTCTCCTGGGCCTTGCCCCTCCATCCTCACCTAATAGATGTTCAATTTGTGACCTTACTGTGGGTTAGCATGACCCCTCCTCCCTTTTTTTATGATGGTTAGCATGCTGACCCCCAATCACATTTGTTCCAGGCTTAGTGAGTCTTATTTCCCAGGGGCTGGCCATTCAGAGCCCCAATCCCCCTTTGAGGGGGAAATAGTCCAGGAGCTAGCTCCCTGTGCCACAGATGGCAGGGTCCTTACTGAGGGCAAACAATAACTTAATGTGAGTTACTCCCTTTGTCAGCCAAATTCATCTCAGAGGGCAAGGATGTGGCTGGCTCATCCAGCCTTGGGTCCCCTTTAGGGGGAGAGATGGCTCGCTCACTGCCCTCCTCTCCTAAAAGAAGAAAAGAAGGTAAAAACAAGACTAGGGGTTCCTCTCTTCCCAATGGGCCACATTGATGGATGGGTCCTTTGCTGTTTTTGTCAAGTGACAAGGCTATAACTGGCACATCCATCCCTGGCACACACTCGATGGGAAGGGTAAGACTGGAAAAACCAAAGTTGTAGGTAAGGTGACTGAAGCCTCCATGATATATTTTGGGTGGACAAGAAATTTGTCCTACTCTCTAGATAGAGTTAGGAGCATTGTACTTTGTGTGCAACACATACCACAGACTTAAGCTTCAGTATCATCATCTATAGGGGCAAGAGCTCATTCAAACTTTCAGCCCATTTGATCATTTGGCCATCAATTTCAAGGGACCCCTTTCTTCATCTTCTCGGAACAAGTATCTTTTGATCATCATTGACAAGTATTCACACTTCCCTTTTGCTTACCCCTGTATGGATATGTCATCATCTACAGTGATCTCATGCTTGTCTAACTTGTTTGCCATATATGGTGTGTCAGCATAAGTCAACTCTGATCAAGGTGCATCCTTTATCTCCTCTTGTAATGCAGATCCTTCCTTGATGAAAATGGGTAGCTGAGTCACACTACTACTTACAACTTGGCTGCAAATGGACAATGTGAGCGCTATGTGGGCTTCATTTGGAAAGCAGTGACTTGCATTGGACTCTAGCAAACTCCCCATTTCAGCCTGGGAATGGGTATTTTCTGAAGCTTTTGTGAGGATTAATTACATCCTTACCTATAATCAAACTACAAATGAACTAGATAATAATAATGATGATAATAATAATAATAATTAAAAGATTATAAGATGAGTATATAGAAATGAGTATATAAAAAACTAAAACTTCTTGTGAGAGAGAAGATAGTCTCAGACATAAATCCACCACCTTGAAGTTTCCTCATTATGTCCTTCTGTCCTGTGTACTTCAACATAACTAATTCACACCTTCAAGCGACTGATCCTCTCTTCCTTCCTCGAGCATCGTGCCTTCTCCAGTCATAACAGAAAAAGTTACTAGGCATTAACTGGTGTAACTTTCCTCACTATTCGTAGCAGACGATGTTCCAAGCATCGTGCCTTCTCCAGTCATAACAGACGATGTTACTAGTTGTAATACTGTGCATTCTATTAGCTCTCTTTCATAGACTTTGACCAATGCCACCACTCCTCATGAAGGACTATTTCCTTACCCACAGAGAATTTTGTCAGGACAGAGTATGCCTACTTGGCTTTCTTCTCAGGTCAGAGTTCTCCTCAGCAGGCATATCTGCCACAAGGATGAACCTTTGGTCCATGAGGTGGAGCTCACCGAGGCTAACCCAGGATATGCTCACATTCATTGTCCCAAGGGTTGGGAGATACCATCACCCTCTGTGAGCTTGGCCCCACCGGAGACTGCACAAAACAAAGGATAGATGGCCCAGAAAGTGACAATATGAAGCCCCTCCCCTCAAACAGTCAGATTCACCCACCAAATGACAAAACTGAATCCCCAGAACAACCTGCAGCTTCATACCTTTGACTTCACCTCCTTCTGTACCAATTGAGCCTGCTTCTAAGGTTCCTGACTTTGAAAGCTTTCTCCCCTCTCTCTGCACATAGTTGAAGACCCATCAAGTCCTACATGTTTGCTATGTATATCCTTTTTCAAGAGAGGGATAGTGTTATGATTGTTACTAACTCTCTCTCTCTCTCTCTCTATATATATATTATTCCAGAAATTATATAGATTTATGCTTAAACCAATTGTATAATTTCAATGTGTAGAATACAACCCCAGCTCTCCCTGAAGATAAAATAACTTATTATTATAATATCTAACCTCTTCTTTGGCAATATGCATTCTGCATATTGCCTTAGTGTAGTATTTATTTCTAGCCAATTGAAATAAAATGTTGTATCAAGTCCTATCAACCTCCTGATAGTCGCAACATCTATGCACTTTGGCATAGAGAGAAATTCAGTTCATTGTATGTTGGCGTTGATGAACAAGAGTTGGTATCTGAGGTGCACCAAAAGAGATTGAGAGCTCCTCTATATATAGTATAGTGATAACATTTTCTTGCAGCACTGAGGTGATACTATTGATGCTCAAGGCAAAAAACAGCGTGGCATTGAGGACTTTTCCCTGCAGGAGGCCCTTCGGCTGTCCTATTGGGCCAGAGAGAGCTTCTCCCACCTATATGCAAAATCGACAATCTTGAAAGACCATAAATATGAGACTGGGAGATGCCCCTTCACCTTCATGGTGCATGTGGTCTCCCATGATACTGCATCACCATGGTGTATCAATTTATCATAGGTCTGATCTAGATCAATAAACTGCCCTACTGCTGTCTACAAAGAAAGACCTTGCAGATTGCATTTTCCAGCCAGAGCAGAGCATTTGATAGGAAGTGAAACTTGCCAAAGCCACATTTTGCACAAGACAGGTGAACCGCCCACTGTCCAGGAAAAAGATTAATCTTACATTTACCAATTTCTTAATCAACTTCCACATGCAGGAAGTTGGAGAAATTGGGTAGAAACCAGTTTATGAAAAGTGAGCAGAGTAGCCATTTACTAGGAATCTGGGAGAATACTGAGTCCAGATCTGTTGAACAAATTTAACAAAGCTCATGCTTTACTCACCTACTAGGAATCTGGGAGAATACTGAGTCCAGATCCTGTTGAACAAATTTAACAAAGCTCATGCTTTACTCACCTACAGGCTATTGTCTGGACTAGGGGTGCTATCTGCACATAAAGCAAACCTCTACAAGAGGGCAGGCTTTGAAACATACTGATTGCAAAATCTCAAGCTTGTTTGCTTGTTTTTTCAGCACCCA
This sequence comes from Ceratothoa steindachneri, assembly GCA_963969495.1. Lineage (NCBI taxonomy): Eukaryota > Metazoa > Arthropoda > Malacostraca > Isopoda > Cymothoidae > Ceratothoa > Ceratothoa steindachneri. The sequence continues at coordinate 88,381,619 of OZ018327.1, forward strand.
TCTGGTGACTGACTACTAGGGCATAAGTCACCATAATCATTTTATAGCCTATGCAAGGCTAGATTAAAAAGAGAAATGAGCAAAAGAAAAAAATGAAGCATAAAAGCAAGAAGAGGAAGGAAGAATGCTCTGGTATCAAGGGAATGTGCGCTTTGTCCTCCCCCGGCACAGGAGCATGTGACCAACACCAAAGAGAGTAAAATAAAATGGGGTGGCCATCCTCCTCCAAGAAGTAAAAGAGTCCACAATTCTGTGTGCACAAACCCGTCCTGAATACAAGGGAGAATTGGTAGCAGCCCCGCTTGTCCCAGGACTGGGACAAGTAATGTGTGTGAAGATCCCCCAAACTGGCACATTCAGCAAGAATGAGCCAAACAATTTAAGGGACAGAAATTGCATTTAGGGATATCACTTTTCTCTGAGGTTCATTTCACACTCAGCCAATTAATTACCATAGGAGCAGATGGCATGCTAAATGGACAGTCATTCTAGCAATGGTAGTTAAACTGATGACAATGTGGCTGCTGGGTAAAAACTCAATGACCCCATCAAATGAACTAAACTTCTTGATTTGAACAGCAGAATCAGTCAGGTGTAACTACACTACCACTGCCTAGAAGGAGGTATGCAGCTCAAGTTGAAGAATAGAGACATCATGCTGGGTGTAATTCACACATCTTCTTGCCCACCCACACACTTGTGGTGGTAGGGTTGCAAAACCCATACTTCCTGGGAGGGTGGCAGGGGTCATGTGCTCAATATGGTTTCCTGGAGAGAGTCAGCAATGAATGAGAGGAGGCAAACCTCCACTTCTCCAAGTTGGCCCAGAGTACATAGGAATTTCATTAAAAGAAAATGCCTTCTGGGCCTAACTCAAAGACGATGTGGGGGTCCTCTTAGAAGTGAAGACTGTCACAGTAATGGGTCTAGACTTCTCTGAGGCAGAATTCCACAAACTTAGCAGTAGAAGTCACTTTCACCTTTGAGGACTTACTGGGGGAGGTTGGGCTTGCCATGCATCTTTCCTTCACCTACTTTGAAAGTCTTTGTGGGTGGGATGGCTTTGGAGTTAGGGTCCCCTTGTCTTTTGGAGGATCTTGCATCCCCAAGTTGTCCTGTCCACCCTTGGACACGGGTGTGGGAGCTGATATCCAGAGCAATGGTCATCCAGTAGCAAGAAGCAAACTTTCTTGTGTTTCGATCCTTGGTTTTAACATTAAGATAGCAACGCACTGTAACATAGGTTACCAATTTATTGCATGCCATGGTAATTGCTCCATCAAATTTGTTAATGGGAGCTTAAGACTGCACATGATTGCTAGAGTTGAAGGTCTCCAAGCTCCCTGTGTCCAACAAAGCTCTCTGTGTCACTATTCCAGGAGTGAGGAGGGCACGGAAGCCAAGATGCCTGTTTTGAGCTGCAACTCAGTTGCCAGGGTTACCTGGGGATTTAGCCTTCCTAGTATTTGCACAGCATACTTTTGCAAAGTGCCCCCCTCCCCTCCCCCTTTTTTTGCGCACCATTGACAGATCCTCATGGGTTTGACATCTAGCATGACTAGTGGAGAGCTCCTCACAGAAGTAGCAAGGATTTCAGACTATGGCAACAGTATTCTGCTCTAAGTCAGTTGAGGCATCCAGAGAGTTACCTGGGGCTGACTGCTCAGATATATCAGGCATGACAGGTGTGACAGGCGTTGGGGTGGCATACAACTGAGAATCTCGTTTGTCAATTTCCAAGGCTCAGGCCTGATCATTGATCAACTGCATTTGTAGAGTGAGTGCTCAATTTTCTCGCAGCCATGTATGGATTCGGTTAGAAGCCAGGCTAGTTATAAAGGAGTCACAGACACTTGTTGTTCCTGTGAGTGTCTGCTGGCATGGTATGGAAATTGCACTCTATGCTGAACTTTTGAAGGGAAGGCAAAAACTCATCCATAGACTTGAATTGGACTTGCCTGCGAGTGGCCAGTCAATGGCAAGCAACAACCTCATTGGTAAGCTGGATAAATACATTTTTTTGAGAGTTTCAAGGGCTTCATAGTAAGTCTGACATCCAGCGATTACCTCAAAGTTCCCAGGAAAAACTAGATTAACTTATTTCCTGGACAGTGGAGATTATATGTCTTCTGCACAGTACAACTGATATGTCTCACTCCATGTTGGATGCACGATACTACATAGTGATGCAGTATCTCAGCTTTCATTCTATGGGGGTGAGGGGATGCCTCCCTACTCTTTTGTCTGGGTTCTTAGAGATCATTGAGTCCATGGAAAGCATCCCATATATATATATATATATATATATATATATATATATATATATATATATATATATATATATATATATATATATATATATATATATGCCAACGAAAAGAATCAATAAATATAGAGAAGGAAGAGTTGTGAAACTAATTCTTTATCCATAGCCTCTCTTCCTTTTACCTTGTTCCCACTTTTTCTTTTTTAACTAACCTCAATTGGATCTTAGGGTCTTTTATGTTTAAAATATTTTATTAAAATATCATTCATGAGTAACCAAAGTAGTCGGTAGTTTTATCGTTTTGTTCCTTAGAATTTGGATATATGAGACCAAGTACTAGGAGAGAATGATGTTTGTATTGCTCCTTCATTTAATACTCTTCTAAATTATGGTAGATCTTGGTCAATTAATTGTTTCACTCAGCATGGCACCTATGTTAAGCATATTTTGACTTAAGATTCCAAAGTTTCAAGTTTGATCCTATGTGACTAACCAATGGTTTTATTTTGAGATATACCAACACTTTCATAGGGTTAAATTCTCACTAATGTAATACTACCATTTTATCTATCTTTATATCTTTTATTTAGCTGATGGTGAAGTTGATCTCATGGATGAGCTATTGGATGATGTTGGGGAAAATTTTGATGATCTCAGTAGCACAGACATAACAGATGACAAAGCCAGTGAGTATCCATCCGTATAATTTATGAAACATTGTTTATATATTAATATTTTATCTAATACTTTGATCATAACATGTCAGAAATCAAATTGAGCATTAGTGTCCAAATTATTTATAGTAAGTATTAGGGCTTGTGAAATATCAAATTTCTCAATTTGTATTCCAGTCTATCAAATACTGTTGTTTAAATTGTAAAAGAGTTGTTGGGTAAAACATCAACAGATGCTACTAAAACTCCAAATTTTCATAGGGAGCATTATGTAAAACTTTGAAACTTGCATGAATCAGGTTAACTGGGATGTATAATTCAATGATAAGAATATTTACAAGATGGAGAATACATTTAAGATTATTAAATGTAGTCTAAGATTAGTGTATCACAACCAAGGTCATTGGGAAGTAATGTAGGAAGCCATTATAGTGGAATCATGAGATAGGTGGGAGAATTTCTGAGAAGAAAAGGGCAGCATAACAAAGATTGCAGGGGGAAGGTATTGCTGAAAATCTGAATCATTATAGGTTGACTAGGAATAAGTTAAATAAAATAATTTTTAAAAAGCAAAAGGGCAGTCAGATTAATTTAGCTCAAAATAATAATAAAGATCAAAGAAAATTCTTGAGCTATTATAAAATCAATATAAATCTAGCAGAGTTAAAATCAGGCCTATTAATTATGAAGAGGAGTGAAAGAATCTGATGAGGGAATAGTAGAGGTACTAAATGATCATCGTGCTTCAGTATTTACAGAAGAGAAACCTAACAGTTTAATTTATGATAGTTCTAGCTTAGGGGATGAGATGTTGAAATACCATTAATGTAGATAGGGAAATTATTAAAGGATGTATGTTGTGTGTACATCACTGTTGATGTATGTGATGGATATACTGCTTAGTAATTCAGTGTTGTTCTGTCATTTGTGAATGCTTCCCAGTTGGCTCTTTGGTAATTTGTGTAGGGGCAGCTCTGGCCAACTGCTTTAATTCTTGTTTTTAATGATGATAATCAGTAGATGTTTAGACCCAAAGGATCTAACCATTTTCCCAAAAATTAGGGGCATTTTTGCCCCCAATTTACCTTTTCTTTTTTGTTTTTGTTTTTTATTTTGTGTATCATTTGTATTGCTTATTTTATTGTAATATTGTTAATAATTATTAGTAATGTATGGCTTATTTTTATTTATTTTTTCAGTTAAACGAAAGAAGAAGAGTTTAGAGAATAAAGAAAATGGAAATAGCAAATTAGAAGATGGAAAAGAAGCTGAAAATTCCAGAAGTGGAAGATTAAAAGAGAAAGTAGTTAGTGCTACTCAGAAAGGCAAAAAGGAGGCTCGTAAGAAAACAAAAGGAGAAAAGGCAAAAGGTACATTAGTTTTTGTGATTCATTTAAGATTGTACCTTTTAAAATTGCAATGATTATTTGCGCAACATTTTATTTTATAGTATGGTGGATATTTCTACCTGATATTTAAAAGTATTGCTGGAATAAGCAATCCTTTCCTTTAATTTAATCATGATGCTCAATAGCTGGGCATTGACATTCATCATTAGGGTAGGATGGGAAAACAAAGTAAGAGGTAGATCAAATTTAGAAGGTCCAGTAATGACTGCCCCACTTCTTCAGGGCCACCATTACCTTGCCCCCCAACAATTTATCCAAGCCATATTAGTCTTCATGAGATTATTACATATGACTCACAAGTGTCTATATTATGCACTTGTGTATTCATAGTCACCCATGGTACATAGTGAACACCACAATGGAATTTATCTTACTCCCAAAGTGTATTTTTTAGTCTGCTCTTCTTTGGAGTTGAATTCCTCTCAGGTAAACTCATGATTTTAGATTCGCAAGCACTCTAACCCCTCACAGGCAGCTCAATTAAACCTAGTCAGATGTTGAGATTATTTTCTGCTGGGTTCCTGGACATATAGGAATTGCGGAGAATGAGGGTGCCAAAGAGTCCAGGAGGACTGGATGACCAGACCAGCGTTTCACTCTTCCTTACACAGATTGCACGGCAAGAATATGGGCAGCTCTCCAGGCTGCTTGGCAGAGAAGATGAGAGGCGGTCGAGGGGAACCTAAAGATGTGTGCCATTGCGCCGCAACTGTTCCCATGGACCTACCCCCCAATGCCATGACGGCTTCGGGTTGCTTTCTGTCATCTCCAAACCCCCTAAGGGGCGCAGCAATTTGCCTTCCTGGCCACCATGCTGATGGGACTCAGCGCCCTGTCCAGCCCCATCTTAGCCTCTTCTACTTTCTGACAGCCTGTGTTTTTACTCTACTTCCTCACTCTCCCTACAACCTCTCCCACAACTTTCTCTGGTTGGCCTCTAATTTCACATGATAGACGCCAACCAGCTTCCTCTCACCTAACTATTCCGGATTGGGGCTGAGGTGGGAGTGGACAACATTCCCTCACCCATGTGATCCAGCCTGAGGTGGTGTTTTTTTTAACAACCTGCTTCATCCCCACCGACACCTTTCTCACATCCCCTTTCATTCTCCCTTCTATCTCTTATCAATTTTTATGCCATGCCCAAGGTGGAGCTGCCATGTTGATGGGCTGCTGGGTCACTGGATGGGAGGAGTGACCTCAAATGGCGACAGCCAGTTCTGCCAGCCCTGTACTCACCCATCACAGAGCGGGCTAATGCATGGGGTGATTAGCGCATCCATCCTATGAATGATATAGGGTCGCCATGCCTGATGATGAAAATCAAACAAAAAAAAACCTTTCTCCCCTTTCCCTTTACCTTCATCAGAGCCACTCTTGGGTAGCTCCCCCTTTTACTTTGTAGGGGGAGGAGGGAAGACAGGGTCTGTGGGCCCGTTCCCTCTAAAGGCCTGCAGGCTCGAATATTGAGTGCTCCCCGACCAAAGATGTTCTGAATAATGGGACCTGTGATGTCCTGGGGGGGGGGTGCACATGGAGCCCCCCCCCCTCCCTGAGATGGACATGTTCCCTGAGGCAACCCAGCCCCAGACAGTAGGCCCTTCCATAGGGACAGACCTGGGCTCAGTGCCAAGCACTGAACCCAAGTCCGCCCATGTGCAAGGTCCTCCCAGACCTCCAAAGAACTTACAAGGTGAGAAGGGATCTCCTACTCTGGCTGGTGCCCGTGTGGCAGCCAAGACCTTCTCCATTTCAGAGAAGGATCTTGCTGAGGCTGGTCCATTTGGCCTGGCGGCTCCTACTGGTGGAGGGAGAAGCAGATTCATTCCCCGCCCTCCTGTCCTAAAAAGAAAAAAAATTGACTTGGGACTCCTCTCCATCCGTGGGTGCCGCAGGGACAGTTGGGTCTGCTGCCATTTCAGTAAGTGACCAAGCCAAGATTGGCACATCTGGCCCTGTTGCTTCCCTGAGTGGAGAGTCCCTAACAAAGACCAAAAGGGCAAGTATGCAACGCCAATCCTCGATTATGTCAGGGCCCTTCATTCAGAGGCTACCTGGCATTTTTGGGAAGTATGCAGCTCTTTCCATAAGGGTCTTCTCTTCAAAGAGGGCCCCCACATCTCCTCAGAGCTAGGCCTGGAGGGCAACTGGGAGGAGTCACGGAGGCTGATCTTGCCCCATTTCCTATTAGCTATCTTTTTGTAGGAGACCATGCTGGGCGTGTGCCCCCTGCCCACCTCCTGTGGTATAATTCTTTTGCGACCCCACCACCACAGGATGGTGGCCCGGCAGGAGGATGTGCAATTTTACACCCAGCATGATGTCTCTGTTCTTCTCTCTGCTTTAGATACCTTTCAGGCAGGCAGTAGCTTTGCAGCTGCACCTTGATATGAAGTATACTGTTATTTCCACATACATTCCACAGTCAGTCAACTTCCGCATTGTTGTGGCACGGTTGCTGAGGCCCTTTTTCTTGCTCAATGATTTGAATGGTAGACACCCTTTCTGGGGAGACTACTCAATTCATCCCTGGGGTCATGTTCTTGCTGACCTGAGCGACAAGCTATAGATAAGGGTCTTAAATGTGGATGAGTTTACGCATCACTGCCCGAGAACTGCTTCATTTTCCTGCATCAATCTATTTCTGTGCTCCCAGGATGCACAGCCTGATTTTGGGTGGAGGGTGGTTGATGACCTCCATGGTAGCGATCGCTTTGCCATTCAAATGTCATTTTCTGGGCTGCTGCTGCCCAAGAGCCCGCCTTGGTGGTCCACATTTCAGGAAACGGCTAATTTCTGTCTCAGTCAAGGAGTTTAGGTCGGTTGATGAGTCGTTTGAGTTCTTTTCCGGCAACCTCATCACCATGGGTGTTAGCACTATTCCTAGAACGTCTGGCCGTTTTGCACACTGACCACTCCCATGGTGGTCAGCGGAGTGTGAAATGACCCTCAAACAGAAGCATTATGTCTATGTACATGTGCTATAATCACCGCCCGAACGATTTCACTGTCGGTGAATTTTGCCAGCTAGGGCTAGGTTCTGGTATATTTCAAAGCACCTCCTCAGCTCTTCTTGGCAGGCATACATGTCTTCCCTTAACCAGAAATACCCTTCTAGAAGATGTGTGGAAGCGAGTCAAAAGGATTCGGGGGCGAGTTCTCGCAGGCCACCCTCCTGTTCTGCAGGAGAATGGGATCACAACCTCTGACCATGTCCATGGTGGAATTCTTCGCGATCGCTTTCTCCACATTGTCTAGCTGGGATGCTGCAACAGGTGTACTCTGATTGAGCTGCATTCCGCTCTTGCTTCTTGCGCGAATACTGCCCCTGGTCGAGATGATGTCCCGTACGTCATGCTTCAACACCTGGGTGAGCAAGGCATGAGTTTTCTGTTAGATTTGGGTAAAGGGTATCCTCCCAGATTCCTGGCAAATTGCTACTATGCTCGCTTTTTTGCAAACTGGGGAGAGATCACTCTACCCTGCTGGTTTCTGCCCAATCTCTCTAACTTCCTGCTTGTGTAAGTTGATGGATAAATTGGTAAATGTTAGATTAGCCCTTTTTCTGGACAGCGGAGGCCATCTCTTTTCTGCACATTCTGGCTCCACTAGTTCCACTCAACATCGGATGCTCTCCTCTGACTGGAAAATGAAAATGCCATCTGCGAGGCCTTCCTTCATAGACAGCACTATGCCACAGTGTTTTTTGATCTGGAGAAAGCCTATGATACTGCATGGTGAAATGGTATCATGGAGACTGCGTACAGGTTGGGGGAGACCTCTCCGTCCAAACAGAGCAGGAAGAGGGTGTCCTGCTGGGAAATGTCCTCAGTATCACACTCTTTGTCATCACCTCAGTGCTGTTGGAAGATGTTCTTGCTACATTCTAAGTGGAAGACCTTTTGATCTCTTTTGGCACAGCTCAGATGCTCCGACAGGCATTCAACCGTGTCTCTTGCTTTGCCAAAGCGCTCAGGCTTCAGTTTTCCTTGGCCAAGATTAAGGTGATGGACTTCTGCTGCCATCCATTGCTCCACCCCTTCCCAGACCTGTTTCTAAATGGAGGCGCCTGGAAGTGGTTTTGGTCTTGTATTTGACTGATGCCTCATCTGGGAGTCTCATATTTGCAGCCTTAAGGTCTCTTGTATCCACACAATGGATAGTCTTCACTTTGTGATGCTTAGTGCCTATGGCGCTGATAGGGCTACTGCCTTACTTTATTATCGATCCTTTGTTTGTTTGAAGCTCGACTATGGATGCAAGTTTTATGCATCCACAGCCAAGCGTGTATTGCAGAAGGTGGACTCCATCCACTGCACCGGCCTTCGCCTACTGACCGGTGCCTTCCACACTTCCCCAATTGAGAGCCTACTTATTGATGCTGCGGAGATGCCACTGACTCTGTGCTGTGCACAGTGCATTACTTGCCTATATGTGCGAGCCAGGCGCCTCCCTTAGTCACCAACAGCTCTTACTGCATTTGCAGCTGATCTCAACTGTGTCTATGCCACCGAGAGATGTCAGTCATATCCTAAGCCCTCCAGGTTTAGGGCCAAGAAACTCCTTCAAGAGCTAGGTATTGCTCTCGGGCCACTGGCACCCCTGGTTCTGCCCAGGATGCCACCCTGGAGAGTACCACCTTTGACCATTTGTCGCCACACCTTTTCTCCCAAAGCTTCTACTGCGCCGGGAGTATTGCGTTCAGCCTTTTTGTAACAACTTCATGTCACATTGGAACCATGCCAATGTATATGGATGGCTCCAATTTCCAACAGGGGGTCAGTTTCCACACTGTATCCCCTCTGTTTGAATTCATCAGGGCTCTGCCAGGCACTGAGTCTGTCTTCATGACCGAGCTGGTTGCAATACACTGGTGGGTACGGGAGATTATGTGATGTGCCCAGTTCGGAGACCAGATCGTGATTTATAGTGATTCACAAAATGCCCTGAGTCCTCTTGGGGCATTGGAATCTCCGCCTTCCCTGGTTTGCGATATCCGTGATATGATGGTTTTTGCAACCCGGGCGGATATCAAGTTTATCTACCTTGAACATTGGCATGGCATTCACATCCCAGTGCCCCTAGCAGTTTTAGACTTGACTCCTATACATTTCTATTATATCCTTTCTTTACAATCCTCTTTTCTCCTCTCTCTCTCTAATCACCCTCCAGCTTTCATCTATTAATCCCTGGTCAAGGCTGGGAGGTTGGGGCTCATGCGCTTTGTATAGACTGACTGACCCCCCCCCCGGCTGTTTTTTCCACCCTGGTCTGGCCCAATATTAGCCACGTATAAACCAACCAGGGCCTCAGCCATTTTTTTGCCACTCTGGCCCGGCAAATGTTAATCACCCCAGCCCTGGCAAAATTATCACCCTGGTCAGTCTGTACCTCTTTGCTTCAGATGGGGATGGTGGTTTTTAACAGGCTCATACACTTCCTACCCTTCCACTGCCCCATCTTTCTTTTTTCATATTTTTTTCTACCAATATCCTTAATGGTGAAAAGCAAGTTCAACTAGCACTTTATTTTTCCCCTCTGGCTCTGGTTCTCAGAGCAGGTGATTAATGTTCGCACCCAGCCTGCTCTATGTTCCCATGTGTAATGATGATTTTAAAAAAACCCTGTGAACTTCTTGGTGGTCTTCCCCTTTACTATTTCATTTAGAGAGGCTAAGTAGATATCCCTGCTGGAGTCTGCATGATTAGGCACCTATTTCCCTCACTGGAAAAAAGGACACCCTACTTCCAGCTCTTTCAGACCAATGACTGAAGTAGTTGATGGGCACGTATCAAGAACACTTCTGCAGGTTTACTTCCCTTGGGTTTCACTCTTGTCAGGCCAGTAAAAAAGGCATCAATCCTACCCCAATCAATATCTGCCTCCCCCCCCCCCCTGTATGACTTTTGTGGAATATTAAGCAGCTCCCTCCACTTAAGTGGCTGGATTTGAAGGAGGTAAATCCCTGGGAGGTAGGGGTATACTACTCAGGTCTTCTTCCCTTGCTTCTTCTCTTTCCATACAAACTCTCCCACAACTTTCTCTGGTCGGCCTCTAATTTCACAGGGGAGAGGCCAACCAGCTTCATCTCACCCAACTGAGCTCCGGTTTGTGGTGGTGAGTTTTTAACAACCTGCTTCATCCCCACCCACACCTTCCTCACATACCCTTTCACTGTCTCAGGGTGTCTACTGCTCTTGAAATCCTTGAAAAGCCCTTGAATTTATTTATTTGGAACCCTTCTGCAGTTTTTACACCTCAGGCACTCCCCTGATAGAGCTGGCGACATAGAAGATTCACACCCAGCCATTGCTAAAGCCAGAACCCCCTCCCCTCCCTTCCCCCTGCTTGACAGTTTCCTGTAAAGCAAAATGGCAGCGCACCTCCACCAAGTCATTAGACTCACAGGTGGCAACACCCTGGAAGTTGGTCGTGAGTCCATCTTCCTGGGTTTCTAAAGCTGCATTCCGAAAAGAGGATAGTACTAATGGAGTATTGGCTCCTATACCAACACCAAGTGGTAGAACGGGTGAATTGAAGGCGGTGAATCTTTCAAATGAGGACCCTTGCCTCCAAAGCTGCCATGCCTGCCTAAGGTTTCAAGGGAGAGGGAGGAAAAGACTTGCAGGGCAAGCCCAACCTCCCCTAATAAGCCTTCGAAGGTCACAACACCTTCAGTACTCATCACTGCCCGAGAACTGCCTTATTTTCTTGTCTCGATCTATCCTTGTGCTCCCCGGAAGCACAGCCTGAATTGCCATGGGGGGTAGTCATGACCTCCATGATAGTGATCACTTTCCCATTCAAATATCATTTTCAGGGTTGCTGCCGCCTGAGAGCCTGCCGGTAGTCCTTGGCGCCTCACGGTGGTCCACATTTCAGAAAATGAGTGATTTCTCTGTCTCAGTTGAGGAGTTTAGGTCGATAGATGAGACCATTGAGTTATTCTCCAGCAACCTCATCGCCGTGGGCCTAACTACTATTATTAAAATGTCTAGCTGTTTTACACGCTGACTGCTCCTGTGGTGGTCAGCTAAGTGTGAGGCAGCCCTCAAACAGAAGCGGTATGCCTGCATGCGCTATAAGTGTTGCCCGAACGATTTCATTACCAGTGAATTTTGTCAAGCTAGTGCTAGGTTCTGCTATGTTTCAAAGCATGCACGGTGCTCTTCTTGGTGTGCATATGTGTCTTAACTTGACTGGAAGACCCCTCTAGCAGAGGTGTGTAAACGAGTGAAAAGAATTTTGGGCAAGTTCTCGCAGGACCCCCTCCAGTTCTCCAGAAGAATGGGACCGCAATCTCAGTCCCTGCATCCATGGCGGAATCCTTCGCGACCGCTTTCTCCGCATTCTCTATTCGGGATGCTGCTCTGCCAGCATTCAATGCACGTCGTGGTGTCGCGGAAGGCCGCCGGCTGGACTTTACCTCCAGAGGCGGAGAACCCTTCAATGGCAGGTTTACTGTGAGTGAGTTGCGCTCCGTTCTTGCTTCGTGCTCGGACACCGCTTATGGTCAAGACGATGTCCCGTTTGCCATGCTTCGACACCTGGGTGAGCGAGGCATGGCCTTTCTGTTAGATTTGTTCAACAGGATCTGGGTGGAGGGTCTCCTCCCAGATTCCTGGCAAACCAGGGAGAGATCACTCTACTCTGGCCGGTTTCTGCCCAATCTCTCTAACCTCTTGCATGTACAAGTTGATGGAGAAATTGGTAAATGTTAGATTAGCCTTTTTCCTGGACAGCAGAGGCCATCTGTCTTCTGCACTGTGCGGCTTCCGCAAGTTCCACTCCACTACGGATGCTCTGATCTGACTGGAAAATGCCGTCTGTGAGGCCTTCCTTCGTAGACAGCACTATGCCACGGTGCTTTTCAATATGGAGAAGGCCTATGATACCGCATGGCGATATAGTATCTGTCTTCGGACTGCTTGGCAAAGAAGATGGGAGATGGTCGAAGGGAACTTAAAGTTGCGTGCCATGGACCTATCCTCCAATGCCGTGGCGGCTTCAGGTTGCTTTCTGTCGTTTCCGAATCGGACACACTCGTGTGACGCATCGCTATTTGATGGAGCGCTCGCCTGCCCCCTATTGCAACGACTGCGTCGTCCCCCAGACTGTTCGGCACATTCTTGTCGAATGCCCCACTCTGCATGATCTTCGCACACGATACCTGTCCCGGTACCGGGAGGGGCGGGGTCGCTACCGCCTGTCCCTTGTACTCGGGACAGATTCGTGCACATTGACTTGTTGACTTTTGGGGGGAGGTTGGGCTTCTCCCCTTTATTTAAGGTTCTTTTCTGTTTTTTCGTTTGTTATTGTTTTGTTTGTAGGTTGCACTCTCCTGCACCGGGGTGAGGGGGACCTGCCCCCACTGCCGGAGATTGCTTCCTGATTGTTAAGTTTTTCCAATATTTATCATTGTTATTTTTTTCATAATTTTATTTTAAAGTAGCTTAGTTCTAGGCTGTTGTGTTTTTCGGTGACTTATGCCCAAGTGGCCAGTTGCCATTTGGGCTCTATAGAATTAAAAATAAAAAAAATACTGCTCGCTACCTTTTCCCTTTTGGGGGAGGGGTGTGTTTTTTTATCTTTTTGGATTTTATTTTGAAGTAGCCTAGTACTAGGCCAGTTTTTAATACTGTGACTAATGCCCAAGTAGGCAGTTGCCAGATAAGCTCTTTAAAAAAAAAAATCCCTGCTTTCCTCTGAGATGTCGATCCAGCTGTAAAACATGTAAAATATGAAACTTTATTTTAGTTAGGTACCTACTTATATATATAAAACTAGAAAATTGTGAAGATATACTTTTATTTATTTTCATTAAGCATTAATGATCAGTAAATATAAACTAGGTATTATGTTGGAATATAGATATGTACCTATATTACAAGCTAAGCATGATATACCTACCTACATATGCAAGAACACATTTATTTTACATCATAGGTAGGTACTTACATTTATTCAAAGGAGTAACATTTAAATTCTTAAGAGCACTTGCAAAACTTTCAGTTTTCACAGGGCTGCAATCTTCAAAGGATTCTTTTACTTTTTCTACATCATAAATACTTTGTTCCGATGGTGTATTTAAAGAAGAGTTGGACTCACTTCTGGGCAGTTTCTTGATCTTCCGATATTTTTAGAGGATCATTTGCAATAATTTTTTAGGATCTAGTGCACAGGAAGGTTTCTTCTTTTAAATTTCTACCATTTTCCTTTATTCTTTTTAACCAAAAACTTGGAATTTTTCTAATATCTTTCAAACTTTCGTCTTTTACATATTTTTTTGAATGTCTTTTTAGTAGGTCTGAACATTCCACACGACCCATGTTTTAGCATCTGAAAAAAAAAATTGTAAGCAAATATGTTGATATGTCACTATTAAGCCACCCCCATTTTTTTTTTTAACTTATATCTGCACTTTTTATGTATCAAAAAGCACAATTTAAAGAAAAGTTGAAAACTTATTTTTTCAAAGTAATTTTGGAAAATGTTCACATTAAGTGCCAAGTGCCCATCAATTTTATTTAAAAAATTTGTAGATATATGTTTAAAATTAAAAATGAGAAAATTAATTTTATTAGGGGGGGGGGGGGGGTCTGAAAAATCCTTTTTTGAATAACTTTTTGTAGTATTGTTCAAAAGTTTATTACTCTACAGCATTTGAAAGAACCTTTCAAGCTGGTTCCAACAGTATATAATATTTTGGGGTTACCTTAAAAGTTTCTGAGATATTGCCCTGTCCAGAAATGGACACACCTGTATCTCGAGAACCATTGAGCATAGAGAAATAAGAGTTGCACAGTTAGAATCAGCATAAAAAAACTCTCTTAGTTAGCAAAGTTACAGCAAAATCCCAGAATTGAAGGTTCAAAATGTTAAAAATTTTGGTTGATTTGTCATGGAATGCCCGTTTGTCTTCCATTGGCGACTAAATTTAATGGAGCAGTGATGATGGATCTTAAGGTTTGGGGCAAGGCTTATTTTCTTGTCATTGTTGATGCAGCTACTTGTCATAAATAATAAGTTGGTCCCCACTATTATCAATGCTCTCTTTAAAAATTAGATTTCTGTTTTTGGAGCACTGAAAAAGGTTTTGAGATAACGGTTGTGAATTTAACAATGCTGAGATGAGAGAGCTTGGAGAGGCATTCAATATGAAAGTGATGACAACAGCAGCATAATCGCCTTGGAGTAATGGTCTTGGAAAGATTGAATGCTGTGCTTGGAGACCTGGTTCAGACCTGGGGGGCTGAACCAGCTGGTCTTTAGTTTCAACCCGGCCATTCCTGATATCTTTCAAAGTAGTCTCCCGGCACTGGAAGATGTAAATTCTTCTAGCATTGTGAGAGAAAACTTGAATTCCTTGCACTTGGAGCGGCAGAAATTTCTTAAATTTGAGTCCAATGAGAGAATCATGATCTAGTTAATGGAGATGGAGTATTTTACAAAAGGAATAATGATAATGAGTGGCATGGACCAGGTATTGTAATCAGAAGAGATGGTAAGCAAATACTGGTACGTCATAGTGGTGTCTATGTACGGGTCCACACATGTCGCCTGACTAGAGTACCTGGTATGCAATGTGAAGACTCACAACCTCAAGAAGTAGTGTAGGTTGATTCCCAAGGTGGTGATGTGATAGTGAGACAAGAAGAGTTCAATGCTGATAATGATGCAACTGTTAAAGATAGTGCAGCCATTGAACCCTTGCATACAGAAAAGCTTGCTGGGTATAGGGATAAAGCTAGTCCGGTTCCCATGTGGCTTGTGAGAGGTATTAAGTATGCAGTTGGACAGCGTTTTCAGGGAATCAACTCCGAAACAGGTGAATATATTTCTGGCAAAATATTTAGCAGAGCTGGCAAAGCTACCGGTAAATTTAAGAACTGTTACAACATTGTGCATGATTCTGATAGTGGTATAGACTGGTTGGATTTTGATAAAATGAGCTTAATGTTCAATAGTTGAAGATGATGTAGAGGTGCCTATCATGTTCACCAATGATAAGTAGAAGATGTTGGCCAGGATTTCATCTCTACTAGATGGGTGATCACTGAGAAGCAGAAAAGTAGTTCGGGGATTTGAGGAAGATTCAGTTGGACTACAGAAAGATTCCCCAACATGTTCTAAGGAGTCTGTCTATTGTGTCTTCTAAGTGATGGATGTGCCATAGTGTAGATATCAAGGCAGCCTATCTGCAAGGTAATAACATATAGTTTGATGTCTACTTGAAGCCGCCTCCTGAAGTTTTCAAGGACATACTGTGGAAATTAAAAAAGGCTGTATATGATTTATGTGATGCTGCCCAAGCTTGGTACATGCGCATCAGAGATGAACTTCTATCATTATCTGCTGTGATGTGTTCACTGGATAATTCTTTGTTCTACTGGTGCCTTAGCGATTAGCTTGAAGGGATCATGTGTGTTTATGTTGATGATTTTCTTTGGACCACAACAAAAGCGTTTCAGAACTGTGTCATTGATATATTGAAGACAAAGTTTTTGATTGGGAATTCAGCATGTACCTCATTTAAATATGCTGGTCTTAATATTGTATAAAATTCCAATGGCATAGTTGTTGATCAAATTCAGTATGCTTCAACGTTACCTCCAGTGCCTATTAGTCACCAACATGCTGCGCAAAAAACTCTGAACTATCTGATTTTGAAAAGTCTAGCTATCAGCCTTAGTTGGACAATTAAATTGTATTGCTACCCAGTCAAGACCAGATATCACGTTTTTAACCTCTGAGCTTAGTGTTGCAGATAACAAAGCTACTGTTGATGACTTATTGAAACTGAATAAGTTGCTCATGATCATGTTAAACTGTTTTTCCCTAACCTCAAGCCACTTGAAAGTTGTATACTTGAGTGCTTTTCGGATGCATCTTTCGCCAGCCTCCCTGACACTTGCTCACAGGGAGCCTTTATTATATTTCTAACTGATGTGAAAGGCTGGAGTTGCCCAGTCTACTGGCAAACAAGGGAGATAAGGAGAGTGGTAAAGTCCACTTTGTTAGTGGAAACCATGGACTTATTCAAGTGTTCAGAGGCTGCAGTTTATCTTGCATCCATTATTCAAGAAATATCTAACTCACAGGTCCAAATTCATTGCATTGTGGACAACAAGAGTTTGGTGGAAGCACTGTACTCCACACATAGTGTTGAGGAATGGAGATTAAGAATAGATGTTGCTGTCTTCCGTGATATGTTGTATAGAAAGGAAATAAGCAAGGTTTCCTGTGTTGATGTGTCTCACCAACTTGCTGACTGCCTAACGAAAAGAGGAGCATCAACACAGCAGCAGCGACATGCAACCAGCATGAACTAATTCTTAAGCACTTTTAATTTATTTGTGTGGGTCAAATGGATATCCATCAATATCCAAATTGCATTTTGATGCAATACTTTGTTTCTTGAACATTGTGTACATGCACAAGTTATGTAATTGAAAATTGAATGTTTGGGCTAACTTAAAAGAAGAGAAGACAAGAGGTGTTAACATGCCACTTTGTTCACGTGAATGCAGCACTGTCTGCCACACCATTCTGTATTTAACATCATCAGCTGGCATGAAATCATTGATTTCCTTAGCCGGCTACAGCCAGGTGACTGATAGCGACATATATATGGGTCAGCCTGATAACGCGGCAGTCTTGTACTGGAGGTGAGTGCAGCAGGTTATGGTGCATATATGCTGCTCATGTGTTAGCGTATCCCAAGTTTACAGTAGTGATCACTTATCCATTCAAATATTTTCTGGGCTGCTGCTGCCTGAGAGCCCACCCAGGTGTTCCACATTTCATGAAATGACTGATTTCTTTATCTCAGTCGAGGAGTTTAGGTCAGTAGATGAGGCTGTTGAGTTCTTCTCTGGCAACCTCATTGCCGTGGGCCTAACTACTATTCCAAGAACGTCTGGCCATTTTATTTTGCATGCTGACCACTCCTGTGATGGTCAGCCGAGTTTGAGATGTCCCTCAAACAAAAGCGGTATGCCTATATGCGCTATAAGCACAGCCCAAACGATTTCACTGTCTGTGAATTTCATCAAGCTAGGGCTAGGTTCCGATATATTTCGAAGCACCCACGCCGCTCTTCTTGGTGGGCATATATGTCTTCAATCAGTGGGAAAGTCAGCTCTAGCAGAGTTGTGGAAGTGAGTCAAAAGGATTCGGGGCAAGTTGTCGCAGGAACTTCCTCCCATTCTCCAAGAGAATGAGACTGCGATCTCAGACCCCGCAATGTGGCGGAATCCTTCATGACCGAATTCCCTAGCTGCGATGCTGCTCCGCCAGCTTTTCCTGCATGTCGTGATGTTGCGGAAGGCTGCCAACCTGAGTTTACCTTGAGAGGCGGAGAACTCTTCAACAACCGGTTTACTCTGAGTGAGTTGGATCTGCTCTTACTTCGTGCGTAGACAACTCCCCTGGTCTGGATGATGTCCTGTATGTCATGCTTCAACACCTGGGAGAGTGAGGCATGGCCTTTTTGTTAGATTTGTTCAACAGGATCTGGGTAGAAGGTATCCTCCCAGACTCCTCTTAACTTGCTACCTTGCTCACTTTTCGCAAACTGTGTGTGCAAGTTGATAGAGTAATTTGTAAATATTAGATTAGCCTTTTTTCTGGAGAGTGGAGGCCATCTGTCTTCTGCACAGTGCAGCGTCGGATGATCTGCTCCAACTGGAACATGCCTTCTGCAAGGCCTTCCTTCATAAACAGCACTACACCACTGTGTTTTTTTCCATCTGGAGAAGGCCTACGATACTGCATGCCAATACAGTATCATTGAGACTCTCCACACGATTGGGGTGATGGGACGCGTTGTAGCCGGCCAAAAATCTATACTCTAATCCCAATCGTTCCAACCCACTTCCTACACTAATTCGGACATGAGAAATTGAAGGAGAATGAAACGGATTTTATGTACAGTCCTTTTTTTACAAGAAAAATATGGGGTATCTATAAGAGATAGGGGGTGAATAAATTTGAGATCTCGTAAAAATAAACCTACTTAGAAAGCCAATCTTACTTATGAATGCCAATCAAAATTTATATAAAAGACTACATTCAATTAGACTATATCTACAAAAGGAAAACGACCACAACAAACAAAAAGGCCTTATGTGATACCAAAGGGGGTAAGTCCTGCCAGCTGTAACTCAAGTGGGTATAATGCCTAGGACTTATCAAAACAAACTGGTGCCTTTGAGCTTGGTATTAGCGATTTGGTCGCATCTTGAGGCTATTAAATGAAAAGCCCTCCCTTCAAATGTGACATACAATTAGTGGGAGAATGGCCCTTCACACACACACTCACATTCGCTCCACCACAGTGTCCCAATCTTTATATCTGAAGTTTTGTGAGATCATTGATTCCATGTATGGTTGAGGGAAGCCCTCTCCGGCCCAATGGAGCAAGAAGAGGGTGTCCCACAAGGAAGTGTCCTCAGTGTCGCACTCTTTGCACTGATCAGCAATGGCATTACCTCGGTGCTGTCGGAAGATGTTCTCGCTACGCTCTATGTAGATAACCTTTCGATCTCTTTTGACCCTAAAGCTCATATTCGCAGCTTAAGGGTCTCTTGTACTCGCACCATTGATATTCCTCGTTGTGTGACATTCAGTGCTTGTGGCGCTGATAGGGTTACTGCCTTCGCCAGCAAGCGTTACCTTCCACACATCCCCCATTGAGAGCCTACTTGTCAATGCTGGGGAGATGTCTTTGCTCTGTGCCATGCACAGTGCATTATTCACCCTTACATTTGAGTCCGGCGCCTCCCTCAGATGCCACAGCTCTCACTGCATCCACAGCTGATCTCGACAATGCCTATACTGCTGAGAGACGCCACTTATACCCTAAGCCCTTTAGGTTTAGGGCTAGGAAACTCCTTTGAGAGCTTGGCATAGCTTTCAGGCCTGTGGAGCCCCTGGTTCTGCCCAAGACACCACCATGCATGGTACCACCTTTGACTATTTGTCGCCATATCGCTGCTCCCAGAGCTTCTACAGCTCTAGGAGTATTGCATTCCTCCTTTTTGGAACATAATTCCTGTCAGGCTGGAACCATGTCAGTGTATACAGATAGCTCCAAGTCCCAAGATGGGGTTGGTTTCCACACTGCCTCCCCTGTTTGAAGTCAGCGGGTCTCTGCCAGGTGCTGTGTCTGTCTTCGTGGTGAGCTGGTTGCAATAGTCTGGCCGGTACAGGAGATAACCTTACATGCTCGGTTCAGGGACCGGATTGGGATTTATAGTGACTCACAAAGCGCCCTGAGTGCTCTCGGGGCATTGGAATCTCTGCATCCACTAGTTTGCAATATTCATGATGCCACAGTTTTGGCAAGCTGGGTGGATGTCGAGATTATCTTCTTCTGCCTTGTTGGACATGTAGGAATTGCGGTGAATGAGCATGGCGATGAAGGCACCTTAGAGTCCATGAGGACGGGGCAACCAGACCAGCGTTTCACTCTTCCTCACACCAATTACATGGCAGGAATATGGGCTGCCCTAGAGGCGGCTTGACAAATAAGATGGGAGACAGTTGAGGGGAACTTAAAGTTACATGCCATAGCACCATGACTTCCCATGGCCCTACCCTAATGACACGATGGCTTCAGGTTGCTTTCTGTCATCTCTCAATTGGACACACTCATGGGACGCACCACCATTTGATGCAGCGCTCACCTTTGCCTTATTGAGATGACTGCATTGTACCCCATACTGTTAGACTTTGGGGAGGAGGCTCGCTTCCTCCACTTTGACTTTTTTTTGTGTGTGTGTTTTTGAGGTTGTATGTTCCTGTACCTAAGAGAGGCAGGCCTACCCTTGATGCCAGAACTTCCTTCTTGCCTTTTTTTTGGTTTCTTGTTATATTTTTAGCCTCTGTCCTTTTTTGTCATTGTTATTTTTATTTACATATTATTTGTTTTTTAATGTGGCCTAGTAGTAGGCTGCTCAGTGTACGGCTACTTATGTCCAAGTAGGTAGTCACCAAATGGGCTCCTAAATTTATTTTTTTTCAAATGGTGTTTTAGTCTCTCCTTGATTTCAGAAGGAAGCAATAATACGAAAAAAGAAATTGCTGGAACAGAATTTGACACATGCAGTGAAGTCTCCTCCGACCATGATGATGAACCCTCAATGAGTGAAGCTTCCAGAAATTCTTCTGTGTCAAGAGAGTCATCAGGTCTTGGATTCAATTTCAACAATGATTATAATTTGTGGCCATTATTTTGGCAATAGTTATGATTTATGGCTTTCATTTTGCCAGTGATTACGATTTATGGCTTTCATTTTGCCAGTGATTATGATTTGTAGCCATCATTTTGCCAAAAAAGCAATCCATCCTCATAGGGGAGTAGTGCAAGGGCTGTAGGTATACTGGAACTTGAAAAGAGAAGGCAAAATGTTGAATAATTTAATGGTGTTAGATGTGGAGTGGACAGCAAACAGGGGAGTTACCTTTAAATGCTTAAAAGTGTGCACGAGAATCTCAGGGAGATGTGGCTGAATGCATACAAGGAATTTAAAAGAAAAGTAAGTGATTGACTAGAGTATGAAAGAAGCAAATGAATAATTGGTACAGAAGATAAGTGAGGATCTGGATGGGAACAGGATGTGAGAAAGGTGAAAAAACTGCAGAGAGGTAAGAAAATCGGAAGACAACTGGAGTAGAAGACATAGTCACTGAGATGCTAAAAAGTGGTAGTGATTGTGCTATGGAATAAGAAATAATTGGTGGAATGGGTCTGGTGGTTGTTGTTGTTGACCCTCAAGCTGTCTAGCCAAGCAGCCTGAGACCCTGAGGAAGGATATAACTTGTACCACGTTTTTCCTTAGAGCCTTCAAAGAGTGTTGTTGGTTTGTGTGATTATCTGCAGTGTAGTCTTCCATTGTGTTTATGTGCATTGCAGTCTGGAGATGCATCTGTGATGGTCACATCCCGCCTTTTCTGATTGCTTTGAAGGGCTGGGTGATGTCCATACTACAGCCTGAAAAATGGTGCCACTACTACTATGTCCAGACAGCAGCCTTGCCAGGTGGACTCTGTCTTCATGATGGAGGGAGGATTTAGGGTGTTGTGTGAATGTGACTGGATACTGGTGAGTGAAGTGGGTGTTAATGTTTCTGAAGCTGTTTTGGGGTAAGTTAACAGTTTATATAAATCAGGTGTCATTTTAATGTTTCTTTATGGGAGTGGATCTTTAGGGATTATGAAGGCCATGGCTGCTATTTGTGTGCCTTTTGTTTCAAGGTGATCCTTGACCTTCATAACCTTGGTTTCAGAGGGTTAGTGGTCTGTTGTTATAGTAGATGTGTAACTATACAGCCTATGATTGTTTTTAGAGCATTGTTCTGTATGGTCTATAGAGTCTTGAAGAATCTTTGAGAGATGTTAGGGACCCAAGCTCTGCTAGCCTAGTCCATTACAGAGCTTAGGAATTGTGTATAAACCTTGGTTGTGGTTTCTTTGTTTTGTCTAAATACTGCTTGTGCGAGTGATTTGAAGGTGTTAATTCTTGCTGTACATTTTTTGGGGGGAGGGGGGTCAGGTGTTGTTTAAATGACATTGTGCTATTGTATATTACATTGAATTTATTAGGTGTGTGGTATGAGGGCGTTGTTTATTGTTAGTTGCATGTATTAGTGGTGAGGAGGGTAGCTGTGGAATTGGTGGGGCTATTTTGAGTCTGTTTGCAGTGTGTTGAGGTAGAGTTGGAGGATACAAATATGTCATTGCTTGGGTACATGTATATGAGAATTGTTTTGTCTGTGTATGAAGTTATGTCTATCTGGGATGTGGGTATGTCATGCATGTAGGGGACAGTACTGACACTTTGTGAAGTTCTTTTATTTTTGATGACTGGCCAGCAAATGTCACCTGAATGTTTTCCCACCAACGAGTTGACCAGACATCTTTTCATATTGTATATTTTTTTAGCAGCTGGTGTAGATTGTATAGTCATTTAAATTCTAAAATTGGTAGTGTGGGTCTAGTCACTAGTACAACATAGCCACATAGTGGCTATGTTGTACAGCATTTGAAATTGAAAGTTTCTGAGGACTGGATGAATAGAGTAATAAGTCCGTTGTATTAGGGTATAGGGGAAAAAGGTCAATGCAATAACTACAGGGGTATGTCTCTTTGTGTTGTAGTATGGAAGAATTCTGATTGGGTGTATAAGAAGGATGAACCAAGAGGGTTTAAATCGGATGTGGATCAAGTATTTGCACCGAGGCAGCAAATGTAAAAGATAGGAGACATGAGATATGAAGTGTATGGTGGGATATGGATGTGATGTGAAGTAAAGTGTATGGTGTGTTTATGGATTTGGATTAAGCTAACTATCGTGTAGATAGATAAGCAGGTGGTAAAAATGGATGTAGTGAGTGGTAAACTATTGGATGGTGTGAAGTATTTTTGTTGAAAGTATGGTTCATAGTAGTGTGAAAGTCAAAGTGGGTGTAATACAAGGTTGTGTGGTGTCAGCATTCCTGTTTAACATCTTAGGAATGGAGTACTGAGAGAAGTATGTATGGGAATGAGGGAAAAGGTTGTAGGAGGTTAATGAGGAATAGTGAGGGAGAGGTTCTATCTATATTGGTATATGGTGATGACATGGTGTTGATGGCTGAGAGAGAGAGATTTGTAAATATTGATTGTAGGTTTTGATGAGGTGTGTGAGAGGACTGGTTTGTAGGTGTATGCTGAAAAGAGTATGGTAATGGTATTTGGAGGTGAGAATGGGATGTGTGATGTCCAAGTCTGGTGTTAACAAGTGTGACCTTTTAGTATCTAGGATGGTTTGTAAATGATAGTGGTGCGGAAGATGTAGGTTGCAACCACAAGGTTTTAAATAGTAGACAAGTATCTTGGGCAATTAGTTTATGGTGAGGTTTGAGTGTAGAATGTGCCATGAAGCTGCGGGAGAATACGAGTATGTTGGTTCCAACATTATATGAAAGTGAGATGATGGTATGGAATATCTTGAGTGAAAGCATTGTAAATGGAAAACTTGAGATGGATGCTTTGTGTGCGAAGTGTATAGTGAGAACCGAGTCTGTAAGAGATGTTTTTGGTATGAAAGAGGGTGTGACTGCAATGGTTCTGAGGTGGTATTGACATGCATAAGAAGAATGGGAGGGGGGGATTAAAAGAAACTACAAGTGTGAGAAAGGCTGGAACACTGTGTAAAAGTTGGGTTGACTATGTGAATGAATGTTTGATAAAAGGAGCTGATTGAGGAAGTAGATGATATTGTGTATAATAGCTGTGCGGGGGGTAAGGGGCATTCTACACAGGGCTGAATTGTCACTGGACAAGATGCTATAATATGTAGAACCCTAACATGATAAAGTATCTTTGGCATGGGCAAATGATAGCTGACCTTGTATTCAATTGTGCATACAGGAAGGGAGGTAATTTTAATAGCGTTAAAGTGCACCTACCCAACTTTGGGAGAACTTAGATTTTGAATTTTCATTTGTTTTGGGGAGGGGGGAATGTACCCTCGCTGGTGGCCACCAGTTGAACTAAAAAAAAGAACAAAAACAAATGAAGCATCATCACATCAGAAAAGGATGTGGGTTTTTTTTTTTGCATTTGTTTTGATTTAATTTGGGAAGTGTGAATGCATTTCCACTGTTGGTTGTTGCACTTTTGCCTTTCCTTCCACTTGTGCCCCCGTTGATGGGTGTTTCTATTTTGAATAGTTCAGTCATTCTCTAAGGAAGATAAAATGCTCATTTCTAACATCTATCCTCTTTTTTTCTTGTAGCTGAAAGGGACAAAGAAGAGGAGGAACGGAAAGAAGAACCTCAAAGAAAGCGCAGTACTTCCGAAGGGTCGGTGAAGAGTGCGGAAGAAGGTGAGGAATCTACTAGGTCCTGGTTAATAAAGATGGGAGTCGGCTTTGAAGTCAGGAGTCTATAAAATTTTAGTGTTGACTCCACTACAAATTTTTTATAAATAAGAATAGTTTTTTTGTGATTAATTGTGCATAAAAGGGGTGGCAACTTTTAGGGGCGTTTGTGTGAACCAGTCCCCACTTTGTTGAAATTGTTGTTGATCCTCAAACTGTTTGACTGATTAGCCACAAAATCCTGGGGAAGGATATTGTCTGGATCGGATTTTACCAACGAACTCTCAAGGACTGTAGAAGGATCTCTCTTAGTTTAAGAAAATATTTCCAAAAAACACAATAGCTATAATGTAGGTAGTACCAATTAAACTTAGCTACTCGCTTTAAAATATTTCAGACTATAATTCTAATCAGATACAAATGACTTGCTAGTTTAATCAAAATCTGATGTCATATCAGTAATTAGTCGTGTTAGGTAGTCTGAGGTCAGAGCAAAGCTGTATAGAGACAGAACTACATTCGCCAAAAGCTAGAGATCGACTAGCTGATTGACTAGTTCATTGTTGCCACTTTATAATCTTGTGACTTTTAACCAGGATACTACAGTGTATATTTTGTTGGCATGTGTGATTGTGTGGTCTTCCTGTGTGTTTGATTGTGTGGGATGCGGTGTTGCATTCTGGACAGGCATTCTTGATGATAACGCCCAGCCTTTTTTGGTAGCTCAGGAGGGCTGGCAGATGTATACACGGCAGCTTGGCAAAGTGGACTCTTTCCTCACAAGAGAGGGTGGATCTCAGAAAGGAGTAGATGCAGCAGGGTGTTGTGAGAAGTTAGTGCGCATATGTTTCTGCAGCCTGATTTACCATTGGCGAGTACGTAGTTTATTTTAAATGTAGTAGGAATTGTTTTGTTTTAATATTTTTCTGTGAGAGTTGGTGTACAGCCATGTAATGTAGTGATTGCTCTGGGTTTGAAAGCTGCGGTGGATGCTGAATGTAATAGGAATTGTTTTGTTTTAAAATTTCTGTGAGATTGGGTGTGCAATCATGTAGTGACTGCTCTGGATTTGGAAGCTGTGGGTAGTATTTGTGTGCCTCAAGGCAAGGTTATCTTTGACCTTAAAGACTCTGGTTTCAGTGTAGGTGATCTTTGGGTGTAGTAACTTTTCTGCCTGTGATTGTTTTTAAGGCTTTATTATCTATCATCTGGTGTTTTGAAGAATCTTTGGGAGACTATAGACAGACCGGGGCCCTGGCTCACACTAGCCCCAGTCCTGGCAAAATTATGCTCCCATATAGACTGACTGGGCTAACCCCGGCTGTTTTTTTCCACCCCGGCCTCGGTTGGTCTATATGAGAGAGGTTATAGCCTCAAGCATGGCTTGCCTAGTCCATTGTTTATAAACTGCGGTTGTAGTTTCTTCATTTTGTTGCAGTTAATTTAGCAGTGAGTAGCCACCTTCACACTTCTCCCCGACGAGTGGGGTTGCTACTGCTCTTTCCTTGTACTTGGGACGGGTTTGTGTGCACCTGGCAGTGGACTTCAGTTTTTAACTTTTTTTTGTTTTGTGCATGCTTGGGGTGCCTGACCATGCATTTGTTCTGTTGTTTTTTGTTTTGTTCTTTAATGTAGCCGAAGATTAGGCTACCTTTTGCAATTTTAGCGACTCTACTCTTGGTTGTAGTTGCCAGATGGATGCCTTGAAGGAAAAACTGGTAGTCGCCTGTGTGTGAAATGTCCCTCAGAGAGAAGCGCTCTGAATCATTTAGCATGATAAGGCTATCCTTTTTTAATGTTCTTTCTGCTCCTCTGTTTGCTAAAAACTAAATGGTGGATACAAGTTTTATTCTTCTGCATCTGTTAGTCTATTGGTGAAGATTTCAATCAAACAACATTGGTCTCCACTTGACACATAGTCTCTTACTCATATCCCCCATAGAGAGCCTCATCGATGCAGGGAAGATACCACTCAATTTAGGTTGTCTATTCTTGTACTCGCGGGTTCAATGTCTTCGCAAGTTGCCAATGGCTCTCATTTCATTCACAGCCATAACATAACATAATTTCACGGATGACAAAAGCCACAAGGGCCTATCAAAGGTCATCCGTCTCCATCAAAACCCACCCACAAAAAGCACCATCACCAGGGCAAGACAAAATCAAAGTCCCCCACAATATAATATAACAGATGACAAAAGCCACAAGGGCTCATCATAGGTCATCCGAGTCAAACGCCCTCTTTTTTAAGGCACCTAGACTCCCAGGAAAACTACATCCAGAGGATTGTGTCCAGAAACAAGGGTATCACCAATCAAGGCTTGTCAAGAATTAAATCATGCAGCTATAGATATATACAAACAATATTAATATATACAAAACTTAGGAACCATCACAACCTTCCCTCCCCATAAAACTCATCCAACCTACTCTTAAATACATTTAAATTTGGACTACCTACTACCCTCCGTGGCAATTTGTTCCATAAGTCTACCACTCTATTGGTGAAAAAATATTTTCTTAAATCCAACCTACACCCTTGCTTTTTAATTTTCAAGTGCTGACCTCTAGTCCGATTTCCATCATCTAACTCAAAAAACTTGCTAATATCCAATTTATCTATCCCAGAAAAAAATTTAAAGAGCTCAATCATATCCCCTCTCACACACCTCCTTTGGAACGAGAACATATTTAATACCCTCAGTCTATCTATATATTCAAGGTACCTCAGGGAAGGAATAATCCTTGTTGCCCTCCGTTGCACTGACTCGAGAAGGTTAATATCGTGTCTAAAATGTGGGGACCATGCCTGTATACAGTACTCTTAGATGTGGCCTAACATAAGAGTTATAGAGTTTAAGAATAACCTCCTTACTTTTGTAACTGACATTTCTCTTAATGAAACCCAGCACTCTATTTGCCCTATTTCTTGCTTCAATACCCTGCTTATAAAACCTTAATGACTTATCTATTACTACTCCTAGATCTTTCTCATCCTCTACTGAGCTCAGCTAATGCCCATCCATTTCATAGTTAAATTCTCTATTATCTTTTTCCATGTTAATAACTTTGCACTTATCAAGGTTGAAAGTCATTTGCCACTTATGTGCCCAGGATAACAATTTATTTAAATCCCCCTGCACTTTAAAAATATCATCAATATCTTTAACTACAGCTGCTAATTCGGTATCATCCGCAAAAATTGACACTTTATTATTAACTGCCTCCCCAAGATAGTTTATATAGATGACAAATAATAATGGACCGAGAACTGATCCCTGAGGAACCCCACTGATAACATCCCTCCACTCTGACTTTACACCATTTAGCACTACCCTTTGCTTCCTGTCTTTCAGCCACTCAGCTATCCAATTTGAAACACCCCCACATATCCCAATCATTTTTAATTTATGAACTAGTCCCCTATGTGGTACCTTATCAAATGCTTTTCTAAAATCTAAGTAAATTATATCTACATTCTCTCCCTTATCTACTTGATCTGTTACAAACTCCAGAAAGTCTAGTAAATTAGTCAAACATGATCTACCTGATCTAAACCCATGCTGAGCATCGCTGATTAACCCCTCCCTCTCTAGATGTTGGCAAATCCCTTTTTTAACTATTTTCTCTAGAATTTTACAGACTACAGGAGTTAGGCTAACCGGTCTAAAGTTATTTGGATCCTCTTTACTACCCTTCTTGAAAATGGGAACTACATTCGCTCTCTTCCAATCATCGGGTATTTCTCCATATTCCAGTGACCTAGTATATAACTTCTCCAGAGCTATTGAGATACATTCTACCCCTTCTTTAAGTATCCTAGACTTCTTTAAGTATCTCGACTCTGGGCTAGGAAACTCCTTTGAGAGTTTGGGGTAATTCTATCCTTTCCTTATTCAGTAAAGGGATCTCCATGATGCGATAGATAGGTGGTGCAACTTAGCACTTACCTCTTGCATAATTTTATAGCTCACACATAACCAACCATTGCATCATGTGATGTATCATTTGAAAGCGTTGCTACACCCTCTTTACCCGCTACCGACCCTGATCCACACATGATTGCACTCCTCTCGCTCCATCCCAGACAAACTCTTCATTTAATCTCTTGTTCATCTCACATAGAGCAAACCTCTGCACTCTGTTTTAAAGATAAACTACCACTTCCCTCTTTCCCACATTCCATATACCCATTCGATTCACACATTGGCGTGGTTCAGCTGGCCTGACTGGATTGGATCTGTGGCAGCCCTACCCCATTAGCACCATTATGTATTGCAGAACAAAACCTGCATTCGTGTGATGTTCGAGGCCAGCGGCCTATATCCCCTTTTTAGCTGCCTTTTACGATACATGCTGAATGATGGATGGTATGATTATTTTTCTGTCCCACTTAGAAATTTTAAGTGTAAATTCATAATTTAACTTGGTAAATTTAGTCTAAGAAACCTTCCTTCTACTCTCATGTAGAATGGTTTTGAGTCTCATCTCCATTTGTAATTGAAACCTGCAAGTCTGGAGTCATTTGTGAGTTCTTGTTTAAATTGGTCATGGTCATAGTTGTTGTTGTGTGTGTGTGTTTTTTTTGGGGGGAGGAGTTCTTATTTGCAATTTTTTTTTTTTAGTGTCTGCATTCTGTACAAACTGATTTTGAAGATTTATTCCTGGAATTTATGCTATTACTTGTCTTCTTTTCATTTTTGTTCTCCCCTGAGTAAGTGGCATGTCAAAATGGGTTTCTTTACCCCTTCTCGCCCTGAGTGCTTCTTCTCTATAAACCTGCTCCTGATAGTTTATCATAGCCCCCCCCCCCTCATTTATGTTGGTGAGATTGTCTAAGGCAATCTTTGTCATGATTAGTCCTATTGTTTATTCATCTTTTGCTTTCATCTGTCCATTACTCTCCCATGGACACAAACATGCCTTCATATGGTTTAGATTCCACATGACCATGACAGGAGGTGGTCCACATTTGCAATCCAGTGAGTGAATTATTTTGGTGGCAAAGTTAGAATTCCATCACTGTGGTGTCAGTTGTACCGTGTAGGTGACTAAATGTGACATCATGTGTGTATGTAATGGTCAGGAACCCACTCTCGTATAATAATCCAATGAACGCATTAAATTGCTTTGTAACTATCTTCGCACGTCAGCTATCGGGACGAGCCGGGTTGTTAACTCTTGTCCCTTGTGCTCGCCTACGCCCTATTGCGACGACTGCGTTGTCTCTCGGACTGTTCGGCACATTCTTGTCGAATGTCCCAGTCTGGGTGATCTTCGCGCACGTTACCTGTCCCGGTACCGGGATGAGCGGGGTCGCTACCGCCTGTTCCTTGTACACGGGATGAGTGCGTGCACATTGACTGGTGTACTTGTTGACTTTTTGGAGGAGGCCGGCCTTCTTCCTATTATTTAAGCAGGGTTTGGTTTTTTGTTTTGTTTTGTTTTTTGCTTTTGTTTTCCTTTAGTTTGCACGCTCCTGCGCCGGGTCACCTTCCCCCGACGCAGGAGCTTGCTTCCTTTTTGCCTTTTTGGGGTGTTTTTCGTCTCTTTAATTCTATTTTAAAGTAGCCTAGAACTAGGCCAGTTTTAATACGGCGACTAATGCCCAAGTAGGCAGTCGCCAGATGAGCTCTTAAAAAAAAAAAATCTTGTCCCTTGTACTCAGGATCGGCTCATGTACACAGACTTGTGGACTATTTCACTCTCCCCTTTTGGTATGGTCGTTTGCTACTACGTGGGGAGGGGGGGGCTCCTCCCACTGTGCTTCCTTCTTTGTTTTTTTACTTTAGTTTTGTTTTATGCTCTTTTGTTTATTTTTTAATCTAGCCTAGCTTTAGGCTGATAGGTAACTATAGCGACTTATGCTCTTGCAGGCAAGTCGCCAGATGGGTGCTATAAAAAAGTACCCTTCTTCTACCTTGCTTTTGCCTACTCTTGATTTAATGGTAATTATATGATTGGAAAATATGGTTCCACTGAAGAAAAACATCCCTCTCTAATGATAATGAAGGAGGGTGATTTTTTTTTCTGTGCTCTTAGCTGAGAAGAGTATGGTAAGGCCAGCAGTGGTGGCGCCTAAGAAGAAATACGACTACCTCACTAAGATTAACTACATGTTCCGCGAAACCCGCTTCTTCCTCATGAAATCTAACAACATCGACAACATCAATGTGGCCAAGAGCAAGGGCGTGTGGTCGACCCCGCCTCAGAATGAAGCCAAGCTTAATCAAGCGTTCAAAGAGGCCAGAAATGTAATTCTTATCTTCTCTGTGAAGGAGAGTGGAAAATTCTGCGGTAAGTTGCACCTGAAAGAGGCAGGCCTCTTCCATGGCAATTTGATTTTGCCATTATTTCCTGTTTTTTGTATAATGACATTTTTATAGTTGTTGCTTAACCCCAGGTCTCAATTACCTGGGCAACACCGCAACTTTTTCTAGTTGTTAGTACTGTTACCTTGGGGCATATATTTAAGACTTAGTATAGATGGTCTCATTTAAATGTGTATAGGCTGGAGAGACTTAGCATTGTTGTGATTACAATGCCCTTTCTGGTTAGTGCCATGAAGGGAGTAAAAAAATGAATGGTTCTTGCATCATCTCCCACAGTTTCTTCCACTTATACTTTGTTAGCGATTTCCTCTATTCCCTTCTATTCATTTTCCCCATTCTTTTTTTTTGATACAGTGAACACACTAATTTACAACTTTCCTAATTCTACATCCTTTGCACCCTCTCCCAGTCCGTAGCTGCCCCAAATTACTTGAGTTAAGTCGCTCTTATAGTCTAGCCTGCTGGCAAAGACTGAAGAAACTACCCATTCCTGGAGAGGATTTAGCTTTGGGTTGTTACTCATCCTGGCCGGGCTCAGGATCTCCACCACCTCATTCCTTATTCTCTCTTCCTAAACCTCCCTCACTTTTTTCTCCTTGATAACTGCTTCCCTGCAACCACCTTTCTCCTCGCCTTAGTTGGTGACAGAGAACAAAATCCTGGACCTCCCTCCCCCCTCACCTACTTATGCTCCACCACTCACAAGCTTCCACCATCTATAATTCAAGCAACAAATCTTATCCAATGCACCAAGTTGCACCTCATAAACAATTCCACATCCCAGCCTCAGTTCCCTCAGTATGTCAAAATAAAATGATACTACCTTTGTTATGTTGTTGCATTGCTCCTCAGGATCAAAGGTTTTCTTCCTTAATCTCCTCAGTGCTCCTAAGTTTGACTCAGGAGAACCCGGGGCCCACAAAGTGGGTTCCCGACTCAAGAGAACACAGGGGCCACAAAGTGGGTTCCCAGTCCAACCTTATTTGTGCATGGGGATACCCTCATATACTTTCCTTTTACCCGGCAATTTACTAAAAAAGTGAAAACCAACACAGGCTCTCCACCGGAAGGTTTATGAGGAGTCATCTGTGAATCAAGTGGTGAAGATGAAGTGAAAATATGTGTAAGGTATATAGCCGCAGATCCACTTCTGAGTTGGGGCCAGGAGGGCACACAATCTTTCAGATGTTAATGGTAGCCTTGGCAATCATGCAGCTAATGTGAAGTATTGTATGTCCTCCCTCCCCAATGCCATCTGGAGAATCTGCTTTATTTGGGGTTACGGAGAGCTGTGCACACTTCCCTTTGAGTATCTCAAATCTAAAGTAGTCTCCTCTTTAGACTACTCAGGCTCTAGGAATCTCTCCTTCCAAGCCTTCTAGTTATGCCCTCATTGGTTTTCACTTCTTAATGTTCATCATCATCAGCTGCTTTCCTTCAACTTGGGTTTGGTTTCATCAACACCATTCATTGCATTATCGCGGGTGCAGGAACAAAACTTCCTTGTGCACCGCTTTCCATGACAGTGGCCACTATCTGGACTTAGTTGCTTTTTTGAACATCCGTCGGACGACGGTATGGGTTTTCTTCCTACCCCCGCTTCTTAGTGTTAAATAATAACTATGGTACGCTTATACGACGCATAGCTGATACATGATTCGGTAGTAGTCTAGGTACCCATGCATGAGGAGATGCAGCATAATCCAATTGTGAAATGGTCCTTTTTAAAGGTTCTGGTTGCCTTTTCAGGGTTCTGCAGGGTGGCCGGTGAGAGTCGTCGTGACTTGCCACCCGTGAACTGGATTCTACCCCCGGGTCTCTCCGCCAGGTCCCTTGGAGGAGTGTTCGAGGTTGACTGGATTTCAAGGTGAGGTCCCCTGCCCCCACGTTCATCAAGTGGGTGTTGGAATGTGCACCCATGCCGTGAGATGTAAGGCATAGGAGGTGAAAGTATCGGGACACTACTTCTTTTCTGCCCTACTGCAGGCAGATATCGGTTCGGTAATGGGCATTTTTGCACTGAGAAACTTTATTGCCATGACAACCAGGGCCTAGGCATCGTAACGCGGTTAGGGTTTATCTCGCCCCTGACCTACAGGGCTCTAAGAACCCTTTGAAATCTCCATCCACGTCAATTTTGCACTTTTTTTTTCTTACAGGCATTTTCTGTTAATCCAGCTTTATTTGTCATTGCCCCCACTTTACTTTGTGTCCATGATCACACTTTTTTCATAAACCTTTTTTGATGTTTTCAAGATCCATAAAATAAATGATCAAAAAATTATTCTGTAAATTCTCTTCTTTTGTATTCAGCTGGAGACATTTCCATTCACATTCAGAGGACAATTTCTTATTCTAATTTCCAAGTGATGACAGTATTTATTATTATTATTGACTGTAAATTAATTAGTTTGGGGGACTATTTCTAATGCTAGTTTCCATTTGACATTATTATTGTTATTGACTGTAAATTAATTAGTTTGGGAGGACTTTCTAATGCTAGTTTTCATTTGACATTATTGATTATTATTATTGACTAAATTAATTAGTTTGGGTTCTATTATATCTAATGCTAGTTTCATTTGACATTATTGATTATTATTATTGACTAAATTAATTAGTTTGGGTTCTATTATATCTAATGCTAGTTTCATTTGACATTATTGATTATTATTATTGACTAAATTAATTAGTTTTGGGAGTATTTCTAATGCTAGCTTGCATTTGACATTATTGATTATTATTATTACTGACTGTAAATTAATTAGTTTGGGGACTATTTCTAATGCTAGTTTCCATTTAACATTATTGATTATTATTATTGACTAAATTCATTAATTTGGGGGGCGATTTCTAATGCTGGTTTCCATCTGATATTATTTATTATTATTATTATTATTATTATTATTGACTGTAAATTAATTTGTTTTGGGGACTATTTCTAATGCTAGTTTCCATTTGACATTATTGATTATTATTGACTGTAAATTAATTAGTTTTGGGGTCTTTTTCTAATTCTAGTTTCCATTTGATATTATTGATAACTAGTATTAAAACTTCGTTACCTTTTGGCCTCCCTACCGCCTCTCCGCAAGGTGGGCTTAGCCCAGGCATGTGAGCACACCCATTTGGTGTGTCACTGTTCCCTAAGTGAAATGCGTGTGTGAGGTGTTGGCACTCAAGTTGTTTGATTTTGATTGGGACTAGATTACATCAGCTGCAGGTTGGTGTTGGGGCAAGGAAGGTTTATTCTGTGCTTGTATTGTTGAAGTGAAGAAGTGGCCTGATCTTAGTTGGGCACAAAGAACTCTGTGTATCATGACCCCGTAAGGGGCGCGACGATTTGCCATTCTGGCCGCCGTGCTGACGGGACTTAGCACCCCGTCCGGCCCCAGCCTAGCCTCTCTTCCTTCCTTCAAAACACTTGTTTCCTCTCTTTTCACAGAACCTCTCCCACAACTTTCTCTGGTCAGCCTCTAATTTCACAGGGTAGATGCTGACCTTCCTTTCAGCCAACCGTCCCGCATCGGGGCTGAGGGGGTGGGGGACAATGTTCCCTAACCCCTGAGCTCCGGTCTGGGGTGGCTGGTTTTTAACTACCTGCTTCATCCCCACCCATACCTTCCTCACATCCCTTTTCCTCTCGTCTTCAAAATCTATCATTTATACGCCGTGTCCAAGGTGGAGCCGCCATGCCGATGGACTGCCAGGCCACCAGGCGGGAGGGGTGGTCCCAAATGGCGGCGCCTGGCTCTGCTGGGCCTGTAAGCACCTCTCGCAGTGCGGGCTACTACGAGAGGTGTGCGCTATTGCATCCCGTATTAAAAGAAGGGTCACCATGCCCAATGATGAAAATCACACCAAAAAAACCCAACCCCCAACTTCCCCAAGAACAACGGAGCCGCCCTCGGGCAGCTCCAGCAAAAAAATGGAGGTCCCCCCCCCCCCCTGTGCTTGCACAGGGGACCCTCCATATTTCTCTAACCGGAGAGGAGGCTTACTCCTCTCCTTCGCCTACGGGTGCAGGGGACTCCCCCTCACCCCCTTCTCTGGAGGTGCTTTCGGGCACCTCCCTTTTCCCAGCGGCAGTCCCCTCTTTTCTTTCCAAGGGGACTGCCAAGAAAGCCAGCAGGCAGCCCTTAGCCAGCCGCTCCCCATCAAAGCGGCTCGGTAGGGCAAACCCCCTTAGGGGGGAGAGGCAAGCCAGGCCCCTTCGGTCGCTTCCCTCAAAAGACCTGCTGGCAAAAATATTAAACCTTGCCGGGGTCAAGGCCTGTGCCTCCCCAAACAAGACTGGCGACACTGCCAAGGGGACCTGCAATGTCCTGGGAGGGGATGGCCAACTGGAGGCCCCTCCCGTGATAGACATGGTCCTTGAGGAGACCCAGCCTCAGACGGTAGGGCCTTCCATGGGGGGGAATTCGGGCTCGGCGCCAAGCACCGAACCCGAGTCCGCCCCTATGCAAGGTCCTCCTCAAATGGCTGAGGGCTCCGAGGCAGTAGAAGGAGGGGAGGGATCTCCTCCGACAGGTGCCCCTACGACAACCAGGACCTTCTCCATTTCGGAGAGGGACCTGGCTGAGGCCGGTCCATCTGGCCTAGGGGCTTCTGCCGGCGGAGGTGAAAAGCGGATTCATTCCCCGCCCTCCTCTCCAAAAAAGAAAAAGACTAAAAGGACGAAAAAGACTCGGGGGCTGCGGGGACGAATGGGGCGGCTGCCACTTTGGTAGGCGACCAAGCCAAGATCGGCACATCCGGCCCCTCTACCCCCTCGTGTGCGGAGCCCCTGACTAAGACCAAGAGTGCACAGGGCGGAGCCTCGATGACATCGGGGCCCCTCATTCAGAGGTTTCCTGGCGTTTTCGAGCCCGCTGGCTTAAAACGCTTCCTCGTTATTCGCTCCACTGATGGCACCATGTTGTTCAAGGGCAACATGATCCATCAGAGGAGAGGATTAGCTAGTGCAATTGGTAGAGAGCCGAAGGTGACCCGTTTCTCGGACGGGAGCCTTCTGGCGAATGCGGCGAATCCCGCCGAGGCGGCCAAGATAAGTGCTCTTCGGACACTTCATGGCACCCCGGTGAGTGTGACGCCGCACTCTACCATGAACTTTGTAAAAGGAGTAGTTTATGCGAGGGAACTCGTTGACTACTCCATAGAAGACATCACCCTAGAGCTGGCCGACCATGGAGCGGTCAAGGTCGAACGTGTGATGAGAAAACAGGGAGGGGCCTCGAGACCCACCCCTACACTCTTCGTCACGTTCGACTGTGACAAGCTCCCTGAGTCGGTGCGTGCCGGTTGGTACCGCTACCGCGTGAAGGCATTCGTGCCACTGCCGCGGCGGTGCTATTACTGTCACCGCTTCGGCCACACGAATCGATCATGTAGACATGCAAAATCGGGGACACCCGAAGTCTGTGTAAATTGCTCCAAGGTCGCACACGATAAGTCCAAATCGTGTGTGGCCAAGTGTGTCAATTGCGGAGAGCCGCACCCTGCTTCTTCGAAGCAATGTGGTGCATATCTCCTTGAGAAAGAAATCCTGGCCGTTCAGGCCCAGGATCGACTCTCATTCCGCGAGGCTAAGGACTTGGCCCTGGCGCGCCCGGCTCTGCCTGGGACGTCATATGCCTCAATAGTTAGAAAAGCACCCTCTGCTCCTGGCCCATCCAGGCCAACGAGCACGGTTGTTTCCGCGCCCATTCGGAGCCCTTCTGCGGGCTCTACTACACCCGGGCGCTCACCTGGTAGAGCTGGCGGCAAAAAGGGTTCACACCCAGCCCCGGCTAATACCAGGGCTCCCCCCTCTTCCCCCAGCGTGACCGTTTCCCGTAAGGCGAAACGGCCACGCGCCTCCACAGAGTCGTTAGACTCACAGGAGGCAACACCCCTGAAGATGGTCGCTAGGCCATCTTCCGGGGTTCCTAAAGCTGTTCCCCGAAAGGAGGACAGCAACAAAGGAGCTTCGGCCCCTTCGCCCACGCCCCGAGGTGGAGCGAGTGGCTCGGAGACGGTGGTTCCTCGAAAAGAGGGCCCCCCGCCTCCCAAGCCGCAACGCCCGCTTAAGGTTTCGAGGCGGAGGGAGGAAAAGACTCGCATGGCGAGCCCAACCTCCCCCAATAAGTCCTCGAAGGCGACAGCGCCTTCAGCGCTTTGTCCGGCCAACAGCGCCCGGGGTTCTGCCCCCGGGAAGCGTACGGCCATTCCCGTGAGGGTCTTCAATTCGAGGAGGACCCCCGCGTCTCCTCCGAGCTAGGCCTGGAGGACATATTCCTTCAATGGAATTGCCGTGGACTCCGGGCCAACTGGGAGGAGCTGCGGAGGCTCGTCTCGTCCCGTTCCCCGTTAGCTATTTTTTTGCAGGAGACCATGCTAGGCGCGTGCCCGCTTCCTGCCCTCCCGGGGTATAAGGGTCTTGCGACCCCACCACCGCGGGATGGCCGGGCTGGGGGATGCGCGGTTTACACCCGGCATGATGTCTCCGTTCTTCCTTTCTCTTTAGATACCTCCTTTCAGGCAGTGGCTGTGCAGCTGCACCTGGATAGTAGGTATACTATCATTTCTGCGTACATTCCACCGTCAGCTGACTTCGACGCGGGGGACTTCCGACGCGTCGTGGCACGGTTGCCGAGGCCCTATCTCTTGCTTGGAGATCTGAACGGCAGGCATCCTCTCTGGGGAGATTACTCCATAAATCCCAGGGGACAAGTCCTTGCCGATCTGATCGAAGAGCTTGAGATGGGTGTCCTAAACGTGGATGAGTTTACGCATCACTGTCCGAGAACCGCTTCATTTTCTTGCCTTGACCTATCTTTGTGCTCTTCGGATGCACAGCCTGATTTTGATTGGGGGGTGGTCGATGACCTCCATGGTAGTGATCACTTTCCCATTCAAATATCATTTTCAGGGCAACTGCCGCCTGAGAGACCACCTCGGTGGTGCTTGGCGCGGGCGCGGTGGCCTGCATTTCAGGAAATGACTGAATTCTCTATCTCAGTCGAGGAGTTTAGGTCGGTAGATGAGGCCGTTGAGTTCTTCTCCGGCAACCTCATCGCCGTAGGCCTGACTACTATTCCTAGGACGTCTGGCCGTTTTGCACGCCGACCACTCCCATGGTGGTCGGCCGAGTGTGAGACGGCCCTCAAACAGAAGCGTTATGCCTACATGCGCTATAAGCGCCGCCCGAACGATTTCACTGTCGCTGAATTTCGTCGGGCTAGGGCTAGGTTCCGGTATATTTCGAAGCACGCCCGCCGCTCTTCTTGGCGGGCATACGTGTCTTCACTTAACGGGAAGATTCCTTTAGCAGAGGTGTGGAAGCGAGTCCAAAGGATTCGGGGGCAAGTTCTCGCAGGACCCCCCCCCGCCATTCTCCAGGAGAATGGGACCACAATCTTGGACCCCGCGTGCGTCCGTGGCAGAATCCTTCGCGACCGCTTTCTCCGCATTCTCTAGCCAGGATGCTGCTCCGCCAGCATTCAATGCACGTCCTCATGTCGCGGAAGGCCACCGGCTGGACTTTACCTCCAGAGGCGGAGAACCCTTCAACGACAGGTTTACTGTGATTGAGTTGCGTTCCGCTCTCGCTTCTTGCGCGGACACCGCCCATGGTCCGGACGATGTCCCGTACGCCATGCTTCGACACCTGGGTGAGCGAGGCATGGCCTTTCTGTTAGATTTGTTCAACAGGATCTGGGTGGTAGGTCTTCTCCCAGATTCCTGGCGAATCGCTACTGTGCTCGCCTTTCGCAAACCGGGGAGAGATCACTCTACTCCGACCGGTTTCCGCCCAATCTCTCTGACCTCTTGCGTGTACAAGTTGATGGAGAAATTGGTAAATGTTAGATTAACCTATTTCCTGGACAGCGGAGGCCATCTGTCTTCTGCACAGTGCGGCTTCCGTAAGTTCCACTCCACGTCGGATGCTCTGCTCCGACTGGAAAGTGCCGTCTGCGAGGCTTTCCTTCGTAGACAGCACTACGCCACGGTGTTTTTTGATCTGGAGAAAGCCTATGATACCGCATGGCGATACGGTATCATGGAGACTCTCCACACGATGGGGGCGAGGGGACGCCTCCCAATTTTTATATCTGAATTTTTGCGAGATCGTCGATTCCGCGTACGGGTGGGGGGAGCCCTCTCCGGCCCAAAGGAGCAGGAAGAGGGTGTCCCGCAGGGAAGTGTCCTCAGTGTCACACTCTTTGCCCTGAGCATCAACGGCATCACCTCGGTGCTGCCGGAAGATGTTCTCGCTACGCTCTACGTGGACGACCTTTCGATCTCTTTTGGCGCGGCCCAGATGCCAACTCCTGAGCGTCGACTCCAACAGGCATTGAACCGCGTCTCTCGCTATGCCGAAGCGCACAGGTTTCGGTTTTCTTTGGCCAAGACTAAGGTGGTGCACTTCTGCCGCCATCCACGGCTTCACCCCGACCCAGATTTGTTTCTTAATGGGGTGCGCCTGGATGTGGTTGAGTCGCAACGTTTCCTTGGTCTTGTATTCGACCGACGCCTCACCTGGGAGGCTCATATTCGCAGCCTTAGGGTCTCTTGTACCCGCGCCATGGACATTCTCCGTTCCGTGACGTTCAGCGCTTGAGGCGCTGATAGGGCTACCGCCTTACTTTTTTATCGATCCTTTGTTCGCTCGAAGCTCGACTACGGATGCGAGTTTTATGCATCCGCAGCCGAGCGTTTATTGCGGAAGGTGGATTCGATCCACCACACCGGCCTTCGCCTTGCGACCGGTGCCTTCCGCACTTGCCCCATTGAGAGCCTGTTGGTCGATGCTGGGGAGATGCCACTCGCTCTGCGCCGCGTGCAGTGCATCACTCGCCTGTACGCGCGAGCCCGGCGCCTCCCTCAGTCGCCAACAGCTCTCACTGCATCCGCAGCTGATCTCGATGGTGCCTATGCCGCCGAGAGACGCCAGTCATACCCTAAGCCCTTTGGGTTTAGGGCCAGGAAGCTCCTTCGAGAGCTAGATATAGCTCTCGGGCCGGTGGCGCCCCTGGTTCTGCCCAGGACGCCACCCTGGAGGGTACCACATTTGGCTATTTGTCGCCACGCCTTTGCTCCCAAACTTGTACTGCGCCGGGAGTATTGCGTTCGACCTTTTTGGAGCACACATCGTGTCACGCTGGAACCGTGCCAGTGTATACGGATGGCTCCAAGTCCCAAGAGGGGGTCGGCTTCCACGCCGTATCCCCTCTGTTTGAAGTCAGCGGGGCTCTACCAGGCGCTGCGTCTGTCTTCACGGCCGAGCTGGTGGCAATACACCACTCGGTACGGGAGATTACGCGACGTGCCCGGTTCGGAGACCGGATTGTGATCTATAGCGACTCACAAAGCGCCCTGAGTGCTCTCGGGGCATTGGAATCTCCGCATCCCCTGGTTCGCGATATCCGTGACGCCACGGTTTTGGCGAGCCGGGCAGATGTCGAGATTATCTTCTGCTGGGTTCCTGGACATGTGGGAATTGCGGGGAATGAGCGCGCCGATGAGGGCGCCAAAGAGTCCGCGAGGACTCTGCGACCGGACCAGCGTTTCGCTCTTCCTCACACCGACTACATGGCAGGAATACGGGCAGCTCTTCGGACTGCTTGGCAAAGAAGATGGGAGACGGTCGAAGGGAACTTAAAGTTGCGTGCCATTGCGCCGCGACTGTTCCCATGGACCTATCCCCCAATGCCGCGGCGGCTTCAGGTTGCTTTCTGTCGTCTCCGAATCGGACACACTCGTGTGACGCATCGCTATCTGGTGGAGCGCTCGCCTGCGCCCTATTGCAACGACTGCGTCGTCCCCCAGACTGTTCGGCACATTCTTGTCGAATGTCCCAGTCTGGGTGATCTTCGCGCACGACACCTGTCCCGGTACCGGGATGGGCGGGGTCGCTACCGCCTGTCCCTTGTACTCGGGACGAGTGCGTGCACTTTGACTGGTGGACTTGCTAACTTTTTGGGGGAGGCCGGCCTTCTCCCTTTTTTTTAACCAGGCTTAATTTTTGTTGTTGTTGTTTTTGTTGTTGTTGTTGTTTTTGTTATTGTTTTGTTATTGTTATTTCTTTTTTGTTGTTCCCTGTTCCATTTTTTGAAGTAGCCTAGAACTAGGCTGTTTGTTTACGGCGACTTATGCCTAAGTCGGCAGTCGCCAGATAGCCCCATAAATAAAAAAAAAAAAAAAATGTGTATCATGAGTGGTGATTTCTCTGAATTGTCCATGTGGGGAGGTGGTTCATTTAGGATGTTTGGATGTGTGTTGTTCAAGTGTGTTTGTGTGAGGAGAGAGTGAATGTGTTTGCAGGGGGAGTGAAGGAGAAGGTTTTTGTACTGGTGCTAAGTTGTGTACTGGTTTCTTTGTTTTGCCTGGGTGGTGGTTGGGATTGGATTAATTTAATACTTCTCTGAAGTGGTAAGGTCCTGTCATGTTTAGTTTACTTTAATTGGTAATATTTGAATGATAGGCACCCCCTGGGGGGGGGGGGATTACATGATTGACCCCAGGGCCCAGATCCTTGCTAATAGGATTGAAGAGATGGATATCCTAAATGTGGATAAATTCATGCATCATTGTTGTCCGAGCGCTGCTTCATTTTCTTGTGTCTTGATCTATTCCTGTGCTTTCTAGATGCAGCCTTATTTTGGGTGAGAGCTGGTCGATGTAGTGATCACTTTCCCATTAAAATATTTTTTCTGGGCCACTGCCTCAGTAGTGTTTGAAACCGGCACAGTGTCCCGCCGCATTTCAGGAAATAACTGATTTCTCTTTCCTAATTACGGAGTTTAGATTGATTTCCTCTCTGGGACTATCATTGCCGTGGCCCTGACTATCAATCATAGAATGTCTGGCCATTTTGCATGCTGTCTGCTTCCTCAGTGGTCAGTGGAGTATGAAACTGTTCTTGAGAGAACTGGTTTTACTATATGCGCTTTAACGCCACACAAATGAGTTGACTGTAGGTGAATTGTGTTAAGCGAGATCTAGATTCTAGTATGTTTTAAAGTACACATGCTTCTACTCCTCATGGATATATGTATCTTCAAATAATGGGAAGACATTTCTTGTAGAGGTATGGAAGTGTGTCAACTAGATGTAAGGCAAGTTCTCTCGGGACCCACCTCAGTTTTCCAGGATGACTGGACTGTAATCTTGCATGCCACATCTGTGGAAGTCCTTTGCAACTGCTTTCTTGGATGTCGCATCTGTAGCAAAGTTCTTTGTGACCACTTGATGTTTGTGGGCTCAAAGGCTGCTGGTTGGACTTGACCTCAAGATGTTGGGAACGCTTTAATGCCCTGCCCCTCATCCAGCTGGGTAATTAAGGCATGGTCTTTCTATTTGCCGTGTTCAACACTATCTGGAGAGAGGGTATCCTCACAAACTCTTGGTGAATGGCTACTGTGTTTGCTTTTTGCCATTCAGGAGAGGTCACTCTGTCCGGGATGGTTTCTACCCAATTTCTCAAACATCCTGATTATGTAATTTGATGTTTGAAATTGGTTAACATTAGACTAGCTTATTTCCTGGGCAGTGGATGCCTCCTATTTTCTATGTAGTGTGGCTTTTGCAAGATCCACTCCATATTGCAGCCTCTGCTCCAACTGGAAAATGCTATCTGCTAGGCTTCTTTCGTGGACAGCACTTTGCCATGCTTTTTTTTATCTGGAGAAATCCTCCTTTACAGCATGGAAATATACTATCATGTGAGCAAGGGAACAACACCTCCTAATCTTCATGTTTTAGACTTTCCAAGATTGCTGATTCTGCATATGGATAGGGTTAGTTCTATCCATTCCAATAGGGCAGGGAAAGGTGGTCTGCTAGGGTGTCATCATTGCCCCTCTCTTTGCCTTGATGCTCAAGACAGAGAGAAAAACAAAAAGAAGTAAATTTTGTCATTAACCATAAATGCAAAAGTAAATTAAAATAAGCAAACCTGAGCAAAAATATTCTTCCCTACCATTCCTCTTCTGCCTATATATCAATCTCACTCTCTCTTTCACACAGGCAGAAAAATTGATTAAAAGGAAAGACTAAGGCAAATTGGTATAAATCTATAAGAAAAAATGGGGTGAATGGCTCCCACACACCAATCTTTTTAATTTCCCCCTTTTTTTTATTTGGGTAGACAATTTATTTATCTCATGGCTAGATGCCTATGTACTTTCTTAGATATTTTGTTTAAAGAGGGAAATAGGTATTGCAATGGCTATGCCCCTGTTTGTTACCCCCATGATGTGATCTTTAAAATTTAGAAAAAACAAAACAAAGCTATGATGTACATTTGACACAAGAGTGGTAGATTATAATTATTTAACAATTCCATTGAATTTTCCTCTTGTGGAATTCAGTATGGATTCCTCGATCGCATCTCTTTTACTCCGGTGTTTCTTTTGCAGGAAGGAGTTGTCCTTTACAAAGACGCAGCATCTCTATAACCCTTGGAATGAGGGCAAACCTGTCAAAATTGGCAGGGATGGCCAGGTAATTCCTTTGTACATCTCAGCATTGGCATCACTTGGTACCTAGCGGAGCAGCACTGTGCCTAAAAGTCTCAAACAAGATTGAGGCTACCTGTGCTCTATTCTTTCTACACATTTCTATTTTCTCTTTTATGACACTCCTTATAAACCTTTTCTCATCTATTTTATTACCAGCAGCTAATTTTGCAACCACTTGCTAACCCGCTTTTGTACATTCATCCCTGGGAGAGGGTGAAGCTGGTTCACCCCTCCCTCTTGACTCCAATTGTCCAATTGAGGTAGTATTTAACATGCATTCTTCCCACCCTTTTTCTACCCCCTCCCATTTTTTCTTTATCCTTTGACCTTACTGCAGTTGACTTCTGGAGGGTTGTGTGCCCTCCTGGCCTCAATACCTGCAAGAGGATCTATGGCTATATTACCTTCCACTCATCACCAGATGGAGTCCCAATTAGGGTCACCTTCCCGGTGGCTGCCATACACTAGATACTGACGGTTCAGATTCCACATTAGTCAGTAGGTCCCCACTGAGATAATGGCAGCTTAAGTGAGGGTCTATCAGTGTTAAAACCCCTACCATTAACCCCCAACCCCATTTTTTCTAGAATCACCACTTTTTTTACCAAGCTCTCTTTCAAACTTGCTGCCATAATATATCCTTATTGGTATTGCACTTTAAATGCGAGGGAAAAAAATGTCATTGATGCACCCCAACCACACAATGGATAGTGGTT
Organism: Ceratothoa steindachneri; assembly: GCA_963969495.1. Taxonomy (NCBI): domain Eukaryota; kingdom Metazoa; phylum Arthropoda; class Malacostraca; order Isopoda; family Cymothoidae; genus Ceratothoa; species Ceratothoa steindachneri. The sequence goes on from OZ018327.1 coordinate 88,425,386, forward strand.
TGTGAAGTTTGTGCATTCTTTAGGTTACTACCAGCACCTCTTTTACATTTAGCCACATCGGGTGTAGATAGTTACGGGAAAGAGTTCTGATTTGGGCCAACTCCACAAAGTCTGCCATACAGTGGAATGATGTGCTGTTGGTAGGTTCCTACCAGTGAGCAATTTGGTTGTTAATATCTGCTGTACCCACAATCCTTACTATCCTTTTCTATGAGCTATAATCTTATTTTCATTCCTCACTTGAGCATCTGTCCAATTGGTGATTGTTAATATCTTATGTATAGGTCAACTGGGTCAGATAAGATTTCTTCTCAATACCTTAACTGTAGAAGCCAATGTGTATTTAGTGTAGATGACTATTCCTTATTTTGCTCTTTGGTGTTCACTGGCCCAATGTTAAACTTGGCAGGAGATCGAACCTCGAGTTGCAGAGGAATTGTGTCGCTTGTTCCCGAAAGATGAGTCCATCAACCTGACTCCAATTCTACACAAGAGTAAGAAGTCTGCCCGTGAACGGCGCGCTCGAGGTCCACTGCGACGCCCCCTGCAAATGCCTGGGGAACGTCGTGGCCGCCCAAGGGAGAGAGGCGGATTTAGGGGGCGAATGGACTCATTTAGGTGGGTGCCATACTTGCTGGGGCAGTGCCCCGATGCTGACTCCCCTTTGTCCAAGATGAGTCTTTTTTTCTGTTCATTTTTTTAATCAAAGTTTAGTGGGGAAATTTCCTTCAAAATCTCTCTTAGTTAATCTCTTGCATGACTCCATTCGAGAGAGAAAAAAATCATTCATCTTCTATAATTATACCATGTGTCAAAGTTTATGAATTATTGGTAGTGAAGTAATTTTGTATGGTAGAAATTATTCTAATTCAGTGGAAACTTATCCTATGTTTTGTTTGCAGCAGACATCCTTTGCTGTCAAGTCCTCATGGACTTTGCCCTTTTCTCTTCGCCCAACCAGGCTAGTGAGTGCTTTACACTTAACTAAAGCTTTTTACTGCAGTGAACCAAACTTAATTGGTTTAGAGATGATTCGGTAAGCTTGTCACGGTCGAAGCGAGGTCTTGTCTTAATTTGACACCTTCAAATAAACATTTCTCAGATTTATCCAGGGTTGAGACTTTTCAAGTACTGTCTGTCTAGATGATAGTCTGTCACAACACTCTTTTTATCCATTTAATTAACTAGTAATAAACAAACTTAACTCACTTCTGAATTACATTTTGTAAGGACTTTTTAATGTATTTAATTAAAGGACAGTGTATTTAAAAAGGATCTTTTGAAGTATATCACACACATCCTTTACCCAGCGTGTTTGCACTCACTAGCTGGTTGACCAAATAGCCAGGCTTTTACGAAGGACTTTCTTAGATCTAAGGTTAAGGTCACATAGACTGTTATAAAGTAGTCACTTGCATGAAAGACTATTTTCCTTTTTAAAATTAAATGGTAAGGACCCAAGTTGGAAATCTGGTGCAGTGTAAAGGAAGGATTGAATCTGTGGAAGGTTCCTTAAAGTGTAAAATGAAAATATATGAAAGATTGTTCTCTACTTCCCCTGGTGCTCCTTAGCTCGCTCAATCCACTTATCTATGTGTATGCAAAGTGATATAAATCGAAAAAAGTGATGTGAGAGTTCATAAAGTGATATTTGCTCAGTGATTTTCAATAAGTATCGTTCCGAAGCTCTATATTACGATCAGTCACAGTTTGGAAAAAAACACAAGCTGCTTTGATCATCTATCCACTGTTACAATACACCCACCTGATATGGTAAGTAGCTATTACATCCATTAATTATTCTCTTTTCATTTTTGCATTTGCTATAATGTTTTGTTTGAGGTATTTGGGGTAAATTTTACATTAAAAAGCAACACTGCAAAGAGAAAAAATATGGAAACCTTAACACTGTTAAATTGATACAATGCTATCTTGATAAAGAAGTTATATAATGAAAATAAAAATTATTTTATGCTATTCTTGTGCATATTGTCAAACTATTCAAGCTATTCCTAGCTTATTTACTTTGAAATTTTTTACATTTTTCCACGGGATGGTGGCAGAAATGACATTTTGAGCTTTATTACAACATTATGTAATGTGGCCTGTTGAAATTTTGAAAATATTAATTATCAAGTTGTATGGTTTCTCCTACAGGCTGGTAATTATGGCCAGCCTACATTTGCCAGCAAAACTGCCATCATTGATGGTCAAACCTGTCTCTCATTGAAGATATGTTGTCTTTGGGCATGTCGTTAGTGGTTTAGTGATTTCTAATGGTGGTAGGGTCACAGTATGAGCAATTTTGGTTGTCTGTTTGTAGTAGGTATTGCTGTTTTGGGTGGTGGTTACCCTATGTCATGGGGAGGTGGTGATTGCATTATGGGATTGATTGGGAGATAGCAAAAGTGCCAGCCAACTATTTAAGTATAGATGTAAGTAATTTCTCTGTTTTGGTGGACATGAGGGTAGTGAGGTGTATATTATTGGGTGAAATGTGTTGGTGTTACTTTGTTGGTCCTACTTGGGGGTGGGGGGTTGTTGATCTATAGGTATGACTGATTGTGTGTCTTGGTGGTGTGTGTCTATCATAAGTGTGTGAGGGAAGAATTTTGGTTTCTTAGTGTAATTGTTTTTGTGTACACACAGTGTTCTGAGGAATTTGTGTGTTGTTTCCCAATTTTAATTAAGCAGTGGTGAGTTACCATGCAGGTGATGTATAATTTAGTGTGGTGCAGATAAATGGTTTGTATAAGGTATTGTGTTGATATTGTCCAAAGCTAGTTCCTCTTAAGGGTACATAGGTTATTGATAGGTTATCTATTTGCTTCACTACAGATATTTGTGATGTGTGGAAAGGTTGTGTCTATCATGCATAAAGTCTAATGTTGGGGGCATTTTACTTTGTGGGCGCAATGATTTTGTTCTGTGGTGCCGATTTGATTTTTACTTGTTGTTTTGGAGCCATTTTTCTTATTACATGATAGATTTGTGTTTATCCTGCCAATATTTATTTTCTCTGTTAGAATGTTAATGGGGTTCAGTATATCATGCCTGGAATAAGTTAAAGAGGGGGGAAGAGGGAATTGAACCTTGCGGTACACCATTTTATAGTGGTATCAATTTTTAGTTTGGTTGTGGATGACCTTGGCTTGTATGATTGAGAGGCAATTGGTGAACATTTGTTGTTTCAGTGAATTTGTGTATTTAGCATTCTTTGGATATGGATATGTTGGGAACTGTGTCATATACTTTGTCTATAGCCATTAGTATGGTTCTTTGTGATGCCAAATTTTGTTTGATGACTTTTAGTATGTTCAGTTTGTGAGTAGAGTTATGGTGTGATTTATACAAAAAAACAGGCTGTAAAGGATGGAGTGAGATGAGGTATTTTTTTTTATTGGTTTAATGTTTTGGATAGTGTTGAGAGGAGGGAAATAGGTCTGTAAAATGACGGTTCCTTCAGAGGCTTATTGGGTTTGAGGATTTGAAAGGGTTGGGGGGTGCAGATGGAGGAGATCATAGTTGAAAATGCTTGTTAGGACCTGGGTGCTGGTTCTATATTTAATCTGTACCTGTAGTGATCAAGTTGGCAGTTTTTTGATGGTGGCTTGTTTGTGTGTCAGGGTAGGAAGGTGGGGTCTGCATATGTGTGTGGATAAATTTCTTATATTGTTATTGTTCTGTTTTTGTCTATGGTTGGTTTGTCGTTGATCCTGGAGTAGTGTTCATAATGATCTATCAGTGTTGCTTGGGTGAGGCCTTTGGTTAAGATTTGAGGTTACTGTGTTGTTGTTTTTTTATTGTTTTCTAGAGATGTGGAGCATTAGTTAAGGGGTTTATATTTTCAATGTAGTATTTACAGTTATTTGATCTGTTGTGTTATTTGGGTGTTAAGATTTATTCATTGTATTGGCAGGCTCTTCTGTTTCAGCTTATTCCTCTGTTTAATGTGTCAGGTTGGGGTAGTATTGTGGCCATTTTCCCTCTTGTATGTTTGCTTTACTTAGGTTGTGACTGAAATGATAAACTGTTGTGTTTAAGGAGGGAAAGTCTGTGATATTAAAGTTTCTGAGGTTGTGTTTGATGTACTGTGTGAAGTTTTAGCTTCACACAGCTCATTTTTATGAGTGCCTGATGGGGTGGTTAAGTTGAAGTTTAATGAGGATTAGTTTGTAGTCAGATTGAAGGTATTGAATTACCATCCATTTATGTGCTCATATGTAGTATTGGTGTGCAGAAAGTGTCTGAGGTTGGTTGTGTTGGTAAGGGGGTATTGGTAGGGATATTTCTGTAATTCACTATGTTGGTGTGAAGTTGTGTTGTGATTAGTTCACCTCTGACTCTTTTAATAGGATGTAAACAAGGAAATGCAGTAAGCATTAAAGTCTCCACCTAGATAGAATAAGATTAGACATGCCTATAATGGGTTCTAAGTGTGGGGATGGTATTAGGGTGGCATTCATTAGGGTGTTTGTTGAAGTATATTTATGATATATGTAGGGTTTTTTCTTAGTTTGGTTTGTATAGCTATTAATTTTGTGTAGGAGTCAGTATTGATGTGTTGCCTGTTTGTATTGGAGGTATTTAGGAATGGTGTCGTTATGCTTCATTGTTAAGAAGCTACCAAGTTTGTCTCGAGTCAGGTTTGTAACCTTGGTGTAATTGTTGAAAGTTTAGGGTTGGGTGTCTGGGAAGAGCATGGTTTCCTATATTACAATATCTGCTGTGTTTGTGTAGGAAATTGTAGTTTTCTTATTGTGCTGCTATCTATGTATGTTTATCTGTATCATTTTATGTTGCATTGTTCATATTGTCTGATGTCATTGGTGGGGTTATTCCTTGCAATGCAGTGTCAATTTGGGAAATACTGTGTGTGTTGTTCACTGTTGTGCACTGTAGATGGGACTAGTTTGTACATGTGTGGCATTGCACTGTGGTGAGTCCCTGTATAGGTCTACTGTAGTGTGTGTGTGTATGTGGAACTGATTTGGTTTTGATATCCCCAACTAGGCTTAGTCTCAGGGTTGCTGGTAGGTCACTAACCTGATTGAGTAAAAACCAGAGAAGGTAACTGGTAGAGAGAGGGTAGAATCTTCCAATATCTGTGGGCCTGGACAACCCAGGTAGCAAACTTTTGGTGGACACAAACCTGATCCTGGAGTTGGGAGATTTTGTTTTTTGCTCCTTTGAAGGTATTTTGGGACTCCCTGCTGGGTGTTCCTCTGTGTCACTGAGTTACGAGTTACCATAAGCACAGGTAATGTTCCAAGTAAATGGCTAGCGATGAGAGAGCCAGCTTCACATGCACTGACAGGTTATTTTGATCATCCTGTAAAAAATTTAAATATATTCAATTATTATTCAGTGGAATGTTTTTCAGTACATGTTCATTAATTTAATATTTGATATAAATACTTGCAAATAGACACTAAACTTTGTACCTTGTAATTATTTAAAATAAAGAAATTAAATAGGATTATCTCAAAATGAATATTTTATTATTATTATTATTATTATTATCATTCAATTTTTATATATTCAGTAATAATTTAGTTTAATTCTCACTTATACATCAGAATATTAATTATGAAATTGATTTAATTCAATTTAAATTTGAGATTTAGCAATTTCCCAGTTCTTTATATTTGTAAGTCAATATATATAAGGATCTCAAATTCATCCGGCCTATAATTGGCACACTAATACAAAATAATATTGCTACATTCGGACATATACTATCCATATTTCATAGTATTATGTGTAATTTACTGATAGTTCTTTTTTACAAAACAGAAAGTCCTAGCTCAGCCTTTTTTTTTTACTACTACTACTATTACTATAATAGAAACTCAAGATGTAATGTCTGATCCAGCATGGCCACAAACATCAGCTTCCTCCAAGGATATAACACTATAAAACAGCACTTGTCAAAGGAGAATCCTAATACAGTTGAAGTCTCTTAATAATATAGCTTTCTCCCTAATTAAATACCTATCCAATCATATGTGCCATTAAAGTTTAGATATAGTACAAAATAATTGTTAATATCCACCCAGAAAGCCTAGCCTTCTGGATTGTCCATCCCGCCCAAAAGTTATGGTTCACTCCATTTTAGAAAATTCTTGGCTACAATTATTTGAAAATATTTAGTGTTGCATGTAAATTGGGTCTTATATGTACCTAAAATAAAATTTGGGGATTTTGTGTTGTCCACTGATGGTACAATTTTATTAATCGGGTACAAATTAATGATGAGACAATACCAAAATTTTTAACGATTCTGATTCCCAATATTTTAAAATATAGGTAGGTAATTTAATACTTGTTTTCTTGAAATTGTTCTGTTAGGTTGGAGTTATAGATAAAGGGTTTGGTAGGGGCTCTGAGTTCAGTCTTGGCTCACTGAATGGGTGGTGGCGGTGGCGGCCTGCTAAAAGTGTCTCGCAACTTTAATCTTCTCTTCTGACTGGTAAATGGTTCAGAAGCCACTTGAAAAACTATGGGTCCCATTAAATAACCTGCATGGGTAGAATAAAAGGCATTGAATAATACATTACCATTTCTAGAAGTTGGTATATTTTACTCTGGTAAGATTAAATATTTAGTATTTACATGTTAATTTATATTATAAATAGATTGATTTAGAAATAAAAATCGACTAAGTTGTAACAATTCATTTTACTCTTCTTCATTATGCATCATGGATAAACCCGTTTTAATGTATAGCTACAATACAGTAAAAAAATTAGCTTTATTTAAATTTTAAAATTTACAATACAAAATTGGTTCAATTGAAAAAAGAAATCCTTTTACTAGGTAAAGAAGTAATCTACTCCATGTCTACAAAATGAAAACAAATAAGTGAATAAATAAGTTATTTATATTGAAAATCCAGCACTCTTAAATTATAGTACAAAAATTTTAGCAATCTCTCCTGTTCTGCTCGCATTGTATTTCTTTTTTGTGGATATATATTACCACCTACAGTGAATACCCTTTCACTTTCAACTGAAGAGAGGGGCTCCATTTAAATATTTTTTAACTAGAAGACTCATATTAGGAAAGGTGTTTTTATTAACATACAGATATTTTATGTTTCGCAGCCAAATTCATCTAGCCAGAAATTTCTTACACCCAATTAAGCAACCAAACTGTCTAAATTTAGTTTAGTTATAATATAATAGTAAAAATTATAAATAAATAATACATATATTTATATATACCTTAATATTAAATATTTTATTTATTATTGTTATTTAATTGTCTACATGTTTATTTATACTTGCATTTACCAAATGTTCTTACTTGAAATGAGGTATAAATATATAATTTTAATTTTCTAACCTGCCATAATATTTTTTTTAATGTTAAAGTAAATGAATCATTTTAAATATCAGAAATCACAGTACAATTCTCTTGTTTACGATTCCTGAAAAAAGCTCTATTCTGATTCTAAATTCAATTTCTGATTTATAAATATATATATATTTGCACAGTGGAGCCCCGGGGGCCTCAGCTGCATCACTAATCGATGGAATTCTACTAAGTAAAAAAAATATATATTTACATATATCCAACATACCACAAGAAAGAGAAAACGGAATAATTTTGTCTTCGGAAATAGTTATTTCCTGATCTGAAAAAATCTGTGCTGGGGTGGGATTTGAACCAGGCGCACTGAGGCAGCAAGCAATCATTTTGATATCAATTAAAGTGAGCTTTTCACCAGTTGACATACCTTAAAAGCTTGTCTATTCAGAAGATTTGGGAGTCTTCCATATAGCTGAGTGGTTAAGGGCGGCTCACTTTAATTAAGATCAAAGTGGTTGCTTGTTGTTTCATTGTGCTTGGTTCGAATCCCCACCCCAGCACAGATTATTGTCCAAGTAGGTATTAACTATTTCAGAAGAAAAAATTATTCCATTTTCTCTTTCTTGCGGTATGTTGGATTTATTTCATTATTCTCACACATTCATGATAAACCCCACAGAAAAAATGAAAAGCAGTTTTCAAGTACTTTTGAAATTTATAAAGTTCATTCTCAAGGAATACATACAGAATTACTTTACAAGAATGGTATATATATATATATATTCAGTAAGAAGGTCAACGTTTAGGGTTATTACAAAACCTATCTTCAGGAGCTAAAAACAAATTCCAAATGAGTAATCTAAGCCTGTATTTCTCCCCTACTTCATCTCTTTTCAAACAACCTCTCCCACAGCTTTCTCTGATTAGCCTCTAGTTTCACAGGGTAGATGCGACCTTCTTATCAGCTAACCGCCCTCGGGCAGCTCCACAGAAATAATGGAGGTCCTGTCCCCACTGTGCTTGCGCAGGGGACCCTCCATATTTCTCTAACTGGAGAGGAGGCTTACTCCTCTCCTACGACTACAGGTGTAGGGGACTCCCCCTCACCCCCTTCTCTGGAGGTGCTTTCAGGCACCTCCCTATTTCCAGCGGCAGTCCCTCCTTTTCTTTCTAAGGGGACTGCCAAGAAAGCCAACAGGCAGACCATTACCAACCGCCCCTCATTGAAGCTGCTCGGTAGGGCAAACCCCCTTAGGGGGGAGAGGGAAGCCAGGCCCCTTCAGTCACTTGCCTCAAAAGACCTGCTGGCAAGAATACTAAACCTTGCCGGGGTCAAAGCCTGTGCCTCCCCACACCACCTGACTAGTGACAATGATGCCAACGGGACATGCGATGTGGTGGGGAGGGGGATGGCCAACTGGAGGCCCCCCCCTGACATAGGCATGGTCCTTGAGGCAACCCAGCCTCAGATGGTAGGGCCTTCCATCGGTGGAATCTGGGATCGGCAGCGAACCCGAATCTGCCCCTATGCAAGTTCCTCCTCAAAGGGCTACGGTCTCCGAGATAGTACAAGGAGAGGAGGGATCTCCTCCAACCGGTGCCTCTGCGACCATGAGGACTTTCTCCATTTCAGAGAAAGACCTGGCTGAGGCCGGTCCATCTGGCCTGGGGGCTCCTACCGGTGAAGTTGAGAGGCGGGTTCATTCCCCGCCCTCCTCTCCCCCAAAAATAAATAAATAAGAAGACTCGGGGCTCCTCACCATCCGCGGGGATGGATGAGTCTGCTGGCACTTTGGCAAGCGACCAAGCCAAGATCGGCACATCCGGCCCCTCTTATCCCCCGGGTGCGGAGCCCCCGACTATGACAAAGACCAAAAGTGTGCAGGGTGGAGCCTTGACAACATCGGGGGCCCTGATTCAGATGTTACCTGGCATTTTTTAGCCCGCTGGCTTCAAACGCTTCCTCGGCATTCGCCCCACTGATGGCAACATGTTGGCCAAGGGCAACATGATCCATCAAAGGAGAGGATTAGCTAGTGTAATTGGTAGAGAGCCGAAGGTGACCCGTTTCTCGGACGGGAGCCTTCTAGCGAATCCCGCCGAGGCGGCCAAGATAAGTGCTTTTCGGACACTTCATGGCACCCCGGTGAGTGTGGCGCCGCAGTCTACCATGAACTTTGTGAAAGGAGTAGTTGATGTGAGGGAACTCGTTGACTACTCCATAGAGGACATCACCTTAGAGCTGGCCGACCACGGGGCAGTCAAGGTCGAGTATGTGATGAGAAAACAGGGAGGGGCCCCTACACTCTTCGTCACGTTCGACTGTGACAAGCTCCCTGAGTCGGTGCGTGCCAGTTGGTACCGCTACCGCGTTAAGGCATTCGTGCCACTGCCGCGGCGGTGCTATTACTGTCAACGCTTCGGCCATACAAATCGTTCTTGTAGACATACAAAGTCGAGGTCACCTGAAGTCTGTGTAAATTGCTCCAAGGTCGCACACGATAAGGCCAAATGTGTCAATTGCGGAGAGCCGCACCCCACTTCTTTGAAGCAATGTGATGCATATCTCCTTGAAAAGAAATCCTGGCCATTCAGGCCCATGATCGACTCTCATTCTGCGAGGCTAAGAACTTGGTCCTGACACGCCCAGCTCTGCCTGGGACGTCATGTGCCTCAATAGTTAGAAAGGCACCCTCTGCTCCTGGCCAATCTAGTCCAACGAGCACGGTTGTTTCGGAGCCCATTCGGACTCCTACTGCGGGCTCTACTCAACCCCGGCGTTCCCTTGGTAAAGCTGGTGGCACAAAGGGTTCACACCCAGCCCCGGCTAAAACCAGGGCTCCCCCAGCGTGACCGTTTCCCGAAAGGCGAAATGGCCACGCGCCTCCACGGAGTCGTTAGATTCACTGGAGGCAACACCCCTGAAGTTGGTCACTAGGCCATCTTCTGGGGTTCCTAGAGCTGTCCCCCGAAAGGAGGACAGCAACAAAGGAGCTTCGGCTCCTTCGCCCACGCCTAGTAGTGGGCTGAGTGGCTCGGAGACGGTGGTTCCTCGAAAAGAGGGCCCGCCGCCTCCGAAGCCGCAACGCCCGCCTAAGGTTTCGAGGCGGAGGGAGGAAAAGACTTGCATGGCTAGCCCAACCTCCCCCAATAAGTCCTCGAAGGCGACAGCGCCTTCAGCGCTTTGTCCGGCCAACAGCGCCTGGGGTTCTGCCCCCGGGAAGCGTACGGCCATTCCCGTGAGGGTCTTCTGTTCGAGGAAGGCCCCCGCATCTCCGAACTAAGCCTGGAGGGCATATTCCTTCAATGGAATTGCCGTGGACTCCGGTCCAACTGGGAGAAGCTGCGGAGGCTCGTCTCGTCCCGTTCCCCGTTAGCTATCTTTTTGCAGGAGACGATGCTAGGCGCGTATCCTGCCCGCCTTCCCGTGGTATAAGGCTGGGGGATGCGCGGTTTACACCCGGCATGATGACTCCGTTCTTCCTTTCTTTTTAGATACCTCCTTTTAGGCAGTGGCTGTGCAGCTGCACCTGGATAGGAGGTATACTATCATTTCTGCGTACATTCCACCGTCAGCTGACTTCGACGCGGGGGACTTCGGTCGCGTCGTGGCACGGTTGCCGAGGCCCTATCTCTTGCTTGGAGATCTGAATGGCAGGCATCCTCTCTGGGGAGATTACTCCATAAATCCCAGGGGACAAGTCCTTGCCGATCTGATCGAAGATCTTGAGATGGGTGTCCTAAACGTGGATGAGTTTACGCATCACTGTCCGAGAACCGCTTCATTTTCTTGCCTTGACCTATCTTTGTGCTCTTCGGATGCACAGCCTAATTTTGATTGGGGGGTGGTCGATGACCTCCATGGTAGTGATCACTTTCCCATTCAAATATCATTTTCAGGGCAACTGCCGCCTGAGAGCCCACCTCGGTGGTGCTTAGCGCGGGCACGGTGGCCTGTATTTCAGGAAATGACTGAATTCTCTATCTCAGTCGAGGAGTTTAGGTCGTTAGATGAGGCCGTTGAGTTCTTCTCCGGCAACCTCATTGCCGTGGGCCTGACTACTATTCCTAGGACGTCTGGCCGTTTTGCACGCCGACCACTCCCATGGTGGTCGGCCGAGTGTGAGACGGCCCTCAAACAGAAGCGTTATGCCTACATGCGCTATAAGCGCCGCCCGAACGATTTCACTGTCGCAGAATTTCGTCGGGCTAGGGCTAGGTTCCGGTATATTTCGAAGCACGCCCGCCGCTCTTCTTGGCGGGCATACGTGTCTTCACTTAACGGGACCTCGGTGCTGCCGGAAGATGTTCTCGCTACGCTCTACGTGGACGACCTTTCGATCTCTTTTGGCGCGGCCCAGATGCCAACTCTGGAGCGTCGACTCCAACAGGCATTGAACCGCGTCTCTCGCTATGCCGAAGCGCACAGGTTTCGGTTTTCTTTGGCCAAGACTAAGGTGGTGCACTTCTGCCGCCATCCACGGCTTCACCCCGACCCAGATTTGTTTCTTAATGGGGTGCGCCTGGATGTGGTTGAGTCGCACCGTTTCCTTGGTCTTGTATTCGACCGACGCCTCACCTGGGAGGCTCATATTCGCAGCCTTAAGGTCTCTTGTACCCGCGCCATGGACATTCTCCGTTCCGTGACGTTCAGCGCTTGGGGCGCTGATAGGGCTACCGCCTTACTTTTTTATCGATCCTTTGTTCGCTCGAAGCTCGACTACGGATGCGAGTTTTATGCATCCGCAGCCGAGCGTTTATTGCGGAAGGTGGATTCGATCCACCACACCGGCCTTCGCCTTGCGACCGGTGCCTTCCGCACTTCCCCCATTGAGAGCCTGTTGGTCGATGCTGGGGAGATGCCACTCGCTCTGCGCCGTGTGCAGTGCATCACTCGCCTGTACGCGCGAGCCCGGCGCCTCCCTCAGTCGCCAACAGCTCTCACTGCATCCGCAGCTTATCTCGATGGTGCCTATGCCGCCGAGAGACGCCAGTCATACCCTAAGCCCTTTGGGTTTAGGGCCAGGAAACTCCTTCGAGAGGTAGATATAGCTCTCGGGCCGGTGGCGCCCCTGGTTCTGCCCAGGACGCCACCCTGGAGGGTACCACATTTGGCTATTTGTCGCCACGCCTCTGCTCCCAAAGCTTGTACTGCGCCGGGAGTATTGCGTTCGACATTTTTGGAGCACACATCGTGTCACGCTGGTACCGTGCCAGTGTATACGGATGGCTCCAAGTCCCAAGAGGGGGTCGGCTTCCACGCCGTATCCCCTCTGTTTGAAGTCAGCGGGGCTCTACCAGGTGCTGCGTCTGTCTTCACGGCCGAGCTGGTGGCAATACACCACTCGGTACGGGAGATTACGCGACGTGCCCGGTTCGGAGACCAGATTGTGATCTATAGCGACTCACAAAGCGCCCTGAGTGCTCTCGGGGCATTGGAATCTCCGCATCCCCTGGTTCGCGATATCCGTGACGCCACGGTTTTGGCGAGCCGGGCAGATGTCGAGATTATCTTCTGCTGGGTTCCTGGACATGTAGGAATTGCGGGGAATGAGGGCGCCAAAGAGTCCGCGAGGACTCTGCGACCGGACCAGCGTTTCGCTCTTCCTCACACCGACTACATGGCAGGAATACGGGCAGCTCTTCGGACTGCTTGGCAAAGAAGATGGGAGACGGTCGAAGGGAACTTAAAGTTGCGTGCCATTGCGCCGCGACTGTTCCCATGGACCTATCCCCCAATGCCGCGGCGGCTTCAGGTTGCTTTCTGTCGTCTCCGAATCGGACACACTCGTGTGACGCATCGCTATCTGATGGAGCGCTCGCCTGCGCCCTATTGCAACGACTGCGTCGTCCCCCAGACTGTTCGGCACATTCTTGTCGAATGTCCCAGTCTGGGTGATCTTCGCGCACGATACCTGTCCCAGTACCGGGATGGGCGGGGTCGCTACCGCCTGTCCCTTGTGCTTGGGACAGATTCGTGCACACTGACTTGTGGACTTGTTGACTTCTTGGGGGAGGCCGGCCTTCTCCCTATTATTTAAGCAAGGTTTGTTTGTTTTTTTTGTTGTTTTTTTGTTGTTGTTTTTTTGCATTTGTTTTGTTTTTTGTTTGTTTTTTTTTTCTTTAGTTGCACGCTCCTGCGCCGGGGGGACCTCTCCCCGACGACGCACCAGCTTGCTTCCTTTCCCCCTTCTGGGGTGTTGTTTTTTTTTTTCTCTTTAATTTCATTTTAAAGTAGCCTAGAACTAGGCCAGTTTTAATACGGCGACTAATGCCCAAGTAGGCAGTCGCCAGATGAGCTCTTAAAAAAAAAAAAAAAAAAAAAAAAAAAAAATCACTTAACGGGAAGACCCCTTTAGCTGAGGTGTGGAAGCGAGTCAAAAGGATTCGGGGCAAGTTCTCGCAGGACCCCCTTCCCGTTCTCCAGGAGAATGGGACCGCAATCTCGGACCCCGCGTCCGTGGCGGAATCCTTAGCGACCGCTTTCTCCGCATTCTCTAGCCGTGATGCTGCTCCGCCAGCATTCAATGCACGTCGTGATGTCGCGGAAGGCCGCCGGCTGGACTTTACCTCCAGAGGCGGAGAACCCTTCAACGACAAGTTTACTGTGAGTGAGTTGCGTTCCGCTCTCGCTTCTTGCGCGGACACCGCCCATGGTCCGGACGATGTCCCGTACGCCATGCTTCGACACCTGGGTGAGCGAGGCATGGCCTTTCTGTTAGATTTGTTCAACAGGATCTGGGTGGTAGGTCTTCTCCCAGATTCCTGGCGAATCGCTACTGTGCTCGCCTTTCGCAAACCGGGGAGAGATCACTCTACTCCGACCGGTTTCCGCCCAATCTCTCTGACCTCTTGCGTGTACAAGTTGATGGAGAAATTGGTAAGTGTTAGATTAGCCTTTTTCCTGGACAGTGGAGGCCATCTGTCTTCCGCACAGTGCGGCTTCCGCAAGTTCCACTCCACGTCGGATGCTCTGCTCCGACTGGAAAATGCCGTCTGCGAGGCTTTCCTTCGTAGACAGCACTACGCCACGGTCTTTTTCGATCTGGAGAAGGCCTATGATACCGCATGGCGATACGGTATCATGGAGACTCTCCACACGATGGGGGCGAGGGGACGCCTCCCAATGTTTATATCTGAATTTTTGCGAGATCGTCGATTCCGCGTACGGGGGGGGGGGAGCCCTCTCTGCCCCAAAGGAGCAGGAAGAGGGTGTCCTGCAGGGAAGTGTCCTCAGTGTCACATTCTTTGCCCTGAGCATCAACGGCATCACCTCGCTGCTGCCAGAAGATGTTCTCGCTACGCTCTACGTGGACGACCTTTCGATCTCTTTTGGCGCGGCCCAGATGCCAACTCTGGAGCGTCGACTCCAACAGGCATTGAACCGCGTCTCTCGCTATGCCGAAGCGCACAGGTTTCGGTTTTCTTTTGCCAAGACTAAGGTGGTGCACTTCTGCCGCCATCCACGGCTCCACCCTGACCCAGATTTGTTTCTTAATGGGGTGCGCCTGGATGTGGTTGAGTCGCACCGTTTCCTTGGTCTTGTATTCGACCGACGCCTCACCTGGGAGGCTCATATTCGCAGCCTTAGGGTCTCTTGTACCCGCGCCATGGACATTCTCCGTTCCGTGACGTTCAGCGCTTGGGGCGCTGATAGGGCTACCGCCTTACTTTTTTATCGATCCTTTATTCGCTCGAAGCTCGACTACGGATGCGAGTTTTATGCATCCGCAGCCGAGCGTTTATTGCGGAAGGTGGATTCAATCCACCACACCGGCCTTCGCCTTGCGACCGGTGCCTTCCGCACTTCCCCCATTGAGAGCCTGTTGGTCGATGCTGGGGAGATGCCACTCGCTCTGCGCCGCGTGCAGTGCATCACTCGCCTGTACGCGCGAGCCCGGCGCCTCCCTCAGTCGCCAACAGCTCTCACTGCATCCGCAGCTGATCTCGATGGTGCCTATGCCGCCGAGAGACGCCAGTCATACCCTAAGCCCTTTGGGTTTAGGGCCAGGAAACTCCTTCGAGAGGTAGATATAGCTCTCGGGCCGGTGGCGCCCCTGGTTCTGCCCAGGACGCCACCCTGGAGGGTACCACATTTGGCTATTTGTCGCCACGCCTCTGCTCCCAAAGCTTGTACTGCGCCGGGAGTATTGCGTTCGACCTTTTTGGAGCACACATCGTGTCACGCTGGTACCGTGCCAGTGTATACGGATGGCTCCAAGTCCCAAGAGGGGGTCGGCTTCCACGCCGTATCCCCTCTGTTTTAAGTCAGCGGGGCTCTACCAGGCGCTGCGTCTGTCTTCACGGCCGAGCTGGTGGCAATACACCACTCGGTACGGGAGATTACGCGACGTGCCCGGTTCGGAGACCGGATTGTGATCTATAGCGACTCACAAAGCGCCCTGAGTGCTCTCGGGGCATTGGAATCTCCGCATCCCCTGGTTCGCGATATCCGTGACGCCACGGTTTTGGCGAGCCGGGCAGATGTCGAGATTATCTTCTGCTGGGTTCCTGGACATGTAGGAATTGTGGGGAATGAGCGCGCCGATGAATGCGCCAAAGAGTCCGCGAGGACTCTGCGACCGGACCAGCGTTTCGCTCTTCCTCACACCGACTACATGGCAGGAATACGGGCAGCTCTTCGGACTGCTTGGCAAAGAAGATGGGAGACGGTCGAAGGGAACTTAAAGTTGCATGCCATTGCGCCGCGACTGTTCCCATGGACCTATCCCCCAATGCCGCGGCGGCTTCAGGTTGCTTTCTGTCGTCTCCGAATCGGACACACTCGTGTGACGCATCGCTATCTGATGGAGCGCTCGCCTGCGCCCTATTGCAACGACTGCGTCGTCCCCCAGACTGTTCGGCACATTCTTGTTGAATGTCCCAGTCTGGGTGATCTTCGCGCACGATACCTGTCCCAGTACCGGGATGGGCGGGGTCGCTACCGCCTGTCCCTTGTGCTTGGGACAGATTCGTGCACACTGACTTGTGGACTTGTTGACTTCTTGGGGGAGGCCGGCCTTCTCCCTATTATTTAAGCAAGGTTTGTTTGTTTTTTTTGTTGTTTTTTTGTTGTTGTTTTTTTGCATTTGTTTTGTTTTTTGTTTGTTTTTTTTTTCTTTAGTTGCACGCTCCTGCGCCGGGGGGACCTCTCCCTGACGCACCAGCTTGCTTCCTTTCCCCCTTTTGGGGTGTTGTTTTTTTTTCTCTCTTTAATTTTATTTTAAAGTAGCCTAGAACTAGGCTAGTTTTAATACGGCGACTAATGCCCAAGTAGGCAGTCGCCAGATGAGCTCTTAAAAAAAAAAAAAAATGCAACACCTCGGCAGTCGTGGTCTCTCTGGCGAGAGTGAGTCGAACTTGGTTCTTAAATCAAGCTAACTTGGAGTGCGGTGTGACCACCGAGTAACGAGCTCGAGGGGGAGCTTTTCTCCTTCGTTACTAATTTCCTTATGGACGAGGACTGAACTCGGGGAGGGTCTTCTTCACAGGCGAGGATAACGGAGGGGGGTTTCTCTGGCGAGAATAAGTTACTTAAAGTTCGGTGTGGCCACCGAGTAACGGGCTCGAGGGGGAGCCTTTTCCTTCTTCTTTTCTTAATTCCTCAAGGACGAGGAATACCCCTGGTGTTTTAAGGTGCACCAGGATATGAGGAGTCTCTCTGGCGAGAGTAAGTTGAACTTACCAAAGTTAACTTATCGTTTGGTTTGATAACCAGGGACTTAGCTCGAGGATGAGCTTCTTCTTAGCCCCTTAAGGTAGGTAGCCCTGCCTCTCTTGCAGGGTACTTCTTGGTCTGTCGAGCCAAGTACTCTACCTCTCCAGTCTCGGTAGTTCGGTTTGATCCGAAGACTTCGTCACCTAGAGACTGACGTATACTACCTCGATTTTCCTCAGAGTTGCTCATTTATACCTCGTCACCCCACTGGGGGAGTGGTAAGGGGGGGAGGGGCTTGAGGACGGCCCCAGGAGAGTTCTTTTGGCCAACGGTTTTTCACACGAAGTCAAACATCGGCTCCTCGTTAGCCTTCGAGATTGGGAGAAACACGTCTCCAATTTCTTATTTGACGTGAAACTGGATCTCACTCTCCTGGGGAAGATCTTTCATTTTGACCTTTAGGGTCTTTCATGGCGCCGAGCGGTGCGACGCTGCGGTTACGCACTGAACCCGCCGATGCCTTCGACGGATGGCTTTGCGGTAACCACCTTGTGACTGTACCAAGAGTGAACGAGGGGGGGGGGGAGTGACCACCATTCCCCTACACCTCGGCCTCCTCTCCTAAAAAGAAAAAGAACAGGAAAAAGACTCCAGGCTCCTCTCCATCCACGGGGGCTGTGGGGACGGATGGGTCTGTTGCCACTTTGGTAAGCGACCAAGCGAAGATCGGCACATCCGGCCCCCTCTGCCCTCCCGGCTGTGGAGCCCCCGACTAAGACGAAAAGAGGGCATGGCGCAGCCTCGATAACATCGGGGCCCCCCCATTCAGAGGCTACCTGGCGTTTTCGAGCCCGCTGGCTTTAAACTGATGGCAGCATGTTGGCCAAGGGCAACATGATCCATCAGAGGAAAGCATTAGCTAGTGTAATTGGTAGAGAGCCGAAGGTGACCCGTTTCTCGGGCGGGAGCCTTCTGGCGAATGCGGTGGATCCCTCCGAGGCGGCCAAGATAAGTGCTCTTCGGACACTTCATGGCACCCTGGTGTGTGTGTGTGTGACGCCGCACTCTACCATGAACTTTGTGAAAGTAGTATTTTATGCGAGGGAACTCATTGACTACTCCATAGAGGGCTTCACCTTAGAGCTGGCCGACCACGGGGCAGTCAAGGTCGAACGTGTCATGAGAAAACAGGGAGGGGCCTCAAGACCCACCCCTACACTCTTTGTCACGTTCGACTGTGACAAGCTCCCTGAGTCGGTGCGTGCCGGTTGGTATTGCTACCGCGTGAAGGCATACGAATTGTTCATGTAGACGTGCAAAGTCGAGGTCACCTGAAGTCTGTGTAAATTGCTCCAAGGCCGCACACGATAAGTCTAAATCGTGTGTGGCCAAGTGTGTCAATTGCGGAGAGCCGCACCCCGCTTCTTCGAAGCAATGTGGTGCATATCTCCTTGAGAAAGAAATCCTAGTTGTTCAGGCCCAGGATCGACTCTCATTCCGCGAGGCTAAGTACTGTGTCCTGGCGCGCCCGCCTCTGCCTGGGACATCATATGCCTCAATAGTTAGAAAAGCACCCTCTGCTCCTGGCCCATCCAGGCCAACGAGCACGGTTGTTTCCGCGCCCATTCGGAGCCCTTCTGCGGGTTCTACTCCACCCAGGCGCTCCCCTGCTAAAGCTGGCTGCAAAAAGGGCTCACACCCAGCCCCGGCTAAAACCAGCCCTCCCCCCCCTTCCCCCAGCGTGACCGTTTCGCGTAAGGCGAAACGGCCATGCGCCTCCACCGAGTCGTTAGACTCACAGGAGGCAACACCCCTGAAGTTGGTCGCCAGGCCATCTTACAGGGTTCCTAAAGCTGTCCCCAGAAAGGAGGACAGCAACAAAGGAGCTTCGGCTCCTTCGCCCACACCTAGTGGTGGGCTGGGTGGCTCGGAGCCGGTGGATCCTCGAAAAGAGGGCCCACCGCCTCCGAAGCCGCAACGCCCGCCTAATGTTTCGAGGCGGAGGGAGGAAAAGACTCGCATGGTGAGCCCAACCTCCCCCAATAAGTCTTCGAAGGCGACAGCGCCTTCAGCGCCCGGGGTTCTGCCTCCGGGAAGCGTACGGCCATTCCCGGGGGGGTCTTCTGTTTGAAGAGGACCCCTGCGTCTCCTTGCTAGGCCTGGAGGGCATATTCCTTGAATGGAATTGCCGTGGACTCCGGGCCAACTGGGAGGAGCTGCGGAGGCTCGTTTCGTCCCGTTCCCTCTTAGCTATTTTTCTGCAGGAGACCTTGCTAGGCGCGTGCCCCCTGCCCGCCCTCCCGTGACCTCTTGTGAGCCCACCACCATGAGATGGCCGGGCTGGGGGATACGCGGTTTACACTCGGCATGATGTCTCCGTTCTTCCTTTCACTTTAGATACCTTCTTTCAGGCAGTGGCTGTGCAGCTTCACCTTTATAGGAGGTATACTATCATTTCTGCGTACATTCCACCGTCAGCTGACTTCGACCCGGGGACTTCCTCCGCGTCGTCGCATGGTTGCCGAGGCCCTTTCTCTTGCTTGGAGATCTGAATGGCAGGCGTCCTCCTAGTCCTTCTCATAGCTCGATTCTCTATTATCTCCTCCCATGTGAATAACTTTACATTTTTTAAGGTTAAAATTCATCTGCCACTTTTGTGTTCAATCTTATCACTGATTTAAATCTCTGCACTTCAAAGTTAGCTTTAACTTAATTTACTACAGTTGCCAATTTTGTATCATCAGCGAAAATTGACATTATACCATTTACAGCTTCCCCAAGATCATTTATATAAAATAGTAATAATTATGGGCCTAGAACTGATCGCTGAGGTATGCTACTTATAACATCCCTTCACAGTGACCTCACTACATTCAGTACCACCCTCTTTTTCCTGTCTTTCAGCCATTCATCTATCCAATTCAAAACTTTCCTACATATCCCATGCATTTTTAATTTGTGAACTAGTTTCTTATGTGGAACCTTATCAAACGCTTTGCTAAAATCTAAGTAAATTACATCAACATTTTCTTCCTTATCTAATTATTTAGTTAAATAATCCATAAATTCCAGTAAGTTTGTTAAACATGATCTACCACTTCTAAACCCACGGTGAGCATCACTT
Organism: Ceratothoa steindachneri; assembly: GCA_963969495.1. Taxonomy (NCBI): domain Eukaryota; kingdom Metazoa; phylum Arthropoda; class Malacostraca; order Isopoda; family Cymothoidae; genus Ceratothoa; species Ceratothoa steindachneri. The sequence continues at coordinate 88,445,482 of OZ018327.1, forward strand.
ATTACACTACCTCTTTCTAGATACTCAGTAATACTCTAAAGAATTACCTTCTAAAGAATTTTACAAACTATAGATTTTAATCTTACAGGTCTAAAGTTATTTTGTCCTCTTTAGTTCCATTCTTAAAAAGTGGCACTATATATGCTATTTTCCAATCAGTAAGTATTTCTACAAACTCCAGTGATCTAGTACAGTAAACCCACAATATAACAAACTATATGGGGTGGGGGGTCATTCGCTAAAGTCAAAAGTTTGTTAAACCTGATGGTCATTAAAAGTGATGGAAATAATGAACCAAGGTAGTTATATCCAATCGTTCGTTTGTTCTATGGAATAATAAGTAGCACTCATGAAGAGAGGAAGGAGGAGGAGGAATAGAACGCCAGAACAACCTCTCCCATGTGATGTTCACAGCCGACTGAGCTGCGAGCCAGTGAGGCGCAGCATGGAGTTCGGCTAGGAAATTTTGTTTGTTATATCCGAAATTTGTTATATTGAGGTTCATTATATCGAGGGTTTACTGTATATATCTTCTCAAGAACTACTACAATATTTCTACAGCTTCTGTAAGTAACCTAGAATGAATGTCTTCTGGGCCAGATGCCTTACTAGTATTCAAATCAATTATATGCCCTTTAAAGATTTTCCTATCTACATTAATGGTATTCACTACTCATCCCTTGACCTAGAACTATTACAAATTAAACTTCAGATTCTCTTCTGTAAATACTGAAGCAAAATGATCAAGTCCCTCAACAATTTCCTCATTGATTCTTTCACAACACCTTCATATTTATTAGGCCCTCTTTTATCTCTGCTAGCTTTTTTATTGATATTATAATAGCTAAAGAATTTTCTTGCATCTTTATTATTATTCTGAGCTAAATTAATTTCTGCTGCCCTTTTGCTTTTCTTAATTATCTTATTTAATTAATTCTTAGTTTCTTAGTGACCCTATAATGATTCGGATTTTCAGCAGGTATGCTCTCCTCAGAAATTGTCCTAGCTATCTCATGATTCCACCATAATGGCTTCCTATATTTCTTCTTAATTTAATGGCTTTCATTGGGATGCACTGCTCTTGAACTATATTTAATATAGTTTGAAAAGTAGTCCACATCTCACAAGTATTCTTACCATAGAATTCTATATCCCAGTTAACCCAATTCAGCAAGTTTTACACAAGCCCCCCCCCCCTCCCTATGAAAATTTTGAGTCTTATTAGTGTTTATTGATATACTAGGTTTCCCTATTGCCAAGTTAAAACTATCTGATGATCACTAAATTTCAAATGATTCCCTGACAGTTAATTCCTGAACTAAATTATCATTATTTGAAAGTACTAGATCTAATATATTGGTACCCTTTATTGGCATATAAACAAATTGAGTAAAAAAATTATACTCAAAACATTCTATAAACTTAAAACTTTTTCTACCTTTCCTATCATATTTTCTAAATCCACAGAATTAAAGTCATCTCTAAGAACTGTATCTGCTTGGCATCCCCTACTTATTTCCTTTATCATTAGCTCATCTATATCATCAGTCTGTGCTAAGTATAATATATTATTTTTACTGACCCTAATATCTAGCCAGTGACTCAACTTCTTCCTGCTTTATTGAACTATTTAGATTGGAAACAATGCTATTTCTAATATAAATAATTATCCCATCACCAGTCCTACCTCTCCTTTGACTAATGTATATATCATTGCCCTGTAAATCAAATTCACCCACATTGTCATTCAATCTAATTTCACTTACCCTTGAGTCTCTTACAAATACTATATCTCTATCTTCATCAGTAACATAACTAAATAACTTATCTTTTTTATTTCTAAGACTACAAGCATTGATATTGAGACAACTCAGTTCTTCTATCCCTAAAGCTCCTCATTTCGCCTGAAAACTTTGGCATCTCCTCTCTGTCTAGCTTCAGTTCAATGTGTCCTTTTATATTTCTCTGATCATTATCATTACCTGCATGTTCTAAGAATGATGAAGGGGATCATGAAAAGAGATAGAATAAGAAATACAGCAATAAGAGCAGAGATTAAGGAAGAACCCTTATTAAACTCCATTGAGAAAAGCAGATTACAGTGGTATGGACACGTTAATGAGAATGAATGAAGAAAGGCACCCCAAAAGAGCACAAGTATGGATCCCCCAAGAAAAAAAGACCACCTGGAAGACCAAGGAAAAAATGGATCGGAGTATAACAGGCACTGACACGGAGAGGAACATCCCTGCAAGAGGTGGAGTCTTGATACTTTGTGTCCTTTGTTTCTTTCTTGAGTCTTGATTGTGTATGTAAGTCTTCATCAGGGAAATTATGATTGATATTCAGTGATTTTTCATTGATTGGTGTCATTATTCCCATAATTAGTTTTTGTCTATATCTTTGGTGAAATACAGTTTTTTCATGTATAGAACAGCACTTCTCTGCTAGTGGAGCCTGGAAATCTGGCATGACTTATAGCTCTTCTATCATTTGATTGATTTCATCATTTAGTTCTCATTTAACCAGGTCCTGCATTTTCCATATCTGTTCTTCTATGACTTTGTTAATCTGAGTCTCCTCTTTTGTCTTTGAGACACAAGAGAGGGGGGAGGAAGGGTAGAGCAACATAGATGTTACAATGGCATTGTAGATCTTTTTCTTGTTACTTTCACAGAGATTTCTGAATGTGTATAGAGTTTGGACTGCATCTGAGCCTTTAGAAATTCTATCATCGACGTGCTTCTTGTACTCAGTTGAAGTAATCTTCATTCTGAGTACATTGCACTATGTAGTGTTGGGATAGCATCTATCCCCCACCCTGACATATGAGAGTAGTCTCCTGCCAATGGGGACTACTTTGAATTTCTCTTGATTTATTTGAATCTTCCATTGAGCCTCATAGTTCAATCTCACAATTTCTGCTGCAGTCATGCAAGATTGCCAAGGCACATTCCTCAAAGGACGTGATTATCTGGTTGAAATCATCAGTGTATTGAGTCAAGTGGGGTTTTCAGGGGCTGGGACATCTGCAGTGTAAATCGAGTAGAGAGTGGGGAACAGATACCCCCTGCACAGGAGGCCTGCAGTGGGCAGAAACTTCTGCCCATCTGTGCACCCTAAACTGATATATGCTGCTCTCTCCATGACATATCACAGAGAGTTCTTTCTAAGTTTTCACTTAGGCCCAGCCATAGGATCTTAAGACTGTATTCCTCATTGCCACACTTTGTCAAATGCCTTTGACACATCCTGACAAACAATGTCCACATAACTCCTTTCCCTTTTGGCTTGGGCTAGCTTTTTTGTGATGACATTTATTGCCATCTCCATACTTCACTTTTTTTCTAAACCTGAATTGATATAGGTTATAGAGAGAGTTCTCCTCCAGATGAGACACCAGTCTTGGTTGAGGATCTTCTCAATGTTGCGGTCCTTGCTATGCTTTGGCAGGAAGATCATTCTCGCCATTTTATAAGCGTCTGGGAAGTATCCCCTGTTTAGACGCGTGTTAAACATCCTTCAATGACGTTGGCTGGAGCCTTTTCAAAGTTTAATTTGTAAGAACCAATTGTCATGGGTCTTTCTGTTAGAATGAGGGGAGCGCACTGAGTAGTTCCTCTTCAGTGATCTTGGCATCTCCGTCCTGTTGTCTATCCACCTGATGGTGAGGGTGCGTCCTATGTATTTGTGTATTAAGCTCATCTATGATGTCACTTTCAAACTCGTAAGTCAATCTTCATTTTCTTCTTCGGTTATACTAAAGATTTTTTCCCAATAACGTTGGAATATTTCTTCCTATTCTTCTTTCTTTTGTTTCAATGGTTCTGTCTTTTAATATTTCCAGTTTTTTCTTCTTTCCAGTTGATCCTTTAAGACTTCTGATTTGGTTCCAAAAATCTTTAGGAGATGCATCCTGTTCAAAGCTTTTGGTCGCATTTTCAAATACTCGCCACCATTGTTCCAGGATCAACTGGTTGATCTCTACTTTGCTATATTGAGTCAATTGATGCATTCCTGATTTTAATCTCATACAATAATTTCAACTTACGGTATAACTCCTTCATGTAATCAGTCCATCTATAGGTTGAGATAGACTTATACTGAGTTTTAGGCATACAAGCTCTATCCGCGTTGATGAGATGGTTAAGGTCATCGAGTGCCTTGTCAATCTCCTCTAGAATTGCCTCATCCAAGTTTGGTGGATAGTAAGCCTCAAGAAGGTGCACACACCCTGCCCAGTCTGCTTTTTTGTTTTTTGTTTTTTTTAACTACAGCTGGGACTTGTATAGGGTTCCTGTTGATGGTGATTAGGATTCCTCTATGGTCACTACATGGTACCTGGACCTGCTCTATGTAGTAATTAAATGGCAGTTGATGATTAGCCAGACATATGTCTGGTTTTGTGGCACTCTCTCCTCTGACAAAGGTAGGAAAGTCTGGGCTTATTCGCTGGACAATATTTCTGTCCAGCAAACTGTCTAGGCACTTTCCAGTTCCATTGTAGGTCTTGTAGCCGGATATCCAACATCTGGCATTCAGATCCATTAATATAGTGGAGGCTCTTCTGCCAAATAGGCCAGTGTGAGAGGCTTTTCTCTCTTCAGGGAAGGCCTAGGAGCTTTAGATTTGCTCTTCATAGATCGAGTATGAGTGCATGGTCCTCTGATGAGGGAGCTTCAATCGCAGCCTCTAGTCATGATTTTAAGTTTGTTTTACTCCTAATGACGGAATCTTTGAATACCTTGTAGTATTCAGGATCCATGGGCATAATGACTGAACGCAAGTTATTTGCCTTCAGTAACACGTTTAGAACCTGGTTATAGCAGCCAGGTTTCACTGCACTGGCCACGTTTGCATGAGTGATGCAAATTAGGATCTTGGTGCTTAGGTCATTTGTGTAGTTTATTTGTGCTGGAGATGTACCCATGGTAGCATCCCTCCGCTTTTCTTCAAAGTGCTAGCGTATGAGTTTTGTTTCATCATCTTTTCTTCCTCCATCTTCTTGATTATTTTCCTTCTGCTTCAGGCAGTTTAGGGCCATAGTCCTGTGTCCATCCTTGCAGTTTACATACTCCTTTTCTGTGCTTTTGCATGCGTCATATCCATATCCTTCAATGTCTCATTTGCTGCACCATAGTTTCCTTTTTGGGGGCAGTTACTGTAGTGAGAGTCTCCATCTTATAACACACAAAGCACATTTGGATGTTGTGAAACTTTTCTTGTTCAATTTTGCATCCTGGGATTCTCATGTCGAAATCATGGAATCCATCTGCGGTGGCTTTGTGTGCCATTTCAGTTGATTGAATATTTGTTTTTATTTCATTAAATTTGGCTTCATTTACCCAAGACTTAGTCATGCAGACTATATCTATACCTCTCTTGATCCTATAACTAATTTCTTATTACAAAGACTGTGCATTCTAATAAAAACACTTCAGCCCCTCCAATCATTGAAACACCTTTTGGTATATTAAGTGCATGTTCCTTTGGTATATCTGTATTTTCTATTATCTCTGCTAATATTCACTAATTTCTAATTGCCATTCTAAGTTTTCCTTTACTTCTAACACTATCAAGTTTCCCACCTAAGGACCAATAACATAAACTCATTCCACAACACCTCTTCCTCAGCCCTACTCAAATGAACTCTATCCAGCACAGACATGTCTTTGTTACCTAAGAACCTATCCTAAATATCCACAAATATCAAACCTCTCTTCTCACATGGTTACATATTCATTCAGCCCAATTGCATGAAACATCGATTCCTTGCCAATGTCCATTATTGTAAACAGTGTAGTAGATGCTCCCAACACCCACCCACCACCAAATTCTATTTACTTGTGGAGAAAACTGGGAGACTGGAAGGAGATGTAAAACACATTTCTTTATTCTAATTAGTGGTGAGATGATTAATCAGAATGGAGGGGGGGGGGGAGGCAGGAATCGGAATTGAGAGAATTGTACTGTGAACTCTGATTCTTAAAACTATTCTTTTATTTTAACACTAAAAAATATTATTAAAAAAATAATATTACAGCAGGTTATTAAAATCATAATTTCTGCCACATTAAATTCTAGTAGTAACATTTGTAGCTGTAAACAAGAATAACGCGTAAACAGTTAATTTAGTAACTATAATAAACTTAAAATATTTAATATTAAAGTAATAATAAATATTATATATATTTTTTATTTTATATTTATAATTTATATTATAATCAAACTAAATTTATAATGTTTGGGTATAGGAAATTTATAGTGAATCATGAAATATCTGGGCAGGAAGCTCTGGAGAAATCTGGCAACCTTTGTCTAGGTCTTGCATAAACTGATTTTTATTTGATAATGCTATTTGCTGGCTGTCAGATTAAGAGGTTGTATGGTGCTTCAGGCAGGGCTGCTAGATGTGCGCACAGACAGCCAGATTTTAAAAATCTGGATGGGTAAGAAAAAGCCTGAGCCTAAAAAAACTTATATTTGACAGCCAGATCAATTTTAGGTGATTTTCATATCACTTATAATGGCGAGTACTTGAAAATTAAATATAACCTTGTTTTAGCATAAATCCATTATCTTTTACTTTACAAAATGTTCTAAAATAAGGCATGAACAATAAAATTTGAAAGTAAGCATGCAGTATTGGTAATGTCAAGGTAGACAGACCAGACTTCGGAATGCTAAGGAGCCATTGTAGTCAGCGCTGGACAGTTCCAGAGTTACCAATTTCACTCAATGAGAGCAGGACTGCCAACACTGTTTTTCCACTCAGATGCGAGTTGTTCAGTGCACTGCTGGATTTTTTGGTTTAAGTGTAAATTTAATGAAAAAGAAGGAGGGGAGGGTTAAATATTATAATACAAAAAATTAGCTTAATTATAGAGCAAATCAACTTCATGCATTAAGTTAACATATTAGTTTAATATGGTTTAACATCAAGATAAAATCCCTTCAAGTAAACCTGTTTCAATCATGTGCATGCACTAAAGATGCATTAACCCATTACTAGCCCGAGGACCTTTCAAGACTGCCACTTCAGTGCTACATAATTGATCACCCGATGCCTTTTGTACTTTTTTTTGTCAAACTCTTATGTTAGTGATTAATCATCTAATTAAAATACATAAATTGCTTAGGTCAGTTCCTTTTTGTTTGTAAACTGAGATTTATGAATGAGATTAACTTGACCAAATCACAAGGACAAGGCAGACATGACATGATACGTGTGTAAACATTCATTTTGGGGCGCTATTTTTTTTTCTTTCCTTTTTTTGCTTCAATACAGTTGTTTTTGTTTCTCATCCAATTAAAATTATGAAATGCCTTAATTTAGCTTGTTATTCAAAGTGGCCGAATGGGATGGCAATTTAGAGCGTGCTAAGTAAAAAAAAAAAGAAGCTTTTGCTATGATATTTCTAAATTCTTTGATATAAAAATGTTATCCATCAATAGAAGCAAGATTTTCTATAAGTAGATAGAACTTTAAAGCGATAACAAAAATGTAATATCACTGGTCTGCATTTTTTCATTTTTATTTTTTTCAGGGATGTGATCTTACATATTCTTGGGTTGCTGATTTTAAATATCTAAACCATTTTTTTCTATCAAGTAAGGATTTTGAATAAAATACAAATTAATGATAACAATAAATGTGCATTTTTAATATTGTTACTTATTTAAAATGAATAATTAATCATGGAAAAGCACATTATTTTAGTTTTAAGAACATATGTATACTAAATCAATATGAAGTAAATCGCAGTTATGAAATGAATCAAAATCAAATCAAGTGAATGTAAAAAAAAAAAATGCTCATGATTAGCCTACATACTGATTCAAAGAAAGGCGTACCACTGTGATTTGCGCTGTGCATCGGGACCATTATGTTTCAATGATCAGCAGTAATCCGCCATCATGTTGACATTCCATTTGCCCTGGTATCGAGTTTCCATGATGGAAATTGCTCTTCTTGTTCCTCACTGTAGTTCCCACAATTCGTGGGAAAATAGTCAAGATGTGAGTGCAAAAAGTGCATCTTCACACTCATTCTACACCCAAGTTGTTGGAAACTTGAAATCAGATCTTGGATTATTTTTTCCATATTCTGGAGAGCAGGTGTTTCCCAAGAAATTATTGATAATCTGCTTGAAAGAAAACCAAGCATTCACCTCGACACTTGCTAACGCTTCCTCAAAATGCTTGTCCTTCATCAATTCCCAAATCTGAGGGCCAACAAAGATTCCTGCCTTTAGTTGCCATCATTTACACAAGAAAACTTTGACTCCAGGTACTTGAAAGCAGCTCTATTCTTGTTCAAGGCCTTCACAAAATTTTTCATAAGCCCTAATTTGATGTGGAGTGGTGGTAGCAGAATTTTCTTGGGGTCAACTAGTGGTATAGCTCTCACGTGATTTCCGGGTAAAAAGCTGGTTCTTGGTGGCCAGTCCTTTTTTTCATAGTGCTGGCTGTCAGCCCTACTCTTCCAGAGACACAACAAATGGGGATACTTGCTGTATCCCCCTTGAAGACCTAGTAGGAGAGCAATAACTTTTAAATCACCACAAAGGAAAAAATTGTGCTGATGGTACTTGATTGCAGTTATTAGTGTTTTCAAATTTTCGTAGGTTTCAGACATTTGGATACTATAGCCAATTGGCACAGATGCAGCTGTGTTGCCATTGTAGAGAAGAACAGCCTTTAAACTTGTTTTAGAAAAATCATTGAAGAGCCTCCATTCATCTGCATTGTACGGCATCCCCATGTGTTCAATAAGGCCAGAAATATTTGAACAGAATACTAAAGAATCCTCTTTCTTAAAGAACTGGATGAATTCTGCTTCATGATGACGGTACCAAGCAAATGTTGTTCTAGAAGCTAGAAGCCTGTGTTCTTTCAGTCTAGAACCAAGTAACTGTGCATTTTCTTTTGGAATGCACCAGGTCAATGAGCTCAGCTGGGTTGAAGAGTTTGGGATCATCATTTGTTGGTGGTTCATAGTCTACTTCCATCTAATTAGTATTACTAGTATCAGAATGATGAAATTTCCCATATCTCAGGTGGCACAGGCACAGGTGTATCATCTGAGTGTGAAACAGGCCTTATTGCTGAATGAATATTTGGGTATATTATATGATCTTTAGTCTTCTTGTTGAATCCAGCTACTTTAGTCTACAAAAGTAGCAGTCATTATGGTGATTCTTCTGCTTTCGCCATACCATTGGTACTACAAAGGGCATACATTTAAGTTTTCCGACACCACATTTGGAGCTTACTGATGCAACTCTTGCAAGCTTTGTGTGGGGAAAATAGTTCCCTTGGTCTCTTAATCTGCAGCCAAAATACAGTCGCCAGATGAGATATATAAATGTTTTTAAAAAATTGCAGCCAAAATAAGTAAATAACAATGCTTCAACAAAGGAGAAATATTGCTCTGGGAATCTAAAGGGGTGAATTGCCCGCAGACACAGCAAAATATGTCTGCTCTATTTCTACAGCCTCTAGACATAGTCACAATCTAAAAATGAAGAAAAATATATTAGCAATATTAGAAATATATCTATAATATATATATAGAAATATTATATAATGTAAACATATATATATTATATAAATATATATATATATATATATATATATATATATATATATATATATATATATATATATATATATATATATACAGTAAACCCTCGATATAACAAACTATATGAGGTGGGGGGTCGTTTGCTAAAGCTGAAAGTTTGTTAAACCTGATGGCCATTAAAAGCAATGGAAATAATGAACCAAGTTCTTTATGGATATGTAATATGTATGTAATTTCTAATAAAGTTAAGTGGACTACACAACATAGTATTGATACGAACCTTGCACTGTAGGAGACATGTGACGCACCAACACTCACTCAGGCTGGTCATAATGCTTGCCTGTTATATCTGATTGAGTTCAACCAGGAAATTTGGTTTGTTATATCCTAAATTCGTTATATCGAGAGTTTACTGTATTATAATATATATAAATATTTACATATGCTATACCAAAAGAGAAAAGTAACATCTCCATATAACTCAAAAATGTGATGTGATAGAGATGAATAAAAAACAAAGTAAATCACCATTTTTTATATATTTTGAAAAAGATGTCATACAGTGAATAAAAAAAATCATGCAGACCAGTGTAATTAATTTCACCAGTTAACAAGCAAATATTTCCAATCATAATTATAAATATATTTAGAAGTCTATTAATAATGTTTAAGCTAGATTAATAGAATAATTCTTTGCAATTAAAATGATGATGTTATTTGATTTTTAATAAAGGATTTTAATATTTTCCCTAATAAGTAGCAAGGATAAATTTATTGAGGGCAATATAGGGCCAATTAGCTCAGTGCTTAAAAGGCTAAACATGTAGTCATGATGGCGTGGCCTCCTGATAGTGTTTTTATGTTTATACTTTGCTGGCTCAGGATATACTTAGGCATTAAAAAATTTGGGCTGGATGAATTTGGGTGTAAAATTAAACATAGTTGGGCATTTAAGGACAAAACTGGCAACCTTGCCGCCCATAAGGGGCATGGCGATTTGCCATCCTGGCCACTGTGCTGACGGGACTCAGCACCCCGTGCGACCCCAGCTTATCCTCTTCTCCTTTCAGACAGCCTGAATTTCTCCCATACTTCGTCGCTTTTCATACAACCTCTCCCACAGCTTTCTCTGGTTAGCCTCTAATTTCACAGGGTAGATGCTGACCTTCTTCTCAGTCAACCGTCCTGGATTGGGGCTGAGGGGGGAGGGGACAATGTTCCTTAACCCCTCAGCTCCGGTCTGGGGTGGTTGGTTTTTAACAACCTGCTTCATCCCCAGCATACCTTCCTCACATCCCTTTTCCTTTCCTCTTCACACTCTATCAATTTTACGCTGTGGTCAAGGTGGAACCGTCATGCCGATGGACTGCCAGGCCACCAGGCAAGAGGGATGGTCCCGAATGGCGGCACCTGGCTCTGCCAGGCCTGTACGCACCCCTTGCAGTGCGGGCTACTGCAAGGGGTGATGAGCTATTGCATCCTGTAGAAAATTTAGGGTCACCATGCCCACTGATGAAAAAAATAAACATCTTCCCTTAATTCCCCCTGTAACAATGATGGAGCCGCCCTCTGGCAGCTCCACCAAAAAAATGGAGGTTCCCCCCCCTGTGCTTCCGCAGGGGACTCTCCATATTTCTCTAACCAGAGAGGAGGCTTACTCCTCTCCTACAATTACCGGTGTAGGGGACTTCCCCCTCACCCCCTTCTCTGGAGATGCTTTCGGGCACCTCCCTATTTCCAGCGGCACTCCCTCCTTTTCTTTCTAAGGGGACTGCCAAGAAAGCCAGCAGGCAGCCCATTGCCGACCACCCCTCATTGAAGCGTCTCGGTAAGGCAAACCCCCTTAGGGGGAAGAGGGAAGCCAGGCCCCTTGGGTCGCTTCCCTCAAAGGACATGCTGGTAAGAATACTCAACCATGCTGGGGTTAAGGTCTGTGCCTCCCCATACATGACTGGTGATGCTGACAATGGGACCTGCGATGTCCTGGGAGAGGATGGCCAACTGAAGGCCCCTCGTGTGATAGACATGGTCCTTGAGGCACCCCAGCCTCAAGTTGTAGGGCTTTCCATGGGGGGAAATCCGGGCTCGGCGCCAAGCAGCGAACCCGAATCCGCCCCTATGCAAGATCCTCCTCAAAAGGCTAGGGTTTCCGAGGCAGTACAAGGAGGGGAGGGATCTCCTCCGACCAGTGCTCCTACGACTGCCTGGACCTTCTCCATTTTGGAGAAGGACCTGGATGAGGCTGGTCCATCTGGCCTGGGTGCTCCTGCCAGCGGAGGGGAGAAGCGGGTTCATTCCCCACCCTCCTCTCCTAAAAAGAAAAATAACAGGAAAAAGACTCGGGGGGGGGGGGGGGCTCCTCTCCATCCGTGGGGGGCTGCGGGGATAGATGGGTCTGCTGCCACTTTGGCAAGTGACCAATCCAACATCAGTACATCCGGCCCCTCTACCCCCCCCCCCCACTTCCCTGTGCGGAGCCCCTATGACTAAGATCAAAAGTACACAGGGTGGACCTCAATAACATCAGGGCCCCCGATTCAGAGGTTACCTGGCATTTTTTAGCCCGCTGGCTTCAAACGCTTACTCATTATTCGCGTTATTCGCTCCACTGATGGCAGCCTCTTGGCCAAGGGCAATATGATCCATCAGAGGAGAACATTAGCTAGTGCAATTGGTAGAGAGCCGAAGGTGACCCGTTTCTCAGGCGGGAGCCTTCTGGCGAATGTAGCGGATCCCTCCGAGGCGGCCAAGATAAGTGCTCTTCAGACACTTGATGGCACCCCGGTGAGTGTGATGCCGCTCTCTACCATGAACTTTGTGAAAAGAGTAGTTTATGTGGGGAACTTGTTGACTACTCCATAGAGGACATCACCTTAGAGCTGGCCGACCATGGGGCGGTCAAGGTCGAATGTGTGATGAAAAAACAGGGAGGGGCCTCGAGACCCACCCTTACACTCTCCGTCACGTTCGACTGTGACAAGCTCGCTGAGTTGGTGCGTACCGTTTGGTACCGCTACCGCGTGAAGGCATTCATGCCACTGCCGCGGCGGTGCTATTACTGTCGCCGCTTCGGCCATAAAAATCGTTCTTGAGACATGCAAAGTTGGGGCCCTTCGAAGTCTGTGTAAATTGCTCCAAGGCTGCACATGATAAGTCTGAAGTGTGTATGGCCAAGTGTGTCAATTGCGGAGAGCCGCACCCCGCTTCTTCGAAGCAATGTGGTGCATATCTCCTGGCCATTCAGGCCTACGATCGACTCTCATTCCGCGAGGCTAAGGACTTGGTCCTGGCGCACCCGGCTCTGCCTGGGATGTCTTATGCCTCAATAGTTAGAAAGGCACCATCTGCTCCTGGCCCATCCAGGCCACGAGCACGGTTGTTTGCGTGGCCATTCGGAGCCCTTCTGCTGGCTCTACTCAACCCAGGCGCTCCCCTGGCAAAGCTAGCGGCAAAATGGGTTCATACCCAGCCCAGGCTAAAATCAGGGCTCCCCCCTCTTCCCTCAGCATGACCGTTTCCCGTAAGGCGAAATGGCCACGCGCCTCCACCGAGTCGTTAGACTCACAGGAGGCAACACCCCTGACTTGGTCGCCAGGCCATCTTCTGGGATTCCTAAAGCTGTCCCCCGAAAGGAGGACAGCAACAAAGGAGCTTCTGCTCCTTCGCCCACGCCTAGTGGTGAAGCGAGTGGCTCGGTGACGGTGGTTCCTCGAAAAGAGGGCCCCCCCGCCTCCGAAGCCGCAACGCCCGCTTAAGGTTTCGAGGTGGAGGGAGGAAAAGACGCATGGCGAGCCCAACCTCCCCCAATAAGTCCTCGAAGGCGACAGCGCCTTCAACGCTTTGTCCGAACAACAGCGCCCGGGGTTCTGCCTCCGGGAAGCGTACGGCCATTTCCGTTAGGGTCTTCTGTTCGAAGAGGGCCCCCGCGTCTCCTCCGAGCTAGGCCTGGAGGGCATATTCCTTCAATGGAATTGCCGTCGACTCTGAACCAACTGGGAGGAGCTGCGGAGGCTCGTCTCGTCCCGTTCCCCGTTAGCTATTTTTCTGCAGGAGACCATGCTAGGCGCGTGTCCCCTGCCCGCCCTCGCGGGGTATATGGGTCTTGCGACCCCACCACCGCGGTATGGTCGGGCTGGGGGATACGCGGTTTACACCCAGTATGATGTCTCCGTTTTCCCTTTCACTTTAAATACCTCTTTTCAGGCACTGGCTGTGTAGCTTCACCTGGTATATTATCATTTCTGCGTACATTCCACCATCAGCTGACTTCGACGCGGGGTACTTCCGCCGCGTCGTGGCACGGTTGCCGAGGCCCTTTCTCTTGCTTGGAGATCTGAACGGCAGGCATCCTCTCTGGGGAGATTACTTAATAAATCCCAGGGGACAAGTCCTTGCCAATCTGATCGAAGAGCTTGAGATAGGTGTCCTAAACGTGGATGAGTTTACGCATCACTGTCCGAGAAGCGCTTCATTTTCTTGCCTTGACCTATCTTTGTGCTCTTCGGATGCACAGCCTGATTTTGATTGTGGGGTGGTCGATGACCTCCATGGTAGTGATTACTTTCCCATTCAAATATCATTTTCTGGGCCGCTGCCACCTGAGAGCCCACCTCGGTGGTGCTTGGTGCGGGCACGGTGGCCTACATTTCAGTAAATGACTGAATTCTCTATCTCAGTTGAGGAGTTTAGGTCGGTAGATGAGGCCGTTGAGTTCTTCTCCAGTACCCTCATCGCCACGGGCCTGACTACTATTCCCAGAACGTCGCTGTTTTGCACGCCGATCACTTCCTTGGTGGTCGGCCGAGTGTGAGACGGCCCTCTAACAGAAGCGTTATGCCTACATGCGCTATAAGCGCCGCCCTAACGATTTTACTGTCTGTGAATTTTGTCGGGCTAGGGCTAGTTTCCGATATATTTCAAAGCACGCCCGCCGCTTTTCACTTAACGGGAAAACCCGTCTTGCAGAGGTGTGGAAGCGAGTCACAAGTGTTCGGCGCAAGTTCTAGCAGGACCGCTCTACAATTCTCCAAGCGAACCGCAATCTCAGACCCTGCGTCCGTGGCAGAATCCTTCACGACCGCTTTCTTCCCTTTCTCTAGCCGGGATGCCTCTCCGCCAGCATTCAATGCACGTCGTGATGTCGCGTTAGGCCGCCGGCTGGACCTAACTCCAGAGGCGGAGAACCCTTCAATGACTGGTTTACTGTGAGTGAGTTGCGTTCCGCTCTTGCTTCGTGCGTGGACACCGCCCATGGTCCGGACGATGTCTCCTGCGCTATTCTTCGCTCCTGGGTGAGCGAGGCATGGCCTTTCTTTTAGATTTGTTCAACAGGATCTGGGTAGAGGGTAACCTCCTAGACTCATGGCGAATCGCTACTGTGCTCGCCTTTCGCAAACCGTGGAGAGATCATTCTACCCTGGCCAGTTTCCACCCAATCTCTCTAACCTCCTGCGTATGCAAGTTGATGGAGAAATTGGTAAATGTTAGATTAACCTTTTTTCTGGACAGCAGAGGCCATTTGTGTTCTGCGCAGTGCGGCTTCCGCAAGTTCCATTCCACCTCGGATGCTCTGCCTCGACTGGAAAATGCTGTCTGCGAGGCCTTCCTTCGTCGACAGCACTTTGCCACGGTGTTTTTCGATTTGGAGAATGCTTATGATACCGCATGGCGATACGGTATCATGAAGACCCTCCACACGATGAGGTCGAGGGGACGCCTCCCGGTCTTTATATCTGAATTTTTGCGTGATCGCCGATTCCGCGAATGGGTGGGGGGGAACCCTCTCCGGCCTAATGGAGCAGGAAGAGGGTGTCCCGCAATGAAGTGTCCTCAGCATTAAACCCTTTGCCTCGAGCATCAGCGGCATTACCTTGGTGCTGCCAGAAGATGTTCTTGCTACACTCTACATAGGCGACCTTTCGATCTGTTTTGGTGCGGCTCAGATGCCAACTCTGGAGCGTCGACTCCAACAGGCATTGAACCGCCTCTCTCGCTATGCCGAAGCGCACAGGTTTCAGTTTTCTTTGGTCAAGAGTAAGGTGGTGCACTAATGCCTCCATCCACGGCTCCACCCCCACCCAGACTTGTTTCTTAATGGGGTGCGCCTGGATGTGGTTGAATCGCACCGTTTCCGGACGCCTGACCTGGCAGGTTCATATTTGCATCCTCAGGGTCTGTTGTACCCGCGCCATGGATATTCTTCGTTCCATGACGTTCAGCTCTTGGGGTGCTTATAGGGCTACTGCCTTACTTTCTTATCGATCCTTTGTCCGTTCGAAGCTCGATTACAGATGTGAGGTTTATGCATCCGCAGCCAAACGTCTATTGCGGAAGGTGGACTCGATCCACCACGCCGGCCTTCGCTTGGTGACCGGTGCCTTCCGCACTTGCCCCATTGAGAGCCTGTTGGTCGATGCTGGGGAGATGCCACTCGCTCTGCGCCGTGTGCAGTGCATCACTCGCCTGTACGCGCGAGCCCGGCGCCTCCCTCAGTCGCCAACAGCTCTCACTGCATCCGCAGCTGATCTCGATGGTGCCTATGCCGCCGAGAGACGCCAGTCATACCCTAAGCCCTTTGGGTTTAGGGCCAGGAAACTCCTTCGAGAGGTAGATATAGCTCTCGGGCCGGTGGCGCCCCTGGTTCTGCCCAGGACGCCACCCTGGAGGGTACCACATTTGGCTATTTGTCGCCACGCCTCTGCTCCCAAAGCTTGTACTGCGCCGGGAGTATTGCGTTCGACCTTTTTGGAGCACATCTCGCGTCACGCTGGAACTGTGCCAGTGTATACGGATGGCTTCAAGTCCGAATAGGGGGTCAGTTTCCACGTATCCTCACTGTTTGATGTCAGCGGGGCTCTGCCAGGTTCTGCGTCTATCTTCACGGCTGAGTTGGTGGCAATACACCACTCTGTACGGGAGATTATGCGACGTGCCCGGTTCGGAGACCAGATCATGATTTATAGTGACTCACAGACTTCCGTGAGTGCTCGCAGGGCTTTGCAATCTCCGCACCCTCTGGTTCACGATATCTGTAATGCCACAGTTTTTTTTTTAGCTGGGTGGATGTCGAGATTATCTTCTGCTGGATTCCTGGACATGTAGGAATTGTGGAGAATGAGGGCGCCAAAGAGTCCGCAATGACCGTGCGCCTGGACCAGCGTTTCACTCTTCCACACACAGACTACATGGCAGGAATACACACAGCTCTTTGTACTGCTTGGCAAAGAAGAAGGGAGACAGTCCAAGGGAACTTAAAGTTGCGTGCCATTGCTCCATGACTGTTCCCATGAACCTATCCCCCAATTCCACTATGGCTTCAGGCTGCTTTCTGTTGTCTCTAAATCAGGTACACTCAGGTGAAGCATTGACATTTGATGGAGCGCTCGCCTGCGCCCTGTTGTGACGACTGCGTCGTCCCCCAGACTGTTCGGCCCATTTTTGTTGAATGTCTCAGTCTGGGTGATCTTCGCGCACATTACCTGTCCCGGGATGGGTGGGTCGCTACCGCCTGTCCCTTGTACTCAGGACGAGTGCATGCACATTGACTGGTGGACTTGTAGACTTTTGGGGGGAGGCCAGCCTTCTCCCTTTTATTTAACTAGTTTTCTTTTGGTTTTCTTTATTGGTCACACGTTCCTGGCTGGGGGACCCTTTCCCGATTCAGGAGCTTGCTTCCTGCCCGTTGCCTTTTCCTTTTTTTTAATTTTTAGTGTTGGGGGGTTTTTTGGGGGGGGGGGAATTTTATTTTAAAGTAGCCTAGTACTAAGCTGTTTTTATATGGCAACTAATGCCCAAGTAGGCAGTCACCAGATTTTCTCTTAAAAAAATAAAATAAATAATAGCAACCTTGCCTGCAGGTGAGGTCTATCGCTTATCTAAACCAAGGAATATATAATTGGAGGTATTATATTAAAATTGGCCATAGGTTTGGCATACCTTATATTGATATAATTAATGTATATCATTGAAACTAAGGCACAATTCTAAATAATTTTCTGAATTACTTGAGGGTTAGGCTTTACATTTTCTAACTTTAACCCTTAAACAGCTAAACGAACTTGCTCAAAATCACTGTCGCTGAAGTCTTGGTACATCGTTACGGAAAATATTCAAATAAAATTTTTAAATGCTTTTCTATAAATCAAATAGTATATCATTTTAATTGAAAAGAATTCTTCTATTGATCTAAATTAAAAATTATTAATAACCATCTACATATTTAGAATTATGATTGAATTATTCTCCATTGGCCCTCAAAACACTTTGCTCTACCTCAGAGAAAATTAATTTTTAAAATTTGAGTTAGTGCTTAAAACTACTATTTTATAGAAAGCATTCTATTTATGGAAAACATTTCTATATTTGAAAACGCTTTGAATAACATGCTAACTAAGGCATTTATGCATTCATATTGGATGGAAAACCACAAATATAAGTGTGAACCAAAAAAATGAGAGTAGTGAGAAAAATGCAAGTGTTTACAAATGTCTGAAGCATAAATCAACTGTGTAGTGTGGTCGGTGTCTAAAGAGATTGGTTGAAACTGGATCAAGTTACTCTCATTCATAAATCTCTTTACAAACAAAGAAGGTATCACCTAAGGCATTTATGTATTTTAATTGGATGATTAATCACTAACATAAGAGTTTGAAACACCAGAGGGTCTTTTGTGGCATTTGACTGATAAACCCCTATTTTTAGGATGATTTATCCCTTTTTTGGTTTGACCTAAATGTCTTAGGTCAATCCTTCTTTCTTTGTTAACAGAGATTTAATAATGTGAGTAACAATTAGTAGAACAAATCACAGAAGATTATATCTACTGTTGAAGCCTCTATAAAAAAATGCATCAAAGTTACTATATTTCGACTAATGTTGAAAAGTAACAACAATTTTTTACCTTATATATTTGGCAAATGTTATTCATTTATTACCTATTTAGATTTTATCTGTATTGCACTAATACAGCATGTTATTTAAAGTGCACAAATGAGGAAACATGCAAAAAAATTTGAGTGTGCCATGTAGATAAATAATTTTAAAAAAATTTCAATAAATAGTACATTTTTTAAAATGTAAAAATGTTTCCCATAAATAGAAGCAAAGCTTTCTAGAAAATAGGAATTTAAGTGATAATTAAAATGAAGAAATTAATTCCATTGGTAAATAAGAAAAAATTTTAGGAACAATCAAATTATTTCCAATCATAATTCTAAATATATAAATGGTTATTAATAATTTTAAGTTACATCAATAGAAGTATTTTTTTCAATTAATATATATTATTTGATTTATAAATGGGATTCAAATATTTTATTATTTTCCCTAACAATGTACCAATGGTAAATTCATCAGCAATGATTTGGGACATATATTTCCAATCATAATTCTAAATATGTAGAAGGCTATTAATAATTAAGTTTGATCAATAGAATAATTCTTTACAATTAAAATATTTTATGATAATGGATTTAAATATTTTATTATTATTTTCCATAATGCTGTACCAAGGTTAATTTTGCCAATGGTGATTTCAAGAAAATTAGATTGGCACTTTAAGGGTTAAGTTAGCATGTTACTCAATGGCACAAACGAAAAGCCTAATCACAGATTATGCTACTTTTCGTTTCTTTTTTTTAATATTTTTTCCAACTCTATTTCTTTTATTTTTTAGATATATAAATGTTTCCCATAAATAGAAGCATCATTTTCTCTAAAAATAGATAATAATTTTTAAGTTAGATTAATAGAATAATTATTTTCAATTACAATGATATATTATTTGATTTGTAACAAAATTATTTAAATATTTTATTTTAATTTTTGCCCACGGCAATTTCAAATTAGTTGGGCACTTTAAAGGTTAAGTCAACATAAGGACTAATAAGTATTATTATTATACCCTGCCTCTGTTGATAGGCTTTTCTGGGCTCCCCATCAACGAGCTCTTGCCTTCATGTGATGATAGGGGAGAACTGGTTTAGATATCCTAGCCAGTTGCTGAGTAGAATTAAGCAAGCCCTCACCTGTTACTCTTTTCTGCTTCATGAACCTGAGTGGGTGTAAAAGTATAAAATTATATTTTAAAATATTGGGAATTGGAATTATTAAAATTTTTTGTATTATCTCGCCACTAATTTTAATATATCTTTCTCCTTTCCCCCTCCTATTTAACTAACCATACAGTGTAGACACAAACAGATATGTTCTCTAAATCCAATCCTGCAAAATATATATAAATCATTACAAAAAGAATTTACAAGAATATACAGTCCCCCCTCCATAGCAAAACTAAAAGAAAAGAGAACTACAATAATTTGTAAATGATTGGGTACCCCCAAAATCACTCTATGTACACAAAAGGCCTATTTTAAATTCAAACTGGTTCATTAGACCTTTAATGGTCTCTAATTTGCCCTTGAGCATTTTCTTGCATGCTTCAGGGTGGTACACATGCTTTCTTGCAGTGTGGAGGAGGAAAAGGGGTGTAGCAATAGTCTTTCTCAAGCAGGATAGAGTTGGAGTTGCTGGGAGCACTTACAGAAACCCCAGATGATTCTGACAATTTCTCTATCTTCTCTATCTCAAGCGGACCAGGGGGGTGAATGGTTGCAATGGCCCAAATCACACCATGCACTGCTTACACGAGCTTCACACTGGGATGAGGCAGTGAAACTAAGCAGCTGGAAAAGGGGTACAAAAATTCCCCTTGCTTGCTTTATTATAGGTGTTACTTATCCCCAATCCTTCTCTCGTACACACCCACACATATACACCTTGCTCACTCACACATACCCAGACTTTCTTTCCAGCTCCATTTCATAAATGCATAGAATGGTCTATAATGGTCACTTCACTCTCACAAATGTCACCTATTCTTTTCCCAAATCATCCTAGAGGGGGAGAAAAAGTCTTTCTCTGGTAAAAAGACAGAGTTTGACACTGCTTCCCTGCAGCTCTCTTCCTCTAGCCTTCACCAAAACCTGAAACAAAAGGTGGGCATAGGTGAGTTGAGGTAAAAAAAAAAAAGAAGAGAGAAACCCTTCACATCCTTCCTTCCTAAGTTTGCCTCGTCTCACTATGCCCCCAATCTCTACCAATTATTTATTTTCTTCACTCTCATTCCCCCATTAATTCCCTCAACCATTCTAAAGCCCTCATCATCACCCAATCATACTCTTTTGCACTGCCTCTTCTCCTAGTAACAGTGCCTAACTTGTCCCAACTGTCAACAAGTCCTCATTGTGTTGTTCTCATCATCTTTCACTCCAGCAGTGCCATCCATACTCAACCTTTCACATGTACCTGGCACTCACAGTTGCTCATCACTCAATTCCTCTATCTCCACAAACCTTCTTGCCTCTTTCTCATGATTACCCATACTCAAATCCATTACAAGCTTCTCTAATTCATGAGACAACCAGTCCCATTCCTTTGTACTTTTCTCATACCTCTCTTACAACTGTGCACTAATCAGACATACACACTATTGATCTATCACACTTGGTTAAAGTAAACATACAATTAAAGTTCTATCAGTCTCTCTCCTATCAAATCCAGAAAATTCTCCTATCACACTTTAACTAAACTGTGCTTTTCATTCAACCTCAATTAAATATGCTGGAGGTCCACACCACTTTTGTAACTGACTCTGGTATTCTCTACATTTATCCAACAAGCTTCCATCCTTTTTCACACAATCTAACAAATAACTTAATCCATCTGACCAAACCTTACAAAACTCTTGAATGGTCCCTAAAACTTGTCTGACAACTTATTAATATTTAATCTCATTTTCATGAATTTCCTTCAGCACAGAAGAACTTTGAATCTTTTATTTCCTTTCCTCCATACTTCATGATCATTCTCACCTAGTTTCATCCATGGCCATACCAGTTTCTCAAAATGCAGCTCACATCCACTCTCTCTGCTCACACAGTTACCATGGTACATGACAGGCTTTTCTCTTCCATAATGCACACACATGCATGTCAGACAACTTACAACCGCTAACACTCCTGAAATGGCATCACTCCCAGTACACACAGCATCTTCAATTCTTCAACTTGTTCACATCATCCATACCCAACTGATCAGCTCTTTTACATACTTCTTCCATAACTATCCTTTGAAACTCAGGCACCTTAACATCTAATCTGTCATTAGCTAACTCTTGCAAGGCACAAAGCATGCTCTCAAACATAGAATTACCACCAACCTTGCATCTCTTCCCAACAGTTAATCCTTTAGGCAAATATTCAGGATTTATTCCTCCATTCACACTTTCATTTGCACTACCTTATAATCTCAACATCAAATCCACAATCTCATTCCTCTTATCACGCAAATCTTCCCTTGGTCTTGCAAGCATACTATCAAACATCCTCATATGCTACAAATACCTAGAAGGTCTCAACAATTTCAAACAGAAACATAATGCAGCCAATTCGCTCGCAATTGTCAAATATGTTCGCTATATTGCACTAAATGCTTTCAATAAATACATTATCACTCACTTCTTTTTCACTCTACTTTCAAACTGATCTTACATTAAATATCCATCCATAGAATAACCACTTGAATCTGTATACACCTAAAAGCATACTAGGATTCTCTCTATAATAATGCTTTCAACTTCTCAAATGCTGCATTCAACTCACTCCATTTAATCACAGTACTCTTCTTTTTTCCTGTCCATTCACTCAAGGATTTCATCACATCTGAACAATCTTCCATAAACTTCGTTCCAAATTTAACCAAACCAAGGAATCCACATAACACTCTAAGAACATTTGGCCTTGAGAAATCTGGCACCTCTATAAAATTTTCAAACTTTCTCACACCTTTTACACTCTTCATAAGTTCCCCAAAATTCCACTTCTGCAAAGCGCACACACTTCAACAACTTAACTTTCACTCCTATTTCTTCTGAATTTTACAACTCATCATTCACTACAGTCATGTGCTCATTTACACCTTTACTTATCAGAATGTCATCCAAAAATGTTTGCACATTATTACTCAGAAAACCACTCAAAATCACATTCATCGCATGCTGAAAAGCAGCTGTGGTATTTACAAACCCAAAGCTCAAGTATTGGAATTGGTAATGCCTCTTTGCAGTTGAGAATGCTGTTATCAGCCAGCTCTTATCAGCCACAAACATCTGGTAATACCATGAACCGCTTCCTTTTTCACAAATACTTTCATTCCCTGTATACTATACACAAACACTCAGAAATGACACACAGAGGAAACTTATCTTGCAACATTCTTCTATCGGACTTTCTTAGAGGCACAATCAGGCTATTCCACATTATATCACTTGGCTCAATCACACCAATTTTTACCAACTCTTCACAATGCGCTTCTATCTTTTGAGCAACAGGGAGAGGAAAATTATGAGGCCTAGATATTAAATTCTGGCAAATCGGAATTGCTGAAATCTTCATCTCCCTGGCTCAAGGCAGCTCTTCCATCCCAAAACAAACTATATGAATCTTTGGTTTCTCACATTTGCTCAGTCCTTCATCCAATTTCACTTTAGCAGCCAACTCATCATACTTCAAATCATCTGATGGGATACTACAAGAAAACATACTCACATTTCCCACAAAGATATTTTTTCAACATTTACCATCTCACTTAATGTGCCCAACTTATCCTTGTCAAGCTTTCCTTTTGTAAACCAGACAACACATGTACACACACCTTAAGATTCCTCAGATCAATCTCCCCATCAAAAACATGTGCAAACCTTCATACTTGATATTTTACACTATCACAAATCCAAACAAATGTATTCTCTGGACTACATCCAACCATACTAAACACTCCCTCCTTTTTCAACGCCACATTCTCTATAGAAAACACATCCAATTCCTTCATCAAATTCAATTTTACCATTTGATCCTGATTCACATTACCATTGTCTTTCAGAATCTTATGCCTTAACAACATATTGTATTTCATATTGCCACCATCTATGACACAAAATTCATTCTCTCATTTGAATAATAACTAATAATAATTTCTCTTTGAATTTCATCATATTTGGCACTTGCTGCTTTGAAAATCCACTTCAACTACATCCATTCTCATAAATTTCATTTGCACTCATGCCTTCAAATGCTTCTTGAAATACCACATTCACCTGACAACCAGTATCAATCAATGCAAGTGTATCTCGCCTTCTACATTTATTCTCTATCACCGCATACACTCCATGCTTCTAGAATCCCCCTTTCAAATTCATCACACTCAACACAGACACCAGAGGGTTGCACACGAAGGACCCTCTCACTTCTCATTTTTTCAGTTCCGCATTTTCGCCAGCAGTCATATAATTCATTCTTTCATTACCTCCACTTGCATTTGCCAATCTCCTTTCAGCCTGACACAACCTTGTTAAGTGACTAACCACACCACACTTCTCATACATACTCCTCAGGCTAACACACATTCTTGCATAATGTCAAATTTCTCCACTTTCCAGATACTCCAGGTCCATTTCCATTCACTGTTCCACCTTCAGCGCCGTTTCAAGCAAAATTGCCCATATTCCCACACACTGGTAGCACTGGATCATTCAGACATGTTGACAATCCTTGATCAGGTGACCTGATTTGCCATAGCCAAAACAGGTCCTTGCCACCAGGCAACACTCTGCTCTCAAATGTTCAACCTTGTCAAACTCAACATCTAACTTGTTGATTCATATGCCCATCCAGTTTGCCTCATTCATATGATTACTGCTGGTAAACTTCCTCCCATTACCAGTCATACTTCTACCACTCCTGCTTCTCACTGCACTCCCACTTTGAATTTGGGTCTGCTCCTGACCCATATAAACCATTTTTGGTTCCCTTAACCCACTCCTCTTGCTCATAGTACTCTTCCAGGAACTTGGCCATGACCTCCACTGGGTTTGTCATTAAGTTTCCCTTATGATGGAAACTCAGGCACACTTTTATCCCCCTCCCCCTTACATACACTCTCATTCCCTCTCAACCATACCCTTCAAACTTGCGATCATTCACAATCACCAAAACATCCTCCCACAACAATCTTTTTCCTGTCCATCACATTTTCTGCTTCCTTCTGATATTTACATAATTCATACACATCACACAGGACTGTACTTAAGGACTTTCTCATTAACTCTTTATCAGCAAACTTCTTCCTCCTCAAACTCTCATTCATCTTCCAATATTTCATGCCAGCTTTCACCCTCTTCACCTGAGTCATAATATGCTCCTTCACCAGCTTATACTTTGGCTCACCTACACTCACAATAGCCTAATAAAAATCATGTAATCTATCTTCCAAAAACTCGCCCAATCCTTTCACCCAGAACTGACTATTACCCCCCCTCCTCCCCCCAACTTTTCTCTGCAATAGTTTTCATATTTCTTCACTTTTCTCTCATACTCAGATCCATCACTTCTATTTTTACTGGAGTATAGAGAATCTATACTCTTTGACAACTTGATTTGTACTTGTATGTCCCTCCATCACTTCTTAGTCTTCCTCTTTCCCTTCTTTCTGACCCTCGGCTCATATGTATCTGACATTACTTCTTCCTTTTCTGATCTTTCCTTCTTTGTGACCCATACTGCTTCTGGAATTGAGGCCACTCCTTACCAATTATGCTCTGTTCCACAATTCTCTCTTCTCTCCACCTTTTCCAGTTCCATATTTACAGTTATGCTGAAATTTTCTCCTCAATCCAACTTTTACTATCCTTGATTTTCACTTCCATCCTAATTTCCTTTTCTCTCTTTTTTCCTCTTCAAACTGTCTTTCTACTCAACACATCCTGCAATCGCTTTAGTTCCAATTCCATACTTTCATATCTTTTATTCTCTTTTATATTTTTTCTTAATGTTAGAAAATTATGAACCATTTCCTCTGGGCAATGGTACATTAAACATTTTTAAACAATAATTATAAATAATTTTTCTGCCAAATAAGACTCATATTAGTTTCATGAAAAATAGAGTATAGCTTGAATATGCTTCCAAATGTCAAAATATACATATCACAAACCAACCACCCCTTCCCATCTAGCCCACTTACTCTCTTCTTTCACAGAAAGACAGAAAGGTAGGGTAAAAGATAGACTAAAGAAAAGTGGTGAAAATCCAATAGAAAAATTGAGTGAATAGCTCATACATACATATCCTTCACACACATGCACTACTCACCACAAGATGCTTTGCTCCAGCTGGAAAATACTCTCTGTGAGACCTTTCCTCTTAGACAGTATTTTTTTTATCTGGAGAAGGCCTATGACCATGGTTATTCAGTATCATGGAGGCCATCCAGACCATGAGGACCAGGGAATGCCTCCTAATCTTCCTATCTGCATAAGGGTGGGTGGAGCCCTCTCTATCCCAAGAGGGCATCTTGCTCAGGGATGTGTCCCCCCTCACTCTCTGCCTTGAGCATCAATGCTATCACCTCAGTGCTGCTGGATGATGTTCTTGCTACATGATTTAGATGACTTTTCAATCTCTCTTAGTGTGGCACTGATGCCAACTCTGCAGCATTGACTCCATCAGGCATTGAAATGCATCTCTCACTATACTGAAGCACACAGGGTTGAGCTTTACTTGGCCAAGACTAAGGTGGTGCCCTTCTGGAGCTATCCATGTCTCTACCCTGACCAGGCTTGTTCCTAAATGGGTTTGCCTGGAGGTGGTGCATTTTCACCACCTCCTTGGTCTTGTTTTTGACTAGCACCTTACCAGGGAGACATATCCATAACCTTAGGGTATCCTCTACATGCACCATTGATATTCTTTGTTCCATGATGTTCAGCAGTTGGGGGGGCTGATGAGGCTACTGCTTTTATTTTTTAGTGTTTGTTTGTTCACTCACAGTTATATTAGGGATGCAAGTTTTACGCTTCTGCAACCAAGTATGAATTGTGGATGGTGGACTTAAGCCACAACACTGGTCTCCATTTGTGACCAGTGCATTCTGCACATTCTTTATTCGTAGCTTGCTGGGAAGATGCCACTTGCTATTTGCCATACACAGGCCTGACATCTCCCTCAGTCTTCAATGACTCATTGCATCTGCAGCCACTCTTGATATTGCCTATGCCACTGAGAGATGCCAATCTTACCCTAGGAAACAGGAGCTCAATATATCTCTTCTGCTGGTGGGCCTTTGGTTGACTATTTATCACCCTGCCTCAGCTCCCAAATCTTTTACAACACAGGGAATAATTAGATAATTTATGTTGCTAATTACATTGTCTTAATCTTGATGTACTTTCATTATGTGTGTACATGGATAACTGATAAGTCTAAAGGTTAGGGGTGGCTTCTATGATACGTGTTCGAAGTTAGCAGTGCTCTTCCTGATGGGTGGCTCACCTTTTCCTGCTTGGTTCCAGTTAATGGTTTTTAACATACCTCTGCTCTTCCCTCTCTTCTCTACTCCTGGACCTCTCATTTTTCTTTTCTTTGTATAACCTCCAAGGAGGGGAGTCAGGTGGAGCAGAGAGTTGCTTCCTAGCGACTCAATTTGCAGGGACTCACCAAGAATACGACAAGGCAGAGGATACACCACCTCTATCCCCTTAACCTCTAAGATACATGATGATGTGTTTACTTGGCTGCCATTCTGATGTGACTCATACAGCCCCAGCTTAGCCTCTTCTTAACCTTCCACTAACACCTACTTTCTCTCTTTCTGTAAGACATTTCCTCCTATCCCTCAAAGCATTTGTTTCGACTAGAGATGCCCCTTCTGAGTTCCGACACAAGCTCATAACTAGTCGCAGCGAGGCCTGGAGCTCCAGGATTGGCCCTGGTTTCTTCTCCAGTAATTAATTGCAGTGGAGTATTGGCAACTACCAACCCATCCTGTCCTTTCTCCACTCTTTGGAGGGCTGCCAAGAAGGGATGAGGTAAGAGGTAACAACCCATCATGATACATCGGGTATGGTCCGCATAGATCATCATCCCCTATGTGGGGATGTCTGTAGCCCAGCAACTGTGTCTACACACTGATTGTGTTGTTTAGAACTGGCTCATTGTCTGTGCCAATGGTCATTGCCAGTGGTTACTGAAAGCCAGATGCCCGGTGCATTTCTCAGCTTTCTGGCCTCTTCACCGATGAAAACTAGTTAAATGTAATGTCCACAGATAGAGTTAGCTCTGTTTTTGCCCAAAGATTCTTTATTTCTAAAAACAACTTCCAAAAGCCCAATCATTAATAGAAGTGAAGATAAAAGCAGTGTGCGCCCCCCTTCCCTAATTTTTTCCTGTTCACTTGTTTTGAAAACTATTAATCTTAGTTCAGCGGCTCCTCTATCACCACTCTCTACTGATAGAGGACCTTCACCTCTAGCCCTTTTGGAGCCACCCATGAGTAGCTCCGCTTCTTTTTAAGAAAGTGGCACCCCTATGTGCTTTCCCAGGGGTCTCTCCAAGTCTCTCATAGCAGAGAAGATATTTCCCACTTACCCCCTTGTTCAGAGTTGCCTTCGAGCAACCTCTAGTCTAGTGGTGGGTTCCCCAAAGATATTTTCATCAGAGAGGATGCTACTCCCTTTCCAATCTTGACAAGCTCTCGGGTTTCTTCCAAGCAACTCCACTTGTGGCAGGTTCCTCTTCGCTTGCTCAGGGGCCCACCAAGAACACCACCGATGTGGGCAAGTGAACCACCCCAACTCCTTTAGGGTGATAAGAGTTAATGGTATCTCCCTGGGTATTGCCAAGACACCTTATTGATTCAAAGTTTGTCATGTTAATCAGAGCTGGATTGTCCACTCCCCTTCTCTTCCCAATGTGGGTCAGGTTGCTGGCCCCAGTGACGCTCATGATGATTCATAGGCCACGTGAGTTCACTGTTGGGACGGATGGCCATTAGGATGCCTTCATGAGAGGAAAGTGACCCCAGCCTTTGATGGCAGGGTCTTCATGGAGGCAAACCTTGGACTGTTGCCAGACACCAAACCTCAGTCTGCCCCTGTACAATCTCTTCCTCAGACTGCATGGGCCCCCCTTGACAACCAGTTCTTCCCCATCTAGGAAAATGATCATACCCAGGCTTCTCCTCCCCCTTGCCACTTCCAAGGGGAGAGAGAAGAGGTTACATTCTTATCCTTTCTCTTCAAAGAGGAATGGTAAGAAGAAGAAATCCAAGATGAGGGGTTCCTCTTGCTCTGCGGGGACCAAAAGCCACCTGCTCATTCAAAAGAGAGCTTTAGCTAGTTTGAGTGATACCTTGAAGGTACCTTGTTTCTGGGAGGGGAGCATTCCGAGGGGGGCATGATTAATCTCCTTCAGGCTCTCAATGACTCACAGGTGAGTGTGATGCCACACTCTACCATCTACTTCATGAAAGGAGTGGTTTATGTGAGGGAACTCATGGACTACTGCCCAGAAGACACCATTGAAGGGCTGGCTAACCAGGAGGTGGTCAAATTCAAAAGTGGGATGATAAAACAGGGAGGGGGGTAGAGCTACACCTCTACTCTCTTCATGGCATTTGATTGTGACAGGCTCCCTTAGTTGATGCATCCTGGTTAGTATCACTACCGCGTAAATGCTTTTGTGCCACTGACACGAAGATGCTATTTCTGCCACTGCTTCGGCCTTACAAATCGCTTGTGTAGATATGTAAGGTCAGTATTACCTGAAGTCTGTCTAAGTTGCTCCAAGGCCATAAACGATAAGTCCCTATCATGTGTGGCCAAGTGTGTCAATTGTGGAGAGCCACACCCTGCCTCCGTGAGGCAATTTGGTGCGTATCTCCTTGAAAAGGAAATCAGGCTGTGGATTCCTTTGTCAGACTTGGTCCTGGCATACTCCCCAATACTGCAACGGCTTCACGTCACTTTCTGTCATCTCCAAATTGGGCATAGCTGTGGGATGCACCACCATTTGATGCAGCGCTCAGCCACACTTTATTGCAACAACTGTACATTTCCCCCAGACTTTTGCACATTCTTGTTGAATGTCCCAGTCTGGTTGATGTTCATGCACTTTACCTGTTCCTGTATCGGGATGAGCAGGCTCGTTACAGTTTGTCCCTTGTACTCGGGACAGGTTTATGTACACAGGCAGACCCGTAGACTATCTGACTATTTTATTTGACTCCTTTGTTGTAGGTTGCATATTCCTGCACCGGGGGGAGGGGGGGGGCCTTCCCCTGATGCTGGAGTGTGTTTCCTTTTTCTTGTTGTTTGCTTATTTTGTTTGGTTGTTTTATTTTGCATTTCTTTCCTTTTATTTTGTATGTTGTATGGTTCTTGCCTTTTTTTTAATCTAGCCTAGTATTAGGCTATAGAGTGATTATAGCGACCTATGCCCTCATAGAAAGTTGCCAGATGAGCTCCTTAAAAAAAATCCTGGCATGCCCAGTGCTGCCTGAGACTGCTTATGTGTAAATTTTTTAAAAATACGCTCTGTTCCTGTCCCCTCCAGGCCTACGAGCATAGTTGCTTCCATGCCCATTTGGATTTGGAACCCTTCTGCAGGTTATACCCCTCCCTGCCCCTGGTAACTCCCCTGGTTGAGCTTGTGATGGAAAGAGTTCCACCAAACCTAAGATTAAAACCCTGGCTCCCTTCCCTTCATTACCCAGCCTGACCATTTCCTGCAAGGCAAAACTGCCGCATCCATCTACAGAGTCATTAGCCTCCCAAGAGGCAAACCTCTTCATTTTCCTGCCTCAATCAGTCTGTGCTTTCCTGATACGCAGCCTGATTTTGGCCGGGGGAAGTAGTTGATGACCTAAATGGTAGTGACCACTTTTCCTTTCAACTATTATTTTCTGTGCCACTGCTTCCTAAAAAATTCCCTGATGCTGATTGGAACATGCACAGTGGTCCACATTTTGGCAAATTACTGATTTCTCTCATAGTTGAGGAATTTAGGTCACTGGATGAGGCTGAGTTTTTTTTTTGGCAACCTCATCGCTGTGCACCTAATTAGTATTCCTAGAACATCTGGTCATTTTGCATGCCATCTGCTTCCTTAATAGTCCACTGAGTGTGAGACAGCCCTCAAACAAAAGTAATATGCCATCATGCATTATAAGCGCCACCCAAACGATTTCACCATTAGTGAATTTCAACAAGCTAGGTTTGTCTTGAAGCAGCTCCACCGCTCTTCACTTAATGGTAAGACCCCTCAAGTCTAAAGGATTTGGGACAAGTTGTTACAGGACCACAATCTCACACCTCTCATCTGTTTGGAGTCTTTCATGACCACAGTCTCTAGCCAAGATGCTCGGCCAGCATTCAATGCATTTTCTGATGTCGCTAAGGGCTGCTGACTAGACTTTACCTCAAGAGGCAGAGAACCCTTTAACAACAGGTTTAGATTGAGTAGGTTGTATACTGCTCTTGCTTCATGCATGCACACCACCCATGGTCCGGACAATGTCCTGTATGCCATGCTTTGACACCTAGGTGAGCGGGCATCATATTTCTGTTAGATCTGTTCAACAGCATCTGGACAGAGGGTACAGACCCAGCCTCCTAGTGAATGACTAATGTGCTCACTTTTCCCAAACTGCCGGGAGATCACTATCCCGGCCATTTTCTGCCCAATTTCTCTTGACCTTCTGAATGTGGTAGTTGGTGGATAATTTGGTAAATGTTAGATTAGCCTTTTTCTTGGACAGTGGAGGCCATTGTCTTCTGCAATTATGACTCTTAGGTGCTCTTTCCTTGCAAGAAAATGCTATTTGTGAGGCCTTCCTTAATAGACAGCACTAAAGACTGTTTTTTGATCCAAAGAAGTCCTTTGAAACCCCATGGCAATGAGTTATCATGAATCTTAATGATGGGGGCTAAGAGATGCCTTAAAAATTTTCTTTGAATTTCTGTGAGATTGTTAATTCTATGTATAAATTGGAGGAACCCTCTCTAGCCCAATTGGTCAGGAAGAGAGAGTCCTGCAAGAAAGTGTCTTCAGTATCGCACTCTTTGCCCTGATCATCAACTTCTATCTTCAAGACTGAGTTGTTTGTGATACACTACTTGTAATGGGAGATAATGCATTGTGATCTATAGGGACTCAGAAAGCACCCTGACTGCTCTTAGGTCATTGAATTCTTCTCATAGGCAGTTATTGAGATTATCTTATGTTGGATTCCTAAACATGTAGGGATTATGGGGAATGAGCTCATTAAGGAGTCCACAAGGACTTAGTGACCGGGCCAGCATTTCACTCTTCCTCACACTACATAGCAGGAATCATGTTAGTCCTCTGCACTACATGGCAAAGAAGATGGGAGACAGCCAATGGGAAGTTAAAATTTTGTGCTATCACTCCCTGGCTGTTCCTGTTGGCCTACCCTCCTAATGCCTTAGCGGCTTTAGGTTCCTTTCTGTCAGGTTTTAATTGGGCATGGTCAGGGTATGCACGGTCAGTCCTTCCCTCTGACCACTCCACTCTGCCTTAGACTGTCGGGCACAGTATTGTTGAATGTCTCAGTTTGGGAGATCTTTGTGCACATGTTACCTTTCCTAATACTGGGGCTAGCACAGTTGCTACCTTGACTTCTTGTTTTTCTCAATCCGATGCTGGAGGGTACCATTGCTTTTGGTTTATGTTTAGTTTGTTCCTTGTTTTTGTTTGGTTTATGTATTGTTTTTAGTAAATTTTCAAGTAGCCTAGTGGTATGCTGATTTTTTATGGCAACTTATACCCTTGGTGGCAGTTGCTAGATGATTGCCATTTTTATAAAAAGTATATTGCTACACCTGGGAGCTGGAGGAGTTGAATTCTTTGGCAGAGGTAGTGCATTCCTCCCGTACTATGCACACATTTTTCTGAGTATCCTTTCCTTATTTCTCATATCTACCATTAAGGACCTGACCAGCTACCTCATACTGTATCAGAGCCTCTTTGGAACCTCTTTAAACAATGGGCTGCCCACCTCCCTTTGGCATTTCTTGAATGCATAAGGCTGTACAGCCTATGAGAGTAAGCTTTACTGCATTGCTAGCTGCCAGGGCAATTAAAAGTCTTGGCTCCTGTCTGGGTCTGTTATTGGATAGATGTTCAGATCCTGGCAGTCTTGTGGACTGCTATGCTGGCTGCCCATCCTTCTTTGCATAGACTCGAGCAAAGCAATATCATTCTATAATTTGGTGAGCAAAATTGCAACAAATAGTCAAAATGATGCCAGTTACACTTTCCAAATGATATTAGCACTCATATTACTTATACCCCTCCCAATAAATCCCAATATATTATTAGATCTATTCCTAGCACTTATGCACCGCTTTCTAGGGCAGTTAAGTCTCTTTTGCATTCTGACCTCCCTAAAACTCTCCCACTGTAAGGTGCATGGCGATTTGCCTTCCTAGCCACTGTGCTGACAGTGTAGCGGCGGGATCGCGATTCCCCAGCCAAAGATTCCCGCCGCCCTGACAAGGTCCGCTCGGTGGTTCAAGAAGAGGGTATTGAGGAGAGAGAGTATATTCTAAATTTAATTTAGAAACCGTAATTATAGCAAAATAATCAACCCCAAATATTATATAACCCTCAACCTAAACCAAAATAATTACATATATATATATATATATATATATATATATATATATATATATATATATATATATATATATATATATATATACAGTTGGCCTTACAATACTCTGGCCAACCACCACACATATATATTTACCAAAAGGCCTTACATAAGATCTTGGCCACGCAAACAAATAATAAAACCAAGATATCGCGAAAGATGGGTGCACCCTTATCTAACTAATGGAGTGAGACGTGTTGGAGAAAGTGGGAGGTGGATCACTTTCTGCGGGATTCTGAGGGGCCCCAGGCTCGGCAAAGCGAAGGATTTCAGGTAGCTGGGATGCTTGTTGGTCCCAACTGCTGGGTCACAGTCGGTTGGGCACTACTCTAATTACTCCCTGGAGACTGGGAGGTGCTCTCCAAGGTCCACACCTTAGAAAATTGCCCCAAAAGGTAGGCGCACTTGCGAGTGTCAGGATTGGCTTCAGCCATCTCTGAAAACCAGATGTCAGCGACAATCGGTACCACAGAACTGGAAAAGAGAAGGCACATTCAGTCACCTATTCACTGCCACACTCAAACATCTTTACTCCTAACTCATTCAACCATATCCACTCTCACACAATCTTCACTCCCCTATCTTCCGTCTAGGTGGCTCTTCCTTCTTCAGTCACAACTAATGACTTCCAAACTATTTCTAAAGTAAAATATTAGCTGAAAGAATCTGCCTAAAAAGAAAACAGGAGATGAATGGGGGAGCACGATAGAGATCCATCGAGTCCCCCCACACAAAGCAAAGACGGTGATCACACAATCCACACACACACATTCTGCAAAAGAAGAAAAAGATTAGACATAGGGGAGGGAAGGCGGACAACCAAACTACTACAACAGGACTCAGCACCCCATTCGGCCCCATCTTAGCCTCTTCTCCTTTCTGACATCCTGTGTCTAGCCTGGGGTGGTTGATTTTTAACAACCTGCTTCATCCCACTCGCACCTTCCTCACATTCCCTTTTTTCATCCTTTTCCTGTCTATCAATTTTACTCTGTGCCCAAGGTGGAGCCGCCAGGTCACTAGGTGGAAGGATTGGCTTCAAAGGGCAGCAGCTGGTTTTGCTGGCCCTGTGTTCACCCTTCGCAAAGCTACTGCATGGGGTGATGATCATTTGCGTCCCATGTTTATTATAGGGTCACCATGCCCAATGATGAATTTCTAAAAAAAAAAAAAAAAAAAATTCCTTGACCATCTATGGAGCCATCTTCAAGCAGCTCCACTGAAAAATGGACCCCTCCCCTCCCCCTGTGCTCTCTCAGGGGAACCTCCAAATTTCTTCTATGAGAGATAAGGCTTACTCCTCCATAGAGGAATCCCCCTCAACCTCTTCTATGGGGGCGCATCCCTCTCCTCCTTTTCTTTCACTAGAAACTCCCAACCAACGGGCAGACGGCTAATAATTGACTGCTGTCAATGGGGCCAACCACATTAGAGGAGCATTGTAGGGCAGGGCCCATCAGCCCATGCCCCTTAATGTCCTGCAGGCATGCAAGACTAGTTTGAAGAGGGTCAGTGTACCTGCCCCCCTCTCTTCCTCAACGGATGCCAGTTCTCCGGCAGAAAAAAAAACACAACTTTGAATATGATCTTTGATGTCTTGGTGGGGGATGGCCACATTGAGGGCCCCCTTGAGATGGACTTGGTCCCTGAGGTGACCCAGCCTCATATGGTTAGACTTTCCATGGGTTTAAACCTGGGTTCGGGTCAAGCACTGAACCCAAGTCTGCCCCTGTGCAAGGTCCTCCTCAGACGGCTCGGGGCCCCTGAGTCCTTACAAGGAGAGGAGGGATTTCCTTCCCTGGCAGCCAAGACCTCTATTTCAGAGAAGGATCTTGCTGAGGTTGGTGTAACTGGCCTAGTAGCTCCTGTTGGCGGAGGGGAGAAGTGGGTCCATTCCCTGACCTCGTCTCTTAAAAAAAACAACAACTAAGGGCTATTCTCCCGTGGCAGCCTCAGGGGCTGACGGGTCCACTGCCGTTTCAGCAAGCGATCAAGAGAAGATTGGCACATTCAGTCCCTGTGTTCCCCCATCCCTGACCAAGACCAAAAGTGAGCAGAGCAGAGCCTCAAATACATCGGGCCACATCATTCAGAGGCTACCTGGCATTTTTGAGCCCGCTGGATTCAAATGCTTCCTTTTTATTTGCTCCACTGAAGGCAGTATGTTGGCTAAGGGCAACATAATCCATCAAAGGAGAGCTCTAGCTAGTGTGATTGGCAGTGAGCCGAAAGTGACCTGTTTCTCGAATGGAAGCCTTTTGGCGAATGTGTTGAATCACTCCGAGGCAGCCATGATTAGTGCCCTTCGAACACTTGATCACGCCAGTGAGTGTGACGCCGCACTCTACCATGAACTTCATGAAAGTAGTATATGCGAGGGAACTTGTGGACCTCTTCATAGATGACATCACCTTAGAGCTGGCTAATCATGGAGCAGTCAAAGTTAAGCATGTGATAAAAAAACTGAGGGTCCTAGAGACCCACCCCTACACTTCCTCATGTTAGACCATGATAAGCCCCCCAACTCAAAGCGTGTCGGTTGGTATCGCTACTGTGTGAAGGCATGTATGCCTTTGTCGCAGAGGTGCTACTACTGCCACTGCTTCAGCCATACGAATCACTCGTGTTGTACAAAGTTGGGTTTACCTGAAGTCTATGTAAGTTGCTCCAAGGCCACACACGATAAGTCCAAATCGTGTGTGGCCAATTGCAGGCAGCCGCACCCCGCTTCGTCAAAGCAATGTGGTGCATATCTCCTTGAGAAGGAAATCCTGGCGCCGTTCAGGGCCAGGATCATCTCTTATTTTGAAGGCTAAGGACATGGTCCTGGCACACCCAGTGCTGCCTGGGACATCCTATGCCTCTGTTAAGAAAGATACCATCTGCTGCTGGTCCCTCTAGACTTATGATCACTTTCTTTTTAGCGCCCATTCAGAACCCTTCTGTGGGTTTTACCCACCCTGGGTAAAGCTGGTGGCACAAAGGGTTTATACCCAGCCCCAGCTCCCCCTCCCCTCCATCAATTTCCCCAGCGTGACTGCTTCCTGTAAGGCCAAATGGCTGTGAGCCTCCACTGAGTCATTAGACTCGCAGGAAGCAACCCCCCTGAAGTTGGTTGTGAGGCCATCTTCTGGGGTTCCTAAAGCTGCCTGCCAAAAGGAGGAGACCACTAAATGAGCTTGTCTCCAACGGTCACGCCCATTGGTAGGCTGCATGGCTCGTAGACAGTGGATCCTCCAAAAGAGAGACCCCCATCCCCCTAAGGTTTCAAGGTGGATGGAGGAAAAGACTCACATGGCAAGCCAAACCTCCCCCGATAAGTCCTTGAAGGTGACAGCGCCCGGAGTTGTGCTTCCCAGAGGCATAGGGCCATTCCCGTGAGTTTTTTCTCTTGAAAGAGGGCCCCTGTATCTCCGAGCTAGGCCTGGAGGGCATATTCCTTCAATGGAATTGCCTAGGGCTCCTGGCCAACTGGGAGGAACTGCAGAGGCTTGTCTCCTCCCATTCCCTGTTAGCTATCTTATTGACGCATGCCCCTTGTCAAACCCTGCCTTGGTATGAGGGTTTTGTGGCCCTACCACCACGGGATGGGGGCCGGGCAGGAGGATGCACGATTTTCATACGGCATGATGTCTCCATTCTTCTGCCCAATCTCTCTAACCTCTTGCATGTGCAAGTTGATGGAGAAATTGGTAAATATTAGATTAGCTTTTTTTTCTGGACTGCAGAGGCCATCTTTCTTCTGCACTGTGCAGCTTCAATGTTCTACTCCACCTCAAATGCTCTGCTCCGCTTGGAAAATGCTGTCTGCAAGGCCTTCCTTCATAGACATCATTACGCCAAAGCTGTTTTTTTTATCTGGAGAAGGCCTATAATATTGCATGGTGATACGGTTTCTTAGAGACTCTACAAGAGTGGGGACGAGGGGATGCCTCCCAATCTTTATATCTAAATCTTTTTGAGACTGTCGATTCAGCAAATGGAGCAGAAAGATGGTGTCCCGCAGGGAAGTGTCCTCAGTGTCACACTCTTTGCCCTGAGCATCAATGGCTTCACTTCAGTGCTGCTGGACCTTTTGATTTCTTTTGGAGTGGCCCAGATGCCAACTCTGGAGCATTGAACCTCGTCTCTCGTTATGCCCTCAATGACAAGTTTACATAGAGGGAGTTGCATTCCACTTAGTGCATGGACAACTCCTTTGTCTAGACGATGTAATGTATGCCATGCCCAACAGGATTTAGACAGAGGGTATCCTCCCAGACTCCTAGCGAATGGCTACTCACTTTTCACAAACCGGAGAGAGATCACTCTTCCCTGGGCAGTTTCAGCCCAATCTCTCTAACCTCCTGCTTGTGCAAGTTGATGGAGAAATTGGTAAATGTTAAATTAGCTTTTTTTATGGACAGCGGATGCCACCTTTCGGTGTAGCTCTCATACCAGTAGCGCCCCTGGTTCTGCCCAGAATGCCACCCTGGAGGGTACCACCTTTGACTATTTTTTGCCATACCTCTCATTTGTACAGTGCCTGGAGTATTGCGTTTGGCCTTTTGGGAGCACACTTTGTGTCATCCTGGAACTGTGCGAGTGTATATGGATGGCTCCAAGTTCCAAGAGGCTCCTGTAAGGGGCTCCGCGATTTGCCATCCTGGCTGCCATGCTGACAGGACTCAATCCCCCATCCAGCCCAAGCTTAGCCTCTTCTTTCTGACACCCTGTCTTCCAACCCTGCTTCCTCACTTTACAACTTTTTCTGGTCAGCCTTTAATTTCACAGGTTAGACACTGACCAGCTTCCTCTCAGCCAACCATCCCCGAGTGAGGCTGAGGGGACAATGCCCCCTCACCCCTGAGCTCTGGTTTGGGATGGTGGGTTTTTAACAACCTGCTACACCCCTACCTTCACCTTCTTGACATCCCCTTTTTTTTCCTCATTATCTATCATTTTTTACGCCATGCCTAAGTTGGAGGCGCCATGCTGATGGACTACCAGGTCACTAGGCAGGAGGAGTGGCCTCAAGTGGTGGCAGCTGGTTCTGCCAGCCCAGTATTCACCCCTCACAGAGCGGGCTACTGTGTGGGGTGATGAGTGTGTGAATTACAAAGGGTCACCATTCCCACTGATGAGTCCAGAAAAAAATTCTTCCTTTAGTATCACCGGAGTTGCCTTTGGGCAGCTCCACTGAAAAAATGAAGGTCCCCCTTTCCCTGTGCTCTCAGGTGACCCTCCAAATTTCTTCTGCTAGAGAGGAGGCTTACTTCTCTCAATTGCAGGGGACTCCCCCTTCCCCCCTTCTCTGTCACTTTTTCCAACGGCAGTCTCCCTTCACTTTCCAAGGTGCCTGCAAGAAAGCAGGCAGGCTCCTATAATTGACTGCTCCCAGTTAGAGTGGCTCGATAGGGTCTAACCCCATTAGGGGAGCAAAGGATGCCATGGCCCGTCGGCCTATTCCCCTTAATGTCCTACAGGTGTGTGCAACAAGTTTGCAGACGGTCAGTTCACCTGCCCCCCCTCTCTTCCTCAATGGATGCCCATTCACCAGCATAAGAAGATGAAAAAAGAACCGAATGGGATCTGAGATGTCTTAGGGGGAAAGGGGATAGATACATGGATGCATCCCCTTGAGATGGGGTTCAGTGAACCTAAGTCTGCCCCTGTGTGAAGACCTCCTCAGACAGCTCGAGTCTCTGGGGCCTTAAAGGAGAGGAAGGATCTCCTTCCCTTGCTAGTGCCCCTGGTTCTGTCCAGGATGCCACCCTAGGACTGGGCTACCACACCAGCATTTTGCTCTTCCTCACACCAATTACCTGGCAGAAATATGGGCAGCTCTTTGAATTGCTTAGCAAAGAAGATGGAAGACGGTCATTGGGAACCTGAATGTGCGTGCTATTACGCCTCGACTGTTCCCATGGACCTACCCCCTAATGCCGCGACGGCTTCAGGTTGCTTTCCGTTGTCTCTGAATTGGACACACTCGTGGGACGCACCACAATTTGATGGAGCGCTCCCCTGCGCCCTATTGTGAAGACTGCATTCTTCCCCATACTGTTTGGCACATTTTTGTTTAATGTCCCAGTCTAGGCGATCTTCAGACATGTTAGCTGAGTGGGATCGCTACCGCTTGTCCATTGTACACTGACTTGTGAACTTTACGACCTTTTGGAGGAGTCCGGTCTCCTCCCCTTTATTTGACTTATTTTATTTTTATTCCTTTGTTTTATTATCTTTTTTTAGCATTATTTATTTACATGTTATTTGTTTTCTTGTTTTTGTTTTTTTCCTTGTTTCTTAATATAGCCTAGTAGTAGGCTGTGTCGTGTACAACGACAAACACCCAAGCAGGCAGTCGTCAGGTGGGCTCCTAAAATTTTTAAAAAATAATCAACTGTGACAAACTCCCTGAGTTGGTGTGTGCTGGTCGGTATCGCTACCCTGGCAAGGCTTACGTACCACTGCCACGGAGGTGCTACTTCTATCACCGCTTTGTGCCATACTAATCTCTCCTGTAGACGTGCAAAGTCAGGTTTACCCGAAGTCTATGTAAGTTGCTCCAAGGCTGCACACAATAAGTCCAAGTGTGTCAATTGCGGAGAGCCACCCCCGCTTCTTCGAAGCTATGTGGTGCGTATCTCCTTGAGAAGGAAATCCTGGCCGTTCAGGCCACGGATCGGCTCTCATTTCACGAGGCTAAGGACTTGGTGTTGGTGCGCCTGGCGCACGCGCCTGGAACGTCCTATGCCTCATTAAGAAAGACAATTTATAATGCTAGAGCAGTTCCTGATGAATTTCCTCTGAAATTCGATCAAGTCTAGTAAGGCCTTAAGCTTTCTTATTGTTAATTGCTTAGGAAAAGACTACACATTCTCGATAAGCTTATCCGACTTTCATATCCCATTCTCACTAACCTTGTGTCCCCAAAACTCAACTTTCACAAACCATTCACTCTTGTTACTTTAACCTTCACTCCAACTGTTTCCAAAATTATTCTCAAAATTTTGTCATCACCAATAAACACAATTACATTCCCGTTAGCAAACCCACTTAGCACTACATCCATAGCATGTTGAAAGGCCACAGGAGCATTTGTCAACCCAAAGCTTAGGTTTCAGAACTGGAAGTGCTTTCTTGCAGTAGAGAAACCAGTGACCAGCCTACTATCCTCAGCAATGGGTATCATGTAATACCCTCTGGACAAGGGCTAACTTTGTAAACAGATACATACTCTACATACATTCCTACA
The DNA here is from genome assembly GCA_963969495.1 of Ceratothoa steindachneri. NCBI lineage: Eukaryota > Metazoa > Arthropoda > Malacostraca > Isopoda > Cymothoidae > Ceratothoa > Ceratothoa steindachneri. The sequence goes on from OZ018327.1 coordinate 88,485,870, forward strand.
CCACACACATTGGGAAACCCTCTTTCACAGTCCTTTCATTCACTTTCCAATAATCCACACAAGCTCAATATTTCATCTGGCTTTCATATCAGCACTATTTAACTGTTCCATATGCTTTCACCCTCTTCAATCACACACAATTGTTCCAATTCTTCACATTGCTCTTCAATCTCATCAATTCCTCGCTCAATTCATCATTCATCTACTCACTAACTCTCATTTCCCATATTCACACTTAAATCAATCAAATCACTATAATTCTTATCATCAATAACTGTGTACAAGTGGCCCATAACATCACCTGCACTGCTGCTCTCAATCTAGACTGGCTCTTCAATTCGGGACACACTTGCACTCACACAAAGGGATCTGTCGCATTTATCAATCCATCAAATACACAAGCTACTAATTGTACCTTATATGCAGAGTTCTTTCCATCCACATCACTGTTATCCAAACCAATCCCCAATCAATCATCCCGTTCCACTCTCACTACAGATACACCTTTCTTATTCACTACCAAAACACACATCCAACCATCTTACCATCATCACCTAAATACAATTCCCAACATCCATTCTTACCAAACTTTCTCTCAATCTCACTGTCATTGGGATGCACAACCCTTCTATTTTCTTCCATAAACTCATAGTCAAGAATTATTCCCTACTCAAAGGCACTTTGTCAATCACACAGAACTCACATTCATTCATCCTCATCTTGTGCATTCTTACTGTCAATTGAACTACTCTAAGCACTGGGACATTCAGATTCCCCAAACTACCAAACTTCCTCCACACTATTCAACAATCACAGGATCCTTCATGCTCTCATAATCATTTTGATACATAAAACTCTTCCCTACATCCCGAATCAATCAAAGCCAAACACACACAGTATGTATGCTCTCACTCACCCTGGTGGGTTGTTTGGTCATACCATCCATATCTGACATACCAGCAAACCTGAGTCTTATGGCCACTTCTGTTTCCATACACATACATGCAAAGTGCCCCTTCTGTCCACAATTGGCACATACCTGCTATTATATATGGCATTCCATAACATCCGACTCCTGATGCTCCACATTCCTTCACCATATGTATGCCCCCATTATACCACATCCAAAACATTCACCTTTAGTGCATCTACACTGTGATAAAACCTGTCCCACCTTCTTGCACCTGTGACACACTATTCTACTTACAGCATTCCTATAATTCCACCATTCATCTGCTCTCTTATACTCATCCAATTTCCTATATTCACTCTTCCAAACCCATCCATTCCTTGCTGATTCGCATTAGATTGGGCAAGAAAACTTGACATTGCACCTACCAGATTGGCCTTCAAAGCATCACAGTCAGTCTTAAATTGTTGGGCTCATTGTTCTCTCGGTCCCTTCTTTCCAACATTCACTCTCTCCCACTCTTCATTCATACCATTCTGTCTACTATCATTTTTTTCATTCATACCATTCTGTCATTTAGCTTTTTTTCATTCATACCATTCTGTCATTTAGCTTTCTTTCATTCATACCATTCTGTCATTTAGCTTTTTTTCATTCATACCATTCTGTCTACTATCATACTCTTCATACTGTCGATCTTCCACTATCTTTAATACATCCTTCCACTTCAATCTTAATTTGTCCATCTCTCCTCCTTTTAGCATTTATACATTCTGCCACATAACTAGGGATAGTATCTAAATCTCTTTCATAAATGCCTTCCAGCCTCTGTCCATACATATCTATTCTCTCATTCTTGTTCATTCTGGCCTTTTCAAAATCATTCACTTTTCTATACTTCACACTATTAATAACATTATAGAAATCTTTCATTCTCCCTTCCAAACATTTGGCCAACTGTCATCCAATACTTCTGATTCTCCAGGTATTTCTGTCTGCAATAATGCTCAAACTCATGGAAGAACTTGTTTACATCTTTCATATTATACATATCAAATTTACTCAGTCTTGGAACTTCCTGTATAAAATTTTCCTTATCTACATTCATTTCACCCTCAAACTTTCTTCAATCTTTCAATTTTGACATTCTTCTCTTCCCTTGTATACAGAAAATCAATACCTTAACTCTTACATCCACATATCTCCCACTCTTTCTTAGATCTTGCATGCATTCAATCTTCATTCACTCCTTCAGTCACATTGTCCTTCTGATAAACCACTTATTCCAAAACATTCAAACTCAATGTCACTTTCTGTCTCCTATCAGGCCTGTCTGAACTCATATTCTATTTGTCTGTAGTCCCAATTACTCCCACCCCCCCATTTCCAATAGTCCATATGGTTCTGTCACTTTAACATCCATTACTTGTAGTATGTCCTTCCTTACTCTTTCTAATCTCCCTTCAAAAACTTTCTCCATTCCCTTCATTCATTCTTCCACTGCCTGTAATGCTTCTTTCAAACTCACATTCTTTCTTTTTCAGTTCCATTCTTAGCTTTACTATCTCCTCCCTCATCTCATGTTCATTACTATCTCCTCACTCATTTCATGTTTAGTCACCATTGTCTATTACTAATTAGTCAGAGGAAAATAAAACTCCTCTACATCACCTTGCTGCGGCTTTCCAGTAGAAAAAGGTAGGGATGGGTAGAGTAAGACATGCTTAGGTCTTGTACTGGCTTCACTTCAGTGTAAAGTCCTAATTTGTGTGCCAAATTATTTTTGCAGGATACTATCTTCCACACCTTTACACGGGGTTCTAGACTCAAAGTACTGTGGGGTGAATAAAGGTCCACTCCATAATAAATCACAAACAAAAATGACAATCCTTTTCAAATATACAATATGATTTATGTCCTCACAGTACAAAGAAGTATTGATTGTCCACACTGCAGCCTTACAAATAAATTGTCAACATATACAGACATTACTTAACAACAATCCCTTCTTCAATATATTATAGCCAGCTTAAAAAAAAAAGAAACATCTATCAGATATATATAGTAATTAATCCATTGAGGAAAGGGGGGAGTAGAAAAAGGTAGGGATGGGTAGAGTAAGACATGCTTAGGTCTTGTACTGGCTTCACTTCAGTGTCTCAAGCAGTAGTGGCATTTCCAACTCAATGGAGAGAAAGCCAAGTCAAGTGGCCCAAAACAATGACCAAAATTGAGAGTGTCAAAACTCTGAACTTTAAACAAACAGCTGACTCCAGTGTGTTCCAATGTCAAAATAATTTATATTTAAATTATTCTCTCATTTATGCAAAGCTTTTAAAAAAAATCCTCCTTTGTTAAAAGTTTAATCCAAACAAAAAGAGATTATTTCAATATGATATTCACCTTACAATCTAGTCTATTAAACTTCCCTTCCTAGCTAAATTCTAGCACTCATCATAAAGAAAGAAAAGTAGGGTAAAAGGAAAGATTAAGGCATAGTTGTGAAAATCCATAGTAGAAAAAATGGGGAGAAAGGCTCCCACACACATCAGAAAACCACAGATGGGATAAGTTGGAGTGGGTGGATGTGAGATATAGCCCACCAACCTCCCTTCTTTTCTTTTTTTTCAGTAGGCACAAGTGTATGGAGACTCAGTTGTTTGAAAATCCATGAAAATTTCAGACTACCTCTCTATAAGTGAAATCTCACCCTACCTTAGTGTTAGGGATGGGCACGGATTTTGCCAGCACCACCCTGACGAGTGGAGGACCTCCCCTTTTAGCATTTTTAGGTGGCAAAGGGGCTTTCCCTTTGGTATCTTTGGAGACATCCTCAGGCAGCTCCATCTCTAAAGAGGAGGTGGCCCTTTTTTTTTCACAGGGGCTTGCCAAGAATGTGGGAAGCTAGCTGAAGGTTGGGTGTGCCTGTTTCCCTTTCTTTCACATTGCAGCTTTGCTCCGCAACCTCAATGATGATGATTACAGGCCATAAGTTTCAAGATTCCCCGGCAGGGATCTGTCACACCTTGTGGTGGAATAGCCACTCAGAGGCCCCCATAAGGCAGGGTCTTCCAAGGGGGGTGAACAAAGACATGGCCGAGTCAAAGTCCACCCTTATGCAAGATCCTCCTGAGGCAGCATGAGCCCCCACCCCAGGAGAGAAAGGACCTCCTCCCTGGCTTAATGCCCTCTTGCTGACCAAGTCTTTCTCCATTTTTGAGAAGGACATGGCTTAGGCTAGCTCATCTGGCCTTGGGGGGGGGGCTTTCTGGGAGGAGAAAAGATGACTAACTCTCTATCCTTCTCTCCTAAAAGGGAGTAGAAGAAAGGACTTAGGGGAGGGGGGGTTACCCTGCTGTTTCAGCAGTTGATCATAACCTGACTAGAATAAGAGTAAAGTTGCGTGTGTGGTGAATGGAGCCTCAGTGATAGGGCCCTGCATCAAGAAGTTGCCCTTAATTTTCAAGCCCCCACATCTGGAGACGTTTCTTATTGTTTGCATTACTGATTGGAGCATGTTCAAAGAACACATACTCCATCAGTGTCAAGTATTAGTTAGGATTCTGGGTAGAGAACCGAAGGTCTCCCATTTATTGGATGGGGCAAACCTTACCCAGGTACCCTAGGCAGCAAGCAACCAGGTAATATTGGAATGTCTGGCCTTGAGGCACCCTTGGGTGGGTGGGAGGCCACTCACACAAAGACCTAAGCTGTAACTGTGCTGAGCAGAGCCTCAATTATGTTGGAGCCTTTCATTGAGAGACTAACTGGTGCTTTTGAGCCTACTGGCTTCAAATGCTTTCTGATTATCCACTTGATAGATGGCAGCAGGCCTGAAGATGTTTATGAGGCTGTCTTTCGGGTTTCCTAAGGCTACCCCCCAAAAGGAGGACAGCACCAAAGGAGCTTCACCTCCTACGCCCACACCCAGGGCTTAGCTGGGTGGATCATCAAAGAAAGGACCCCCGCCCGCCGAAGTTTTCTCAGCAGACGAAGGAAAAGACACATAGCAAGAACAACCTCTCCTGATAAGTCAGCTAAGGGACTGGTGTCTTCAGTGCCTGCTCGACCAACGGTTTCCAGAATTCTGCTTCCATAGAGGCCCCCTGCATCTTCCAGCTGATGAGACCCCACCACCACAGAATGGGAGGAGGGCAGGAAGATGCACCATTTACTCTGGGCCTTAAGTCTCCATCCTACTCTTTGCTTTGAATACATTTCAGGCACTAGCAGTGCAGCTCTGGTTGGAGAGAAGATATACTGTTATTTCTGCATACATGCCACCGTCGGGGACTGTTACCGAGGGATCTGAACTGTAGACACCAACTCTGGGGAGACTACTCAATCAATTCCAGGGGTCAGGTCCTTGATGAGCTGGAGATAAGTGTCCTAAATGTGGATGCCCTAGAACCACTTCATTTTCCGGCCTCAACCTATCTTTGTGCTCTCCAGATGTACAGCCTATTTTTAGATTGGGGGGGGAGTCGATGAGCTTCATGGTAGTGATCACTTTCCCATTCAAATATCATTTTCTGGGCCGCGGGTGCTGTGGTCCGTATTTCAAGAAATGACTGATTTCTCTGTCTCAGTCGATGAGTTGAGGTTGGTGGATGAGGCGTTGAGTTCTTCTATGTAACCTCATTGCCCTGAGACTGACCACTATTCCTAGAATGTGTGGACTTTTTGCACACCGACCGCTTCCGTGGTGGTCTGCCTTGTGTCAGGCTGCCCTCAGACAGAAGCATTATGTCTACATGCGCTATAAGCGACATCCAAACGATTTCACTCTCGGTGAATTTCGCCGAGCTAGGGCTAGGTTCTGGTATGTTTCGAAGCACGCCCACCGATCTTCTTGGCGTGCATACGTGTATTCACTTAACAGGAGATCCCTCTAATAGAGGAGTGTATGCGAGCCAAAAGGATTCGGGGAAAGTTCTCGCAGGAACCCCCCTCCCTTTCTCCAGGAGAATGGGACCACAATCTTGACCCGGAATCCGTGGGAAAGTCATTCGCGAACACTTTCTTTGCATTCTCTACCTAGGATGTTGCTCCGCCAGCATTCAATGCGCGTCGTGGTGTCAAGGAGAGCTGCCAACTGGACTTTACTTCCAGAAGCGGAGAACCTTTCACCAACACGTTTGCATTGAGTGAGTTGCATTCCGCTCTCGCTTCGTGCACGGACACTGCCCATGGTCCGGAAGATGTCCCGTATGCCATGCTTCGACACGTGTGAGCGAGGCATGGCCTTTGTTACATTTGTTCAACAGGATCTGTGTAGAGTGTATTCTCCCGCACTCCTGGCAAATCGCTTCTGTGCTCACTTTTCGCAAACCTCGTTTGTTTCCACCCAATCTCTCTAACTTCCTGCATTTGCAAGTTGATGTAGAAATTGGTAAATTTTAGATTAGCCTTTTTTTCTGCACAGCATAGGCAACATTTTCTTCTGCACAGTACGGCTTCTGCAAGTTCCACTCTACATCGGATGCTCTGCTCTGACTGGAAAATGCCATCTGCAAGGCCTTCCTTCATAGACAGCACTACCTCACAGTGTTTTTCGATCTGGATAAGGCCTATGATACCGCATGGTGAAACAGTACCATGGAGGTGAGGGGACGCCTCCTAATCTTTATATCTTAATTTTTTTTATTGTCTTCCATGTACGGGTGGGAGAGCCCTCCGGCCCAATGTAGCAGGAAGATGGTGTCCCACAGGGAAGTGTCCTCAGTGTCACACTCTTTACTCTGAGTATCAACGGCATCACCTCGGTGCTGCCGAAAGATGTTCTCACTACAGTCTACATGGACGACCTTTTTATCTCTTTTGGCGCAGCCCAGATGCCAACTCTAGAGCATCGAGTACAACAGGCATTTAACTACGTCTCTCGCTATCCCGAACCGCACAGGCTTCAGATCTCCTTGGCCAAGACTAAGGTGGTGCACTTATGCCACCATCCATGGCTCCACTTTTACCCTGACTTGTTTCTAAATAGGGTTTGCCTGGAAGTGGTGGACTCGCACCGTTTCTTTGGTCTTGTATTTGACCAACGCCCCACTTGGCAGGCTCATTTTTGCAGTCTTAGGGTCTCTTGTACCAGCAACATGGGTATTCTTAGCTCTGTGATGTTCAGGGCCTGTGGCCCTTAATGTAAGGCTACTGCTTTACTTTTTTATCGATCTCTGTTTGTTTGAATCTCGACTATGGATGCAAGTTTTATGCATCCGCAGCAAAGCATGTATTGCGGAATATGGACTAGATCCACCCCACTGGCTTACTTCTGGCTACCAGTGCCTTCCGCATGTCCCCCATATAGAGCCTAATTATCAATGCTGGGGAGATGCCACTCGCTCTGTGCCATGCACACTGCATTATCCCCATGTGCGTGCAAGCCCAGCGCCTCCCTCAATCGCCAACAGCTGTCACTGCATCTGCAGCTGATTTCGACGGTGCTTATGCCGTCGAGAGTCGCTAGCCATTCCCTAAGCTCTTTAGGTTTAGGGCTAGGAAACTCCCATGGCAGCTCAGTGTAGCTCTCGGGCCTGTGGCGCCCTTGCTTCTGCCCAGGACCCTCCCCTAGAAGGTACCACTTTTAACTATTTGTCTCCACACCTCTGCTCCCAAAGTGAGTGCATCTCTACCAGGCACTATGTCTGTCTTCACGGCCGAGCTGGTGAATACACCGCTCGATACAGGAAATAATGCATCGTGCCCAGTTTGTAGGCCAGATGGTGATCTTTTGTGACTCACAAAGCCTTGTGTGCATTGGATTCTCCATATCCCCTGGTTCTCTGTATCTGTGATGCCACGATAACCGCGAGCCTACTGAATGTAGAGCTATCTTCTCCTAGGTTCAGCCATCCTCACTCTGGCAGTTGCTGATGCCCTTTCCCTTTCTCGATGATTTGAATGGTAGATACCTTTTCTGGTGGGACTACAGGATCAATCCCAGAGTCCAGGTCCTGGTTAATCCAATCAAACAGCTTGAGACTGGTGTCTCAAATGTGGATACATTCACTAATTGCCTGAGACTCTGTTGGGGGGGAGGGGTGGCAGGGCTACCTGGTGTAGCCTGTTACATTCGGTAGCTAGATGAGCTGCATATCCTCCCAGCCCCAGTATAAATTAAGAAGCCCTATCATAGAGTTGACACAAACTGATGGGGCCTGGGAAAGTTACTGGTGCACCTCCCCATGCTCCTTCTCAGCATTAGTATATTTTTATTTTTTTACTCTACAACTCTCACCCAAGCAGGGTGCAAATTAGTGTCATACGGCCCTGGGTTGAATTGATCTCTGACCGGCCTGAGGAGGTTGTTGGTGCACTTCCCCCTCTCTCCCTCTGGGCATATCTCCTCAACCATCTCTCAAAGGCTTAATGATCTGACCAGCAACTTCATGCTGTGTCAGGAACAGAGGCTTTGGAACTTGTAGAAACAATGCCCTTCAGCACCAGTAGGTTGCAAGAAACCAGTCCTTGAAGAGATCTGGGCATTCTGGAGCGAATAATGGAAATATTGATTTCACCCCAATAATCACTCCCCTGTGTGTAATAGGCTGACCACTGTACGGCTTGTTGGCTGCCAGGCCATCAAAAAGTTTCAGGAGGTGGGGGGGCATTTCTGGGTCTGTCAAAACAGATCTTTAGATCCTGGCTGTCCTGTCGAGGATTAGTACATCCCAGTAAAGATATCTACCTGGCATTTTTTAACCCGCTGTTTCCAATGCTTTCTGGTTATTCACTCCAGTGATGGTAGCATGTTGGTAAAGGGCAACATGATCCATCGGGGGAGAGCTCTAGCTAGCATGATTGGTAGAGAGCCGAAGATGACCCATTTCTCGGATGGAGGAGCCTTCTGGCGAATGCATCAAATCCCTCAGAGGTGGTAATGATTAGTGCCCTTCGGACACTTGATGGCACACCGGTAAGTGTGATGCCGCACTCTACAATGAACTTGGTGAAAAGAGATGGTGTATGCAAGGGAACTCATGGAGTGGTCAAGGTCAAGCGTGTTATGAGAAAACAAGGAGGGTCCTCAAGACCCACCCCTACACTCTTCGTCACATTCAGTTGTGAAAGGCTCCTTGAGTGTGTGATGGCACACCGGTGAGTGTGACGCCGCATTCTATGATGAACTTCGTGAAAAGAGATGGTGTATGCAAGTGAACTCATGGAGTGGTCAAGGTCGAGCGTGTGATGAGAAAACAGGAAGGGTTCTCGAGACCCACCCCTACACTCTTCGTCACATTCGCCATGAAAGGCTCCCTGAGTGTGTGTGTGTGTGCATGCCTGTTTGTATTGCTACCGCATTAAGGCATTCGGGCCACTGACCCTCAGGTGCTACCAATGCCACAGCTTCAGCCATATGAATCACTCCTGTAGACGCGCAAAGTTGAGGTCACCTGAGTCTGTGTAAGTTGCTCCAAGGCCATACACGATGAGTGAAAAATCATGTGTGGCTAATGTGATGCATATCTCCTTACGGAAATCCTGGCTGTTCAGGCACAGGATCATCTCTCATTTCACAAGGCTAAGGACTTGGTTCTGGCATGCTCAGTGCTGCCCGGGACCTCTTATGCCTCAGTATTAAGAAAGACACCCTCTGCCCCTGGCCCCTCCAGGCCTACGAGCATGGTCATTTCCCTGCCCATTCTAAACTCTTCTGTGGTTTCTACGCACCCCGGGTGCTCCCCTGGTAGAGCTAGCAGCATGAAGGGCTCACACCCAGACCCGGCTAAAACTAAGGCTCCCCCTACTTCCTCCAGTGTGACCATTTCATGTAAGGCAAAACAGCCGCGCTCCTCCACTGAGTCGTTAGACTCACAGGAGGCAGCACCATGAAGTTGGTCAGGAGGCTATCTTCTGGGGTTCCTAAAGCTGCCCCCCAAAAGGAGGACAGCAATAAAGGAGCTTCAGCTCCTTCACCCACATGCAGTGGTAGGCTGAGTGGGTCGGAGATGGTTTTGAGGCAGAGGGAGGAAAAGACTCATATGGCAAGTCCAACCTCTCCCGATAAGTCCTTGAAGGTGACAGTGCATTGTCCAGCAAACAGTGCCTGGGTTTCTGCGTACGGCCATTCGCATGAGGGTCTTCTCTTCAAAGAGGGCCCCTGCATCTCCGAGTTAGGCCTGGAGGGCATATTCCTTCAATGGAATTCCCGCAGACTCCAGGCCAACTGGGAGGAGCTGTGGAGTCTCATCTCATCCTGTTTCCCATTAGCTATCTTTTTGTCCGAGACTATGCCAGGCGCCTGTCCCCTGCCCACCCTCCCGGAGTATAAGGTTTTTACGACCCTACCACCACAGTATGGTGGGCTGGACAGGAAGATGCGCGATTTACACCCGGCATGATGTCTCCATTGTTCTCTTTGCATTAGGTGCCTATTTTTAGACAGTTGCTGTACAGCTGTACCTGGATAGGAGGTATACTATTATTTCCACATATATTCCACCGTCAGCCGACTTCGTTGCGGGAGACAGTTGCCAAGGACTTTTCTCTTGCTCGGAGATCTGAATGTTGGACACCCCCTCTGTGGAGACTAGTTGATTACTCTTAGGTGTCGAGTCTTTGCCCATCTGATCAGGGAGTTGGAGATGGGTGTCCTAAATGTGGATTAGTCGCATCACTGCCCAAAAAGCGCTTCATTTTCCTGCCTTGATCTATGTTTGTGCTCTCCAGATGCACAGCCTGATTTGGGGTGGGGGTGGTCAATGACCCCCATGCTAATGATCACTTTCCCATTCAAATATCCTTTTTTTGGCCACAGTCGAGCCAGATCCTCCCCACCCGGTGGTGCTTGGCGCAGTGGTCCACTTTAAAGCAAATGACTGATATCTCTGTCTCAGTCAATGAGTTTAGGTCAGTAGATGAGGCCGTTGAGTTCTCCGGCAACCTCATCACCATTGGCCTAACTACTATTCCTAGAACGTCTGGTCATTTTACACACCGACTGCTCTCATGGTGGCCAGCTGAGCGTGAGACAGCCCTCAAACCAAACAGAAGCGTTATGCCTACATGCGCTATAAGCGCCGCTCAAATGACTTCACTGTCAGGCAATTTTATTTTGCTAGGGCTAGGTTCCTGTATATTTCGAAGCACGCCCGCCGCTTTTCTTGGCATGCATTCGTGTCTTCACTTGACAGGAAAGACCTCTAGCAGAGGTGTGGAAGCAAGTCAAATGGATTTGGGGTAAGTTCTCGCAGGACCCCTTCTCATTCTTCTTGAGAATGGTACCGCAAACTCGGACCCTGTGTCTGTGGCAGAATCCTTTGTGACCGCTTTCTCTGCATTCTCTAGCCAGGATGCTGCTCCATCAGCATGCAAGGCGGAGAACTCTTCCGCTCTTGTTTCGTGCATGGACACCGCCCCTGGTCCAGACTATGTCCCATAAGCCATGAGTGAGTGAGGCATGGCCTTTCTGTTAGATTTGTTGAACCGGATCTGAGTAAGGGTATCTCCCCAGATTCCTGGCGAATCGCTACTGTGCTCCTTTTTCACAAACCCGGCAGAGATCACTCTACCATGGCTGGTTTCCGCCCAATCTCTCTAACCTCCGCCATATGTAAGTTGATGGAGAAATTGGTAAATGCTAGATTAACTTTTTTCTGGACAGCAGAGGCCATCTGTCTTCTGCACGCCCTCAAGAGCTTGGTATATCTCTCGGGCCGGTGGCGCCCCTGGTTCTGCCCAGGACACCACCTTTGACTATTCTTTGCCACACCTCTGCTCTGTAAGCCTCTACAGTGCCTGGAGTATTGTGTTCAGCCTCTTTAAGAGCACACTTTTTGTCACACTGGAACTGTGCCAGTGTATACGGATGGCTCCAAGTACCAACAGGTCAGTTTCCATGCTGTATCCCTTCTGTTTGAAGTCAGCAAGGCTCTGCCATGTGCTGCGTCTGTCTTCACGGCCGAGCTGGTTGCAATACACCACTCGGTACAGGAGATATTTTGGCATGCCCTGATTCTGAGACTGACAAAGTGACTCACAAAGCGCCCTGATTGCTTTCGGGGCATTGGAATCTCCACCTATCCCTGGGTCACAATATCTGTGATGTCACAGTTTTGGTGAACTAGGCAGATATCGAGATTATCTTCTGCTGGGTTCCTGGACATGTAGGAATTGCTATCCTTTCTAAATCCTGCACTCTTCCATCTTCTAATTTCACTAGATACTCTCACAGCCCACATACAGTGCAACCAGTCCCTACTCCTATCACTCCACACACATTACAAACATTCTAAGTTTCAGGCTCACTTTCACCCCTACTCTCAGCCTCAGTCATCATTTCACTCAAAAATATGTAGCGGCGGGATCGCGATTTCCCAGACAAAGATTCACGCCGCCCTGACAAGGTCCGCTAGATGGTTCAAGAAGAGGGTATTGAGGAGAAAGAGTATTTTCTAAATTTAATTTAGAAACCGTAATTATAGCAAAATAATTAACCCCAAATATTATATAACCCTCAACCTAAACCAAAATAAATTACATATATATATATATATACAGTTGGCCTTACAATACTCTGGCCAACCACCACACATATATTTACCAAAAGGCCTTGCATAAGATCTTGGCCACGCAAACGAATAATAAAACCAAGATATCGTGAAAGACAGGTGCACCCTTATTTAACTAATGGAGTGAGATGTGTTGGAGAAAGTGGGAGGTGGCTTACTTTCTGCAGGATTCTGAGGGGCCCCAGGCTCGGCAAAGCGAAGGATTTCAGGTAGCTGGGATGCTTGTTGGTCCCAACTGCTGGGTCACAGTCGGTTGGGCGCTACTTCAATTACTCCCTGGAGACTGGGAGGTGCTCTCCAAAGTCCACACCTTAGAAAATTGCCCCAAAAGGTAGGCGCACTTGCGAGGGTCAGGATTGGCTTCAGCTGTCTCCTAAAGCCAGATGTCGGCAACAATCAGTACCACAGAACTGGAAAAGAGAAGGCACATTCAGTCACTTATTCACTGCTACACTCAAACATCTTTACTCGTAACACATTCAACCATATCCACTCTCACACAATCTTCACTCACCTATCCTCCGTCTAGGTGGCTCTTCCTTCCTTAGTCACAAACTTTACTTCCAAACTTTTACCTAACACGTTATAGTTATACTGAAAGAATCCGCCTAAAAAGAAAATAGGAGATGAATGGGGTAGCACAATAGAGATCCATCGAGTCCCCCCACACAAAGCAAAGACGGTGATCACACGATCCACACACACATTCTGCAAAAGAAGAAAGAGATTAGACATAGGGTAGGGGAGGTGGACAACCAAACTACTACATCCCTCCCAGCTAAATTCACCTCACCTCACCATGTCTCAATCCCCATCTTTATTCATTCACAATGCTTTCGACATCACCCAGTCATACTCTTTCACTCTGCCTCTCCTCCTATTCACAGGTCCATCAACTGTCTCTGTCATCTGTCGTAATGTCTCCTCATGTCTGTCCATGGCCCCTTCTCTATGTACTTCATCCACACACACATCCGACATTCCCTGACCAATCCCATTCAAATCCTCAACTAACCTCTCTACTACATCCATCAAACCTTCCCATTCTTTCATAACATTTATCAACTCTTGTTCCAACTTCGCACTTATCCCATTTATACTCTCTAGCATAGACTCAGACTCATTCAATGGAAACTTACAAATACTGTACGTTCTATCATATACTCCTTCTCGATCTTGCACAAACCCAGAAAACTCTCTCACATCACTCTCACCGAACTGTTCCATCCATTCATCCTTTCTCAACCGTTTACTCTTACGCTTCCCCCTTCCATGTTCAACTAATACTAACTGCTTCCCCTCTAAAGCACTAGCTATATCATGCACCATTTCACAGTCTTCCATTCGTTCAGACAGATATTCATTCACCGGATGTTGCGCCAAATATTGAGGAGGTTCACGCCACTTTCGAAACTAACCTTGATGCGTTCTACGTTCATCCAAACTTCAATCCTCTCTTTCATGAACTATCACATAACTTACCCCATTCGACCAAACCTTTCTTACTACAAACGGACCTTCAAACTTCTCTTTCAACTTATCCACATTCAGTCTACCTTTTGTCTCAATCTCCTTTAGTACTTTATCACCCACAGAAAAACTCTCAAACCTTTCATTCCCTTTTCTCCACAACTCACGATCCTTCTCACTAAGTCCCATATGTGGCCTAATCATTCGTTCAAAGTTCATCAAATACTTACATGGTGACATTCCAATCGCCTTATGCACTGTCATGTTATACGCCCAAAGCACTCTTCCCAAACATTCATCCCATTCTTTCCCATCAATCGTAACATCTCACTCAAAGTTCTTATTGTTCTTCAGCCAAACCATTTGCACTAGGCATATACGGCGTCGTTCGCACATGATCTATTCCCCATTCACTCAACATCTCAAAAGTACGTCCCACAAACTCAGGTCCATTGTCACTCAACATTCGCACAGGCTTACACATGCACATGGGCAACATTCTCTCACTCACTTCTCTAGCAACAGTCAATGAAGATTTATTTGTCACAGGTGCAGCATACGCAAATTTGCTCTTATGATCCACCATCACAATCATCCATGCATACCCTCTTGCAGTCCTCGGAAAAGACACGTAATCGATCGCTACCATTTCAAAGGGTTCATTCACACTCAACTTTAATACAGGTGGGGCAACATACACTCTCTGATACTTTGTCTTCTGGCACAATTCACACATAGTCGCTACATCCATGCAAATCTTTCTCAAAAAGGGACTAAATATACATCCTTTCATAGATTCCCACAATTTATTCTTACCCATATGTCCAAACCTATCATGCACAATCTTCACCATTCCAATCATGCCACACACGGAAAACACCGGAATATATACATCCTCATCATCTATACATTGCACAAAATACACTAAACCCTTGCTCATGACAAACTTTCCAGCAAACCTTCTAAACTCTCTTAATATGCAACTCCATTCATTCACAGGAACACTGGTCATCACGCTATCTTTCAATTCACGCACCATCGGACATGACTCTTGTATGCTCTCTATATCTTCAGCAGTCAACAGCTCTTCACTTAAATCGACACCTGCCACTCCTACAAATCCAGTTGAGCCTACAAGCTCACTCTGCAACTTCCCAACTGTTACACCATCTTTCACTAAACATTCATTACATACATCCACTGAAATCCTATTCTTACGCAGAAAATCAATCCCAAACAGAAAACAATAAGGCAACTCATTCTCGCTTAGCACAACAAATTCATGCAATATATCATTCAACTTCCCCATGCTTACAGACAAACTCACTTCCTCCCATGCCATAATACGTCCACTTCCGAGTCCACTTATCGAAACTGTCACACCTTTTCTAGAAACATTCCAACTGATATTATCAACATCACGCACAACTTTTGCATTCACCAAGGAAATTTGCGCACCTGTGTCAATCATTCCACAATAGCTCTTCCCATTCATAGTCAAGGTGGTAACTTGCACTCTCTCTTCAAGTCCATGTTCACACATTATATTCAACACTTTGGTCTGTTCCACAAACACTTCTGCAGCATCCAAACCTTCATCTTCACTAACAGGAACAATTCCTTCGCAAACGTAGTCAATCTCTCTTCTTACATAATTCTTCTTCTCAATCAGCCAATTATAATGCACACCACTCAAACATTGCAGATGCAACTCACACCCATTCACTCGGTCTACACCTTTACCACGATACATCACTGGCTTCTCCACACCATAATGCACATATACTCTCACACAAAACAGCTTACTTACTATCGCTAACACTTCCTGAAACATCATCACCCCTGGCATATACATACTTCTCAACTCTTTTCTTAACCTACTTGAATTTTCCATTCCCAATTGCTCTGGTCTCTTACACGCTTCTTCCATAACCACCTTTCGTAATGCATTCACACTTTCTGGCACCTTCTCAAGCAATCCATCTTTCACCAAGTCAAGTAAACCATACAACACGCTTTCGAACATAGAATCACCTCCACCCTTACATTTTCTTCCAACAACTACACCTGCTGGCAAATACTCAGGATTTATGCTTACAATCTCACTCTCATTCAAACTACATGGCAAATGTGACATCAAATCAGCAATCACATTCCTTTCACCTGGCAAATACTCAACCACAAAATCAAAATCACTCAAATCCTCTATGGTCCTTGCAAGCCTACTATCAACTAACCTCATACGCTGCAAATACACTAGTGGCTGGTGATCTGTTCTCACTACAAACCGTACTCAATACAGAAATGGTTGTAATGACTTGAGACAGAATCTTAATGCAGCCAGCTCTCTTTCAATCGTTGAATATGCACACTCTGCCACACTAAACACCTTGGAAACATACGCAATTACTCGCTTTCTTTCAACCCCATTCACAACTTGATCTTGCATCAAACATCTACCCATCGAATGACCACTTGCATCCGTATACACTTCAAGCATTCCTGCATTTGTTCCATATGCTGGATACGCAAGTTCCACATCTTTTGCAACTTCCGCTTTTAACTTTTCAAATGCTGCATTCATAGAGTCATTCCACTTAATCACAGTACTCTTCTTTTTTCCAGTCCATACACTCAACAGTTTCATTACACCTGAACAATCTTTCATAAACTTTCTTCCAAACTCAACTAAACCAAGAAATCCACGCAACTCTCTCACTGTGGTAGGCTTAGGGAAATTCCTAACCTTTCCCACGAACTTCTCTGATTTACGCAATCCAACCGCACTCACTTTATGTCCTAAAAACTCAACTTCACTAGCAAGCCATACACATTTAGACAACTTCACTTTCACACCAACCTCTTCCAACTTTCTTAAAACATCATTCACCAAGGTCATATGTTCTTCCATGTTCTCACTCATCACCAAAATATCATCCAAAACACTTGTACATTCTTACACGGAAAACCACTCAACTCTACATTCCTAGCACGCTGAAAAGCAGCTGGGGCATTTGCCAACCCAAAGCTCAGGTTTCTGAATTGATAATGGCGCTTTGAGGTAGAGAACGCCATAATAAGCCTACTCTCTTCATCCACAGGCATCTGGTAGTATCTACGTACCAGATCCATCTTAGAAAATACTTTCATTCCATACATACTGTACACATATTCAGACACAACACTCATAGGAAACTTGTCTTTCAACGTCCGTTCATTCACTCTTCTATAGTCAATACACAGTCGCAAACGTCCATCTGGCTTTCATACAGGTACAATCGGACTATTTCAGGCACTCACACTCGGCTCAATCACGTCAATTCTCTCTAATTCCTCACACTGTTCCTCAATCTCTTGAGCCACAGGGGCAGGGAAATGATGAGGCCTTTGATGTATTGGCATATCGTCGCTCAAAATTATTTTGAACTCAGGCAAGCGAGCGCTGCCAAAGTCCTCATCCCCTTGACTCAAAGCACCTCTCCTATTCCACAACATCCTGTAAACTTTTTGCTTCTCACATTCACTCAACTTTTCTTCCAATTTCACTTGCTCAATCAAATCTTCATACTTCCAAACATTCGACGTTACACTCACGGAAAACACACTTGCGTTCACCACATGCATATCATTCTCCATATTCACCACTGTATTTAACACACCCAATTTATCTCCCACTTGCACACCTCTAAGACTCTTCCTTCGCAGATCAGGCCAAACTTGTATGCAGACACACGGATCTTTCATATCAATTATACCATCAAACACATGCACCACTCGCCTTAATCGATAGTTTGCAGCACTACCATCCAAGACATAAATATTCCTATCATTCTCATTTATCTCAACATCCGAATTGCATCCAATCCTTACACTCAATGTATCATTCTACTTGACAGGCACACTCTCACATTTCCATCTGGATTCACATACCGTTGACACTTCATACTTCCATTCTTCTTACATTCAATCATCTCTAAATCAGGATGAATCATGATACCATTCGCTTTTAAAAACTTATAACCTAATAGCATGTCATACTTCTTGTTTGCACCTTCTACTACACAAAATTCATCCTCATTCATCCGGATACCGGCAATCAAAACACTCTCTCTAAACCTTGCAACAATCGGCACATCCTGTTCACCTAATCCAGTCAAATGATATCCACGATCCTTAACTTCACTTACTTTCATTCCTACAAATGCTTCATAGTACACCACATTCACCTTACATCCTGTATCAATCAATGCACTAACTTCTCCCCGTAAGGGGCGCGGCGATTTGCCATCCTGGCCGCCGTGCTGACGGGATCCAGCGCTCCGTCCGGCCCCAGCTTAGCCTCTCTTCCTTCCTTCAAAATACTTGTTTCCTCTCTTTTCACACAACCTCTCCCACAACTTTCTCTGGTCAGCCTCTTATTTCACAGGGTAGATGCTGACCTTCCTTTCAGCCAACTGTCCCGCTGAGGGGGTGGGGGACAATGTTCCCTAACCCCTGAGCTCCGGTCTGGGGTGGCTGGTTTTTAACAACCTGCTTCATCCCCACCCATACCTTCCTCACATCCCTTTTCCTCTCCTCTTCACAATCTATTATTTTTTACGCCGTGTCCAAGGTGGAGCCGCCATGCCGATGGACTGCCAGGCCACCAGGCGGGAGGGGTGGTCTTAAATGGCGGCACCTGGCTCTGCCGGGCTTGTAAGCACCTCTCGCAGTGCGGGCTACTGCGAGAGGTGATGCGCGATTGCGTCCCGTGTCAAAAAGAGGGTCACCATGCCCAATGATGAGTTAAAAAAAAAAAACAACCCCCAACTTCCCCTATAAGATCGATGGAGCCGCCCTTGGGCAGCTCCAGCAAAAAAATGGAGGTCCCCCCCCCTGTGCTTGCTCAGGGGACCCTCCATATATCTCTAACCGAGAGGAGGCTTACTCCTCTCCTTCGCCTACGGGTGTAGGGGACTCCCCCTCACCCCCTTCTCTGGAGGTGCTTTCGGGCGTTCAAGGAGGGGAGGGATCTCCGCCGACCGGTGCCCCCACGACTACCAGGACCTTCTCCATTTCAGAGAATGACCTGGCTGAAGCCGGTCCATCTGGCCTGGGGGCTTCTTCCGGCGGAGGTGAGAAGCAGGTTCATTCCCCGCCCTCCTCTCCGAAAAAGAAAAAGACTAAAAAGACTCGGGCTCCTCTCCATCCGCGGGGGCTGCGGGGACGGATGGGTCTGCTGCCACTCTGGCAAGCGACCAAGCCAAGATCGGTACATCCGCCCCCTCTGCCCCCCCGGTTGCGGAGCCCCTGACAAAGAAAACTAATACCAAGAGTGCACAGGGCGGAGCCTCGATGACATCGGGGCCCCTCATTCAGAGGTTACCTGGCGTTTTCGAGCCCGCTGGCTTCAAACGCTTCCTCGTTATTCGGTCCACTGATTGCACCATGTTGTCCAAGGGCAACATGATCCATCAGAGGAGAGGATTAGCTAGTGCAATTGGTAGAGAGCCGAAGGTGACCCGTTTCTCGGACGGCAGCCTTCTGGCGAATTCGGCGAATCCCGCCGAGGCGGCCAAGATAAGTGCTCTTCGGACACTTCATGGCACCCCGGTGAGTGTGACGCCTCACTCTACCATGAACTTTGTGAAAGGAGTAGTTTATGCGAGGGAACTCGTTGACTACTCCATTGAGGACATCACCCTAGAGCTGGCCGACCATGGGGCGGTCAAGGTCGAACGTGTGATGAGAAAACAGGGAGGGGCTTCGAGACCCACCCCTACACTCTTCATCACGTTCGACTGTGACAAGCGCCCTGAGTCGGTGCGTGCCGGTTGGTACCGCTACCGCGTGAAGGCATTCGTGCCACTGTTGCGGCGGTGCTATTACTGTCACCGCTTCGGCCATACGAATCGCTCATGTAGACGTGCAAGGTCGGGGTCACCCGAAGTCTGTGTAAATTGCTCCAAGGTCGCACACGATAAGTCCAAATCGTGTGTGGCCAAGTGTGTCAATTGCGGAGAGCCGCACCCTGCTTCTTCGAAGCAATGTGGTGCATATCTCCTGGAGAAAGAAATCCTGGCCGTTCAGGCCCAGGATAGACTCTCATTCCGCGAGGCTAAGGACTTGGTCATGGCACACCCAGCTCTGCCTGGGACGTCGTATGCCTCAGTAGTTCGAAAGGCACCCTCTGCTCCTGGCCCACCCAGGCCAACGAGCACGGTTGTTTCCGCGCCCATTCGGAGCCATTCTGCGGGCTCTACCCAACCCGGGCGCTCCCCTGGTAAAGCTCGCGGCAAAAAGGGTTCATACCCAGCCCCGGCTAAAACCAGGGCTCCCCCCTCTTCTCCCAGCGTGACCGTTTCTCGCAAGGCGAAACGGCCACGCGCCTCCACAGAGTCTTTAGACTCACAGGAGGCAACACCCCTGAAGATGGTCGCTAGGCCATCTTCGGGGGTTCCTAAAGCTGTCCCCCGAAAGGAGGACAGCAACAAAGGAGCTTCAGCTCCTTCGCCCACGCCCCGAGGTGGAGCGAGTGGCTCGGAGACGGTGGTTCCTCGAAAAGAGGGCCCCCTGCCTCCGAAGCCGCAGCGCCCGCCTAAGGTTTCGAGGCGGAGGGAGGAAAAGACTCGCATGGCGAGCCCAACCTCCCCCAATAAGTCCTCGAAGGCGACAGCGCCTCCAGCGCTTTGTCCGGCCAACAGCGCCTGGGGTTCTGCCCCCGGGAAGCAAACTGCCATTCCGTGAGGGTCTTCAATTCGAGGAGGGCCCCCGCGTCTCCTCCGAGCTAGGCCTGGAGGGCATATACCTTCAATGGAATTGCCGTGGACTCCTGGCCAACTGGGAGGAACTGCGGAGGCTCGCCTCGTCCCGTTCCCCGTTAGCTATTTTTTTGCAGGAGACCATGCTAGGCGCGTGCCCCCTGCCTGCCCTCCCGGGGTATACGGGTCTTGCGACCCCACCACCGCGGGCTGGGGGATGCGCAGTTTACACCCGGCATGATGTCTCCGTTCTTCCTTTCTCTTTAGATACCTCCTTTCAGGCAGTGGCTGTGCAGCTGCAACTGGATAGGAGGTATACTATCATTTCTGCATACATTCCACAATCAACTGACTTTGACGCGGGGGACTTCCGCCGCGTCGTGGCACGGTTGCCGAGGCCCTATCTGTTGCTTGGAGATCTGAACGGCAGGCATCCTCTCTGGGGAGATTACTCCATAAATCCCAGGGGACAAGTCCTTGCCGATCTGATCGAAGAGCTTGAGATGGGTGTCCTAAACGTGGATGAGTTTACGCATCACTGTCCGAGAACCGCTTCATTTTCTTGCCTTGACCTATCTTTGTGCTCTTCGGATGCACAGCCTGATTTTGATTGGGGGGTGGTCGATGACCTCCATGGTAGTGATCACTTTCCCATTCAAATATCATTTTCAGGGCAACTGTCGCCTGAGAGCCCACCTCGGTGGTGCTTGGCGCGGGCGCGGTGGCCTGCATTTCAGGAAATGACTGAATTCTCTATCTCAGTCGAGGAGTTTAGGTCGGTAGATGAGGCCGTTGAGTTCTTCTCCGGCAACCTCATCGCCGTGGGCCTGACTACTATTCCTAGGACGTCTGGCCGTTTTGCACGCCGACCGCTCCCGTGGTGGTCGGCCGAGTGTGAGACGGCCCTCAAACAGAAGCGTTATGCCTAGATGCGCTATAAGCGCCGCCCGAACGATTTCACTGTCGCTGAATTTCGTCGGGCCAGGGCTAGGTTCCGGTATATTTCGAAGCACGCCGGGCGCTCTTCTTGGCGGGCATACGTGTCTTCACTTAACGGGAATACCCCTTTAGCTGAGGTGTGGAAGCGAGTCAAAAGGATTCGGGGCAAGTTCTCGCAGGACCCCCCTCCCGTTCTCCAGGAGAATGGGAGCGCAATCTCGGACCCCGCGTCCGTGGCGGAATCCTTCGTGACCGCTTTTTCCGCATTCTCTATCCGTGATGCTGCTCCGCCAGCATTCAATGCACGTCGTGATGTCGCGGAAGGCCGCCGGCTGGACTTTACCTCCAGAGGCGGATAACCCTTCAACGACAAGTTTACTGTAAGCGAGTTGCGTTCCGCTCTCGCTTCGTGCGCGGACCCCGCCCATGGTCCGGACGATGTCCCGTACGCCATGCTTCGACACCTAGGTGAGCGAGGCATGGCCTTTCTGTTAGATTTGTTCAACAGGATCTGGGTGGAAGGTATTCTCCCAGACTCCTGTCGAATCGCTACTGTGCTTGCCTTTCGCAAACCGGGGAGAGATCACTCTACTCCGACCGGTTTCCGCCCAATCTCTCTAACCTCTTGCGTGTGCAAGTTGATGGAGAAATTGGTAAATGTTAGATTAGCCTTTTTCCTGGACAGCGGAGGCCATCTGTCTTCCGCACAGTGCGGCTTCCGCAAGTTCCACTCCACGTCGGATGCTCTGCTCCGACTGGAAAATGCCGTCTGCGAGGCTTTCCTTCGTAGACAGCACTACGCCACGGTGTTTTTCGATCTGGAGAAGGCCTATGATACCGCATGGCGATACGGTATCATGGAGACTCTCCACACGATGGGGGCGAGGGGACGCCTCCCAATTTTTATATCTGAATTTTTGCGAGATCGTCGATTCCGCGTACGGGTGGGGGGAGCCCTCTCCGGCCCAAAGGAGCAGGAAGAGGGTGTCCCGCAGGGAAGTGTCCTCAGTGTCACACTCTTTGCCTTGAGCATCAACGGCATCACCTCGGTGCTGCCGGAAGATGTTCTCGCTACGCTCTACGTGGACGACCTTTCGATCTCTTTTGGCGCGGCCCAGATGCCAACTCTGGAGCGTCGACTCCAACAGGCATTGAACCGCGTCTCTCGCTATGCCGAAGCGCACAGGTTTCGGTTTTCTTTGGCCAAGACTAAGGTGGTGCACTTCTGCCGCCATCCACGGCTTCACCCCGACCCAGATTTGTTTCTTAATGGGGTGCGCCTGGATGTGGTTGAGTCGCACCGTTTCCTTGGTCTTGTATTCGACCGACGCCATGGACATTCTCCGTTCCGTGACGTTCAACGCTTGGGGCGCTGATAGGGCTACTGCCTTACTTTTTTATCGATCCTTTGTTCGCTCGAAGCTCGACTACGGATGCGAGTTTTATGCATCCGCAGCCGAGCGTTTATTGCGGAAGGTGGATTCGATCCACCACACCGGCCTTCGCCTTGCGACCGGTGCCTTCCGCACTTCCCCCATTGAGAGCCTGTTGGTCGATGTTGGGGAGATGCCACTCGCTCTGCGCCGCGTGCAGTGTATCACTCGACTGTACCCGCGAGCCCGGCGCCTCCCTCAGTCGCCAACAGCTCTCACTGCATCCGCAGCTGATCTCGATGGTGCCTATGCCGTCGAGAGACGCCAGTCATACCCTAAGCCTTTTGGTTTTAGGGCCAGGAAACTCCTTCGAGAGGTAGATATCGCTCTCGGGCCGGTGGCGCCCCTGGTTTTGCCCAGGACGCCACCCTGGAGGGTACCACATTTGGCTATTTGTCGCCACGCCTCTGCTCCCAAAGCTTGTACTGCGCCGGGAGTATTGCGTTCGACCTTTTTGGAGCACACATCGTGTCACGCTGGAACCGTGCCAGTGTATACGGATGGCTCCAAGTCCGAAGAGGGGGTCGGCTTCCACGCCGTATCCCCTCTGTTTGAAGTCAGCGGGGCTCTACCAGGCGCTGCGTCTGTCTTCACGGCCGAGCTGGTGGCAATACTCCACTCGGTACGGGAGATTACGCGACGTGCCCGTTGCGGAGACCGGATTGTGATCTATAGCGACTCACAAAGCGCCCTGAGTGCTCTCGGGGCATTGGAATCTCCGCATCCCCTGGTTCGCGATATCCGTGACGCCACGGTTTTGGCGAGCCGGGCAGATGTCGAGATTATCTTCTGCTGGGTTCCTGGACATGTAGGAATTGCGGGGAATGAGCGCGCCAAAGAGTCCGCGAGGACTCTGCGACCGGACCAGCGTTTCGCTCTTCCTCACACTGACTACATGGCAGGAATACGGGCAGCTCTTCGGACTGCTTGGCAAAGAAGATGGGAGACGGTCGAAGGGAACTTAAAGTTGCGTGCCATTGCGCCGCGACTGTTCCCATGGACCTATCCCCCAATGCCGCGGCGGCTTCAGGTTGCTTTCTGTCGTCTTCGAATCGGACACACTCGTGTGACGCATCGCTACTTGATGGAGCGCTCGCCTGCGCCCTATTGCAACGACTGCGTCGTCCCCCAGACTGTTCGGCATATTCTTGTTGAATGTCCCAGTCTGGGTGATCTTCGCGCACGATACCTGTCTCGGTACCGGGATGGGCGGGGTCGCTACCGCCTTTCCCTTGTACTCGGGACGGGTGCGTGCACCATGACTGGTGGACTTATTGACTTTTGGGGGGGGGGGCTGGCCTTCTCCCCTTTATTTAAGGTTCCTTTTTTTTGTTATTGTTTTGTTTGTAGGTTGCACTCTCCTGCACCGGGGTGAGGGGGACCTCCCCCCGCTGCCGGAGATTGCTTCGATTGTTAAGTTTTTCTAATTTATATCATTGTTAAGTTTTCATATTTTTACTTTAAAGTAGCCTAGTTCTCTGCTGTCGTGTTTTTCGGCGACTTATGCCCAAGTGGGTAGTTGCCAGATGGGCTCCATAAAATTAAAAAAAAAAAAAAAAATGCACTAACTTCTGGTTCTCCACACTTAATTTTAACACACATACACCTATTCACTCTCTGACCCCAATTCACTCCACGATTTGACAATCCTTCTCACATTCATCACTTGCACTCTAGAGAATTCCCCAGAAGGAACCCTCTCATTCCTTAGTTTGCCTGAGTCGTATCCTCTCGATTACTTGCATCCTTCCCATCCATTCTTTCATTCATGCATCTTTCACCAGTCCTACACAACCTTGTTACATGACCTACCATTCCACATTTACCACAGGTAGCTCTTGGACTGGCACACATCCTGGCATAATGCCCTATCTGCCCACAATTACCACACACTCCAGGTTCACTCATATTCACTCGACCACCTTCCCTGCAATCTTGTACCAAGTGGCCCATTCTTCCACATCCATAACACGCTCTTTTCCTTGCACGCCTACAATCTTTTATCATGTGCCCCATTTTTCCACAGCCAAAGCAACTTCCTTGTGACCAGCGACAGTCAGCCCTCATATGCCCAACTTTCTTGCACCTCAGACACCTAGGCTCATTTACTCTAGATCTACTGTCATTCCAACCATTCTGAACCTTACTCCACACATTCCAACTCTCACTCCTACTTTTACTCCCTCTTGGTTTGCGGCCAACATACACACTCTGTTTTTCATTCTGCCCGCTGTAATAATTTTCCAAAAATCTCGACATCACTTCGATCGGGTTCCCTGTCAATGCGTCCCGATATGACCAGAACTGGGGCAACTTACTTCTACTTGAGTTGCGCACAGTGTGAATCGAGGCCTCCTCCCTTCCATAATCCTCAACTTTACGGTCCTCTAACATCTCCAGTACATCCTTCCATAGCAATCTTTCACCAGCCCATTTCATCTTCTCTTTCCTCTTATACGTCACATACTCATTTACTTCATTCGGAACCGTATTTAAAAACTTCTTCATCAGCTCCTTATTCCCATTTATTCCGCCATCTCCAAATCTCATTCGTGCCAAGTACTCTAAGCGATGCGCATAAGAATTCACATCCTCATTCTTCCCCATTCTCACTTCCTCAAACCCATTTGTTTTCTTATATTTCACACTTGTCTTCATCCTCTTACAGTGCTCTATTATTCTCTCTTTCATTACCTTCCACTTAGGCTCACCCACACTCATAATCGTCCGGTAAAAATCCTTCATACGCCCATCCAGAAACTTGCACAACTCTTTCACCCAAAACCTATTATTCTCTCCAAATTTTTCCTTACAATAATTTTCATACTCTTTCAAAACACTTTCACATCTTTTGCTCCTTCCACTCTAAACTTACTTAACTTTGGCACTTCTCTAATCAGTATACTCCGATGAACCTCAGCATCACTTTCACTATCACTCACTTCTTTCCCACTTTCACTCATGCCTTCATTCGAGCTGAAATACAAGGAGTCAATACTAGCCAGTCGAGTCCTTTCCTGTCGGTCTGGGTATCTAGTCTTTGGGGTCTTCTTTTTTCAGTGCCTAGTCATTTGCGGGGGTTCGTTTATGCCTGTCAATCCCTTTTTATCAGTCATGTCCATTCCAAGTGGAGTCGAGGCCACACCCCCAACAATTGCACCTAATTCTCCCATTTTCTCATTCAGCATTCGCATCAATCTTTCCTCCATTCGCACCTCACTGTCTTTAATCCTCTCTTCCATTTTCACTTCCATCTCCCTCATTTTCCTATTCAAACAATCATTCTCTTCTCTCAAATGCGCATTTTCTCTGTCTTTCTGCCGCACTAACTCATTTAGTCTTCTCATCTCCAACTCCATGGTCCCAATCTGTTCCTCCTCCATTAGGGAC
This sequence comes from Ceratothoa steindachneri, assembly GCA_963969495.1. NCBI lineage: Eukaryota > Metazoa > Arthropoda > Malacostraca > Isopoda > Cymothoidae > Ceratothoa > Ceratothoa steindachneri. The sequence goes on from OZ018327.1 coordinate 88,512,265, forward strand.
AAAAAAACACAGGCTCTCACTCCTCTCCTTCCTCAAACCACCAGGCAGTCCCTATTCGGGCGCCAAAAATATGTAGCGGCGGGATCGCGATTCCCCAGACAAAGATTCCCGCCGCCCTGACAAGGTCCGCTCGATGTTCAAGAAGAGGGTATTGAGGAGAAAGAGTATTTTCTAAATTTAATTTTGAAACCGTAATTATAGCAAAATAATCAACCCCAAATATTATATAACCCTCAACCTAAACCAAAATACATTACATATATATATATATATATATATATATATATATATATATATATATATATATATACATATATATATATATATATATATATATATATATATATATATTTATATATATACAGTTGACCTTACAATACTCTGGCCAACCACCACACGTATATATTTACCAAAAGGCCTTACATAAGATCTTGGCCACGCAAACGAATAATAAAACCAAGATATCGCGAAAGATGGGTGCACCCTTATCTAACTAATGGAGTGAGACGTGTTGGAGAAAGTGGGAGGTGGCTCACTTTCTGCAGGATTCTGAGGGGCCCCAGGCTCGGCAAAGCGAAGGATTTCAGGTGACTGGGATGCTTGTTGGTCCCAACTGTTGGGTCCCAGTCGGTTGGGCGCTACTTCAATTACTCCCTGGAGACTGGGAGGTGCTCTCCAAGGTCCACACCTTAGAAAATTGCCCCAAAAGGTAGGCGCACTTGCGAGGGTCAGGATTGGCTTCAGCCATCTCCTAAAGCCAGATGTCGGTGACAATTGGTACCACAGAACTGGAAAAGAGAAGGCACATTCAGTCACCTATTCACTGCCACACTCAAACCTCTTTACTCGTAACACATTCAACCATATCCACTCTCACACAATCTTCACTCACCTATCCTCCGTCTAGGCGGCTCTTCCTTCCTTAGTCACAAACTTTACTTCCAAACTTTTACCTAACACGTTATAGTTATGCTGAAAGAATCCGCCTAAAAACAAAACAGGAGATGAATGGGGGAGCACAATAGAGACCCATCAAGTCCCCCCACACAAAGCAAAGACGGTGATCACACGATCCACACACACACATTCTGCAAAAGAAGAAAGAGATTAGACATAGGGTAGGGGAGGCGGACAACCAAACTACTACATCATTATACTCAGTGATTTGTACCTGATTAATAACCTTTAAAAAAAGGAAAAAAATTCACTAGTAATAAATAACAATGCACTAATTCATGAATTAACACTTTAAAGAGAAGAAGAGAAACGTCTGCACAGTAAGACAGCCAGGTGGCAATTGATAGAACCATTGGTGTCTTCTATTTGATGTGAAAAAATTGTTGTAGTCTGCAACAGTTCTCAAATATTGGCCAGAAGTTTGTATTAGGAAAGGAGGGAGTTTAAAATGCTAGAAACTTTGCACCATAGGAGAGAGTTGAGAAGTTCCATATAAGAAAAGGTTATATTTCTTCTGCAGGACATGGTAGGCAGGAGTCATTGAGTTTAAACTTATTATTGAGAAACGTACAGGGAGTTTTGTCAATAGGTTTTTAAATATCCATTCTGTAAGTAGTTGGAAAAGGTGATTTCATTATGAAAGTTAATGTATCAAGATTGAGGAAAGTAGGATTTCAATGATATTTATTTTGAAAGTGCTAGAACAGGAACTTAAAAAAATAAATGCAACCACATTCCCTTATATGTGATTGCAAAGAAGCTGATTGAAGAATCACTGCTGATCAAATGTGCTAGATCTGGTGGTTTTAGTTTTTGTTCAAAAAAGTCTGAAATTTTCTTTTGATTGTAAATAGCTTACTGTGTTTTTTATACCTACTTTTAATGTCTTTGAGAACAGAATAATATTTATCAAAGCCTTGTACTGTACAAGTCCTTACAAAGATTTTGTCCAGGTAATGATGGAGCTCTGACTACTTTACTGCAGGTTTCATTTTGGGGGACTTGAGGCAACCATTTACCTCAGTTAGAATTTTGTTCAATTTTTTTTACTTACGAAAATTGTTGAGTCTGACTTTGTAATGATTATACTGGTCTGCGCTGTTTTCAAGGTCTAACACACAATACCTCATTTTAGGCCAATTTTTCTTTGTCCTGAATCTGAAAATCATGCTCATTTCATCTAATCAGAACAAGTTTTTTTTTAGATATAAGCACATGCCAGAAATTCCTATATTCCAATTTATTTGTAGGTTGTACACACTATAGTAAATTTTGAATGGATTTATATACAGAAGGTTTACAAAATGTTCTAATTGATACCAAGAAGAGCACAACATACAAAAAAAGCTACTCATGGATGAATAGTCTCTTTAGGTACCTCCGTTTGTGCCTAGCAGACACCAAGTCCCTTTTCTGGCACCAGTAGTAGTCAGCCAAAAAGTTCACATCCCAACACCCTTTGTAGCATTCCTCCATCACACGGATATCTTGGTGAAAGTGTTCACCCTGTTCTTCAATGAAGTCTCCACAATTCTCAGGAAAATATGCCAGGTGGGGCTGAAGCAAGTGCATTTTCACTGACATGAGCGCACCAAGTTTGCAGAAATTCACCATTAACTCATTAACGTCCTTCTCATACTGAGGACTTCTGTGGTTGCCAAGGAAGTTTGCAATGACTGCCTTAAGGGACAACCAGGCAGAGTTCAGCAGGATTCAGTGCTTTATCAAAACTAGTGTCCTTGATGAGCTCCCTTATTTGAGGACCATCAAATACACCTGCTTTCAGTTTTTCCATGCTGACTTGTGGACAGTTCTGATGGACGAAAGCAAATTCTTTACCTTCCCTGTCCATTGCCTTGACAAAGTTCTTCATCAAACCAAGATTGATGTGCAGGGGTGGAAGCAATATCTTGCTTGGATCAACTAGAGGGACAGAACATTGTGTAAACCAGGTTCTAATCCTTGTCTTGATGGCCAGTCTTGTCTGACATAATGCTGGTTGTCAACCTGACTGTCCCACAAGCATATAAAGCATGGATACTTTGTGTACCCACCTTGAATGCCTAGGATGAGTCTAACAACTTTAAGATCTCCATAGAGCAGACAACAGCTGAGTGTCCAACAGAGATTGATGAAAACTTATTGCCATTATTAAGAACTGCCTTGAGACTTCTGTTAGATGAGTCAATGAAAAGTCTCCATTCCATAACATCATACTTCAGGCCCATTAAGTTGAGCCGGTCAGCAATGTTGTTACTGTACACCAGTAAAGAAGCTTCATCAAATGTGAAAAATTTCCTAAATTCTTTCTTGCGGCCTCAATACCAATAAAATGTTGTCCCTGCTGCCAGCATACATTTCTCTAGAAGATGTGAACCCAATAGCTGAGCAGATTCTTTGGAAAGGTTCAGGTTGTTGAGTTTGGCTTGTGTAAATGGCACCAGTTGGTCGCCCTCTTCTGGCTTGTATGCATCAAACTCAGCTGTATTGGTAGTAACACTAGCCTCAGAACTCATGGTAAAATCAGGTTAAGGAACAGGAAGATCAATGTGGGACTGGTTTTATAGCAGACGGAACATTGGGGAATTGAACATGGTGCTTGTTCTTACGATTGATGCCTTTCAAATTTGTCATGCAGAAGTAGCAGTCGGTGATGTGATCTTTGCCTTCCTTCCACACCATTGGGACACCAAATGGCATACTCTTCCTTTTCTTATTATTCCACTCCCGTAAATTTTCCATGCATGTTTTACTGCAAATGGCTTATCCTGGTCCCATAGTTTTACTCCAAAGTAAGCATGATATACCTTTTTCACAAAATCCATGGTTTTTGTTTGAAGTTCTGGAAGAGTGACATATGTCTGCAGATCTAACAAAACCTATTTGAATGATTCTTACACGTATGATGCATTGTAATGCAAATATAAGACCTGAAAAGATAATTATAATAGGTTATGTATGGTTACTCATCACTAGATATGACAAAACAGAAGTAATAAATGGTTGGATGATAGCACTATTTTGGAATATACGTTCTAATATAAGTCAAGCATATTTTAGAAACCAGACCTGACCAAAGAAAACTAATTATATTCTTAAATTCAGCATTCTAAATCAGTTGGAAAACCTATTACCTTTGAAAAAAAGGTTTGAAATGCCGTCCAGTGTTATTTATGGAGGTTTACTGTTCTTAGATTATCAATTTGACAGTTGAAAAGAAAATATAGATTTTATTGTATTTTCACAATTACATTCACACTTCTTGGGAAAATAGGATTAGGATATTTTGGGGAATAGACAGAAATTTTAAATATTTGCTGCCGGGTGACTTTTAGCACTCATTTTCAATTATTCTCTAATTACCTTCAGAACATGTGCATGCCTTTTCATGAAAAATATTTGTATGGTATACTTCAAACCAAGGGACAAGACATAAATGCTCCTTCCTGTGGGGCATCTTTTGCAGATATAAAATGCTTGCTTTCTTTACAAAGACCCTCTTGGATTTTGATGAAAAATTGGTGTATAGGTAGATTTTTGGCCGATACCACTGTCTGAAATCTGTTTTTCAATATTTTATTTAGATCAAAGTTATAGACATCCCAATTTGGGGGTTTTGGCAACAACCTCCCCCAAATTATAAAGACTTGTATCACAGGGGCTGTGATACAAAAGGCCATTCAAAATAGAATTTTTAGCCCTTTAAAATTAATTGTTAATATTTTACATAGAAATTTTTAACACTTTTAAAAAAAATTGTCTATTGGCACTTTTTTAGCATAGACGATGTGACAACATAGCAACAACAATTATAGACTATAGATAGTTTATGCTCTAGTATACCTGTAGAATCGCTATTTTATGTTATTTTTATATTATTTACCTCCATTAAGTTAAGTTAATATAATTTAAAACACTTTTGTTGATACTTTTAATATTTTATGATCTTCCCCCTGGCCTTGATGACACTGCATCCTTTTGGGCCTACTTGCAACAAGATTTTTGAAGTAATTCAAGTCCATGTTGGTGCACCACACTTTCTTGATAACCTCCTGAAGGTCCTGCACTGATGACACATTAGCCCCATTAATCTTGTCTTTGATGACTTTCCATGCGTTTTCAATGGTGTTGAGATCGGGACTTCCCAGGCCAGTCCAACACATTTATGCGCTTTCTCTGTAGTAATTGCTTGATCAAATTAGCCTTGTGACAAGGAGCTGAATCATGCATAAAGATAGATGTTCCATGAAGTTCCATATGATTAAATAGATGACCTTCCAAAACTTCCTTGTAGCGCTGAGCATTTATGGTCACATTCTTGGGCAGGAAATATAAACCACCTCTCCCTAACTTGGCACTGAAACAACCCCAAACCATAACTGAGGGACTGTGTTTTACAGTCTTCACTGTGTACTGGGGGTTGTACCTGTTTGACCCAACTGGCCTCCTCACCTTTACTTTGTGTGACATATGACCTGAAATGTGCTTTCATCTGACCACTGTTCCACTGTCCAGCCCTTGTGCTGCTTTGCAAAATGAAGCCTCTTCTTCCTCATGTGGTCATCTAAGACATTTGGAGGAGGTTAGGGTACATTTCCTTGAGTTGTCTGGCTGTTATCCTAGGGCTCTTGATAACAGCCTTCTTTTACAAGCGATCTGTCACTGGTGTAGTCTTTCTCTCTGGTCCCTGGCACTTTTTATGTTGGGGTATGGTATTTGGGAGAAACTCATGGGCAGCAGAGAGGAGCGACATTACACTAGATTTTGTCCGCCCTGTTCGCAGGCATATTTCACTTATCTTAACATTTTCTTCCCTCAAAGTTAGAATACAGACGTTTTGCTCATTTGTGAGAGGTTTGGGACCCATGGTTTGAGTGCTGGTTAAAAAATATATGATCACCCCTATATCTTCAAGAAACCACCAAAATGAAAGTCACAGTGCAAAGAATGAGCATCCCCTCATGACCAAGTCTGAGCATGTACTGAATAATACAGCTGACATATGCAACAGACATTGCCAGAAACCACAATGAAACATTAATCAATTATAACATTTTCCCTGCAAGAATTATTGGACCTATATCAATGTATATAATATGACCAAAGGTCCAGACCTCCGTTGCGGTGACTGTACAAAGAACATATTGACCAGTATTGTAGTCACTGTAAGTCATGGAAGGGATTGATATATCAGCTGAAATTTAGTTGATAGTAAATTCTGTTGACTGTGATGTTTTGAATCATCCTTGTGTGCCTATTAAGGTTTGCGCAGTCTCAAATCTAGATTGCAATTGCTCTTCAATTGTTGATATGTTATCAGATAGAATGCAATTTCAGTAAAATAATGTAGAGAAAATTTTTAAAATTCTAATGGCATTATAATTGGTGATTTATAGACCATCTGAAGAGATTCCTTAGTTGCTATCCCTTTAACCACACATTCACTTCCATCGCAGGCATTCTTGCCATGATTGGTACCTAAAAATTTCAGTTACAATTCATTCCAAAATCCAAAAAATGATAGCACAGATTTATGAACAACATTGTACTTATTTTTGTACTGAGCAACACAACCATCTGAGAAATAGTGAACTTTGGTACATTTTGGAAGAATATCATTTATGTTATGCAAAAGTTTTTTGAACAAATGCATGAATGTGAATGGGTCAATGAGTGACTGATAAAGCAAAAACTTTTGTGGTTAAGAAAATGTATGTTCTCATTTTTATAATAAACTACCAAAGGGTGTAGCAAGCTTTGGCTTGCACCTTGTACAATAAAGGAGTCATTTTCAGAAAAGTCACAAAGAATAATGACCTCTTTGATGTCCAAGTTTTCTTTAAAATATTTGGAATATGTCTATTGTGACTTGGAAATATAATGGTGGTGTGTTAGGGAAAGATATTTAGATAATAGTGTAGCAATAAATTTATCTGTCAAAGAAACAATGATGAATTAATGTTAGCCCTAAGTTAGAAACAATCAAGACAGCTTATATGAAACAAAAGTGTTGAGTACATTTAGACTTTGTCTAAATGTACCAAATAAATGATGCATCATCAAAAACTAGAAAGGTAATGCTTTTTATGGAAAAGGGTTTATTGAAGAAAAAATCTCTCAACATCAAGACTGTAAAATTAACTTTGTCACTAGACCTGGTGAATGAAGTTGCACAAAATAAATTCTTTTTATGCCCATTTAGAATACATGTTAGGTATTGCATTGAATAGACGAAGTAAAATATACAAAAGAAATTGCATTATAAGAACAAAGGGATAGTGCCTTTTTGGCAGGAAAAAACTACTAAAAAATCTTTTGAATGACTTTTTGTTTAACTTTCTAGGTTAATTAGGGACTGAGATAAGTCTTTACAATAATGCAGCTGTTGCCTTGAGAAAAATCCGCATAAAAGTTTGATCTTAAAAAAAAATAGTGAAACCCTTTTGAAAATCAGCCTATCTTGAGATCATTTTGGTTGATGCAAGTCTTACCTCTTTGGCAAAAGTCAGAATTTCCGCCATATACTCTAATTAATCTACTTAGTGTATCTTAAATTACAAATTCCATTCATTTATCATTCATTTATCGCCTCTTGTGAAATTACTTAAAAGAATTCCAAATTTGGTTCTATACCATCAGATTTGGTATTAAATGCCCTTTCAAATCATATATGGCAACCTTCCTATTTTTGAAATTTTGTCCCTCAACTTTGCATAAATTTGATATTTGGTGGTTAAATTCAAAAGCGGTCAATTTACCCAGGTGTAAGAAAAAATAGTGGCCAAATTTCTCCCTATGCAATTCTATTCTTGAGATCAATTTGGTGGATGGGAGTTTTATTTCTTTGGCTAAGGCAGAAATGTGGCCATATACTCGAATTAATCTACTTACTGGATCTTAAATTATGAATTTCATTCATCTATCGTTCATTTATTAATTTTCATAATTTGTGCAATTAGTATATGGCCTAAGCATAATTTGTTTTAAACAGAAAAGACATGTTCGTGTCTCCTCTTCTTAGTGATATGAGTGAAGGTGCTGAGATTAATAGCTAGTTTAAATGAATTTTTATTTAAAGTGAAAAAATGAAAAATTGATTATTCTCTTCCATCTCTGAGCTTTGGGAGGAAAGTTATGAGATTCTGAAGCATATTTTTGCGTTCTTTTGAATTAAAAAGAGATTTTTTTTAATCTTCACAGCCAAACTATTTAAGCTTCCTGTGTTTGATCTCATTAGCTAGCAAATTATCTAAAAAAAAAAATGGGGGGTACTAGTCCCATAGATGAGATCATTAGAATCCTAGGATTTCCTCAAGATTTCCCAAACTCCTCAAGCAAAAAAGGAAAACCCCCATTTCTCCACTGGAACAAAAATCAACATAAGAAAAGTTAAAACTTTTCTGCTGCTTTTTCTAATAATTTGGAAGGCGGGTAGGCTGCCAAGAAAAAAAAAATGGGATATTCATAACTTAGCTTATAATTAAGATATTGAAAAATGGATTTCAGACTTGGGTGTTTCAGCTAAAGATCTACCCATACACCAATTTAAATCAAAGTCTGAGAGGATGTAGTAGTTTTACCCCTTGTCTGATTTGTCAATGACTGTTCCATTTCTGAGGTTATTATTTTTCCTATTTTTCATCTGATAGACAGTAGTTCATGGCTGGGCTAAATCTGTAAACTCATAAAAATTTGTGTATTAGCCTATACAAGTATATATATGAATGAATGATTTAGATGTGCAGTAATAAGAATAGGAACATTATTTTGTAGCTAACTTTTAACACCATAAATGCATTCACATGAAGTGAAATGTATTGAAATTTATTCGCTTCTTTAGAAATTATAAATGAAATCTAAAAGTAAATGAAAATAATAAAAGCAAGAACACAACTATGAGTACTTACCAATATCTTGCACATCTCACTATTCATTACTGGCTGCTAGAAATATTAGTTCATCCAGAAAGTTCTAAGCGATTTTGGCATTAGTCTTTAAACTCTTCATATTATGGCTGTAATGTTGGTATGACTGATATGTTGGCATCACTTGCAGCTAGGTAACCTACTGGCTATGTCTAAAATCAGCATATCTCTTATTTTTATTAGTCCTTATCAAGGCAAACATGGATATCCAAAAGTTGCATGTTTGGCACATTGTACTTTTCTTCTTTAACCCATCAGTCGCGTTAGGGCCTTTTATGGCCTTTCACGTATAGACTAGTATTTGTCCAAAAAAATATTTAAAACTCTTATCTTAGTGATTAAGCATCGAATTAAAATATATAAATATTGAATAAAAAATTCACCAGATGAAGCCAGAACTAGCAACAGGAAGGGGTTGTGTTCCAACAAAACAACGCTAGAACTTTGGCTATTGGCAAATGTTACACGAGCTTGGGTTCGATCCCTTACTGCCTCCACCAATTCTTATGCCATTGCAACATCTTTCTTTTTTTTTTAACTCCCTCAAAAATTCCTTGAGTGGAAAATCATTGATTGATTCAGATGCTGTCAAAAATCACCCAGATAACGTCTTTTCCTCCAAGACAGCCCAGTTCTATTTGGATTGAATTATGAAGCTCCCGAATAGATAGACTGAAGTTATTAACTAAAATGGAGTGTAGTTCAATGAATAAAAATGATTGTAATATGACTAAATTTCTTTTATTTACATCCCTCAGAAACACTCATAACTTTCTAGACAACTTTATATATTCGCTCAAATGAAAGAAAGTGACTCATTTTGCGTTGGTCACTCAATTACAGTAGCGCGGAGATAGAAAATTACAATGTGATGGCCTGTAGTTGCTTTCTGCATGGTTATTTTTGATTTGGGCGACCTCAGTTAGCTACTGCAGCAATAGGGTTGAAAACATGCAGTTTGAAAGTTGGCTCATAAACATTGATATCTTTGAGGAAGGACTCTAGGTTGACTCTGAAAGTTTTGGAAGAAGAATTAAATTTATGCTCTGAACTTTTTGGCAGGTTCTGAGCACCAGAATGTTATTAATCCAAACTTTATTTTTCTTAGATATTTGTGTGTTTGCAGTGTTTCCTTTGCCTTCAGGTGAATCTTTTGTATACCTTTTTTCTCTTCTCTGCCACATTCAGTTGCATCCTAAACTTTTTAAGAACAGGACATCAGGGTTTGAATGCCTTGGATAGCATTTCTCGTATATTTTTGACTTTTCCTCTTCACAGACATTTATGGTATGGAAAGGATTTGATAGACCCAAGAGAGTGATGCCAATACTGGCATTGAGTCCAATATACAAACCACAATCAGCTTGCCAGCCAACAACAACATGACCACCCATCCTCCACTCCTTTTTTCCTGTGCTTGTAGGTTGCATCACCTGTGGTATCTTTGTTGCAGAGGTGGAATGGAAGGTGGTGTGCGGCGGAGGAGGTATGAGGAAGACTACAGTCCAAGGTTGAAGCGGATGAGGGGTCTACCAGTGTTGAGGGGCAGAGGAGGAGAGAAGTCTGGTAATGTTTGGGGTACTTAAACCGAGTTTGTTTTTTCTTCAATCTAAAATTAAGTTCTTAGATATTTGAGTGTCTACAGTATTTCCTTTGCATTCCACTGAATCTTTTGTATACCTATTTTTTCTCATCTCTGCCACATTCATTTGCATCCTAAACTTTTTAAGAGTAGCTATATGATTTACTTCTCAATGAGCTATGATGGGGATGCTTTTCTAAGCAGTTCTGCCACAATCTTGTAGATGCAGTTTATGGGTTGTAGTTGAGTCGGAAGCCCTCTGATAGACCCTTGTGGCTTTTCTCATCTGTTAAATTGTTATCTTCTTGAAGGAGAATCCCATGCAAGACGGGTAGTGCCAAATGCTAGAAAGTAGTGTAGACAATCCAGTGTGAGGTTGAGCACTCATTTCCACAGAAGAAAAGGTGCTCTGTCTCTTATGAAGATGGCATTCAATAGAAACAGAGTCATAGGAGGAGATGCATGCCCGCCCTGCCAATCTACACCTCCCCAAATAGTCTCTTGTTTAAGCTACTCTTCTTTTCTATCTTTCAAACATTTTCAATTTCTTAACTTGGCACTTTTTTTTAACAACCCTCCCAGTCCAAATACCCCTTGTACTTAAACTAGATTGAGACTACCAGGACTTTTTTCTTCCTAGATATTTCCGTTTTACCCTATTTTTGCAACTTCCTTTACAGCTGCTTTCGCCTATTCATCCCTCTCTTAGCTCTGCTATGGCTTAGCAGAGTGGAAACACTTCCAATTACAACAAAGTTAAGCTACATTAGGTTATGGTTAGTTACTGAATGGAGTCCCGATTCGGGACTGTAGCTACATAACATAACATGGTTTTAAAATGGACACACAAAGGGCCATTCTGGCCCATTAAGGTGGCTCCACTCAGTCCAACCTCCATCTAGACTCATCAGCCATCGGCCTTGTCAAGCTCAACTATATCGTTGCTTTATATAAAGAGTACTTAGATTATTTATAAAAATATTTTTAAACCATGAAAGCTTCAGACCCCTTTTAAAACTACCTAATCCTTGCTGTTCATTACAGTGGGTGCAAAGGAAATGTTAACATTAAGAATTTGGGGATAATTAAGCACAAAAGTACATTTCAAGTATGTTTTGTTGGGTCCTTTTACTTATATTTCTTAACATTTAGTACTTTGTCATGTTCTCACGGGTCTTCAACACCTCCTGGATCCTCTTGGTCACCCACAGCTTAATGAGTGTCTCCTTCAGGGCGGGGATCGAGGTGGGCCGGAACTTAGCATCTTCATTTTTCATTTGGTTCCAGGCATTCTCTATGGGGTTTAAGTCGGGTGAGTTGCCTGGCGAGTCCAAAACTTTGATGTTCTGCTCATTAAGGAAGTCTTTGACAGCTCGTGCCTTGTGTGCAGGGGCGCCATCGTGCATAAAAACGTCGCAGCCATGGAGAGCGTAGAAATGGAGCAGATGTTCCTCCAAAACCTCAATGTAATTCTTTCCTTTCATGGTGACGTTCTTGGGGAGGAAATAGAGACCATCCCTGCCCTTCTCCCCACTGAAGCATCCCCAAACCATGACGCCATCGGGGTGCTTCATGGTGTAGCGGTGGTCATATCTGCTCACATCACTAGGCCGCCGCACCACTTTCGAGCCACCCCTGACGAGCCGAAAACTGCTCTCATCACTCCACATGACTTTCTTCCACTGCTCTCGTGTCCAATCTTTATATTTCTTCGCAAAAGCTAGCCATTTTTTCTTCATACCCTCTGTCAGCAGCGGTTTCTTGGCGGCAAGGCAAACCCAGGTCTTTTTGTAGCCAGTGCTTGATCGTACGAATAGTGACGTTGTGGAGCAAGTCAGGATGTTTTCCCTTCAATTAAACCGCTGTTATCGAAGGGTCCTGCTTCACCTCACATAGCAAAACCTTGTCAGTCCGAGCAGTTGTCTTCTGTTTGCCCCCAGAGCCAGGTTTGCGAGGTGGTGCGGTGCCGGGAGGGAGTGTGATGGCTGCTTTATTGAGCTTAAAGAGTGACACAGGGCTCACGTTCAGATCGGCAGCTACACGCTTTACTGGCACTTCCTTCTCCATTAGGGTTAGGACATGGGTCTTCTCCTCCATTGTCAGCTTGCTACGCCCCATTGCGATGGTATGGTGGTGTCTGGTAGGGTGTCAAAGTCAGCAGAAAGGTGAAAAAGATGCGGTTTGTGGGGCAGGGTAACACAGATGTACACTGTCTGAGCTCTGCGGGCACACTTAAACTAAGCCTGGCAGGAAGTTGCGAGGGTAGCCCTGGCTGGAGGTACATGCGTCATACCAAGCTTCTCCCACTACCTATATGGCAGGAACGCAGTAAAAAAGTTAACAGCGAAATTCGAGTTAACATTTCCTTTGCACCCACTTTACTTCAAATGGCAACTCTTTCCAGAATTCTATAACCCTATGACTTAATGAGTACTTCTGCAGGTCAAGATTACATGCGTGTTTCTTAATTTTATAATTGTGCCCCCTTGTCCTACAACTTTTTTCCATAAAAAACCCTCTTAAATCCAGTTTATCCAAGCCAGAGAACATTATATACACCTGTATTATATCCCATCTAATAAACATTCACTCCACTAAAAACATATCTAACCTCCCATAGTAAATTAACCCTAGTAATAAGGGTATGAGCCTGGTTGCCTGTTTCTGTACAGTTTCAGCATATCTACATATTGCCTAAGATGTGAGGCTCACACCTGGATACAATATTCTATGAGTGCCCTGATATAAGAATTGCATTACTTTCCTATAACTTCTTTACTTTTATATGTTACATTCCTATTTATAAATCCTAGTATCTTATTTTGCCTTTTTCCTATATTCTAAGCAGTGTTTAGAAAACTTAAGTTTATCATCTACCCAGATACCATAAATCTTTCTCTTCATTAACAGAGGCAACCAATTTCCATTCATTTCATATGTGAATTCTCTATTTTCCTTCTTCTATGAAGTGTCTTATATTTTGGGTTATTAAACTCCATCTGCCATTTATCAGCTCACATCACAAGTTTGTCTAAATCTATCTGCATCTGCTGAGATTTTTCTAAATCACTTACTGGTGCTGCTATTTTAGTATCATCAGCAAATTTGGAAACTTTTCTACTGATTCCAATTTCTAAATCATATAGATATATGATGAATAGAAATAGACCCAGTACTGAACCTTGTGTAACTCTACTAACTACTTTAGTCCATTGTGAGATAGTTTCATTTAACATACCCCTTTGGTACTTATCTTTTAACCATTCCTCTATCCAGTTTTTCATTAACCCTGATATACCATAGGATTTTACCTTACATACAAGCCTTTTGTGTGGGATTTTGTCAAATACTTTGCCAAAATCAAAATAAACAGTATTGATATCTTCTCCATAATCAACATTATCTGACAGATATTCGCAAAACTCCAATAAATTTTGTTGAGCATGATCTACCAGTTCTAAACTTGTTGTGTGTCTCAATAAATTATATCAATTCAGGTTATCTTTTACTACATTTTTATTAATCTTTCCAAAATTTTACAAACTACTGAAGTTAAACTAATTACTCTTTAATTCTCTACCAGAAATATCAGTCTTCTGATGTTTCTGCCATTTGGAGGGACTGTCAAAATATAATTATAAGGGCTTTAGCTATAATAGTTACCTCCTCCATTTAATATCCAACTGTGTATCTCATCTGGTCCTGCTGCTTTATCCACCTTTAAATTTCTTAGTATTATCTCACTCTGTGATGATATCCTCTAGTTTATTACATTCACGTGGGACTATTTTATGCACTTCAAAATCTAAGTCTAGTTTTCAGGACTTGTGCAACTTTTTTAACATAATCTACAATATTACTACCAACTTTCAAAGGACCGATTTTATCTTTTCTTTTATTGTTATAATTGAAATAAGTGTTAAATCTCTCAGCATCTGTGTTACTATTTCTAGCCAGTTCCAGTTCAGTTGTCCTTTTCCTCTCCTAATATATCCTGGTTAACCTCATTTCTATAGTACCTGTACTCTCTAGGATCTTCCTGATTTCCACTACTTTTATATCCCCTGAATGCTTTTTTTTTTGTTTTTAACCTATTACTGATAACTTTGTTCCACCAGGAAGGTTTCCACAATCTCTTACTTCTAATGGCCGTCTGAGGTATATAAGTTTCCTGAATATTATTCAATATTCCTTTGAATGTATCCCACATTCCACTTGCACTTCTCCCACTTAGCTCCTTTTTCCAGTTTACAGTCTCTGCCAAGAATACTTGGCTTCCTTTTTCCAGTTTACAGTCTCTGCCAAGAATACTTGGCTGGACCCCCCTTCCCCTCAATTCATAACAACTTAATTCAATGGATGACAAAAGCCACAAGGGCCCATTAGAGGTCATCTGAGTCAACACCTCAACACCTGCTGTGATAAAAATAGTAGGTAAAATGGCTATCAGGTACTCAGTGAGGGATAAATACTTGGGGGGAGGGGGTTCCTTTTCTCTTGATATACTCCAGGACACAGTTAGGGACTGACTCTTCAACGTTCTGGACCAAGGAGCATTTAAAACTGGTCCATGAATCCTGGAGATGATGACACAGGGGATGTGTTGCTAAACTATAGATGCTTCTTTGTGATGGAACAGAGGTTCTCAATAGGGTTGAAATCCGGCCTATTCCACGGCCAGTCCTTTATGTAGTCCAGCCTATAGATATCGAACTACTCCTTAATGAGCTTTAGCTGTGTGCGCAGGAGCCTTATCCTGAAACAGTTGCCCTGTTTCAAGAGAGTGGTGGCCTTCCTTGGGGCCTGCCTTCTTGCAGAAGAGTTGAGGAGGGGGAATGTAATTAATTCATCCACACAAAGAGAAATCACTACATATCGAGCTTCATTCTCTGTATCTTTCATCTCCTTACAGCAAGCTACCCTCGAGAACGCATAAGGGAGAGGTCGCCGGGTGTCTACCGATCCGCCCAACGGAGAGACCAAAATTCGTCTTATGATGGAAACGGACATAAAATGGTAAATCGGTCTTACCTTCACATCAACAGGTGTGAGTGAGTGTGCGTTTTGGTGAATCCTAGCTTCAGATAAACCTTCATCCCGGTCGTGGTAACCGTTTTTTAGACATCAATCCTAATTCATTCTGGTCCAACTTCTCCCAACACTTGAATTGGCCTCTTCTTCCTTGGGTCACCCACCTTTCGTGGGACGATACTAATAAAATGTACCCTAATTGTAACCCCTTTTGGTTATTTTTTATTTTTTTTACCTTGTGTGAGTGGATCAGATGAATCCGTAGCTAACTGAAAAATGCTTCCACGTCACGGCTCCCGTTCTAGCCTCTTCCATCACTAATTGTTCTCTCATTTCAGACATACCAAGATTTCATGCGGGAAATGCGAGACTTTCAATCGCGGCCTCACAACGCAATCCCACCCATGGCCTTTCCTCCTCCCGTAAGTTGTCCTTCGCCGCCTCACTGTTGTTCATCCTCTTTTCCTTAGCACCCCCAAGCTATCTATTCATTGCCCCCCCCCCCCCCCAACTTATCTGTTCTTAGGCACCCCTAACTTATGTTCCTTTGCACCCACAACTTATCTGTTCCTTGGCACGCCCAACTTATCTGCTCCTTGGCACGCCCAACTTATCTGCTCCGGATATGTGCCTTCCTCTTCTTTCTTTGTCTCCAGCGAGGAGTCCTTTGTACGAACTTGTTCCTAGAGGCATTGAAATAATCCCTCCTGTCCCCAGCATTTAGGTTTGATAAAACATTCACGATCTACTTAAATACCAACCACCCATTTTATTATTTCCTCCATTGTCTCTTCTCTTTGGATTATATCTAATTTCTTTGACATTTTTCAGCCCCCCTTCGATCCGATTGCCCCGCCCCGCTATTACGACGGACCGCCCATCCCCGACTACCCGTCCTCCTCCAGGTCAAGGTCTGAGAAACGCCCTAATGCCGATGTAAGTTGACCTAAGCCCCTCTGCCTTTTTGCAACAAGGGCAAGTTTGGTTAACCCAGGGTCACTCTAGGTGGCACCAATGTAGACCCAATGGACATCCCTTGTTCACCTAATGTATGAACCTATTTGTAAAAATAAAAGCGATTAAGCCTGGGTAGGGGCTGCTGGCCTGGGAGGCCTTGCACCCTACAAAGCTTTGCTCCTGCAATCGAAATATGCATTGATGTGCGCAAAACCCTTTTTTGTGGGGAAGCGATGGATGGTCTGTTGACTGGATAAGTTTTGGTAACAATACTAAATAATAATAGGTATTTATAATGCGCCCTTCAGGGCTGTTAGCCCTCCCAGAGCGCAGGTTGTGTAGCGGGTTTAGAGAAAGTTTACACGGGAGAGAAGGCAATTCTGAAGAGATGAGTCTTCAGGAGACGTTTAAAAGTAACAAGGGAGGGAGAGCATTCCAGAGTCTAGGAGCATAAACTGAGAAGGAATGGTCATCCATCGAGCAGAGGACAGAACGAGGAGTGTTCAGGATGGGAGCGAGGTTAGACCGGAGTGCCTGAGGAGTTTAACGACGGGAGAGGGCAGACGAGAGATAAGGTGGAGCCTCGAGGTTTAGCGCCTTGTAGGTGATGAGAATAATTTTATAGTGGGTACGGAAGCGAATAAGTAACCAGTGTAGCTCCTGTAACAGAGACATCGAAGGAGAGAACCGGGGGCGGTGAAGGAGGAGCCGGGTAGCATAGTTTTGAACTAGTTGTAGGGGGCGAAGTGACGAAGAAGGGAGATTCACTAGAAGAGAATTGCAGTAGTCTAAGGGTGAGGTGACGAAGGCATGAATAGCAGTCTTAAGGCTTCGTCGATCAAAATGGGATCGTACACGTGAAAAGTTGGGGAGGAAACCGAGGAAAGACTTACAGATACGATGGATGTGCGATTTAAACCAAAGTTGCTCGTCGAAAGTAACACCAAGATTACTGACGATATCAGAGAATGCGCGGTGATGGCGGTTTGAAGGAGTGATAAGGGGGGCGAGTAATGATTGGTGCAGAGAGTTTAAGGTTTGGTCAGGTCGGTGATGTTTGCCAAACCCACTTTTGTGCGGAAACGATGGATAGTCTGTTGGCTGGATAAGTTTTTGGAATGATATTAAGAATCTGCTTAGAATTAGTGGTGGGCTGAGTGGAAATTTGAAAAAAAAGAACGGTAGGGGTTTTATCACCCATCTGCACTCATTTTAGATGCTTTTTATTTCTCACTGGGGACCTTCGAGTTAATTTGGGATCCGATGTCGCTTAAATTCGCTGTAATCAGAAGCGGTATTTCAACTCGGCCTAGGTTTTAGCAGTGAGTGGAGATGATCAGCGAAATTATATATATGACAGACAGGCATTTATTATGCTCAGACTTTTTATAAAGTAGGAGCACACCTCCTGGACATGATAGACAATTTATTCACTGGATTTTCATTAAAATTATCACCAAATCTTAAATATGACTTATGAATCATGCTACTTTATATAAGATCTTATTGTTTTGAAATTAATTGACTAACTTATGCGTGCTGGGATTGTTTCTATTAATACTGGTATATCTTGGTTGAGCAAACCCAGCAGGCAAGGCTGTTTATTTTTAAACTAGCCACCCTGTAGGTGAAGAGAAAAAGCTGTAGGGTGGTCAGTCATTTCCAACTGGATATGACACCACTTGGATGTAATCACTGAGCTTATACCACTCCACCTGGATGCAATCATTGAGTTTATACCACCCTACTTGGATGTATCCCCTGTGAGGTTAAGTTGCAGTAGAATTTCCACTTCCTCGCTGTTGCTTTGAAGCACTAGTACAGGGATGTGGTATGGGCTGTGCTATAGAATTCCCACAGCCCTCCTCCACTATAACAAGTCCCTGGGGACATTCTCGCAAAAAGCGCGGCCCCACTTAATTGTAGTAATGTTGACGGGAGCCTAGAGCGCAGGCTGTAGGTTGGAGGGAGCAGAGGTCATCTGCTCATAAACAACAACTTGGTTACGAAATATATTGGTTATTACACTCTAATATTATCGTCTATGATGATAATATTACGAAATATTTCTTCGATTAAGTCGGGGCCCCTCAATCAGAGACTACCTAGCGTTATTCGTTCTCTTGATGGCAGCATGTTGGCTAAGGGCAACATGATCCATCAGAGTAGAGCATTAGGTAGCTCGATTGGTAGAGAGCCGAAGATGACCCATTTCTCATGGCAGTGTGTGACGCCACACTCTGCCATGAACTTCTTGAAAAGAATGGTTTATGCTCTAAGACATGACCTTAGAGCTGGCCAACCATGAGAGAACCCCCCGGTGGTGCTTAGGTCGGTTTGTATCGCTACCGCATGAAGCCACTCGTGTCACTGCCGATGAGGTGCTACTACTGCCAACGCTTCGGCCATACAAATCGCTTATGTAGACGTGCAAAGTAGAGTTTATCCGAAGTTTGTATATGTTGTTCCGAGGCCGCACACGATAAGTCCCTATCGTGTATGGCCAATTTGCTCAACTGCGGAGAGCCGCACCCCACTTCTTCGATGTAATGCACTGCGTATCTCTGGAGAAGGAAATACTGGCCGTTCAGGCTACGGATCGTCTCTCTTTTCGCTAGGCTAAGGACCTGGTCTTAGCGCGTTGGGCACTGCCTGGGATGTCTTATATCGCATTTTAAAAAGAGGTAACTTCTCCGTTTTTTTCATTGCTTAAAATAGCTCATTTCCGGCAGGAGATTTCCGCCGCATCGTGACACCCTTGCCGAGGTCCTTTCTAACGCTCGGGGGAATTGAACGGTAGACACTCCCTATGGGAAGACTACTTGATCAATCCGAGGGTTCAGCTCCTCGAGCTGGAGAGAGGTGTCCTAAATGTGGATAGGTTTACGCATCACTGCCCGAGAACTGATTCATTTTCCTGTCTTGATCTATCCCTGTATTTCCCAGAGGGACAGCCTGATTTTGGTGGGAGGTGGTGGATGACCTCCATAGTAGTGATCACTTTCCCATTCAAATATTTTCTGGGCCGCTGCTGCCTGAGAGACCACTTCGGTGGTACCTTTTGCCCGCACGGCTGTCCGCATTTGAGGAAATGACTGATTTCTCTGTCCCAGTCGAGGAATTTAGGTTGGTGGATGAGGCCGTTGACTTCTCCGGCAACCTCATCGCCGTAGGCCTGACTACTATTCATAGAACGTCTGGCCGTTTTGCACGCCGACAGCTTCCGTGGTGGTTAGCCGAGTGCGAAACGGCCCTCAAACAAAAGTGTTATGCCAACATCCGCTATAAGCGCCGCCTGAACGATTTCACTGTCGGTTTGATTTCGTCGAGCTAGGGCTAGGTTCCGGTGTATTTCGAAGTACTCCCACCGCTCTTCCTGGCGGCATACATCTCTTCACTGAACGGGAGACACCTTTTGCAGAGGTGTGGACGCGAGTCAAAATGATTAGGGGCAAGTTCTCGCATTATTCCCCTCAGATTCTCCAGGAGAATGAGACCGTAATCCCGGACCACCCCGCATCCGTGGCGAAAGTCCTTCGCGACCGCTTTCTCTACATTCTCTACCCGGCATGCTTCTCCGCCAGCATTTAATGCACGTCGTGATGTCGCTGAGGACTGACGGCTGGACTTTACGTCCAGAGGCGGAAAACCATTCAACGACAAGTTTACATTAAGTGTGTTACGTTCCGCTCTCGCTTCCTGCGCGGACACACCTCCTGGTCCTAACATTTTCTCTGTCATGCTTCGACACCTAGGTGAACGAGGCATGGCTTTTCTGTTAGATTTGTTCAACAGGTTATCCTCCCAGACTGCTGGCGAATGGCTACTATGCTCGTTTTTCGCAAACCGGGAGAGATCACTCTATCCCGGCCTGTTTCCGCCCACTCTCCTACATGTGCAAGTTAATGAGACTGCCCCTAATGGAAAGTGCCGTCTGTGAGACTTTCCTGCACGAAAGTGTCCTCAGTGCTGCCAGAAGATGTTCTCGCCACGCTTTACGTGGATGATTTCTTTTATCTCTTTTTGTGCAGCCCAATGCTAACTGTGGAATGTCGACTCCAACAGGCATCGAACCCTATATCTCGCTATGCCGAAGCTCCACGGGTTTCGGTTTTCCTTGGCAAGATTAAGGGGGTGCACTTCTACCGCCATCCACGACTCCACACCGACCCGGAATCATTTCTAAACGGCGTTCGTCTGGAAGTGGTAGATTCGCACCGTTTCTTTGGTCTTGCTTTCGACCGACGCATCACCTGAGAGGAATATTCGCTCCTTTAGGGCCTTTTGTACCCGCGCCATGGACATTCTTCGTTTTGTCACTTTCAGCACCTGGGTTGCTGATAAGGCTGCGAGTTTTAACATCGGCAGCCGAGCATGTATTGCGGAAGGTGGAGTCGATCCACACACCGGTCTTCGCCTAGCAACCGATGCCTTCCGCACGTCCCTATTGAGAGCCTACTTGTCGATGCTGGGGAAATGCCACTCGCTCACTGCTGTGCACAGTTCATTTTTAGCCTTTACAGGCGAGCCCGACGCCTCCCTCAGTCGCCAACAGCTCTCACTGCATTCGCCGTCAATCTGGATGGAGCCTATGCCGCCGAGAAACGCCAGTCATACCCTAAACCCTTTGGATTTAGGGCTAGGAAACTCCGTGAGCTTGGTGTAGTTCTCGGGCCGATGGCTCCTCTGCTTCTACCTAGGACCCACGTCAAATTGCTGGTCCCAACTTAGAAATATAAAGCATCTTAAATGAGTGCAAATTGTTGTTAAAAGTTCTACCAATTTCTTTTTTCTCTCACAAACTTTGCGTGATCGTCCTCGTAGCTATTGCGCGTAAAATTCGAAGGGGAAAATTGGCTTGCCTTATTTTTTTATCGTTTCATTTTTATTATTTTCATTTTAAATTAGACTAAAGATAATCTTGTCATTTCGGTGGATGTGTCTTTGTTGACCGACGCCAGAAGGGATCGAGAAATTAAAATGATCCTTCGTCGTTTTTATAACTGATTTCTTTCCCTTCGCAGCCGTACGACAGGTCCGTCGACGAATTCCTCCTCCGCACACGGGAAAGATCCCGCGATCACAGTCGAGAGAGGCGTTACAGAGATCGGAGATAATCGACTCGCCGTTTCATTGGGACGGGGTTTTTATTACATATATTTATCGTAGTCTTCGCCATTTTGCCCTCTTCCACGCGTTAGTTTTTTAAAGGCATATCCATCTTTTAGTGTTCATCTGTGTTATTAGGATTATTAGTGGGAGAGTGGGGAGGATTATGATGATTAGTGTATCTGTTCGCAGGTAGGCATCGTTTTGTTCTACCTCTTCGCTGCCTTTTTTTATTATTATTCCAGCCCGAGCTTCTACACGGAGGTGATGCGACGTAGTGTTCGAGGAAACCACTTCCCAAAACGATGAAATTGGGGTCTGAAAATTTAACAATTGTAAAAGAAAACGTCTTCTTTTTTGTGTGTGTTCCCGGCGCCTACTCGGACACGAATGACCTTCGGATTTGTTTTGGGCCTTTGGGGGCTTTTATTCGGGGGTGGGAGTCATCAAGCTCTGCCAGCGTAGCTCATTTTTGCGTCCGTGAGCTGAGATGAGGGATGAGAAAAGCTCCCTTTAAATTCATTGAGTTTTGTGTTACACATTTTACTGATTAGATTTCGGATCTTTTCTCTTATTATGGCGCCATTTTGTCTCCTAAGCCAAATGGCTGAGGAGACTGAACTGCCTTTCTCATGTGCGGGAATCGAAGGATGGGATCATTCCTTACGTCAAAGAATGGATGCTTGTAGCTCCCTATCCCACCACATAGGAAAGAATCGGTCATAATTACTTCTCGCTCGTGACTCGTATATATTTTTATATGGGAGGTATCTTTTATTATTATTATTATTTTTACATTGTTGTAATTGTAATCTTCCATTACTGAAAGTAGGATATGCTATCGGGCGTCTTGTAGTTACTTAATTGCATTCAACATCTTAGTAGTTCAGTCCTTAGCTGATATTTTTTTGTTTAGAATTACTAATAATAGGGTGTCCTTTTTAGCAGGAATTTTCTATATATATATGTATGTATATTCGATGGAAGAAGTGAATATCCTACAGTTATTTGTTTTATTTACCAAATCTTTCCCCTCCATTATTACAGGGAGACATTTCCAAATCCCATTTGCTAGATAACAAGGATTGATTTGTGCTTATTTGCCGATGATCTTGTGGCAAAAACGGTGTTTGTTGTCCGTGCTAAGAAGAGGGTCTGATATTTTCCACTGTGAATATCAGGGAACTGAACAACGACCAGGCCGATTAAAATTTGGAGGAGGCTGTCCTCCTCCTTCACGTTATTTGACTCTTTGTTGTAGGTCGCATGTTCCTGCGCTGGGGGGCAGGGGTGCCTACCCCTGACGCAGGAGCGCTCTTCCTTCTTGTTGCTTTTGGCTCGTGTTTTTTTTTATTTACTTGTTTTTTTAATCTAGCCTAGTAGTAGGCTGTAGCGTGAGTAGGGCGAATTTTTGCCCTAGTAATCGGTCGCCAGATAGGCTCTTAAAATAAAAATAAAGTTCCCCAGCGGAAGCAGTGTTGCGTTGAATGATGTTAAGCCACATTGATTATGGTTAGTTGTGGGGTAGAGTCCCGATTTTAATCGAGTTTGTGGTAGCTTCCATATGCTCTAGCAACCTGTGGTTCAGAGCCAACGGTAAACTGTTGGTTCTCAATGAGATAACCATTCGACCTCCTTGGAACAAGCCACCCTAAGCCTCCTTACGCCTAACAAACCCTCAATCTCTAACTAGTCATCTTCTGGCTCAAATGAAACATACGCCTATCATTCAAGAAAAAAAAACCTTCCAATAACATAAAGGCTAGACACCACTCAAAGAAGGTTTTTGGGTTTTTTTTTTAAAGAGCTCACTTGGGCATTAGTCGCCGTATTAAAAACTGGCCTAGTTCTAGGCTACTTCAAAATAAAATCCAAAAAGATAAAAAAACAACCCCCCCTTCTCCCCCCAAAAAGGGAAAAGGAAGCGAGCAGTATGCGAGCTCCTGCGTCGGGGGAGGTTTCCCCCGGCGCGGGAGCGTGCGACCTATAAGCGAAAAAAAAAAAAACCCTGCTTAAATAATAGGGAGAAGGCCGGCCTCACCCCCCCAAAAGTCAAGAAGTCCACTAGTCAGTGTGCACGCACTCGTCCCGAGTACAAGGGACAGGCGGTAGCGATCCCGCCCATCCCGGTACTGGGACAGGTAACGTGCGCGAAGATCACCCAGACTGGGACATTCGACAAGAAGGTGCTGAACAGTCTGGGTCACAACGTAGGCATCGAAATATGGTGCGAGCGAGCGCTCCATCAGATAGTGATTCCAAGAACAATAGTACAAACATCATAATACTCCTAAGCAAAGACCAAACACCAAACACTGCAGATAAAATTCATTAGTTTCAAAGTCAGCTACTTCAAACCACCCAAAATTGTACCTCTCCCAACATAATATTTTGCATACCTCATTTACACAACAGAACCGCATGAAACTAAATAGCAAACCTCCCACCTTCAGATCATCATAAGATTCCAAACTACCCACTCCGACTCTACCTCATTCAAACTGGACAAACGACATAGAAGAAAAATTACACAATCCACAACTACCCCACATTATATGAAGTCCTAGCACATAGATAAAAACAAAGCCCTCCCCCAAATATATCCCCCATGCACCCCTCCTCACCCGTGGTGACTTTGGGATCTCTTCACCGCGGCCTCCTGCCTTTTCGTCGGAAAGTGAGAGAGAGGCGATCAGCCTTCTTGTGTTGGCTGCGAACTGGACTTTTATCTGCCCGACTCTTTCTCTCTCTATTATTGTATTTATTACTTTGCTTATTCATGTCATTTGTGTCCTCTTGCTGTCTCCCCACTGTTCTTCTTTCCGCTACTTTACCCTGGGCTTACGCCTTCCCTCTTCTTGAACTTGCGCGCCCAGTCTCCTGAATTGCTACCATGTGGTTTCAGACATTTGGTGGCAAACGGGAGGATAGGTTGAGTCTGCCTGGTCAATCAGTCGGTCCATCGGGGAACTTGTTCCACGTCGGCTTAAGGGGTCAATCGGCATCTGGGGTCATACGCCATTGGTTCCCTGATTCCGTCTGGGCCACTTGTAGTTACCGGAATATACCAGCCGTGGTATCGTTGTGAATTGAGTTATTTCCTCGCCAGCATAGTTCTTACCCACCTGGGCTTCAGTGTAGGGTGGTTCTATTTAGTTTATGGGTAAAAATATTAAGACTGATTCCCAGAAACTTGCAGTTTCTAGATGTCGTTCCAGTGTCAACTTCTCCGCATAGGTCGATTCATTCTCAAGTGAGGTGGATCTTAATTGGGATTACCACCCATTCCTAGTCTATGCTCAGATTTTCGATTTTTTCCTTTCAAAAGTGGAAGTTTTCGAAATTAGTCGTACGTGATGCCGTATTGCTGGTAACCTTGTCATTGTGTCATCCCATGCCCGACATGATAAAGTTAAGACGAAAATACATTTCTTGCTTGACAACCCCGCAGCGCTGGTCGATCGCCAGAGTTGGAAATTATTCTGCTGTTGCACTTTCAACAGGTTCCGTTTCTGGTCATTATTTCCTGCAGGGGGATATAGTGTTTCACTTGTTACCTGGAGACGTTGCCGCCCTCGGCCTGAGTGCCAATTTAGCAAAGATCTGTCACTAAGTCGACATGAACTCTGATGGGGCCTTGAAAAGTTGGTGGTTATCTTCCCACTCAGCGCTATTTTTTTTTTGTATACTCTACCACTATTCCCTCAAGCTTTTGTCTACATGTACTTGGTACCAGGAGGAACTGTTCTCACCCGGACAAATTAGTACTGGGTAAGTTGGTGCGCTTCCTCTTCTGTCCCCCTCCGCACTCGCGGTGCTTTCAGAGGGTCACCGCGATAGTGCTCCTGCCATAGACATAACACGCTCATTGGAGCGGACTGCGAAGTGGTATTTTATTATATCTTTCCCTGCTCCCCTACCTTTATTTATGGTCTCATTGTTATGTCATTCATAATCCCCCCTTTATTTCTGCCCCTGCCATATGTTTGTGATTGCGACTGAGCGTATCTGTGTGGGTGGTTGTAGGGTTTAATTGAATGAATGTGTGGGTGCTAGTGCGTGCTTTAGGTTTAAGTTTGGACTTTTGCAGTCTCGGTGCACCGTTCCTGCCTCACCGGGGTGCGTCATTCCATGGTTGAATTGCGCCGTTGGATATGGTGGGGATGTCCGGGCTGCGACTGCCTAGCATGATGCGCATTGCATCCTCGAAGGAAAAAATCTAGAAAGCAGCCTCCCGCTTTTAAAACGGCGATGCTGGCTAAGGAGTGCACAGGGCCCCCTTTCCTTTTCGGGGGGGCGCATCTGGTGACGCAGTGTTGTTGGCAAGTCCCTCAATGCGTGAAACTGTCCCCTCCCCTCTAAATAGTATAGTAATGTATGGATAATAAAAACAGAAAAATACTTCGCACAAGTTTCTGACTTCGGCTCCTTGCGCTTCTGGATCTTGTTTCAGTTCTCGTTTTCTAGCGTTAGATCCCTTTTCCTCAGAGGTAGACCCTGGTTTGGATTACCACCTCTTTTTGATCACCCTAACTAAATTCGATATTCCCCTCTCCAAATTCAATATTTTTGACGAACCGTGCTGTCAACCCGTAACGATGGAGACCTGCTAGTGGAGGTCACCTCACGCCCCCAACATGATTCTTTCCAAGACCTTGAGACTTGCTCGCTCTCGTATTATTGCCTCGTTTTAACCAACCTTCAACAATGTGAAATTATGCACTGACCTTAAGATGCTCTAGTCAAAGCTGGCTACCCAGCTTATCATTGCCATTCATAGACAACAGCGAACCATTGATGAGATTTGGGTGAATATACCAACTTTTATTCCTAAAGGTTTAATCGTCGGGATCTCCCATCGCATGTTAAGGTTTAGGGTTAGAAACCAGTTGGGCAGCTGCCAATTCTAAGTCGCAGCGGAAATAAAAAGAAACAAATTAGTTATAAAAGGGGGGGAAGACCACTGTTATAAAAAAAAAAAAAATGAGACTTTAAAAGATTCATCTGCCAGAATGAAACGAATGCGGAACAGGAGAGGGATAGTTACAAGGGTCGGGAAACAGGACGACCGGAGAGTGGCGAAATGAGTGACCTATTGGTCCCCACCAAAAAAACGGCAGCAAAGGCTGTTTCGAGTATCAGCCGAATAAGATCCCGGTGGATAGTAAGTCTTGTGTGGCCGATGAGAACTCGGCAAAGGGCCACCTCTAAGAACCGTAGTCTCTGAAGTCTTGAGGGCCAAGAACGAACACACTTTTTTGATTTTGTATAATTTAAATGATGAACATCCACCCCATTCGTCCTGCCACAACTGAAAAATATATTCTCTTATAGAGGGAAAGCAATCTCTTATAAGGCAATTCAGAGTTATCTGAGAACACAGAGAAGGCTGATCAGCCCTCGTTGCCCAGGATCCAACAAAATATAACTATATCGGGACACATTCTGGACCAGCCAGTTGCAGATTTCTGTGACTAAGGAATGGGAAGCATTAAAAGAGTGAATTGCCTGTAAAACGCTCCTAGAGTCGGAGCAAGTGACGAAAACTTGTAAAAGATAAAATTTGGATCAGTCTAAAAGCTAAAAGAATAGCTGAGAGTTCAGCGGTAAAGACAAAGAAACCCTCTTAATCAGGTGGCTGTGGCACCCACGCCACGCTCTGATTTGGAACCATCCATGTATAGCGGGCAGTGTTGTATATGTGAGGTTGCAGGCTCGAAGAACAGGCTATTAAGGGAGCAATGGTCCGCGGACGACTTGTCCAAGCTCAACATTTTAGTACAAACTGTGGGAGGTGGAGCCCGCCAACTAGGGGTCAGCGACGACGGGAGGGTAAGGACCCTTAGAGCACCCAGGTTATAGAGATGATCTATCCAGAGGTTCAGGGGCGGGCTAAGGACGGCAACCTATCGAATGCTGCCGTTGACTCGGCAGCATACAGTCATCTGTAAACCTCTTTTATAGGGGCCTGCTATACACAGCAGAGGTATCTCATGCAGATCTAGAGGTGATGATAGGGCAAGGGGGGCACCCCACTCTCAAAGTAAAGGCAGTTGACGGGAGAAGTGCGGAAGGCTCCACGGGAGAAACGAACTCTGAAGTTGCGAATCGGTTTCAGCATTTTAAGGGCTGAGGGAAAAGCAGAGGAATAAATTTGGCATCCATAGTCAACTTTGGATTGGACGAGGGTTGTATACTGTGACCACAATGTTTAACGATCACTACCCCCCCCCCCCCCTCCGTCCCACCTACGGTGGAAGAGGACTTTCAAAATGTCTAGAGTCCGCACACAGCCCCTTCGAAGACGGCGTAAGTGTGGTAACCAGGATAGCTTGAAATTAAGAGTTACGCCCAAAAACCGAAACTCAGAGACGAACTCTATATCTACACAATGCAGGGAGATAGGTAGCGGAACAAAAGGCCCCCTACCCCGGTAGAAATACATAGCCCCTTAGTTTTGCTCGTGGAAAAGCGGAATCCCCTAAGTTATGCACTTTTCGAGACCGCATCGACTTCAAGTTGCAGCCGACGTACTACTGATGAAGGCGAGGCGAGGAACAATATAGTGCCAAGTCATTGACGAATAGGGTCGCTGATACACCCTCTGAAAGAGAAGAAATGATATCATTGGTCGCAATTACTAAACATAAAACGCTGCAATGTGGAACTTCCTCTTCGTGGGGTTTCAGAGTAGGTATTTCCAACACACACCATAAAGGATCGGGATGCTAAGAAATTTTGAATAAAAAACGGTAAAAGACCTATCATACCCCAAACGTATAGCTGCTTTAAGACGCCGTAGGCTTTCTCAATGTCGAGAAATATGGCCGACTCTGAGCTTTAACGAGAAAGCAGCTTTCGCTTTCCAGACCGATTCCTCCAAATGTACTAAGAGGACAAGGGTACTTTGACCTTTGTGAAAACTGCACTGAAATGTAGACAGTAAGTGATTAGTTTCTAAGAACCAGTTCAGGTGCACCAACACCATCTTCTCGAGCAACCTACTCAGACAGCTGGTAAGAGCTATAGGGCGGTAGTGATCTGCGTCCAACCCGTCCCTGCCCGGTTTGACAAAGGGAAGGACAATCCCGACCCGCCATGATGATAGGTAAAAACCCTTCACCCATATATAAGGTTGTACAAGTCATGTAAGAAAATGACAGTGTGGATGGAGGTGCCGAATTATGTCAAAATGGATCCCGCCAAGGCCAGGAGAATTGTTGTAGAGGTGCTAGCTAGTGCATGAATACTTTAGTCCTTAGATAGCAAATGTAATAGTCAGCACATACATAAATTTTGTTGTTTTGGTTTTGACTGATTGTACCGTAACGGTAACGTGGATTTGAACTCTCTTAGCTAGCATGGGAATAATGATTCAAGTTAACAAAAATAGGATATAATATTATCTTAAAATAATCTATGATTTGAAATTATTATTATACAAAATTAAATTAAATAACGGAGAGGATATTTAAGGGATACAAATTGAAGGTTATTCATACAATATTGAAGAATACATAGATGATTTAAGTTGAAATGGAATACAAGTTATGCGTTTCGAAAGTTAATATATATATGAAAGCACATGACGAGAATGGTGTGTTCACAGGTGTATATAAATATGTAATTGTAATTATGTAAGTAAACGACTAATGATGGAATGTGAATTGAGGTCTGTAAATGAGAGAAGGAACAGGAATTAGAACCTACTATCTTGTGTGGATTGTTTGCAAAGAATAAGTGGAAGAGGAATTTTGACTGGCCTTTCTTTGAAGCGATGCTGTGCACGAATGAACCTTGGAAAGTGATTCCAGGCAGGTGGCGAAAGACGTGTGTTCGTGTAAGGGAAAATCTTGCATAAAAAGGAATTTTGTCGTATTGGTGTGATATTAGATAGAAATAATTTATTCTTGTCACAGAACAATTGATTGATTAATTATATTTGATGCTAGTTATATATATATATATATATATATATATATATATATATATATATATATATATATATATATATATATATATGCTTGAAATATCCCAAAGGAAAATAATACACAGAATAAGCCCAAGCGCTTTCATGGTAACATCATCAGGGGCAGAAGAACAATGAAATTGAGAAACAGTTTATAAACAGAGAAATATGGCGTCATTCAAACGTACCGACGAACAAAGACATTCGTTTAGGGAGGAAAGAGGGACCCAAATGACGAACAAATGAATAGCCCATCCGCAGAACTACAATTCAACAAATATTTTATAAAATTCCGTGCAAATCTTGTCTTGATTTTAACATAGGCCAGTCAACAAAAAGCCTAGATGTGAGAACTAAACAACATAAGTACTGTTGTCGAACGGGACAAACTTCAAATGCACTGTTTATTCATCAACCTACTTTGAACCATCAAATAGATTGGTCTAATGCGAAATCCATTATTTTTGTGCCTAATTTTATCGAAAGAAATTTAATGGAATCACCCATGATCAAATTCTTCGATAACATTAATTTCAATCTAAGTGAGGGTCTATTTAAATTAGATAATTGGATCATGAATAATATTTGTTTACAATATAAATTTAATTTGTTGAATTGATTTGTATATTGTAGTTCTGCGGATGGGCTATTCATTTGTTCGTCAGTAGTTTTTTTTGCCCCCCTAAACGATTGTCTTTGTTCGTCGGTACGTTTGGATGACGTCAGATTTCGCTGTTTATTAACTGCTTCTCTATTTCATTGTTCTTCTGCCACTGATGATGTAAACACGAAAGCGCTTGGGCTTATTCTGTGTATTATTTTACCTTGGGATATTTCAAGCATCTCGTTTTTTGGTGATTATTTTGGAAAATATATAGACGAGCGGCCCGGCCGATAAGATGTACTATTTCGTCCGTGTTCCAAAATGTTTCACGTTTTTGGAGTACATTTATAGGGAACAGCTCGTGAGGAAGGGGGGGAAACACGATGCGTGGACCGCACTACGATGATCCTGAGTTTCATTTACAGAGGTGAATGCTTTAACTACATCATGGCAGCGCCTTTAATCGTTTTGCAAATTATAATAGGGGTTGAGGGTGGGGTATGACGGCAGAACTCAAACGCGCATGAATATTCAGACACGGGTGAACGATAATATTTACAAAAAAATAAAAATTCGGACGGGCCGCTCGTCTACTGTTTACCATTATATTTGCATATATATATATATATATATATATATATATATATATATATATATATATAGGAATATAATTTCTCCAGGATTATTATTATTATTTATAGGAATGCCCCAGAGGACATATGGGTTTCAAATTTCGTTAGAATCGGTCCTCCTAAGGTTAGTTTTTGAATTATTGAAAGTTTTGGAGGTCGTAAGGTCATAAATCAGAATAACTGAGAGCACGCGACTTTTTGGTGAGCAGACCTTGTTATAATCCGCAGTACTCCCAAAATAATTAAAAACAAATTTGTTATCCTTCAAAGTAACTGGTATCTGTATTGTAAATCTAATATATATATATATATATATATATATATATATATATATATATATATATATATATATATATATATATATATATATATATATATATATATATATATTAGTGTAGTTGGGTAGCGGTCTTTCTTTGCCTTAATTAATTTCCTTTGGACACTTTCTCTTCTTCTAACTATCTTTTTTAGTCCATCTTGTAGACGGTGGATTACTTGTCCAGTATTCATCTCTTTTTTAAATGAATGTGTTTGGTAAAAAAACAAACTAAATTGCTAAGCTTTCAATCTTATTCGATCATCTTCGGAGCTTTTTGAAATGTTCTTGCCTCCTTTACCGATGTAATGAGTGGAGTCAGGATCTGGCAGAAAGTGAAAGAAAACAATTTTTAAGGGGTATTTATTTCGCCTTAGTTAAACGTAACGTTAGAGGAAATGAGCCACTCACTGTGAGTGGAATTTTTAAAATAGTTTTAATGTGCGATTCCAGCTTGTCGCTTGACTGTTGATGGCCGGCTTATCTTCATTTATTAATATGGCTTCTAAGATGTTAAGCCTTGCTTTATTAACCTCTTTTCTTTTAATAATGATGTTATCAACGAGCATATCTCTCGTTAGGTTAATATTATGTACACTATCCATATGATTCTTAGGCCGTCAGCTTTGTAGATGCATAGTTAACCGCCTCGAAAGTGTGATAGTTGTCATGCCCATATATTTAGAGTTTTTATAAAGCTTACAGTCTTTATTAGGGCAGGTGAGCTCGTAAACTATGTTGGTTGACTTGAGATTCGAGTAGTTTGGGCAGATGTTATTTTTCCTCAGAAGATTGGTGGCTTTTGTTGTTTTATAATAGATGATGAGTTGGATTTTATCCGTTAGATTTTTAACTTTGATGTTAGGGTTAATAATCTCCTTGATGTTGTTTCCATCTATTTTATAGGCCGTGGACATCTGGCTTCTGTAATACACTTTGATGTTGTTGACTTCTCCATGATTACTTTCAGTTTTATCCGCATGTTTGTAATGGTTATTTAAAAATGATTGGAGTTGTTTGTCAATCATGCTGTTTGAGAAACCACTATTCACGAGTATTTGATTTACTCGTGCAATCTCTTAGTGGGAAAGTTCCTACGTAGAGCAGCATTTATAAGCTCGGTGGATGTATGAGCCGATTACGCTTATTTTGTACCTTTCAGGTCATTCACTCTCTGCATTGAGGCCTCTCCCCTTGTCCATACTTTTCCTATGCCCTTTAGTGATGTAGTTGCCATTGATGTTGTGAACCTCAACGTCCAAGGAAGGGAGTTTATTGCCCGTGCTAAATTCGTAAGTAAATTTTTGCACGGAGTTCTCCTCAAAATGTTGCTTGATGTTAACGAGATGTTCTTTGTTTTGGACGTTGATGTAGATGTCATCTACGTATCGGTAATATGTGTGTGGCTTATTTTCCATGATGTCCAATAATCTCTCCTCGAGTTGACCAAGTAATAGTTGGCGAAGGTCGGTCCTAAGGGTGACCCCATAGCCACTCCATCCACTTGCGTGTATAGATTACCGTCCGGTGTCCTGAACGGCGCCTCTGATGTGCATGAACCTAACATGCTCCTTAAGATGTTTTGGTCAAAATTTGGAGGAGACATTGTAGGATGGTGGTACACTTTTTTATAATTATGTCGATGGTCTTAGCGATACTCACGTTCGTGAACAGGCTTTCTACATCAAGGGATGATATTAGTCCTGACGGTCTTGTAGCGTGGAATATGTCAATGAATTCCTCCGTGGATTTTATACTATATTTCGAAGGGATGTACGGTTTTATTAATGCATTTAGGGTTTTAGCTAAGCATTACGTAGGAGTCGTGACTTGAGAGATGATGGGCCTCAATGGGTTGTGCGGCTTATTAATTTTTGCATTGCCATACAGATAACCTGGTATGTAATCACCGATGATCTTTTGGAAGTGAAGTCCCCCGATGAGTACATTAGTTTTAGTTATTTGTCCGTTTATTTTCTTTTTTAAGTCTTCTCTTGGATCTTTCTTAAAGCATTTAAATTTTGTGGTGTCACTTAAGAGGGTATTCAATTTGTTGTTATATTCTCTTGTGTTTAGAATGACGCATATGTTTTATTTGTCAGCTTTTCTTAAGACTATTTCTTTGTTGTTTTTTAGAGAGCTGATAGCCTTACTTATTTCTGGTTGTAGGGGAATCGACCTTTGCCCTCCTCTCTCATTTGAGACACGGGACGTTGACCGCAAAACATCCAGGCCAGACACCTAGGGTCAATCTCGTAACCACAGCCCCTCGCCCCTCGTTCCTATGAAAAACAGAACGGTTTAAACTGCAAGATCTCCACTAAGAGTGCGTATTCAATTTCACCTCAAGTACGAAATTGGAGACGCGTTTCTCTCAAGCTCGAAGGGCCAGCTGGACCAGAGGTAAGACTTGCTGAGAAAAACCATAGGAGTAAAAACCCGCCTGCGGCCTGGCCACAAGCCTCCCTCCTACCCCTACCACAGTGGGGTGACGAGGTATAAATATCAAACATTTGGGATAAACGGGGTAGAATCCGTGAGTCAACCAGGCTACGAATTGCTCTTCAAGAGAGGCCGGACTACCAAGAGAAAGGACTAAGAAGTAGCTAGTCCTCGAGCTAGTCCCTGGTTATAAAACCGAACTTTAAGTTAACTTGTTCAAGTTCAACTTACTCTCGTCAGAGAGACCCCGCCTATTCTGGTGCATCCTAAAGCACCGTGATAGTCCTCGCCCTTGAAGAAGACCCCCACCTTCCCGAGTACCGTTTGGCCTCCCATCTGCCACACTCGCTAAAGTCCCTTGTGACTGTCAAGTTATTCCGTCCACCGTCAACCATCTGGCCGAGGCACGCGTCAAAGAACCTACCTGATTCCTGAGGTGTCTGACCTCATTGAGTTCAAGGTCAGACTCAAACCCGTCGCCGGAGAGACCAAGGTATTTAAACTCCAGTAGAGATAGTTAGTATATTTTTATATCGAAGTGAGTGATGGGTTAACCATCACTATAATGACAAGTAGGTCAAGTTGAAAGAGCCTTACTAAAAAATTTATTGAAGTCCTTATTGTCTATTTAAATTCGTAATATTTATGTGGTTCACGTTTATTTTGTTTTTGTGTTTTAATTAAAGTTTTAGTTTGTTTTAACAATTTTTTTTATTCTATCCTCGAGTCGCTTAGTTGGCATAGAGAACCTTTAAAGTTTAAAGAAGTCAATAATCAATATAATAATAATCAAACATATATATATAGCACTCTTAGAGAGGTATAACGTTAGTCAAGGAGTCTTCTTTTTTGTAGTACATAAACAACCCCTACGTACCAACTCCTTCCATCTCTCAGTGCTTCCTACATCACGACATTAAATATTTGGTGTCAGGTGTGGGGGGTGCTTCCTATACCACGACATGAAATATTTGGTGTCAGGTTTTATGGGTATTGGAAAAGCTCAGTAGAAGATGTGTTGTGTATTCTCTTCGGGAAGGTTAAAAGCGTGCCAAACATTCGAACAAAGATTAAACATAACAAGGTCGGTATAAATTTGAGGTGATTAGCCTGTCAACGGTATTAATTAATTTTTTGGTGGAGTGGTATTCCAATCAGCTTAGTATTCGGATTAAGGGGAAGATAGGCAGCGCGCTACCTGGTGAGTTGTTGCATAAGTACCTGAGCGCACAGCAGTGAGAGTGTGACGGACATCCACAAAATGGATTCGGACGAAAAATTATATTAACAAGCCCAAATGCTGGGACTTGAAGGCGACGATATGGATGCCTACGCCCTGTCATAACTGAGAATAGAATTGGAAGAAGAAACATAAGAAAGAAGAATACAGTGGGAAATAGAAGACGAAGAAAGAAGAATACCGAGGTGAAGTAAAACAAACGAAAGAATAATCCAGTTGAAAAGAGAGGCAGAAGAATTAAGAATGATGATGGAAGGAGAAACTGAAGAAAGAAGAGTAAAGATAAAAAGTTAAGTAGAAGAAAGAAAAATATAGAGGGAAAGAGAAGTTGCCCAAGCTGAAAGAGAAAAGATGGAAGAAAAAGAAAGATTGCTCGCACATGTAAGGGCATCTATCGAGCATCATATTGAGGTCAAGGCCGTTTTAGCCCGGCCTGGACCTAGGAAAGTACCATCAATGAAAACCCAGCCAATCGGGTAGCGATGGGGGAAGTAAGTCAGGATGAGGTACAAGCAGGAGTACCTAAGGAAGAACCTACGAGGAGAACCCAGCCAAATGGGGTGACGATGGAGCAAGACGGAAGTGCCAATGTGGTACATCCAGGTAAACCGATTCAGAGGGTAGACGAGGATAATGAGGATCCCCCTACCCACATTAGTCTTTCCCCAGAACGAAGCATCCACGGAGTTACCACTAAAACTCCAAGTCGTTGTGAGCTCCACGCCTATTAACGATCCGGTAAGGAAAAATGTTTCCGAACCAATTAGATCGAACACAGACTCGATCTCTCAAGGTTCCTTGTTAAAGGTGGACTATGGGACCCACGCTCCCATCAATTATGCTCCACTGCAACAGGCCGCTCTAACCATGAGGGTTAGTTTGAAATTATCCAGGTACCATAATACAGGAAGTTTGCATAAGTTGGAGTACCACTGCCATTTTGTGACTTACTTGGTTAAATCCCATAAATCGAACGGCCGACTCGGTCGCGGTATAGTAATGGTCATAGAGCACCACTTTAATATTAGCTATTTTAAAGGGGCCGATAAAGTACAGCCGCTATATAAGCTGAGTCGAAAGACCATTTAGGGTTATTTCAACACCTAATAAGCGTGAAACCATGTTTTCATTTGTTTTTTTGTGTTAGTAGTTATCGTTAGGATTTAAGGCTTAAAAGTTTAGCAACGTAAGGAAGTAGCTAGTTTTTGTTTTGTTTTATTTTTGTTTTGTTGTTGTGTGTAATCGATGAATTAGGTTTTTGATTTGTTTGAAGGTTAAAATTGTGTTGTGAGTATGTTGAATTGTATTGTGAAACATACCCACAGTAGGCTCGCGAGGCCTATTTCAACCCAATGACTGTGTACGCGCGCGCTTGTGCGCTCAAGTACATGCAACTTTGCTGTACTCGACTAGGTTGAGTTAGTTGGTTTGAGTTTCCTGGAGTCCCCCCACCCCATTAAGTTCTTCGAAGGGAGGTTTGTAGGGCAATCGATCCTCTCCTTCCTCTCTCAGTTGAGACACGGAAGATTGCCCGCAAAACATCCGGGTCAGGCACATTGGGTCAATCTCGTAACCACAGCCCCTCGCCCCTCGTTCCTATGAAAAACAGAACGGTTTAAACCTCAAGATCTCCCCCTACGAGTGCATATTCAATTTCACCTCAAGTACGAAGTTGGAGACGCGTTTCTCTCCAGCTCGAAGGGCCAGTTGGACCAGAGGTAAGACTTGCTGAGAAAAACCGTTGTAGTAACGACCCTCCTGCGGCCCGTCCACAAGCCCCCCCTCCCTCCTACCCCTACCACAGTGGGGGTGACGAGGTATAAATACCAAACACTTTGGGAAAAACGGGGTAGAATCTGTGAGTAAGCCAGTTTACGAAGCCCCCTGCAAGAGAGGCCGGGATACCAAGAGAAGGGACTAAGAAGCATCTCATCCTCGAGCTAGTCCCTGGTTATAAAACCGAACTTTAAGTTAACTGGTTCAAGTTCAACATAATCTCGTTAGAGAACTCCCCACTCCTCATCCTGTTGTAGCACAAAGCACCGAGGTAGTCCTCGCCCTTGAGGAATTCCGAAACGAAGAAGAAAAAGCTCCTCCTCGAGCCCGTTACCCGGTGGTGACACCGAACTCTAAGTTAACTTGGTTTAAGAACCAAGTTCAACTTACTCTCATCAGAGAGACCCCGCCTATCCTGGTGCATCCTAAAGCACCGTGATAGTCCTCGCCCTTAAAGAAGACCCCCCCACCCCCCGAGTACCGTGGGGCCTCCCATCTGCCACACTCGCTAAAGTCCCTTGTGACTGTCAAGTTTTTCCGTCCGCCGTCAACCATCTGGCCGAGGCACGCGTTAAAGAACCTACCGGATTCCTGAGGTGTCTGGGCTCATTGAGTTCAAGGTCAGAGTCAAACCCGTCACCGGAGAGACCAAGGTATTTAAACTCCAGGTAGAGACAGTTAGTATATTTTTATATTGAAGTGGGTGATGGGTTAACCATCACTATAATGTCAAGTAGTTCAAGTTAAAAAGCCTTAACTTAAAAATTTATTGAAGTCCTTATTGTCTATTTAAATTCGCAATATTTATGTGGTTCATGTTACATTTTGTTTTTGTGTTTTAATTAAAGTTTTAGTTTGTTTTAACATTTTTTATTCTATCCTCGAATCGCTACGTTAGCATAGAGAACCTTTAAAGTTTAAAGAAGTCAATAATCAATATAATAATAATCAAACATATATATAGCACTCTTAGAGAGGTATAACGTTAGTCAAGGAGTCTTCTTTTTTTGTAGTACATAAACAACCCCTACGCACCAACTCCTTCCATCACTCAGTGCTTCCTATACTACGACATTAAATATTTGGTCTCAAGTGTGTGGGGTGCTTCCTCTACCACGACACTGATGTTGCAAGTTTGCTGCCCGTAAAACATCTTTGTTTGGTGGCTTCTGCACGTAGTTGGTCTTTTAGGTTGAAGTTGCTTTCAATGATAGCTTAATCTTGTAGCATCAACATCGATTGGAACAGGGATTCTAGTTCGACTTTTTTTTTAAATTGGATCGAATTTGGCTTGTAGGGGGCAATTCCAACCGAGGTTAAGGGCTTCTATTTCACTAGTGGAGAGCGTATGCCGGGAGAAATTGATGAATGATGTTGTTGCTTTATGAAAAAAGCATTAAGCCCAAAAAACTTAATAAACTGTACAAAGGACTTATAGCACTGCCATAAGACACAACATCATTCATTAATCTCTCCCGGCATACGCACTCCACTAGTGAATGTTCAATATGCGCACCGCCTGAGATAAGGCACACGTCAAGTCAGTAGTCCACCTCCTCCCAAACACGCTGCAGCATGTCTTTGGTAACAGTCTCCAGTGCGGTTGTGATTCTCTGCTTGAGTTCATCTAGGTTTGCAGGAAGAAGGAGAACATAGACCAGTCCCTTCACATATCCCCAGAGAAAAAATCGCAAGATGTCAGAACAGATGAACGTGGCGGCCATTTCAACAGCACATTGTCTTCATTACGAGCACGCCCGATCCATCTCACTCGAAGATTGTCATTGAGATAAGCCCGCACAGTGAGCTTTCAGTGAGGTGGAGCCCCGTCCTGTTTAAAAATGAAGGCTCCTTGTTTATTTGCAATGAGCTCATCTATTAGCCAGTTCTGAAGCATTTTCAGATAAACATGGCCGGTCACATTTCCCTCAAAGAAAAACTGGCCATGAAGATGGTTCTTAGAGATGGCGCAGACCACATTCACTTTCGGTGAGTCTCTCACTTGCTCAACTGTGACATGGGAATTTTCTTCGCCCTAATGCGAACATTATGCTTATTGAATTTGCCATTCGTATGAAGTGTGGCCTCATCCCTGAAAACAAGACGTTCCTTAAACTCGTCTTCTCCAAGTTTCTCTTGCATATCAACTCAGAATTGTTTGCGCTTTCGCTTGTCATCTGCCGTTGTGGCCTGACGCCTGCCTTTTCATGTCGCCATAGTTTAGCCACTAATTTATTTAAAGTAAATTTACCGCTTAGAGAATCAACTATTTTAATCGCCTAGAAACCATTTTGGATAAACAAAAATAGCTTGATAATGGCGAAGGCTCGCAGAAACTTCCTTTTTCCCCACCTCTTTCCATTTCCTAAGGAGGCCCTAGGTGCCCTAGTGATGACCCTCTCACTACGGGAAGGCCCTGGCCTTCTCGTTACATTTCCCTGTAGCGTGACGAGCGGTTTCGCTACCGCTTTTTCATCGTACTCTGGACGAGTTCGTGCACACAGACTTGTGGACTATCTGAATTCTTGGGGGAGGTTGGCCTCTTCTATTTTATTTGACTATATTGGTGGCATGATCCTGCACCAAAAGGAGTCGGGCTTCTCTCCGAAGCCGAAGTGTGCTTAGTTCTAGTCCTTGCATGTTTGCTTCTTGTTTTTTTTGCTCAGGTTTTGGATTTTTCTGTATTGTTTTTTTTTTGTATTTTGGGCGGGGGATTTTTTAATCTTGCCTACCATTAGGTTGTAGGATGTTTACGGCGACTCGTACCCTAGTAGGCAGTGGTCAGATGCGCTCTAACCCAACTTTTAATTCTGTAAAATGTGTGATACGCTCTGAGCTTAATGATTGCCACCTCCAAGTGCTGCAATAGAAATATACCAATACCTTCTGAGGCATTCATATAAATAGTAATAATCCTAGTAAAATTATATTGATATGTATATAATATGTAAAATTATCATCCCGCATTATAATCAATCAATTAATTTGTAACGAGAATGCCCCTAATACATCAAAAATATATATTTTCTTTAAAATTTCCCCTACATGAGCACGAACATACAAACACACGCCTTTCGCCATTTGCCTTGAAGTACTGTACAAAATCCACGTGTGCAGAACGTCGCTTCGGGTAAGGTTAGTCACTTTTTCTCTCCCAATTATTCTCGGCAATCAGTTCATATAAGAGTTTATCCTAACTCCTGTTCTTCTCTCATTTGCAGACCCCAATTCACACTCAATTATAGTTCTATCCTACTAATTATACTTACTATACCTACACCATATAATTATATATATATATATATATATATATATATATATATATATACACTCACATGTACTCTCGTGTGCTCACGTATACCCTTGTGTATGTGCATAATTATATTCACATATATTCATAATCGAGTACCCACTTGTACTCTCATAATATTGTATATATATATATATATATATATATATATATATATATATATATATATATATATATATATATATTCATGGTCGTGTATTCAGAGTACTAACTTGTACTCACTCGCATAATTGTATTATATTTCAATCTCAAGCATTTACCTATCTTTCATATTTTCTGTATACCATAAAAATTTAATTCCTGTTATCATTTGTGTTACTTAAATTAATTTACGAAAATTATCTTCAAATCCATATATTCTTGCAAAATTATAATATATCCTATTTTTGTTCATATCGGATCATTTCATTCCTTTCGTAGCTCAGAGAGTTCCAATCCACGTTAGGGTTCGTGCCTTACGATCAGTTAAACCCAAATAACAAACTTATGCACGTACTGACTATTGCATCGCTATCTAAGGCAACAAAATCATTAATGCAATAGTTAGAACCTCCACATAGAAATGGTGCCCAGAGTTTAATATCTCCCACTCGCTTAATTAACGAAAATAGATACAATCGTACGAAACGTAAGATTTCGGAACTCACGCTGCTATTTGCAAAGCAAGCGCGCTATTTACCGTCTCGTGTTCGTTAACGAATCCTTAGCTTCTATC
Organism: Ceratothoa steindachneri; assembly: GCA_963969495.1. Classification (NCBI taxonomy): domain Eukaryota; kingdom Metazoa; phylum Arthropoda; class Malacostraca; order Isopoda; family Cymothoidae; genus Ceratothoa; species Ceratothoa steindachneri. Next base: position 88,552,830 of record OZ018327.1, read on the forward strand.
TTCAGTATAACTATTCAATTAGTATTTACCAACATCCCTTAAATACAGATAATAATTTTCTGTAATTTCTTTAATCTCCTTTATTTCAATATCTAAGATTTTCGAATGGTACGACCACAGGCTTGCGTTCTGTACGCGCTCATACACACACACACATACACACACACGTTCACTCTTAACAACCACAGCTCCTTCACGCATAGAAACACATTAGTTCACCATCACGTGTACACATAAATAAACAGTATCGACTATGATGGATCAACAACAAGGGACAGCCGCTAGCGGCTCACCTGATCAACACAATCAAGCGCCTAAATCTAATCCGCAGTCCACGCACAGGCAACCACATGCATATCTCTCGCTTCCAGTATTCGTTGCAGAAAATCCACTCGCATAGCTAGAACTCTCAGCCTTCTTTCTCAACCCCTAGGACATCACAGAAGAACAAAAGACAGCAGCAGTCATACATCTCTCCCCATGAGTACATTCGTTGAATTCAGGGAGATTTAAATTAACGCGGGACAGGCTGGCGTTTTGGACCGCCTGAAGGAGGTATTTCACAGGAAGTACTGTAGGTCCCAAGTAGACGACCTGAGAGAGCTCCTGAACACACAGGAAATGGGAGATAGGAGTCTTTGGACCTTCTTAAAGCACTAAAGGACCTTATCAGGGTAAAAGGTGCACAAACCGACATTTTTAGCCTTCTCTTCACTGAGATTTTCATGAGGAGAGTCTCAGAGGGGATCAGACCACTTATTTTAAACTCAAACCCCTCGAATATAGAGTAGATGGTCATAGCCGCCGATAAATTATTTGTTAATCTTTACGTGAATTGGGGCAACGGCCAAAATTATGGCCCAGCTAACAACATTTCTATTTCTCAGGTTCGAGGAACGACGAACTCCTCTCGAGACGGGTCGGAGGGCTCAAGGGTTCCATCTTAACTATCGACGGACCTTGAAGCTTCAATACAGAGGATGGAAGCCGACATCCAGTGGTTAAAGCTGCAAAAGGGACCACAGAGCGAGCACAAACACGTGCTGGGCAATCGGAGGAGCAGGTCTCTCTCTGGTTCACAAAGCATAAACCATAAACCACCGAAGTCATCCCAACGCAAAATGTAAGAAGGAGTAAAATTTTCAACCTCATTCTTCCGCCTATTCTCATAACTTTGCACACCATCACGGCCTATGCTAGTACCATCAAAGGTACGGTCACAGCGCTGTACACTGTATACAGCCTTGTAGCCACCGTTATGCAACTTCACATACTGCGCCAAGTAGTCTCCCGAAGCATAACATTTCCTTTTCCTCTCGATCTAATCAATGGTGCTGGTACTGTAACAAATATGGTGCACAAGCTAAAAAATGCTTGCAACCGTGCACATATTTGGAATCAGTACCTCATTCTAACCTCAACCCTTTAGTTCTCTCACATCAACCAACACAACCACCTTCTCCAAATTACAACAATCCTTCGAATTCAGCGTCAACTCTTCAATCGCATCCTTTAAACTAAAAAGGCAATGGATAAACGGCTCAACATCCGCTGCCTAAACCTCATTTCCTCAGGTAGGTTCTCCTTTTCGCATTTTTGACCCACTTTCTGGTTTCTCATTCCTGGTAGAGACTGGTGCTAAATGCATTGGCATACCAACTTTTAAGGCCGACAAAGCTTCTGCTCTCTCTGATTTAGTTCTGAAGGCAGCCAATTCGAACAATATTAGGACCTATGGAAGGCGAAACTTTCAAGTCTCACTCGGTCTCCGTCGAGTTTTTCGATGGACCTTCGTCAAGGCTTAGGTAGATTGTCCAATATTGGGCCTCGATTTTCTTTCGACTCACGACCTTTTGGAAGATTCTCGTCACCGCAAGATTGTTGACCGCAAAACTTTACTCATGGTTTCAAGTTTGAACTCACTTTCTCAGAGTGCCCCCATATCTATTCGTCTCTCACATATCTAGCAACCATTTCAGCACCTTATTCAGGAGTTTCCTGAAATCACCCTTTCACCTTCGAAGGATAGGCTCATAAAACATAGTGTGGTGCATCGAATAGAGAAAACAGAAGGTCCTGTATTTTCCCGTCCACGACGTCTAGCTCCAGATAAACTGTCTGTTATGCGTGATTAATTTGAATTCATGATGGAGGCAGGGATTTATAGACCTTCCGCTTATCCGTGGGCCTCTCCACTCCACATTGTGCCCAAATCCGCGCCGGGGACATTCAGAGCAGTTGGGGAGTACAGGGCTCTAAATGCTATTACAATCCCTGACCGATATCAATTACCGTTCATAGCATATTTCACATCATCTCTCTCTCTCTCTCTCTTTTTCTCGCCTATATCTGGTTCGTACTTTCAACCAGATCCCTATTCACCCAGACGATGTTCCAAAGACTAACATCGCCATTCGTTTGAATGTTTTGAAATGGTCAAAATGCCATGTAGATTGCACAACTCTGGTCAAACTTTCTAGCGCTTTATGGACCAAGTCCTTAGGGGTCTTCCTTTTGTATTTTGCTATATGGATGACCTCCTAATAGCATCCTCCTCTCTGGAGGAACACCTTTCCCACCTTCGTCAGGTATTTAATCGTGTTCAAGAGTACGATATCGTACTCAACACCTCCAAGTGTCTATTTAGTGTCCCGCAACTCTCCTTCTTGGGAAGCCATGTCTCGAGTGTCGGGATTAGCCCACTCGAAGATAAAGTTACCGGTATGCGCAACTTTCCTCGACCCACATAACGCAAATAGCTCAGACGTTTCTGTGGTATGATCAACTTCTACCACAGATTCATTCCAAACTATGCTCAGGTCATGCAACCTATCAATTCTATGCTCACCAAGAGCAGAAAGAAGTCTCCTCTTGAATGGTCTACTGAGGTGTGTGATGCATTCTCTCGCAACAAAGAGAATATTGCCCGCGCTGTAAAATTGGCGGATCCTTCTCTAGGAGCCCCCATTATCGTATCCTCAGACCATCCTCGACTCATGTAGGTGCAACCTTGCAACAAAAGATTGGTGACCAATGGAAACCTCTTGCTTTCTTCACTCGCGGGCTACTCGGAATATATCTCACCATCCGCCACTTCCGCTATCACTTGGTAGGACGTGACTTCATTATTTTTACGGACCATAAGCCTTTGGTCGGTGCTTATTCGTCTCGTAGTACTTTGTCACTACACACTGCAGATGACGCTCGTCATTTTGAATTCATCCTGCGGATGGCGAATGATATTTGCTATGTTCCTAGCTCTTCAAACATTGTACTGGATGCGCTTTCCTGCATTGCCGCGATTTCAGGCACGTAGCTCTCACAAACTGCGCCCATCGATTATGTAACGATAGCGTTAGCTCAGGAACAAGATGGCGACACGCAAACACTGCGTCACTCTTCTCAACTCATCGTTCGCGAGATCGACTTACCGGACAGTCCTCCCAGGCGCATCCTGGTCGACTATTCATTACCTGACTGCCCTCGCTCTCTCATTCCTGTTGCTTACCGTCGGAACATTTTCGACCAAATTCACGGTCTCTCTCTTCCTGGCATCAATGCCACACGCAAGCTCGTCGTACAACGATTCGTGTGGCCAGGTATGAATGTCGATGAGTCCGATTTGACTCGTTCATGCCTGCCATGCCAGCGCGCCAAAGTCCATCGTCACACAAAAACTCCTCTGGGCCCTTTCCTCTTCCCACGTCGCATTTTGACGCCGTTTTCTGCCCTTCTCCCGTAGTTGAAATTATCTTATCACCATATCAGGGCTTGACTCCTTTCGTCTTCGTACAACTAGTTATCACCCCCCAAGCAACACCAAAGTGGAACGGTTAGACAGGACCCTCAAAGCAAGATTACGGTCCACAGATCCCAGCATCACTTGGGTGGACAAGCTACCTTTGATTCTTCTGGGTATTCGTTCATCCTTGAAAGAGGACTTGGCCTGCTCTGCGGCGGAACTTGTCTACGGTACTACACTTCGCCCCCCTGGTCAATTCTTTTCTTCTTCTGACAAACTTCTACCATCACACCTCGATCCTACTAAATGTACATATTTTGTACATGTGATAGCTGAAGTTAAGCCAACTGCCCCTAGGTTGGCTGTCATTTATTAAACCTTCGTGCGGAAAGAGATGACAACATGCTCCCATGTTTTCGTCCGCCGTGATTTAACTCGCATTTCTTTGCAACCAGTCTATGACGGACCCTTTCTCGGCATCTCTAGGAAGCCGAAGTTCTTTGTACTTCAGGTGGCACCAGGCAGGATACTGTCTCCATAGACCGCCTGAAACCCACCTATATACAAAACGTTCACATAGAACGCCTTTTACCTCCTCTTTCTCCCACTATAACACTTTATGCTCCAGCAAGCCCACCCCAAATCTCCAACCAGCCTCTATTACTCAAACTCCACCTTCCGTTTAGCTGCCTCCTCTTTTTCTGTTTCAGCAACCCTTGTCGGCAGCGATGGTCAGTCAAGGGCAAACCTCTCCATCAGTGGTCACTCCGTCAGCGAAGAACAGGACTCAAGACTCCCACGTCCCGTTTGACGTCATCTCGGAAGGAACCAGCTTGCGAATAACCTTCGCTCTATCAACCTTCAGACGTGCTAATGTTTCGTTCAGCGCTACTGGCACTGCCACAGCGAATCTGTGTTCCCGTACCCTCAGTCCAACCAATGGTACTGTCACACGCTCCGGTTGTGTCGGTGGGAGATCTAGGCGTTACAAGGACCAGTAGTACTCAATTATAGGAAGGGGGTAGCCTTCTTAGGAAGGAAATGTTATAGCACTGCCTTCTGAAGCATTCGTAAAAATAGTAATAATCCTGAGAAAATTATATTCATATGTATATAATATGTAAAGTTATCATCCCAAAATGTAATCAATCAATTAATTTGTAACTTAACTCTAACACATCAAAAATATACCTTTTCTTTAAAAATTTCCCTACACGAGCACGTACATACGAACACGCGCCTTTCGCCTTCTACCTTGAAGCAATGTACAAAGTCCACTTGTGCAGAACGTCGCTTAAGCTAAGGTTGGTCACTTTTTCTCTGGCAATTATTCTCGGCAATCAGTCCACACGAGAGTAGATCCTAACTCCTGTCCTTCTCTCATATGCAGATCCCATTCACACTACATCCCTCTATATTTAATCGGGCTTGAACCTGGTGCTGAGTTGGGCTGGCTCACCCCCCCCCCCCGCCCTCCTCGGTTAGGTTTAGAATGAAATTTGATAAAAACTTAAAATATATCTACGTCATAACCGAACTAAGAGAAAAATATATCTATTATTCAAACCCTCGAAAAATCCTGTTCTTAACTTACATACTAAACTCGAGGTTTCCGAAGGATATCCCAATTTCTATATCAATATATATATATATATATTTATATATATATATATATATATATATATATATATATATATATATATATATATATATATATATATATATATATATATATATATATATGATGAAAATTAATGCAATGTCGCAGGAAAAGATAAGGAAATAAACCACATTCTCCGAAGACAATTTAATTCAGAACAGTTTCGATGTATCTCACACCCCTTTTCAACTGACACTGGATACAAAATCTAAGAAAAGTGCATACAAGCGTAACACAAGGTCAGGTCGTGAAAGATCCCCTCTTTTTTCCCCATTCTCCTACTTGTGGCTAATCTGGGGGGGAGGGGGTAGGCCTAAACATATTGAAGGGCTGGCATTTTACTATTCTGTTTATTTGCTTTCTTATTACAGGATTAAAAGAAAATTGACCCTCAGATAGATTTAAATTAGGAACTGACGATATCAAGCTCGATTCTACGATTCTTCTCTTAACATAGTTGGCCGATTTAAATACCATTTTACTTCCATTGAAATCGATCGTATGATTCTTGTCTCTAAGATGGCAAAATATTCCACTGCTTTCGCTGCCCACTCTAATATCTCTGTTGTATTCATACAATCTCTTGTCTAGATTTCTCCCCGTTTTCCCTATATAAACTTTATGGCAATCGTTGCATGGTATTGCATATACTCCTATGTTAATATGTTCTTTGGGTTTCATGGTAATCATCAATTGGTTTAAGGAATTATTATGTTTAAAGGCTAGATTAATACCCGCTTTTCCAAATATGTCCTTTAAATTATTTAAGTTATTATTAAATGGCAATGTTATACATTTGTTGAAGTCATTAGTGCGGGAAGGCATATTACCATAGAATGTTTTCCTAGCTGCAAAATGGGAACACGATATGAACCAATCGCCGTAATACAAATTAGAAAAAATGGTCCTGATAATGACAATTTCTTCATCTAAATAGGAAGGATGACATATTTTGTATGCTCTAAGGAAAAGGTTAGAAATTACCGATTTTTTAACAGTATTATCGTGAAACGAAAAATAATGTATATAGGCATTCGAGTGGGTTGGTTTCCTATACACGTCAAGTTTTAATTCATGGTGATCTTTATTAATGAGGACATCTAAAAAGGGTAATCTATTATCATACCTTTTTTAATAATTTGAATAATTTGCATGTCTCCATCAAATTTAAATATGAATGGGAATATGATAATAGATTACCCCTTTTGCCTTTATTGCTCTATTCACGCGCTACTTTTTGAGTATTCCAAGTACTTTCGAACTTTATTTTAAGTTCATTATCAAGGAATAACGAAAACATCCGGAACTGCAATATATAAGAAAGGCCGAGGAGAAGAGGAAAGAGAACGCCCAAAATAAACAATTAAACCAATCGTGGAATGGAATAACGGCTTATAAAAAAAAATAGGACGAGCGAAAAGGGACCCCCCCAAAGAGAGATAAATAAAAAAGATGGTAAAGTTGAAGAACGCCTACTCGGGCGTTTCTATATATATATATATATATATATATATATATATATATATATATATATATATATATATATATATATATATATATATATATATATATATATATTCGTATATGCGTTTGGTTAAAAAAAGTTCATTAATGCCAGGTAAATTTAAATATCAAATGGCTGCCAAGAGGATTGGAAATAACTAAAAATACAAAAACAATTAAGGAGGAAGATAATATCACAAAGGGAGATTAAATGGGGCAGTAAAGATGACTCAAATAACTATAGGCCGGTAAGTTTAACTTCATTCGCTTGTACAATTCTTGAGAAGATAGTTAAGAAGGAGATTTCTGACCATCTAGAGCAGGGGTCACCAAACTTTATTTTCACAGTGGGCCAGATAACAGAGGATGACGATTGCGGGCCGCATAACCATTTTGTTCAATACAATATATTGAATCCAAAAAATAAAGACAACCAACATATTTATTTACCAATACACAAAAAATAAAGAGAACAAACAGATTTATTTACTAAAAAGTACCCAAAGAAGGCGTCGTTAGCAATAAATAGTATTATCACACCCAGTGCGTACATTTCCGAGTCTCACAAACTAAGCAGCAAAAAAGGTTAGGGATATTTGTGAACCTGGCGTTTAGCTTTTAAGATATCATCAATATTTCTCTTGTAATTGCTGCATCCACACTGCAGCGGCGGGCCGGACGAACTGACCCTCCAGGCCGGATCTGGCCCGCGGGCCGTAGTTTGGAGATCCCTGAGATTAATAAATGATGCTAAGCATGGGTTTAGAAGAGGTATATCGTGTTTAACAAATTTACTGGATTTTATTAATTATGTTACTAAACAATTAGATTAGGGATAGAATGTTGATGTAATTTACTTGCTTGGATAAAGATGAAGATCGGCGGCGCGCCCGAAAAAGTGGGGGGGGGGGGTTAGTTTATGTTTCGTTCACTCGCGCATGCATATTCATGCGCGTTTGGTTAAATAAAAACGTTAGGACGTTATTCTATAAACAACTAATTGATTGAAACTCAGGATCATCGTAAGGGGATCCCCTCGCATTGTTTAAACGAAATAGTTTACGTCCCATCGTTCGCGCCGCCGATCGTAATGTTTCCATTTATTGGATTTTAGCAAAGCTTTTGATAATGTTCCACATAAGGAGACTAGTTTACAAATTAAACATGCATGGGATATGTGGTAAAGTTTTGGGTAAACATGTAGATTGGCGGCTCGGCCGAAAAAGTGGATTTTTGTGTGTTTATATTTCGTTCACCCATGCAGAAATGATTTGGTTCAATCATTCACTTGTGTAAACGTTAAAAACATTCTATAAACAATTAGGATTATATAATTGGGGCTGTGCCCCCCAGACCCACCCAATTAATTGTAACTCAGGACCCCGTAAGGGGCGCGGCGATTTGCCATCCTGGCCACCGTGCTGACGGGACTCAGCACCCCGTCCGACCCCAGCTTAGCCTCTTCTTCCTTCAAAACACCTGTTTCCCTTGCTTTTCATACAACCTCTCCCACAACTTTCTCTGGTCAGCCTCTAATTTCACAGGGTACATGCTGACCTTCTTCTCAAGCCAACCGTCCCGGATCGGGGCTGAGGGGGGAGGGGACAACGTTCCCTAACCCCTGAACTCCGGTTCGGGATAGGGGTTTTTAACAACCTGATTCATTCCCACCCATACCTTCCTCATATCCCTTTTCCTCTCCTCTTCACAATCTATCTTTTTACACCGCGTTTAAGGTGGAGCCCCCATGCCGATGGACTGCCAGGCCACCAGGCGGGAGGGGTGGTTCCAAATGGCGGCGCCAGGCCTGTAGCACCTCTTGCAGTGCGGGCAACTACAAGAGGTGATGAGCGATTGCATCCTGTGAAATATAGAGGGTCACCCTGCCCAATGATGAGAAACAGAAAAATCTCCCCTTAATTCTCCCTGTGTCACCAATGGAGCCGCCCTCGGGCAGCTCCACCGAAAAAATGGAGGTTCCCCCCTCCCTGTGCTTGCTCAGGGGACCCTCCATATCTCTCTAACTGGAGAGGAGGCTTACTCCTCTCCTTCACTTAAGGGTATAGGGGACTCCCCCTCACCCCCTTCTCTGGAGGTGCTTTCGGGCACCTCCCTTTTTCCAGCGGCAGTCCCCTCTATTCTTTCCAAGGGGACTGCCAAGAAAGCCAGCAGGCAGCCCTTAGCCAGCCGCTCCACATCGAGCGGCTCGATAGAGCAAACCCCCTTAGGGGGGAGAGGGAAGCCAGGCCCCTTTGGTCACTTCCCTCAAAAGACCTGCTGGCAAGAATATTGAACCTTGCCGGGGTCAAGGCCTGTGCCTCCCCACACATGACCTGCGATGTCTTGGGGGGGGGGATGGCCAACTGGAGGCCCCCCCAGAGATAGACATGGTCCTTGAGGAAACCCAGCCTCAGACGGTAGGGTCTTCCATGGAGGGGAATCCGGGTTCGGTTCCAAGCACCAAACTCAAATCCGCTCATATGCAAGGTCCTCCTCAAACGGCTAGGGTTTCCTGAAGCAGTACAAGGAGGGTAGGGATCTCCTCCGGCTGGTGCCCCCACGACTACCAGGACTTTCTCCATTTTGGAGAATGACCTGGCTGAGGCTGGGGTTTCCTTCTGGCGGAGGTGAGAAGCGGGTTCATTCCCTGCCATCTTCTCCAAAACAGAAAAAGATGAAAAAGACAAAGACTAGGAAGACTCGCGGCTCCTCTCCACCCGAGGGGGCTACGGAGACGGATGGGTCTGCTGCCACTTTGGCAAGCGACCAAGCCAAGATCGGCACATCCGGCCCCTCTGGTTGTGGAGCCACTGACTAAAACTTAAAGTGCACAGGGCGGAGCCTTGATGACATCGGGGCCCCTTATTCAGAGGTTACCTGGCATTTTCGAGCCCACTGGCTTCAAATGCTTCCTCATTATTCACTCCACTGATGGGAGCCTTCTGGCAAATGCGGCGAATCCTGCCGAGGTGGATAAGTGCTCTTCGGACACTTCATGGCACCTCGGTGAGTGTGACGCCGCACTCTACCATGAACTTTGTGAAAGGAGTAGTTTATGCGAGGGAACTCGTTGACTACTCCATTGAGGACATCACCCTAGAGCTGGCTGACCATGGGGCGGTCAAGTTCGAACATGTGATGAGAAAACAGGGAGGGGCCTCAAGACCCATCCCTACACTCTTCGTCATGTTCGACTGTGACAAGCTCCCTGAGTTGCTTTGGCCATTCAAATCGTTCTTGTAGATGTGCTAAGTCGGGGTTACCCGAAGTTTGTGTAAATTGCTCCAAGGCCGCACATGATAAGTCCAAATTGTGTGTGGCCAAGTGTAAACAATTCGTGCAGTGCATAATAAACACCACACAAAGTGCCAGTGCCACCATAAATATGGATTACGGTAAGTAAACGGACATTCTCAGATTCTTCATTTGGATTTTGGAAAGTTCATTTTTTCTCTGTTTTTCTGACCTTCCTCTATTCCTTCACTCTCAATAAAAGACAATGATAACAAAATGACTAACGACATCTTACGGATAAGTCTCAGTACTCTCCCCGAAAGGTCAAAGCCTGACTGCCGGGAGGTCTTCTCCATAGTCTACGGGGAGCTAGATGTCGCTCTCATCAGACTCATCGACACCCCTTTCGGGTATACAGTTATATGCCAGAAAGAAATGGACGCAAAACTCTTTGCCTCGTCCAAGGCAACCAAAGTCTTCAACTCTATAAACTTGACTCCTAAAATCCCACCCCAAATACAGGCACACTGTAGTGTTATTTGCCGTAGATTAGACTCTTGGGTGGGGCACCACCCAAGAGTTCACAGAAATGCAGACATGCTTTAAGTGCTACAAATATAACGAGCACAAAACTAGAGCATGCTCCGTATGTATAAAAGTTTGTCACATCTGGCGTGACTGTAGAAATAGCGAGAAACTATGCATAAACTGCAACGGTACGGTGACCATGGAGCCATGACAATATCATGCCCAATAAAGAAGTAGGCGATCAAGAAACAACAGAAACGCAAAAATGAAGAAGAAGCAGCTAAAACCAACATGTCCTATGCCAAAGTGGCAAATGTGGCAGTCGACGAGGCCTCAGCTCAACCTACCTAACTTAAGGTAGAGAGCGAGCAGTCGACAAAGATCATGTGCTGCATATATTATGCACACATAGCAAACCTAACTAAGCCAGGCTCATTCAAAAAAGAGCTAAACCAGATGCTGACAAAAAATGAAATGGACGAGATGTGGTTCCTGGAGGACCCTCCCTCTGAGGAAATTCTTCGCATTCAGATGCAGCCTCCTCAACCAGCCACTACACAAGTAGCGGCAAATTATCCACAAAGCAACCCTGAACTCCCAACAATTGAAACCTCCAAACCAGATTCAGAGGCAAAATCCATCAATGAAATGAAATCTAAACACCGCCACAGTAGCCGCACCAAACGATCACCCAATCGGCAAAGGATGAGATCTGCCTCATCGTCAAAGGAGGGCAAACATGCCTACCACGGCAGAAAAATACACCTAAAAATATTCACCACGGAGAGCGCCCCATTCCCTGAAGTGAAAACAGACAAAGACGTTAAGTGAAGGCGTGACCACCGGGCGTTACAAGTGGGAATATATTGAGAATATTCCAGAGAGGGTAGTCGAAGAAGTCCTCATCCTTGGAATGGTCCGACTCAACCAAGACGCCTTTGCTACCATCACAACTTCAGAGTTTAACAAAAAGAGATTTGGTAAATGGCGACCTCCACCAGCTAGCCCCTCCACACCAAAGAAACTTGGTAAAAGGAACGACTAATTGACAGACAACATGTATAGACTTGCAAAAGACTTGACAATCTTACAAATGAACACTAACGGATGGGTTGACAAACAAGTGACTTATGGAAACATAATCAGACAATGCGACCCTGATATCGTTCTGATATCAGAACACAAAAATGACACAACGTAGAAGAATATGAAGATCTTCAATTATAGCATAATAACAAAGAACCACAGCCAGGAACGTTTCGATGGCGCTGCCATCGCAGACAAAAGAGGTATTCAGTTCAAATTACTCCCACCTTTAGACAAATCCTATCTGACCCCAATAAGTCCTCGAAGGCGACAGCGCCTTCAGCGCTTTGTCCGGCCAAACGCGCCCAGGGTTCTGCCCCCGGGAAGCGTACAGCCATTCCTGTGAGGGTCTTCAGTTTGAGGATGGAATTGCCGTGGACTCCGGGCCAACTGGGAGGAGCTGCGGAAGCTAATTTTTTATTGTTCCCCATTAGCTATCTTTTTGCAAGAGACCATGCTAGGCGCGTGCCCCCTGCCCGCCCTCCCGGGGTATAAGGGTCTTGCGACCCCACCACCGTGGGATGGCCGGGCTGGGGGATGCGCGGTTTACACCCAGCATGATGTCTCCGTTCTTCCTTTCTCTTTAGATACCTCCTTTCAGGCAGTGGCTGTGCAGCTGCACCTGGATAGGAGGTATACTATAATTTCTGCGTACATTCCACCATCAGCTGACTTTGATGCGGGGGACTTCCGCCGCGCCGTGGCACGGTTGCCGAGGCCCTTTCTCTTGCTTGGAGATCTGAACGGCAGGCATCCTCTCTGGGGAGATTACTCAATAAAGCCCAGGGGACAAGTCCTTGCTGATCTGATTGAAGAGCTTGAGATAGGTGTCCTAAACGTGGATGAGTTTACGCATTACTGTCCGAGAACCGCTTCATTTTCTTGCCTTGAACTATCTTTGTGCTCTTCGGATGCACAGCCTGATTTTGATTGGGGGGTGGTCGATGACCTCCATGGTAGTGATCACTTTCCCATTCAAATATCATTTTCAGGGCAACTGCCGCCTGAGAGACCACCTCGGTGGTGCTTGGCGCGGGCGCGGTGGCCTGCATTTCAGGAAATGACTGAATTCTCTATCTCAGTCGAGGAGTTTAGGTCGGTAGATGAGGCCGTTGAGTTCTTCTCCGGCAACCTCATCGCCGTGGGCCTGACTACTATTCCCATGGTGGTCAGCTGAGTGTGAGACGGCCCTCAAACAGAAGCGTTATGCTTACATGCGCTATAAGCGCTGCCCGAACAATTTCACTGTCGCTGAATTTCATCGGGCTAGGTTCCGATATATTTCGAAGCACGCCGGGCGCTCTTCTTGGCGGGCATACGTGTCTTCACTTAACGGGAAGACCCCTTTAGCGGAATCCTTAGCAACTGCTTTTTCCGCATTCTCTAGCTGGGATGCTGCTCCGGCAGCTTTCAATGCACATCATCATGTCGCGGAAGGCCGGCGACTGGACTTTACCTCCAGAGGCTGACAACCCTTCAACGACAAGTTTACTGTGAGTGAGTTGCGCTCCGCTCTCGCTTCGTGCGCGGACACCGCCCATGGTCTGGACGATGTCCTGTACGCCATATTTGACACCTGGGTGAGCGAGGCACGGCCTTTCTGTTAGATTTGTTCAACAGGATCTGGGTGGAGGGTATTCTCCCAGACTCCTGGCGAATCGCTACTGTGCTCGCATTTCGCAAACCGGGGAAAGATCACTCTACTCCAACCGGTTTCCGCCCAATTTCTCTAACCTCTTGCGTGTGCAAGTTGATGGAGAAATTGGTAAATGTTAGATTAGACTTTTCTGCCCCCGGGAAGCGTACGGCCATTCCTGTGAGGGTCTTCAGTTTGAGGAGGGCCCCCGCGTCTCCTCCGAGCTAGGCCTGGAGGGCATATTCCTTCAATGGAATTGCCGTGGACTCCGGGCCAACTGGGAGGAGCTGCGGAAGCTAACTTTGTATTGTTCCCCATTAGCTATCTTTTTGCAAGAGACCATGCTAGGCGCGTGCCCCCTGCCCGCCCTCCCGGGGTATAAGGGTCTTGCGACCCCACCACCGTGGGATGGCCGGGCTGGAGGATGCGCGGTTTACACCCAGCATGATGTCTCCGTTCTTCCTTTCTCTTTAGATACCTCCTTTCAGGCAGTGGCTGTGCAGCTGCACCTGGATATGAGGTATACTATCATTTCTGCGTACATTCCACCATCAGCTGACTTTGACGCGGGGGACTTCCGCCGCGTCGTGGCACGGTTGCCGAGGCCCTTTCTCTTGCTTAGAGATCTGAACGGCAGGCATCCTCTCTGGGGAGATTACTCAATAAAGCCCAGGGGACAAGCCCTTGCTGATCTGATTGAAGAGCTTGAGATAGGTGTCCTAAATGTGGATGAGTTTACGCATCACTGTCCAAGAACCGCTTCATTTTCTTGCCTTGACCCTTCTTTGTGCTCTTCGGATGCACAGCCTGATTTTGATTGGGGGGTGGTCGATGACCTCCATGGTAGTGATCAATTTCCCATTCAAATATCATTTTCAGGGCAACTGCCGCCTGAGAGACCACCTCGGTGGTGCTTGGCGCGGGCGCGGTGGCCTGCATTTCAGGAAATGACTGAATTCTCTATCTCAGTCGAGGAGTTTAGGTCGGTAGATGAGGCCGTTGAGTTCTTCTCCGGCAACCTCATCGCCGTGGGCCTGACTACTATTCCTAGGACGTCTGGCCATTTTGCACGCCGACCACTCCCATGGTGGTCAGCTGAGTGTGAGACGGCCCTCAAACAGAAGCGTTATGCTTACATGCGCTATAAGCGCTGCCCGAACGATTTCACTGTCGCTGAATTTCATCGGGCTAGGTTCCGGTATATTTCGAAGCACGCCGGGCGCTCTTCTTGGCGGGCATACGTGTCTTCACTTAACGGGAAGACCCCTTTAGCGGAATCCTTAGCAACTGCTTTTTCCGCATTCTCTAGCTGGGACGCCATATTTGACTCCTGGGTGAGCGAGGCACGGCCTTTCTGTTAGATTTGTTCAACAGGATCTGGGTGGAGGGTATTCTCCCAGACTCCTGGCGAATCGCTACTGTGCTCGCATTTCGCAAAACGGGGAAAGATCACTCTACTCCAACCGGTTTCCGCCCAATTTCTCTAACCTCTTGCGTGTGCAAGTTGATGGAGAAATTGGTAAATGTTAGATTAGACTTTTCCTGGACAGCGGAGGCCATCTGTCTTCTGCACAGTTCGGCTTACGCAAGTTCCACTCCACGTCGGATGCTCTGCTCCGACTGGAAAATGCCGTCTGCGAGGCTTTCCTTCGTAGACAGTACTACGCCACGGTGTTTTTCGATCTGGAAAAGGCCTATGATACCGCATGGCGATACGGTATCATGTAGACTCGCCACACGATGGGGCGAGTGGACGCCTCTTAATGTTTATATCTGAATTTTTGCGAGATCGTCGATTCCGCGTACGGGTGTCCTCAGGTTCACACTCAGGTTCACACTCTTTGCCCTGAGCATCAACGGCATCACCTCGGTGCTGCCGGAAGATGTTCTCGCTACGCTCTACGTGGACGACCTTTCGATCTCTTTTGGCGCGGCCCAGATGCCAACTCTGGAGCGTCGACTCCAACAGGCATTGAACCGCGTCTCTCGCTATGCCGAAGCGCACAGGTTTCGATTTTCTTTGGTGCACTTCTGTCGCCATCCACGGCTTCACCCCGATCCAGATTGGTTTCTTAATGGGGTGCGCCTGGATGTGGTGGAATCGCACCGTTTCCTTGGTCTTGTATTCGACCGACGCCTCACCTGGGAGGCTCATATTCGCAGCCTTAGGGTCTCTTGTACCCGCCCCATGCACATTTTCCGTTCCGTGACGTTCAGCGCTTGGGGCGCTGATAGGGCTACTGCCCTACTTTTTTATCTATCCTTTATTCGTTCGAAGCTCGACTACGGATGCGAGTTTTATGCCTCCGCAGCCGAGCGTTTATTGCGGAAGGTGGATTCGATCCACCACACCGGCCTTCGCCTTGCGACCGGTGCCTTCCGCACTTGCCCCATTGAGAGCCTGCTGGTCGTTGCTGGGGAGATGCCACTCGCTCTGTGCCGCGTGCAGTGCATCACTCGCCTGTACGCGCGAGCCCGGCGCCTCCCTCAGTCGCCAACGGCTCTCACTGCATCTGCAGCTGATCTCGATGGTTCCTATGCCGCCGAGAGACGCCAGTCATACCCTAATCCCTTTGGGTTTAGGGCCAGGAAACCTCTTCGAGAGGTAGATATAGCTCTCGGGCCGGTGGCGCCCCTGGTTCTGCCCAGGACGCCACCCTGGCACCCTGGAGGGTACCAGATTTGGCTATTTGTCGCCACGCCTCTTCTCCCAAAGCTTGTACGGCGCCGGGAGTATTGCGTTCGACCTTTCTGGAGCACACCTCGTGTCATGCTGGAACCGTGCCATGTATACGGATGGCTCCAAGTCCGAAGAGGGGGTCGGCTTCCACGCCGTATCCCCTCTGTTTGAAGTCAGCGGAGCTCTACCAGGCGCTGCGTCTGTCTTTACGGCCGAGCTGGTGGCAATACACCACTCGATACGGGAGATTACGCGACGTGCCCGGTTCGGAGACCGGATTGTGATCTATAGCGACTCACAAAGTGCCCTGAGTGCTCTCGGGGCATTGGAATCTCTGCATCCCCTGATTCGCGATATCCGTGACGCCACGGTTATGGCGAGCTGGGCAGATGTCGAGATTATCTTCTGCTGGGTTCCTGGACATGTAGGAATTGCGGAGAATGAGGGCGCCAAAGAGTCCGCGAAGACTCTGCGACCGGACCAGCGTTTCGCTCTTCCTCACACCCACTACATGGCAGGAATACGGGCAGCTCTTCCGACTGCTTGGCAAAGAAGATTGGAGACGGTTGAAGGGAATTTAAAGTTGCGTGCCATTGTGCCGAGACTGTTCCCATGGACCTCTCCCCCAATGCCGCGACGGCTTCAGGTCGCTTTCTGTCGTCTCCGAATAGGACACACTCCTGTGATGCATCGCTCTATGATGGAGCGCTCGCCTGCGCCCTATTGCGACGACTGCGTCGTCCCCCAGACTGTTCGGCTCATTTTGTCGAATGTCCCAGTCTGGGTGATCTTCGCGCACGTTACCTGTCCTGGTACCGGGATGGGCAGGGTTGCTACCGCATGTCTTTTGTACTCGGGACGAGTGCGTGCACATTTACTGGTGGACTTGTTGACTATTTAGTTTAGGTTTAGTTGTCGTTTTTGTTATTGTTTTGTTATTGTTATTTCTTTTTATTTTTGTTTCCTGTTCAAATTTTTTAAAGTAGCCTAGAACTAGGCTGTTGGTTTACGGCGACTTATGCCTAAGTAGGCAGTCGCCAGATAGCCCCTTAAAAAAAATTGTAACTCAGGATCATTGTCGGGGGACCCCCTATTGTGTTTACCCCCACACGGACATATAGTTTATGTCCCATCGTTCGTGCCGCCAATCTACATATTTTCCGTTTTTTCACCTTATTCTAGGTTTATATGTTTTGGGGGGGAAAAAAGTAAAAGATTATTTTTTTTTAATAAATTATGATAAACAAATTAATATAAATATATAAAATACACTATAATATATTTCATAGCTAAATAAGATGGTTCATGGTATAATAAGATAACAAGATCCATGAAATAATATTAACAAATGCATTTGTAATGAATATTATTCAAGTTTGCTACATGTTGAGAGACATCAAAATTGGTTTGGGTTAACATAAAAATGAAAACATCCTATAGATTGTTTAAATTGTATATTGTAGATGTATGATCTGACACAATCCTATGGATGCACGTTTTGGGTGGGTTTTGACAGATGCAGGTGACTTTTGATAGGCCCTTGAGGAAATAGAACTTTGTAGTCTACTGGGAAAAAAAGTAACCATGCCTGTGTACAAGTAAGTGTGATCTACAGGACATGGAATCAAGAAACAAAGACTTGTAATACTTGTATGAGAAAGCCGACTACCATCTTCTAAAGGAGGAACCTTGATATCAACTGGGACCAGTTTCTGTTAGCAAACCTAACCACTGAACAGAAATGGAGTAAATTTGTCACCAAGTTTAAACAGGTCATAGATTGACTTACCATCCCTGCCTGTGGATGTAATCACAGAAAGCCTTCTCTGGCTCTTGAGTTATCCCCCACATATGCCTAAATAGTTTTTCTAATTTATTCTTAAAACTGTTCATTATTGTTGCCAACACCGCCTACTCCGGCAGGTTGTTCCACTTGTCGACTATGCACTGGGTTAAGAAGTATTTTCTGATGTTTAGCCTGCATCTCTGCTTATATATCTTGATTGGCGTAACATTAGCTTTTCTCCAATCATCAGGTACTTCACTTGTGTCCATGCTAGAATTAAAAATCATACTCAGAGGTTCAGCTAGTTCTTCCGTCAGATTTTTCAGTATAACTGGGTGAATAGCATCATCTCCTGGGGACTTCTCTGGGTCAAGTTGTTTCAGTTTCTCTTTTACTTTATTTGGTGACAGGTCATTCAAGATGAGCACAGTGCCTCTGTAGGGTTGACATGGTAATATGTTAGAAAGGTCATTTTCTTGTGTGAAGACTGGTGAACTGTTCATTGAGAATATTTACCATATTTTTTTATCATATATTAGTGAGTTGTTAGTGTCGATGAGGGGTCCCACTGATGCATTTACCGCCATTTTACTCCTGGCATATTTATAATAGGCCTTGGGATAATTTTTTATATTCTTGGCTAGACAAGCTTCATATTTCCTTTTGGTATGTCTGATATCTCTCCTAGTTCATCTCATTGCACATTTATACTTCTCGTAATCCTGCTACCTGTGGTACTCTTGAAATCTCTTCCACCATCTTTTCTTATTTTTTGATGTCTTCTGTATTTTGTGGTTCCACCATCAAGGTTTTGGCATATGGTTTTATATTGTTCTTCTAGGAACAAATTTATTTACAAGGTTGATGTAGACATCAAGAAATGCGCCCCACTGGTCTACGATGCGCTTCAGTGCGCTCCTCATTTTTGAGTACTTGTCTTGCCTGTAGTTCAATACCTCAGTTTTTGAGTTCTGTTCGTTAGATTGCACATTAAGATAGAATTCTACAATATTATGATCACTTGTCGAAAGTGGTGGTGAAACAGATACATTGTCCACTAAACCAGGATTGGATGGTGTGGTGGAGCGAATGTGAGTGTGTGTAAAAGGGCCATTCTCCCACCCCTTTTCTCAGTACCCTCTCCCTCCCTCTGTAACAATGTGTGTGTGAATGGGAATGGGTTTGGTTTTTGTTTGTTTGTTTTTTATTGATTAGCATGTTATTATAAAATGTTTTTTATCTTTCCAGGCGCCATAATTTGGAAAGATAGAAGGGCAAGCACTTGTAAATTACCCCTGTAATTGAAGCTGACTAACTATTGATTATTATTATACCAAAGGCCATTAGTATAGGACAAGGGTTCCAGGCCATGTTATGTCCTATTTGATTGTGTATAAAATAGTTTAGCTTTAACGAACTCTAACAAGGTTACCTATCTTAGTCCAAGCTCGGAGGCGCAATTTTTGAATACAAAAATTTTGTTGTAACATGTGAGCACATCTTTTGTTGTTCATTGACTGTAGTAACCCAAATTTTATTTGGGTTGTTTGATTTTTATTGTTTTTAGGATGAATTAATAATATTTATAAGTGGGACTTATTTATTTTTTCTGATTTCATATATATAGGATTTTTTTTTGTATTTTTTGTGAAAAGTAACGAGATCTCCAATATAATTGCCCCTCTCTATTGTAGATATTTTGTACATTTTTTTTGTAAGTAAAGGGACTGTATATACAATCCGTTTCATTCTCCCTCGATTTCTCATGTCTGGACAGTGTAGGAAGCGGGTTGGATCGATTGGGATTAGAGATATATTTTCGGCCCTCTACAATGTGAGTATAATGTCCAATATTCGTTTGCCTCATGTAGGCTCGGTAACATGCTGTGTTAAAATTTATCCATTGTTAGGTTAATCACCTCCTCATTGCCAATTGTACTGTGTAGTGTATCCCAGTTTATATCACCATGGTTAAAGTCTCTGCAGACAATAACCAGATCATTAGCGTCACAGGCCTCATCCAAGATTTACAGTAGATCAGACATCCGCCGCCTCTTTGGCTAATTCTGTCCTTCCTAAATAGGTCATAGCTTTTGATGTTAAGTTCTACATCCTTCATTTTATCTGTTGCCCATGACTCATTGATAAGAATTAAGTCTGGGTCCTTTTCATAAGCCAAAACTTCTAGGTCTGGTAATTTGTTAATTAAACTTCTTGCATTGAACATTAAACACTTAATAAACACCCCGGAAATCCCCCCCCCCCCATAATGCATGTAGATAGAACTTGAACTATTTACATTATTAGCAAAATCCTCTTGTTCAGTTGTTAGTTTATTTTCCTTTTGGGTCCTATGGGTCTCAGGTGGTTCTCTACATTTATTTTTACTATTTTCCCATTTTGTATGATTAAGTTTTTTTCATCTTGGTTCCTTCTGTGCTGAAGTTCTTTCCTTAGGTGGTAGTTGTGCTCTCTCTCTGCTTTAGTCCTATCGGATTTGATAAAGACATTTTTCCAACCCTCATTCAACCTGAGATTCCTAGCTTTCCTCAGCCCTTGATTTTTCTGATCTTCACTACCAAGTTTTGCTTATACCATTCTAGGTCTACCATCATCTATAATCTTCGTAACTGGAATTCTTTTAGTTTCCAAAACTACATTTACAGCATTTAAGAGATTTATACACATAGAGTGCACTCTATCCAGGTGTACCAAATGTGTACCGAAAAGAAAATTTAGGCAGACACAAATACAAGGAAGAGGACCAATGAAAATCTCCTAATGTCAAGGTGACTGAACAAAAATCAAGAAAAAACAGAGACTGTGGGAAAGACTGAAAAGGCTAAGAGAAAGTTCAGGAGGAGGGAGTGTGCAGAAGTAGACACCCAGTACAAAAGGCTAAACAACCTAGTAAGATGGGAGACAAGAAATGCCACCAAGCTCAAAGAAAAGGTGATAGCCAAGCATGTGAAAGAAAACCCGAAGATCTTCTGGAAGTATGTGTCTTCAAATACCAGAACAAATTAAGAAAGTTGCAGACCTCTACACAGATGATAGACAGGTGAAAGCATCATGTGATAAGGAGAAGGCAAATTCTCCACAGTCTTTGTGACTGAACCTGAGGGGGAGCTACCGAAGCCACAACTAATGGAGGTAACAAGCCTGGAGAGTCTGGAAATAACCCACAACATGATTAGAAAGGTCCTCCAAAACCTGAAAAGGAATAAATCTCCTGGTCCAGATGGAATCCATCCAAGAATAATCAAGGAGCTGGCTGAAGAAATGCTAGCTCATTGGAGGAAGGAGTAGTACCAGAGGATTGGTATATAGTTCATATCATACCAATATTCAAGAAAGGGAACAAAAGTGACCCTGGTAACTACAGACCTGTGAGCCTGATGAGTATCTTCAGTAAAATTATGGAGTCGATCTTGAGAGAATCCATCATGGCACACATAAAGAGACAATTTATTTAGTAACAGGCAGTTTGGTTTCATCTCTGGCCGAACAACAGTGCTCCAACTAATTCATGTATTGGAAAAGTGGACGGAAACCATGGATGAGGGTCAAGCCTCTGATGTCATCTACTGTGGCTTTATGAAAGCTTTGGGCAAAGTCCCTCACAAGAGACTGCTGTCAAAATTTCATAGTTATGGAATTGACGGATGCATGCTTCATTGGATCAATGACTGGCAGGAGGTCATAACATAACATAACGTAATTTCACAGATGACAAAAGCCACAAGGGCCTATCAAAGGTCATCCGCATCCTTCAAAACCCACCCACAAAAAGCACCATCACCAGGAGAAGACAAAATCAAAGTCCCCCACAATATAATATAACAGATGACAAAAGCCACAAGGCCTCATCATAGGTCATCCAAGTCAAACGGCCTCTTTTTTTAAGGCACCTAAACTCCCAGGAAAACTACATCCAGAGGATTGCGTCCAGAAACAAGGGTATCACCAATCAAGGCTTGTCAAGAACTAAATCATGCAGCTATAGATATATACAAACAATATTAATATATACAAAACTTAGGAACCATCACAACCTTCCCTCCCCATAAACTCATCCAACCTACTCTCGAATACATTTAGATTTGGACTACCTACCACCCTCCGCGGCAATTTGTTCCAGGAGTCTACCACTCTATTGGTGAAAAAATATTTTCTTAAATCCAACTTACACCCTTGCTTTTTAATTTTCAAGTGGTGACCTCTAGTCCGATTTCCATCATCTAACTCAAAAAACTTGCTAACATCCAATTTATCTATCCCAGAAAAAATTTTAAAGAGCTCAATCATATCCCCTCTCACACACCTTTCGAACAAGAACATATTTAATACCCTCAGTCTATCTATATATTCAAGGTGCCTCGGGGAAGGAATAATCTTTGTTGCCCTCCGTTGCACTGACTCAAGAAGGTTAATATCGTGTCTAAAATGTGGGGACCATGCCTGTATACAGTACTCTAGATGAGGCCTAACATAAGAGTTATAGAGTTTAAGAATAACCTCCTTACTTTTGTAACTGACATTTCTCTTAATGAAACCCAGCACTCTATTTGCCCTATTTCTTGCTTCAATACACTGCTTAGAAAACCTTAATGACTTATCTATTACTACTCCTAGATCTTTCTCATCCTCCACTGAGCTCAGCCAATGCCCATCCATTTCATAGTTAAATTCTCTATTAGCTTGGTCCCTTGTTGTATGTCCTGTTTATTAATGATCTTCCTAATGTAATCAAACATGGATATGATGTATATCTGTATGCAAATGACACCAAACTATTCAGGAAAATTGCTGACAACAAAGACTGCGATCGGCTTCAGAAGGACCTTGATGAACTACGAAAGTGGTCCAAAATATAGATGCTCAACTTCCACCCTGATAAGAGCAAACATGAGGATAGGCAGGTCTCAAGTTGAGGAACACAAGTACACTATGTATAATAGGATTACCGCTACCAGTACTGAGAAAGATATTAGTGTGGTGGTAGACAACAAGCTGACATTCTCTGACCATTTGGCTGAAAAGGTCAACAAGGCTAACAAAATTGTTGGAATAATTCAAAGAACTTTTGTACACCTGGATACAACCATATTTAAGGCACTTTTCACTGCTCTTGTGAGGCCTCACTGGAATAGCGAACCAGATCTGGTGCCCCTACCTGGTCAAAGATGTGGAAATGATCAAGAATGCGCCACTAAAATGGTGCCACAACTGGGGGACCTATCCAACAAGGAAAGACTGAGGAAGCTAGAACTAGCAACACTGGCCCACATGAGATCCAAGGGCGACCAGATCAAGACATACAAAATCATCACCCAGAAATATGACCAAGACTGTACAGGAGGGATTTTCCAAATGAGGGATGATTACGTAACCAGAGGGAATACAAATAAAATTTTCAAGACCCGATCAAGACTCAACACCAGGAAGTATGCGTTCTCAAACAGGGTCATCAACAACTGGAATGACTTGCCAAAGGGGTAGTCAGTGCTGACATGGTAGTAAAATTTGAGTCACCATTAGATAAAGCGTGGGAAGGCCAGGCACATAAGTATGACTATAAAGTACACACAACCAACATCTAGTTGACGACAATGCTATAGAGCTGGAGTCACAGGCATAAGCCTTTTCCAGAAGATCATCTGTGAGTTTTCTATGAGTTTTTTTTTGTCATCTGTGAAATTGTTATGTTATGTTAAAACGTATCAAATTTCATGACAAATTTAACCTTCTTACCCCACTTTTCGGCTTGTGTAGAAAGGATTTCTCTCAAGTGAATACCATTAAAACAAATCATACCAACAAGTTGAAATAAAAATACAATGAAGGACAGAATCCTAGCTAGGCAATCGGTAACAAAATATAACATTTCATGTGTAATATGGCAACATAAGAAGGAATTGTTAAAGTATTTAGAAGGTGGAGGCGCATACAGATGTTACTAACAGCGACTGAAAATGCTAAGAATTCTGCCAAGCTGATAACAGTATATGAAGCTAGTAATGATGAATAAATGACTTAAGTAGTAAGTAATGTTTTTAATACTTGATATTTTGCAATAGAAAATGGACAAATGTGAAAATCTAGAGTTATTATAATTGATATAGTGTGTTCTAGGTTTATTCTGTAATACCTGTTTTTTCGGGTCGCAATCTAGGTCAGACTCAGGTTTTTGCCCTTCAAAGCATGTTATTGTGCCTTTTCTGGACTTCCTTAGTTGTGAACTTAACCTTTTCTACTTAACTTAATCCCGAACACAGATAAGTAACCTACCTTTTTAAATGACAAACATGAAGCGCCCCTATACTAAGATAGGCCTGTCTCCCTTAACAGAGAAAATATACTACCATGTGTATCTTCTATTTTCCTCTCCACTTGAGACTCAAGAATTCATTTGTCAAAATGTATTCATACAATTCTCTCAGCTAAAATAACCCACAACATTTGGGGTAAAATAAAAAATATCACCCACTCTCTATCAGATAAACTTTTGATTGAAACTTTAAATCAATCACAGCTTAGGACCCTTCTAAAACTTAAAACCTTCCCTAATGGTAAAGGAAATTGCATTCCAATTAACAGTGTCCTTGCTGTTAACTTGGACAAATCACAAGGATCAATTTGTGTTCCAGAACTCCTTACCTGTACTAATGAGGAAATAGTTGAAGCACTGGCTAACCAAAATGTCTTGGCATCCACAAGAATAACAAAAGGTAAAGGGGTAAAGTTGAAGATAAGCTGCCCGACTACTTGTTTCTGAGGATGAGTAGAGCGAAAAGGGGGTGGTATGGGGGTGCTACACCACATATAGTAACTCATAGCCCAGCTCAAAACTGGCTTCCAGTAACCAAGCACTATACGAATAATCTATAGATATAAATTTTCATCCAAGCTACTTATCTTCAACTTTACTGGTAAAGAAAAAATTCCAACTAGTATTTTAATATTAATGTTTGGAGGCAAGAATCTTCCCCAAAAGATTCTACTTGACTACATCAGTTATTCTGTAAAACTCTATATACCCTCTCCATTACGATGCTATAAATGTCAAAAGTTTGGCCACGGTTCAAAGACTTGCCATTGTAATGAAATCTGCCTGAATTGTGGAGGTCACATATATCTAATAACTGCACTGCTATGACAGATAATTGCCCTAACTGCAATATGAATCATAAAGCCAATAACATAAAATGTCCCATCTATATCTAAGAAAAAGAGATCACATATCTAAAACATTCTCAAGGAATATCATATGGAAAAGCAAGGGAAATATACAGACAAAACCACTGCTCTCTAAATTTCAAAAATACTTATGCCAACTTTACTGCCCCATCTCAAAATTTCTCTCTTCCTACATCTGAATCATCAGTTTTAATATCTAAACTCACTGAAGGTATCCAAGAACAAAATAAATTCTTATTGAATGAAATTCAAAGAATAAATAAGAGATTAAAAAACTCATAATATAACAATTTTACAGATGACAAAAGCCACAAGGGCATAGAATGAATCCCTGAGGTATGCCACTGATAACATCCCTCCACTGTGACTTCACCTCATTCAGCACAACTCTGTGTTTCCTGTCTTTCTGCCATTCAGTTATCCAATTCAAAACTTTACCACATATCCCATGCATTTTTAATTTGTGACCTAGTCTCCTATGTGGAGCCTTATCAAAAGCTTAGCTAAAATCTAAGTAAATTACATCAACATTCTCTCCCTTATCTAATTGTTTAGTAACATAATCCATAAAATCCAGTAATTTGTTAAACACGATCTACCTCTTCTAAGCCCATGCTGAGCATCATTTATTAACCTACCATACTCTAGATGGTCAGAAATTCCCTTCTTAACTATCTTCTCAAGGATTTTACAAACAATAGAAGTTAAGTTTACCGGCCTAAAGTTATTCGGGTCCTCTTTACTTCCCTTTTTAAAAATTGGCACTGCATTCACTAATTTCCAATCATTAGGTATTTCTCCAAACTCTAGTGATCTAGTATATATCTTCTCAAGAGCTACTGCAATAGGAGTCTGACTGAAGTGCTTGTGATGGGTGATTCGTGAGTTAGATATTTAGATAGGAAGTTAAAGGCAAGTAGATTGAAATGGTTTGAGGGTGTGTTTGCCGGGTGCTGGAGTGAGAGATCTGTCTGATAGGTATGAGGAGCTGGTGTCTGGCTGTGCAAGGGATGCGGTTGTGATTACACATGTAGGAGTGAATGATGTGAAGAAAGTGGGTGCATGTGAGTTACGTGAGAAGTACAAGAGGTTGATTGAAAAGGTGAAAGAAAGTAGAATGAAAGGTGTTGTGACAGGTGTGCTTCCAAGAATGGATGTTGGGGTAGAATGGATGTCTTGTGCGATTGGGCTGAATGATTATATGAGGAGGATGTATGAGATGGAAGGTGTCATGTTTGTGAATGTGTGGGATAGGTTTGTTGGAATGAAAGAAATGTATGCGATGGATGGACTGCATTTGAGTAAGAGGGGGGTAGATGTGTTGTGGGAGGCGTATGATCATGTTATTAGGTCTTTGCGGGCGGGAAACTAGATACTAATAGTGGTCAGGGAATTATGAGAGGACATTATAGTACTGAAAGTAGAATGGACTTGGCAGATAACAGTGCGTAAAAGCTTCCACTCTGTAGAAGAGATGATATCCCCCATTTACAATTTATTTACCATAAAGGGAAGGGAAAACCAACAAGTGGGCACTCGACCTGAGGAAATTCTGTTAACTTCTGACCTCTAAGTGAACATGCACACAACAAATTCCCGTTTATAACTTTTATAATTCTAGATATTTACTGTTATGCTTTATAACTGATTTAACAAAATATATCTATCGTTAAATTATGGCAAAGTAATATCTCTGAAAAGAGAATACAATTAGTTAACATTATTCCTAAAAAAAATCGGAAGGAAAATTATACCCACACACTCACACAGGGGTAGGGAAAGATATATGTAAAAGGGGCTGGGAGAATGGCCCTACAGACACACACACACACACACCGCTCCCCCACACCCCTCCTTCCTTAAGCCATTCAACCACAGTCACATGCAATACCTTTTCAATCACTCTTGACTGTACCACTTGTTCTCAATCGCACCCTTCTGCACCCATTCACACTCTTCTACCGGTCCCTGGCTAGGCGTAGCAATTGGTCGGTTCTTTCATACTCTTCCATTCAGAACCTTTACTCTATAAGTATTTACCCTATGTTTGTGACAAGTAAAACACATTATTTGTCAAGGATAATAAACATGCATTATAAATACCTATTATTATAATAGCACCCTACAATAAATCACCTTATATATCATTATTTTTACTCCCCTAAATTGACAGAAAGTCCTATTCAAGATATGTATGGTAGTGAAATATCCTGTATGGGATCTATATACACTTGGGGAGAATGGTCAGAAAGGCCCTATGTAATACCCCATAAATCATCAGTGAATTTTACTAATTACACTGTACAACAAATTTCAGTATCAAGAAAAAAAAAACATAGATCTAATGTGCATTTTATTATGAAGTCGAGTGTGCTGAATTCGAATCTGATAACAAAGATTTCCCATCACGTAACATTTTCTTGTAAATTGACTATTTAATAATTATGTAATTGATACCGATTTCACGATACCAGAAATGTATTTCACTCGCAAAGTCCGATTAAATGTCTCCATTGTAATTAATTCATGAATATATAATGAATCAGCATGTTTGTTAACATTATATAATGTATTAACCTACATTTTAGTATTTACTTCTTCGTTTGTAAGACATCTCAGGTGTGTCACACTTCAGGTTTCAGCAGAAGTCAGCCAGCATAGCAGGGCCCCATTTTTCCTTATACCTGTTTTCCCATTGACACTATATTTTGATGGAACCTCTTCCCGTGCAGTGACATATTTTATCCGAGATCTTGGTAGCACTTGATTAGGCTCTCCACTATATGCTCTCGCCGGGCCCCTTGGTGCTTTCCCAGAAGTCCTTTGAATTCATGCCAGGCCGCTAGCTCAGTTTGATCCATTGTCGCCTTAAAGTCCTCATCAGCTATAAGTTGACAAATTTGAGGGCCTATGAATATGCCTTCTTTAATCTTGGTATCACTTATTTTAGGAAAGATCACTTTGAGATACTGGAAACATGGCTTGTTATGTTGCAGTGCATTAGTAAATTTCTTCATTAGGCCTAGTTTTATATGCAGTGCTGGCAAAATGATTTTCTCCTTAACTAGTGATTGGCTCATGAATTACATTATGGCAGCCAGGCATCATAGTTTCCCGAGGTGACCATTCTGGCTCTACTGTCCCACTTGCAAAGAAAGCAGCACATAAACTTGGTGTATCCAGTTTGTAGCCCATTAAGTAAGGCTACTACTTTCAAGTCCGCACAAATTAGCCACCCATGCTCCTTGTAACGTATGCAATCTAGAATAAATGCAAGGTTCTCATATGTCCCTCTTAAAATGACTGAGTGAACAACTGGAACTGAAGGCATGATGTTTCCAATGTGCAACAGAACCTCTTTATGTTGTAAAGGGATGCATCTATGAATAACCTCCACTCATTTTGTTCATAGGTCAGCTCAAGGGCATTGAATAGACCTCTGATATCATTATAAGTAAAGTTGTTTAAAAAGTGAAGAATTGCTGTAGATCTGCAGAATGCTTCCTAAATACTGTAATTCAAGCATGTTCATCCAACAGATTCTATTTTTGCAGTTGAGAGTCCAGGAATTCACTCTGTTGTTTTGGTAAGTGTTGATCATAAACTAGATCATTGAGTTCTGATTGGGTGATGAGGTGTGGTTTCTTGTCACATTCAAGCTGTGCCACATATGGTGTATCTTGAGATTCTGAATTGTCTGAGTTGCTTGTGTCATCGCTTTGTAGTTCAGAGGGCAGCTGTTGTACAGGAATAGCACTTGAATGTCGAACTGGGTGAATAACAGACTGAAGATCTGGATGCATGATAGATTTCTTGCCTTTTCTGTATGTATTTTGAAAATATATTAAAGACCAAAAAAGAAAACACATTGAATAGCCACCTTTAATATCTGTTAAGCAGAAGTAGCAATCTGTTGAATGATCCTTTGGCTCCCTCCAGACCATTGTTATGCCAAACATGAGGCCAGGCCCTTTGCCTTTCACCCAGGCAGAAAGGGAACTTGTACACCTGACACAACATATGTGAAGTGCCCAGCATTTTTTCCCATGTTTAGTCAACTGTCTCTTGTATTGTCTTAATGTAACTGATCCTCATATTTAACATAAACTGTCTGTGGAATTTTTGCATTCTCTAGGCATTTTAGCTCTGTCTCCGGTAAAGAAAAAATACTCTAGTATGTGAAAAATACTATAAATAGTAACGGTAACAAATATTAAATAAGTACAAATGGGAATCATTTATAGTAAGTTACAAAATTATCAAGCATTATGTAAGAGTTACCACGGATTTAGACCCATATAACTAAAAGGATATTAAGTATACTTTCATAAATTCCATAGGTGAAGTTGAGAAATACCTTATGAACACACCATTAAAATTATATCAAAATCTGATTATAAATTTTAGAGTTGTTAGTTTCAACCCAATCGTGTTTGCATTCAATCCCTACGGAACCATCAGTGTATTTAACATAAGATGGTAATTTACAAGAAACTGGAGGGTTGCAGAAAGAGCCAGGATGTTATATTCGTGATTTATGCAAAAAATACCCCTAAAAAGGTTATTCTAATTTCAGTTTTTTTTCATTGTTCTAGTGTTATTCATCAGACCAAACCATTTTAATGTATATCACAGTGAAGTACATTTATCTGGTTATGAGCAATTAGAATTATATGTACATAGCTCCATTCCTTATACCTGCAGTGGGTGAAAGCTGGAGTAACTTGGGTGCAATTCATCTCATTTAGTACCTGATGAGAGTGCAGTAGCATTCAAGGCATCAGTTAATGCCCCCATGTGTACTAGAATGTTCTGATTGTCTGAGAGGATAGCTATAAAATATTTCTATTGGCTGACATAAAATCATACCACCTAGGTTATCAAACGATTATACCACAGTGGCATAAACATACTGTATTAAGTATCCCAGATGGGCCACTTGTATATTAAAGTGTTAATGTTGTGAACATGGAAATAATTAAAGGGCTTATATTAAAGTTAAATACTAGTAAGGCATCTGGACCAGATGGCATTCATTCTAGGTTACTCAAAGAAGGTGTAGATAATATTGCAGTAGCTCTTGAGAAATTAGAGAATGTAGTGCCAATATTTAAGAAGGGAAGTAAAGTTGAGCCGAATAACTTTAGGCCGGTAAGCTTAACTTCTATAGTTTGTAAAATTCTTGAGAAGATAGTTAAGAAAGGAAATTCTGACCATCTAGAGAATGGTATGTTAATAAATTATGCTCAGTATGGCTTTAGATGACGTAGATTATGTTTAACAAACTTACTTGATTTTATGGATTATGTAACTAAACAATTAGATAAGGGAGAGAAAGAGAATGTTGATGTAATTTACTTAGACCTTAGCAAAGTTTTTGATAAGGTTCCACATGGAGACTAGTTCACAAATTAAAAATGCATGGGGTATGTGGTATAGTTTTTAATTGGATAGCTGAATGGCTGAAGGACAGGAAACAGTGATTTGTAATTAATGGGATGAGGTCACAGTGGAGGGACATTATCAGTGGTATATCTCAGGGATCATTTCTAGGCCCTTTATTATTTATAGTTTATATAAATGATCTTGGGGAAGCTGTAAATAGCAAAGTGTCAATTTTTGCTGATGACACTAAATTGGCAGCTGTAGTTAAAGAAGTTGAGGGTAGTTTTAAAGTGCAGTGACTTAAATATTTAACTTATTAGCTTGGGTTCAGAAGTGGCAAATGACTTTTAACCTTAAAAAATGCACTTATTAACATGGAAAGGTATAATAGAGAATTTAGCTATGAAATGGATGGGCATTGGCTGAATTCAATTGAGGATGGGAAGGACTTAGGAGTAGTAGTAGTAGTAGATAAGTCACTGAAGTTTTCCAAATAATGTATAGACGCAAAAAATAAAGGAAATAGGGTACTAGGATAGAAGAGTAAAAAGTTTATCCTTAAACCTTACAACTTGTATGTCAGGTCACATTTAGAGTACTGTATACAAGCATGGTCACCACATTTTAGACATGATATAAACTTATTAGAGTCAGTACAAAGGAGGGCAACAAAAATAATACCATCTCTGAAGTACCTTGAATATGAAGATAGACTGAGGGTACTAAATATGTTCTTATTTGAGAGAAGATGTGTTAGGGGAGATATGATTGAGCTTTTTAAAATCTGTTCTGGGATGGATAAGTTGGATTTTAGCAAGTTATTTGAGTTGGAAGGTAGTAATAGAACCCTGGATCACCACCATGACTTTAAAATTAAAAAACAGGTGCAGGTTAGATGTTAGAAAATATTTTATCACCAACAGAGTGGTAGATTACGGAATAGTTTGGCATCTGAGACAGTAGACAGTCCAAACTTGAATGTTTGCAAATGTAGATTAGATGTTTATATGGGGATTGAGGGTTAACTTCTTGGTGGGTGGGGGTATTCTAGACTCATTCCTGTGGTGGTTTTTTATTTTTGTATATTATGGGTGATTTTAATAGTCTTGATGATGATCCTTTTTGTTTTTTATACATTCGTGTGGATGTTTGTTTCAATTTGTATATTGTAGATGCATGATCTGACACAATGCTATGGATGCATTTTGTGGGTGGGTTTTGATAGATGCAGATGACCTTTGATAAGCCCTTGTGGCTTTTATCATCTGTTAAATTATGAAAGAAGTGCACTATCTTAGCTTCGGGCAAATGAAAACCACAACCTGTGCGTATTAGCATAGTGAGAGATGTGGTTTAATGCTTGTTGGAGTCAACACTCCAGAGTTGGCATCTGGGCCACACAAAAAGAGATCAAAAAGTCACCCACGTAGAGAATAGTGACATTTTCCAGCAGCACTGAAGTGATACCGTTGATGCTGAGGGCAAAGTGTGTAAAGCTGTCACTTACCACAACTTTCTCTGGTCTGCCCCTAATTTCACAGAGTAGATGCTGACCCTCTTCTCAGCCAACCATCCCGGATCGGGGGGGAGGGGACAACGTTCCCTAACCCCTGAGCTCCGGTTCAGGATGGTGTTTATTTAACAACCTGCTTCATCCCCACCCATACCTTCCTCACATCCCTTTTCCTTCTCACTTCACCATCTATCCTTGATTTTATGCCATGCCCAAGGTGGAGCCGCCATGCTAAAGGGCTGCCAGGTCACAAGGTGGGAGGTATGGCCTTAAATGGCGGCACCTGGCTCTGCCAGGCCTGTACGCACCCCTTGCAGAGTGGGCTACTGCGGGGGGAGATGTGCTATTGCATCCCGTAATAAAAATCGGGTCACCATGCCCAATGTTGAGTCAATCAAAAAATCCCCTTAAATATCCTGTATCAATGCCGGAGCCACCCAGGGCAGCTCCACCAAAAAAAAATGGAGGTCCCGCCCCCTGTGCTTGGGTAGAGGACCCTCGATATTTCTCTAACCGGAGAGGAGGCTTACTCCTCTCTTACGACTACGGGTGTAGGGAACTCCCCCTCACCCCCTTCTCTGGAGGTGCCTTCAGGCACCTCCCTATTTCCAGCGGCAGTCCCTCCTTTTCTTTCTAAGGGGACTGCCAAGAAAGCCAGCAGGCAGCCCATTGCCGACTGCCCCTCATTGAAGCGGCTCGGTAGGGCAAACCCCCTTAGGGGGGCAAGAATACTCAACCTTGCCAGGGTTAAGGCCTGTGCCTCCCCACACATGACTGGTGACGCTGCCAACGGGACCTGCGATGTCCTGGGAGGGGATAGCCAACTGGAGGCCCCTCCTGAGATAGACATGGTCCTTGAGGCAACCCAGCCTCAGACGGTAAGGCTTTCCATGGGGGGAAATCCAGGCTCAGTGCCGAGCACTGAACCCGAATCCACCCCTATGCAAGGTCATCCTCAAACGGCTAAGGTTTCTGAGGCAGTACAAGGAGGGAAGGAATCTCCTCTGACCGGTGTCCCTACAACTGCCAGGACCTTCTCCATTTCGGAGAAGGACCTGGCTGAGGCCGGTCCATCTGGCCTGGGAACTCCTTCCGGCGGAGGTGAGAAGCGCGTTCATTCCCTGCAATCCTCTCCAAAAAAGAAAAAGACAAGGAAGACTCGGGGCTCCTCTCGATCCGCGGGGGCTGCGAGGACGGATGGGTCTGCTGTTATGGTAAGCGACCAAGCCAAGATCGGCACATCCGGCCCCTGACTATGACCAAGAGCAAAAGTGCATAGGGCGGAGCCTTGATAACATCTGGGCTCCTCATTCAGAGGTTACCTGGAGTTTTTGAGCCCACTGGCTTGAAACGCTTCCTCGTTATTCGCTCCACTGATGACAGCATGTTGGCCAAGGGCAACATGATCCATCAGAGGAGAGCATTAGCTAGTGCAATTGGTAGAGAGCCAAAGGTGACCCGTTTCTCGGATGGGAGCCTTCTGGCGAATCCCGCTGAGGCGGCCAAGATAAGTGTTCTTCAGACACTTGATGGCACCCCGGTGAGTGTGACGTCGCACTCTACCATGAACTTTGTGAAAGGAGTGGTTTATGCGAGGGAACTCGTTGACTACTCTATAGAGGACATCACTTAGAGCTGGCCGACCATGGGGCAGTCAAGGTCAACGTGTGATGAGAAAACAGGGAGGGGCCTCGAAACCCACCCCTACACTCTTCGTCACATTCGCCTGTGACAAGCACGATAAGTCTAAATCCTGTGTGGCCAAGTGTGTCAATTGCGGAGAGCCGCACCCTGCTTCTTCGAAGCAATGTGGTGCATATCTGCTTGAGAAAGAAATCCTGACCGTTCAGGCCCAGGCTCGTCTCAAATTCCGCGAGGCTAAGGACTTGGTCCTGGTGCGCCCGGCTATGCCTGGGACGTCTTATGCCTCAATAGTTGGAAAGGCACCCTCTGCTCCTGGCCCATCCAGGCCAACGAGCACGGTTGTTTCCGAGCCCATTCGGAGACCTTCTGCGGGCTCTACTCAATCCGGGAGCTTCCCTGGTAAAGCTGGGGGCAAAAAGGGTTCATACCCAGCCGTGCTAAAACCAGGGCTCCCCCCTCTTCCCCCAGCGTGACCGTTTCCCGTAAGGCGAAACGGCCACGCGCCTCCACCGAGTCGTTAGACTCACAGGAGGCAACACCCCTAAAGTTGGTTGCCAGGCCATCTTCCGGGGTTCCTAAAGCTGTCCCCCGAAAGGAGGACAGCAACAAAAGAGCTTCTGCTCCTTTGCCCACGCAAGTGGCTCGGAGACGGTTGTTCCTCGAAAAGAGTGCCCCCCCCCCGCCTCCGAAGCCGCAAAGCCCGCCTAAGGTTTCGAGGCGGAGAGAGGAAAAGACTCGCATGGCGAGCCCAATCTCCCCCAATAAGTTCTCGAAGGCGACAGCGCCTTCAGCGCTTTGTCCGGCCAACAGCGCCCGGGGTTCTGCCTCCGGGAAGCGTACGGTTATTGCCGTGAGGGTCTTCTGTTCCGAGCTAGGCCTGGAGGGCATATTCCTTCAATGGAATTGCCGTGGACTCCGAGAGCCAACTGGGAGGAGCTGCGGAGGCTCGTCTCGTCCCATTCCCCGTTAGCTATTTTTCTGCAGGAGACCATGCTAGGCGCGTGTTCCCTGCCCGCCCTCCCGGGGTATAAAGGTCTTGCGACCCCACCACCGCGGGATGGTCGGGCTGGGGGATGCGCGGTTTACACCCGGTATGATGTCTCCGTTCTCCCTTTCACTTTAGATACCGCTTTTCAGGCAGTGGCTGTGCAGCTTCACCTGGATAGGAGGTATACTATCATTTCTGCGTACATTCCACCGTCAGCTGACTTCGACGCGGGGGACTTCCGCCGCGTCGTGGCACGGTTGCTGAGGCCCTTTCTCTTGCTTGGAGATCTGAACGGCAGGCATCCTCTCTGGGGAGATTACTCAATAAATCCCAGGGGACAAGTCCTTGCCGATCTGATCGAAGAGCTGGAGATAGGTGTCCTAAGTGTGGATCAGTTTACGCATCACTGCCCGAGAACCGCTTCATTTTCTTGCCTTGAGCTATCTTTGTGCTGTTCGGATGCACAGCCTGATTTTGACTGGAGGGTGGTCGATGACCTCCATGGTAGTGATCACTTTCCCATTCAAATATCATTTTCAGGGCAACTGCCACCTGAGAGCCCACCTCGGTGGTGCTTGGCGCGAGCGCGGTGGACTGAATTTTCTATCTCAGTCGGGAGTTTAGGTCGGTAGATGAGGCCGTTGAGTTCTTCTCCGGCAACCTCATCGCTGCGGGCCTGACTACAAGTTCCACTTCACTTCGAATGCTCTGCTCCAACTGGAAAATGCCGTCTGCGAGGCCTTCCTTCGTAGACAGCAGTACGCCACGGTGTTTTCGATCTGGATAAGGCCTATGATACCGCACGGCGATACGGTATCATGGAGAATCTCCACACTATGGGGGCGAGGGGATCCCTCCCAATGTTTCTATCTAAATTTTTGCGGGATCGTCGATTCCGCGTACGGGTGGGGGGAGCCCTCTCTTGCCCAAAGGAGCAGGAAGAGGGTGTCCCGCAAGGAAGTGTCCTCAGTGTCACAGTCTTTGCCCTGAGCATCAACGGCATCACCTTGGTGCACCCGGAAGATGTTCTCGCTACGCTCTACGTGGACGACCTTTCGATCTCTTTTGGCGCGGCCCAGATGCCAACTCTGGAGCGTCGACTCCAACAGGCATTGAACCGCGTCTCTCGCTATAACGAAGCGCACAGGTTTCGGCTTTCTTTGGCCAAGACTATGGTGGTGCACTTCTGCCGCCATCCACGGCTCCACCCCGACCAAGATCTGTTTCTTAATGGGGTGCGCCTGGATGTGGTTGAATCGCACCGTTTCCTTGGTCTTGTATTCGAACGACGCTCACCTGGTAGGTTCATATTCGAAGCCTTAGGGTCTCTTGTACTCGCGCCGTGGATAGTCTCCGTTCCGTGACGTTCAGCGCTTGTGGCGCTGATAGGGCTACTGCCCTACTTTTTTATCGATCCTTTGTTCGTTCGAAGTTCGACTACGGATGCGAGTTTTATGCATCCGCAGCCGAGCGTTTATTGCGGAAGGTAGATTCGATCCACCACACCGGCCTTCGCCTTGCGACCGGTGCCTTCTGCACTTCCCCCATTGAGAGCCTGTTGGTCGATGCTGGGGAGATGCCACTCGCTCTGCGCCGCGTGCTGTGCATCACTCGCCTGTACGCGCTAGCCCGGTGCCTCCCTCAGTCGCCAACAGCTCTCACTGCATCCGCAGCTGATCTTGACGGTGCCTATGCCGCCGAGAGACGCCAGTCATAGCCTAAGCCCTTTGGGTTTAGGGCCAGGAAACTCCTTCGAGAGCTAGATATCGTTCTCGGGCCAGTGGCGCCCCTGGTTCTGCCCAGGACGCCACCCTGGAGGGTACCACATTTGGCAATTTGTCGCCACGCCTCTTCTCCCAAAGCTTGTACGGCGCCGGGAGTATTGCGTTCGACCTTTTTGGAGCACACCTCGTGTCACGCTGGAACCGTGCCACTCTATACGGATGGCTCCGAGTCGGAAGAGTGGGTCGGCTTCCACGCCGTATCCCCTCTGTTTTAAGTCAGCGGGGCTCTACCATGCGCTGCGTCTGTCTTCACGGCCGAACTGGGGGCAATACACCACTCGGTACGGGAGATTACGCGACGTGCCCGGTTCGGAGACCAGATTGTGATCTATAGCGACTCACAAAGCGCCCTGAGTGCTTTCGGGGCATTGGAATCTCCGCATCCCCTGATTCGCGATATCCGTGACGCCACGGTTTTGGCGAGCCGGGCAGATGTCGAGATTATCTTCTGCTGGTTCCTGGACATTGTAGGAATATCGGGGAATGAGCGCGCCGATGTTGGCGCCAACGAGTCCGCGACGGATCAGCGTTTCGCTCTTCCTCACACCGACTACATGGCAGGAATACGGGCAGCTCTTAGGACTGCTTCGCAAAGAAGATGGGAGACGGTCGAAGGGAACTTAAAGTTGCATGCCATTGCGCCGCGACTGTTCCCATGGCCCTATCCCCCAATGCCGCGACGGCTTCAGGTCGCTTTCTGTCGTCTCCGAATCGGACACACGTGTGACGCATCGCTATTCGATGGACCGCATTGTCCCCCAGACTGTTTGGCACATTCTTGTCGAATGTTCCAGTCTGGGTGATCTTCGCACACGTTGCCTGTCCCGGTACCGGGATGGGCGGGGTCGCTACCGCCTGTCCTTTGTACTCGGGATGAGTGCATGCACATTGACTGGTGGACTTCTTGACTTTTGGGGGGAGGCCGGCCTTCTCCCTTTTATTTAACTAGGTTTTGTTATTGTTATTTTTTTTCTTTCTAAGTCGCACGCTCGTACGCCGGGTGAAGGGGGACCTCCCCCCAACGCCGGAGCTTGCTTCCTAATTGTTATCTCTTTTTCTTGTTGTTTTTTGTTCAAATTTTTATTTTAAAGTAGCCTAGAACCAGGCTGTTTGTTTGCAGTGACCTATGCCCAAGTGGGCAGTCGCCAGATAGCCCTTAAAAAAAAAATCCCGCTATGCCGAAGCGCACAGGTTTCGGTTTTCTTTGGCCAGGACTAAGGTGGTTCACTTCTGCCGCCATCCACGGCTCCACCCCAACCCAGATCTGTTTCTTAATGGGGTGCGACTGGATGTGGTTGAATCGCACCGTTTCCTTGGTCTTGTATTCGAACGACGCCTCACCTGGGAGGCTCATATTCACAGCCTTAGGGTCTCTTGTACTCGCGCCATGGATAGTCTCCATTCCGTGACGTTCAGCGCTTGGGGCGCTGATATGGCTACTGCCCTACTTTTTTATTGATCCTTTGTTCGTTGGAAGCTCGACTAAGGATGCGAGTTTTATGCATCCGCAGCCGAGCGTTTATTGCGGAAGGTGGACTCGATCCACTACACTGGCCTTCGCCCTGCGACCGGTGCATTCCGCACTTGCCCCATTGAGAGCCTGTTGGTCGATGCTGGGGAGATGCCACTCGCTCTACGCCGCGTGCAGTACATCACTCGCCTGTACGCGCGAGCCCGGCGTTCCCTCAGTCGCCAACAGCTCTCACCGCATCCGCAGCTGATTTTGACGGTGCCTATGCCGCCGAGAGACGCCAGTCATACCCTAAGCCCTTTGGGTTTAGGGCCAGGAAACTCCTTCGCGAGCTAGGTATAGCTCTCGGGTCGGTGGCGCCCCTGGTTCTGCCCAGCACGCCACCCTGAAGGGTACCACATTTGGCTATTTTTCGCCACGCCTCTGCTCCCAAAGCGTGTACAGCTCCGGGAGTATTGCGTTTGACCTTTTTGGAGCACACTACGTGTCACGCTGGAACCGTGTCACTCTATACGGATGGCTCCGAGTCGGAAGAGTGGGTTGGCTTCCACGCCGTATCCCCTCTGTTTTAAGTCAGCGGGGCTCTGCCATGCGCTGCGTCTGTCTTCACGGCCGAACTGGGGGCAATGCACCACTCGGTACGTGAGATTACGCGACGTGTCCGGTTCGGAGACCGTATTGTGATCTATAGCAACTCACAAAGCGCCCTGAGTGCTCTCGAAGCATTGGAATCTGCATATCCTGGTTCGCGATATCCGTGACGCCACGGTTTTGGCGAGCCGGGCAGATGTCGAGATTATCTTCTGCTGGGTTCCTGGACATGTAGGAATTACGGGGAATGAGGGCGCGAAAGTGTCCGCAAGGACTCAGCGACCGGACCAGCGTTTCGCTCTTCCTCACACTGACTACATAGCAGGAATACGGGCAGCTCTTTGCACTGCTTGGCAAAGAAGATGGGAGACGGTCGAAGTGAACTAAAGTTGCATGTCATTGCGCCGCGACTGTTCCCATGGACCTATACCCCAATGCCGCGACTGCTTCAGGTCGCCCCCGTAAGGGGCGCGGCGATTTGCCTTCCTGGCCGCCGTGCTGACGGGATCCAGCGCCCCGTCCGGCCCCAGCTTAGCCTCTCTTCCTTCCTTCAGATAGCCTGTATTCCTATCCTACCTCGTCGCTTTTCATACAACCTCTCCCACAACTTTCTCTGGTCAGCCTCTAATTTCACAGGGTAGAAGCTGACCTTCTTCTCAGCCAATCGTCCCGGATCGGGGCTGAGGGGGGAGGGGACAATGTCCCCTAACCCCTGAGCTCCGGTCTGGGGTGGTTGGCTTTTAACAACCTGCTTCATCCCCACCCATATTTTCCTCACATCCCTTTTCCTCTCGTCTTCAAAATCTATCCGTTTTACGCTGTGTTCAAGGTGGAGCCGCCATGCCGAAGGACTGCCAGGCCACCAGGCGGGAGGGGTGGTCCCAAATGGCGGCGCCTGGCTCTGCCGGGCCTGTAAACACCTCTTGCAGTGCGGGCTACTGCAAGAGGTGGTGAGCGATTGCGTCCCGTAAAACAAAGAGGGTCACCATGCCCAATGATGAAACAAAAAAACATCTCCCCTTAATTCCCCCTATAACAACAACGGAGCCGCCCTCGTGCAGCTCCACAGAAAAGATGGAGGTCCCCCCCCCCTGTGCTTGCGCAGGGGACCCTCCATACCTCTTTAACCGGAGAGGAGGCTTACTCCTCTCCTACGCCTACGGGTGTAGGGGACTCCCCCTCACCCCCTTCTCTGGAGGTGCTTTCGGGCACCTCCCTATCTCCAGCGGCAGTCCCTCCTATGCTTTCTAAGGGGACTGCCAAGAAAGCCAGCAGGCAGCCCATTGCCGACCGCCCCTCGTACAAGCGGCTCGGTAGGGCAAACCCCCTTAGGGGGGAGAGGGAAGCCAGGCCCCTTCGGTCGCTTCCCTCAAAAGACCTGCTTGCAAAAATATTAAACCTTGCCGGGGTCAAGGCCTGTGCCTCCCCACTAAAGACTTATGACGCTGCCAAGGGGACCTGCGATGTCCTGGGAGGGGATGGCCAACTGGAGGCCCCTCCTGTGATAGACATGGTCCTTGAGGAAAACCAGCCTCAGACGGTAGGGCCTTCCATGGGGGGGAATCCGGGCTTGGCGCCAAGCACCGAACCCGAATCCGCCCCTATGCAAGGTCCTCATCAAACGGCTGTGGATTCTCAGGCAGGACAAGGAGGGGAGGGATCTCCTCCGGATGAATCCCCTGCGCCCACCGGGACCTTCTCCATTTCAGAGAAGGACCTGGCTGAGGCCGGTCCATCTGGCCTGGGGGCTTCTACCGGCTGGGGTGAGAAGCGGGTTCATTCCCCGCCCTCCTCTCCTAAAAAGAAGAAAAAGACAAGAAAGACGAAAAAGACTCGGGGCTCCTCTCCATCCGCGGGGGCTGCGGGGACGGATGGGTCTGCTGCCACTTTGGTAGGCGACCAAGCCAAGATCGGCAAATCCGGCCCCTCTACCCCCTCGTGTGCGGAGCTCCTGACCAAGACTAAGACGAAGAATGCACAGGGCGGAGCCTCGATGACATCGGGGCCCCTCATTCAGAGGTTACCTGGCGTTTTCGAGCCCGCTGGCTTCAAACGCTTCCTCGTCATTCGCTCCACTGATGGCACCATGTTGTCTAAGGGCAACATGATCCATCAGAGGAGAGGATTAGCTAGTGCAATTGGTAGAGAGCCGAAGGTGACCCGTTTCTCGGACGGCAGCCTTCTGGCGAATGCGGCGAATCCCGCCGAGGCGGCCAAGATAAGTGCTCTTCGGACACTTCATGGCACCCCGGTGAGTGTGACGCCGCACTCTACCATGAACTTTGTGAAAGGAGTAGTTTATGCGAGGGAACTCGTTGACTACTCCATTGAGGACATCACCCTAGAGCTGGCCGACCATGGTGCGGTCAAGGTCGAACGTGTGATGAGAAAACAGGGAGGGGCTTCGAGACCCACCCCTACACTCTTCGTCACGTTCGACTGTGACAAGCTCCCTGAGTCGGTGCGTGCCGGTTGGTACCGCTACCGCGTGAAGGCATTCGTGCCACTGCCGCGTCGGTGCTATTACTGTCACCGCTTCGGCCACACGAATCGATCATGTAGACGTGCAAAATCGGGGTCACCCGAAGTCTGTGTAAATTGCTCCAAGGTCGCACACGATAAGTCCAAATCGTGTGTGGCCAAGTGTGTCAATTGCGGAGAGCCGCACCCTGCTTCTTCGAAGCAATGTGGTGCATATCTCCTTGAGAAAGAAATCCTGGCCGTTCAGGCCCAGGATCGACTCTCATTCCGCGAGGCTAAGGACTTGGTCCTGGCGCGCCCGGCTCTGCCTGGGACGTCATATGCCTCAAAAGTTAGAAAAGAACCCTCTGCTCCTGGCCCATCCAGGCCAACGAGCACGGCTGTTTCCGCGCCCATTCGGAGCCCTTCTGCGGGCTCTACTACACCCTGGCGCTCCCCTGGTAGAGCTGGCGGCAAAAAGGGTTCACACCCAGCCCCGGCTAATACCAGGGCTCCCCCCTCTTCCCCCAGCGGGACCGTTTCCCGTAAGGCGAAACGGCCACGCGCCTCCACAGAGTCGTTAGACTCACAGGAGGCAACACCCCTGAAGATGGTCGCTAGGCCATCTTCCGGGGTTCCTAAAGCTGTTCCCCGAAAGGAGGACAGCAACAAAGGAGCTTCGGCCCCTTCGCCCACGCCCCGAGGTGGAGCGAGTGGCTCGGAGACGGTGGTTCCTCGAAAAGAGGGCCCCCCGCCTCCCAAGCCGCAACGCCCGCCTAAGGTTTCGAGGCGGAGGGAGGAAAAGACTCGCATGGCGAGCCCAACCTCCCCCAATAAGTCCTCGAAGGCGACAGCGCCTTCAGCGCTTTGTCCGGCCAACAGCGCCCGGGGTTCTGCCCCCGGGAAGCGTACGGCCATTCCCGTGAGGGTCTTCAATTCGAGGAGGGCCCCCGCGTCTCCTCCGAGCTAGGCCTGGAGGGCATATTCCTTCAATGGAATTGCCGTGGACTCCGGGCCAACTGGGAGCTGCGGAGGCTCGTCTCGTCCCGTTCCCCGTTAGCTATTTTTTTGCAGGAGACCATGCTAGGCGCGTGCCCGCTGCCTGCCCTCCCGGGGTATAAGGGTCTTGCGACCCCACCACCGCGGGATGGCCGGGCTGGGGGATGCGCGGTTTACACCCGGCATGATGTCTCCGTTCTTCCTTTCTCTTTAGATACCTCCTTTCAGGCAGTGGCTGTGCAGCTGCACCTGGATAGGAGGTATACTATCATTTCTGCGTACATTCCACCGTCAGCTGACTTCCACGCGGGGGACTTCTGCCGCGTCGTGGCACGGTTGCCGAGGCCCTATCTCTTGCTTGGAGATCTGAACGGCAGGCATCCTCTCTGGGGAGATTACTCCATAAATCCCAGGGGACAAGTCCTTGCCGATCTGATCGAAGAGCTTGAGATGGGTGTCCTAAACGTGGATGAGTTTACGCATCACTGTCCGAGAACCGCTTCATTTTCTTGCCTTGACCTATCTTTGTGCTCTTCGGATGCACAGCCTGATTTTGATTGGGGGGTGGTCGATGACCTCCATGGTAGTGATCACTTTCCCATTCAAATATCATTTTCAGGGCAACTGCCGCCTGAGAGACCACCTCGGTGGTGCTTGGCGCGGGCGCGGTGGCCTGCATTTCAGGAAATGACTGAATTCTCTATCTCAGTCGAGGAGTTTAGGTCGGTAGATGAGGCCGTTGAGTTCTTCTCCGGCAACCTCATCGCCGTAGGCCTGACTACTATTCCTAGGACGTCTGGCCGTTTTGCACGCCGACCACTCCCATGGTGGTCGGCCGAGTGTGAGACGGCCCTCAAACAGAAGCGTTATGCCTACATGCGCTATAAGCGCCGCCCGAACGATTTCACTGTCGCTGAATTTCGTCGGGCTAGGGCTAGGTTCCGGTATATTTGGAAGCACGCCCGCCGCTCTTCTTGGCGGGCATACGTGTCTTCACTTAACGGGAAGACCCCTTTAGCTGAGGTGTGGAAGCGAGTCAAAAGGATTCGGGGCAAGTTCTCGCAGGACCCCCCTCCCGTTCTCCAGGAGAATGGGACCGCAATCTCGGACCCCGCGTCCGTGGCGGAATCCTTAGCGACCGCTTTTTCCGCATTCTCTAGCCGTGATGCTGCTCCGCCAGCATTCAATGCACGTCGTGATGTCGCGGAAGGCCGCCGGCTGGACTTTACCTCCAGAG
Source organism: Ceratothoa steindachneri (assembly GCA_963969495.1). Taxonomy (NCBI): domain Eukaryota; kingdom Metazoa; phylum Arthropoda; class Malacostraca; order Isopoda; family Cymothoidae; genus Ceratothoa; species Ceratothoa steindachneri. The sequence goes on from OZ018327.1 coordinate 88,595,957, forward strand.
GCGGAGAACCCTTCAACGACAAGTTTACTGTGAGTGAGTTGCGTTCCGTTCTCGCTTCGTGCGCGGACACCGCCCATGGTCCGGACGATGTCCCGTACGCCATGCTTCGACACCTGGGTGAGCGAGGCATGGCCTTTCTGTTAGATTTGTTCAACAGGATCTGGGTGGAAGGTCTTCTCCCAGACTCCTGGCGAATCGCTACTGTGCTCGCCTTTCGCAAGCCGGGGAGAGATCACTCTACTCCGACCGGTTTCCGCCCAATCTCTCTAACCTCTTGCGTGTGCAAGTTGATGGAGAAATTGGTAAATGTTAGATTAGCCTATTTCCTGGACAGCGGAGGCCATCTGTCTTCTGCACAGTGCGGCTTCCGTAAGTTCCACTCCACGTCGGATGCTCTGCTCCGACTGGAAAGTGCCGTCTGCGAGGCTTTTCTTCGTAGACAGCACTACGCCACGGTGTTTTTTGATCTGGAGAAGGCCTATGATACCGCATGGCGATACGGTATCATGGAGACTCTCCACACGATGGGGGCGAGGGGACGCCTCCCAATTTTTATATCTGAATTTTTGCGAGATCGTCGATTCCGCGTACGGGTGGGGGGAGCCCTCTCCGGCCCAAAGGAGCAGGAAGAGGGTGTCCCGCAGGGAAGTGTCCTCAGTGTCACACTCTTTGCCCTGAGCATCAACGGCATCACCTCGGTGCTGCCGGAAGATGTTCTCGCTACGCTCTACGTGGACGACCTTTCGATCTCTTTTGGCGCGGCCCAGATGCCAACTCTGGAGCGTCGACTCCAACAGGCATTGAACCGCGTCTCTCGCTATGCCGAAGCGCACAGGTTTCGGTTTTCTTTGGCCAAGACTAAGGTGGTGCACTTCTGCCGCCATCCACGGCTTCACCCCGACCCAGATTTGTTTCTTAATGGGGTGCGTCTGGATGTGGTTGAGTCGCACCGTTTCCTTGGTCTTGTATTCGACCGACGCCTCACCTGGGAGGCTCATATTCGCAGCCTTAGGGTCTCTTGTACCCGCGCCATGGACATTCTCCGTTCCGTGACGTTCAGCGCTTGGGGCGCTGATAGGGCTACCGCCTTACTTTTTTATCGATCCGTTGTTCGCTCGAAGCTCGACTACGGATGCGAGTTTTATGCATCCGCAGCCGAGCGTTTATTGCGGAAGGTGGATTCGATCCACCACACCGGCCTTCGCCTTGCGACCGGTGCCTTCCGCACTTCTCCCATTGAGAGCCTGTTGGTCGATGCTGGGGAGATGCCACTCGCTCTGCGCCGCGTGCAGTGCATCACTCGCCTGTACGCGCGAGCCCGGCGCCTCCCTCAGTCGCCAACAGCTCTCACTGCATCCGCAGCTGATCTCGATGGTGCCTATGCCGCCGAGAGACGCCAGTCATACCCTAAGCCCTTTGGGTTTAGGGCCAGGAAACTCCTTCTAGAGGTAGATATAGCTCTCGGGCCGGTGGCGCCCCTGGTTCTGCCCAGGACGCCACCCTGCAGGGTACCACATTTGGCTATTTGTCGCCACGCCTCTGCTCCCAAAGCTTGTACTGCGCCGGGAGTATTGCGTTCGACCTTTTTGGAGCACACATCGTGTCACGCTGGTACCGTGTCAGTGTATACGGATGGCTCCAAGTCCCAAGAGGGGGTCGGCTTCCACGCCGTATCCCCTCTGTTTGAAGTCAGCGGGGCTCTACCAGGCGCTGCGTCTGTCTTCACGGCCGAGCTGGTGGCAATACACCACTCGGTACGGGAGATTACGCGACATGCCCGGTTCGGAGACCGGATTGTGATCTATAGCGACTCACAAAGCGCCCTGAGTGCTCTCGGGGCATTGGAATCTCCGCATCCCCTGGTTCGCGATATCCGTGACGCCACGGTTTTGGCGAGCCGGGCAGATGTCGAGATTATCTTCTGCTGGGTTCCTGGACATGTAGGAATTGCGGGGAATGAGCGCGCCGATGAGGGCGCCAAAGAGTCCGCGAGGACTCTGCGACCGGACCAGCGTTTCGCTCTTCCTCACACCGACTACATGGCAGGAATACGGGCAGCTCTTCGGACTGCTTGGCAAAGAAGATGGGAGACGGTCGAAGGGAACTTAAAGTTGCGTGCCATTGCGCCGCGACTGTTCCCATGGACCTATCCCCCAATGCCGCGGCGGCTTCAGGTTGCTTTCTGTCGTCTCCGAATCGGACACACTCGTGTGACGCATCGCTATCTGATGGAGCGCTCGCCTGCGCCCTATTGCAACGACTGCGTCGTCCCCCAGACTGTTCGGCACATTCTTGTCGAATGTCCCAGTCTGGGTGATCTTCGCGCACGATACCTGTCCCAGTACCGGGATGGGCGGGGTCGCTACCGCCTGTCCCTTGTGCTTGGGACAGATTCGTGCACACTGACTTGTGGACTTGTTGACTTCTTGGGGGAGGCCGGCCTTCTCCCTATTATTTAAGCAAGGTTTGTTTGTTTGTTTTTTTTGTTGTTTTTTTGCATTTGTTTTGTTTTGTTTTTTGTTTTTTTGTCTTTAGTTGCACGCTCCTGCGCCGGGGGGACCTCTCCCCGACGCACCAGCTTGCTTCCTTTCCCCCTTTTGGGGTGTTGTTTTTTTTTTTTTCTCTTTAATTTCATTTTAAAGTAGCCTAGAACTAGGCCAGTTTTAATACGGCGACTAATGCCCAAGTAGGCACATCGCTATTTGATGGAGCGCTCGCCTGCGCCCTATTGCGGTGACCGCGTCGTCCCCCAGACTGTTCGGCACATTCTTGTTGAATCTCCTAATCTGGGTGATTCTCGCACACGTTACCTATCCCGGTACGGGGATGGGCGGGGTCACTACCGCCTGTCCCTTGTACTCAGGATGATTGTGTGTACCTTAACTGGTGGACTGATAGACTTTTGGGGGGCGGCCGGCCTTCTCCCTTTTATTTAACTAGGTTTTGTTGTTATTGTTATTGTTTTCTTTCTAGGTCTACGCTCCTACGCTGGGTGGAGGGGGACCTCCCCCTGACACTGGAGCTTGGTTCCTAATTTTCATCTCTTTTTATTGTTGTTTTGTTTTAAATTTTTTATTTTAAATTAGCCTAGAACTAGGCAGTTTGTTTGCGGTGACTTAAGCCCAAGTGGGCAGTTGCCAGATAGCCCCTTAGAAAAAAAAATTATAAAAGTCTATCTTAAGTTTAAATCAATTTTTCTTGGTTATGCCCTTGTTGGTGGTCGCCAAAGGAGAACTCTCCTTGAATTAATTTTCAAGTTAGCCTAAAGATAGCTATTTCTGTGTTTTGGGCACCAATTTTCTTCTTTGGCCGCCCCCAGATTATCATATTTAAAAAAAAACATCTTTTCCTTATCATTGCTGAATGCGTTTCTCTTAAATGACATCAATTTCTATATCATTACTTATTGGCATCAAATAGGCCCCATCATCCAAAAGAATTCATGTTTCTATAGTATAATTGTTTATAGTCTTTGCTCCATTGGATATACACTAGTTGGCTGCAAAGTAATAAATATATTAAAACTAAAGAAGGGTTACATTTAAAAATATATTGTAGTTTTATTCATTAGCAACTCTACTAGTTTTTAAATAGCATAAGATTTCATACTTAACACCTAAGTTGGAAATCAGAAACAGGTTTGATCTTTTTCATTATACATTGTATTCAGTGTTTAGATTTAAATTTCATAATTTATTTTTCTTCAGATGTATCATTTATCCTATTTGTTTAAGAGTAGATATTGTGTGGCACACTTTTTGTATTGCCATCTAGCTACAAGCTCACATTGTTATAAGTACAATGTTCAACAAATCAACAAATTAACGTTGAAATTTTTAGCAAAAGACCCATCTATAAAATCTAGGTAATTTAATTGTTCCGTTTAAGGTATAATTTGAGGAACTGACCATCAGTTAAGTATTAATATAGAATATTCTTTTCATTCAGATGCCAAATGAAATAATGATTTTTGTAGCCTAGTAGTAGTTTAGTAAGTTACACCATCCATTCCTAGGATCATAGCTGAGAACCCCCAACTGGATAATGAAATGTATATAAATACCAGTATGATGACCAGAGGCAGATCCTTGTAGGAGTGAAGGTGCTGAAGTAGTATTTTGTTTAGATACCAACTAGTGTCCCATGGGGAACAATAGTGCTCCCTATAGGTCATACTAATGTTCCATCAGCAGCATTTCATGACAGAGGAGAGAGAGTGGTTATGTTGCGCTGTGAAGGCAGGGGAGGAAAGACAGCATTGTTGTGAATAGCTGTGTTTGGTAACTTGAGTAAGATCCCCCTTCCTGCACCTGGGTAATCATAGAGCACCCACCAATTGATGTTCAGATCTATGTTTGTAGCCAATCTAGCTTGATAGCAAACTTACTACCTTGACATGCAAACACTATTTGCAACTTGGCTATCGCTTAATCAAGTAGAAACCCCACTTACAATTTTACCAAAGTTGTCACATTGAGTGTGGTTAGTCAGTCATTCTAGTGGTCCAAGAAAGATTAGCAAGCATTTTTACTAGAAGACAAAAATTACTTGCATATATTTGCCTTGAAATAAACTCCCAGTCCTAAATGTAATGTGCAATTGCCAGAAACCCCTTATTGGACTGGGAAGATTGTAGCGATGTTTCTGTGGTTCAATGAATCAAAATTGAAATGTGTGCATTGGTTTCAGGTATATTTGCAGGTGTCCAGGGGTGTTAGAAATTTTTAAGCATGGCATTAGGACAATAATATACTGATGTTGAAAATACTCTACCGAGTCATTGGCACTTTAAAAATGCACCAATACTTAGACATCTTGCAGAGATTAAATGTGTATTTTTCAATACTGAGTATTGAAAACATTCTTTGTTGGCTAGAGTTTCAAATTTTTGAGTGGCCCCACTGATTCTAATTTGAAGGAAAACTGGAAATTTTAAACCAGCCTGAATTCACACAGCTTCTAATGTTTAGATTTTTTTTTTCCTCTGCTTTTGTGTTTTATTTTTTGGGTTTGGGATCTTTGTTATTTGGTTTTGCATGTTTTTTTGTTTGATAATCTAGCCTAGTATTAATCGGTAGCGTGATTACAGTGACTTTTGTCCTAGTAGGCAGTCACCAGATGGTAATGGGTTGAGGAATAAGTTCCTGCAGTTTTATCAAATTTATTTATTACCATTAACAATTTTAGAAAAACTTAATTTTTAATTGATAACAATATGCAATTTAATCAATAATGTATTCTCCATTGTTATTCACGACTTCTTCCCAACGTTCAACTAGTTTTTTGATGCCTCTGCAATATTAATCTCTGGATTTTGACTCAAAGAATTCGTCTAACCAGGTTCTTAATTCCACATCAGTATTGAACGAAACGCAGCGCAAATTATTGGAGAGCGATCAGAACAGATGAAAATCCGATGGAGCTAAGTCTGGCGAATATAGAGGGTATGGCAGGATTTCCCAATTAAGCGTTTGGGTGGCGTCTTTTGTCATATTGGCAATGTGAGGATGAGCATTGTCGTGTTGCAGAAGGACTCCATAATGTCGATGATGTTGCTTTTCACGAATAGCTTCGGCAAGCCAATATATTTGTTGAACGTAGTTCTGCATTGACAATCTCGTTCGTAAGGAGCTCATAAAGAATGATGCCTTCACAATCTCACCACACACACAGCATCGTCTTTCGTGGATGAAGTCCTAGCTTTAATCATGGAAGTGGTTTTTCATTGGGGCTAAACCATTGTTTTTGATGGTTCATGTTGACATAAACACACCACTTTTCGTCGCCAGTGATGATGCAGGGAAGAAATCTGTCCTTATATCCACTAGTAGCCTTGTGATGAGCAAGCAAACCTGCGGCAATCGTGGAGCATTGAAGTTTATTGCTTTTACTCAAAGCATGCAGAACCCATGCACCACATTTTTTAACTTTCCCCATCGAACGAAGGTGATTCACTACAGTTTTCTGATCACATGCCAATTGTACAGCCAATTCTCTAGTCGATTGACGAGGATTTTCATGAAGAAGGTCCTTCAATCGATCTTCATCTAACTTAATGGGGCGACCAGAACATTCTTCATCATTAAGATTGAAAGGACCATTTTTGAAATCTTAAAACCACTATTGAGCTGTCCTTTCTCTGTACACAGCACAAATATCTTGATGAGCTTTGGCTGTGTTTGCATTGTTCCCGTCTCGATTGAAAATGAATAACAAGTGTCGAAAATGCGCCTTTCTTTCAACTTGACATTCCATTTTGAGGGTACAGAACAAAAATGAAATTAACACAACTTTTAAATAAACCGCAATGACTTATTACTCAACTTCAAGATGTAGCCTAAGCAAAAGCCAGTTTACGCTGTTAAGAGACGTAGCCTAACCTTTGCAAATTTTGCTCTCATTATTTATTATTGTTTCTTAATATGTGCACAAATCACGTCAACAAAACTTAAATCAACACAACATTAAAAAAATGCAAGAACTTATTCCTCAACCTAATAAAAAAATAAATGTTTAGATTAAAAAAAGTCTAAGGAGGCTTGGAAGAATCACTCAAATATGACTTATTATGCAGTGTGCATGATTTTTTTTTCTTCTTTGAGGTTACTATTTTTCAAAAGCCACCAAGCTTCTGGAAGTATTTGACATCCACTCACTGCCTACTCTAAGCCTAGGTAAAATTCCTGATACTACACACTACTATTCGCAAACTTTCCTACCAAATCCTTATATCTAGACACTAGCTCCTCTGACCTAGTTTTCCTTATGTCATTCACTCCCACATGTAAAGCAACTGCATCCATTTCAGCTCCATCCACTATCCTTTCAATTCTCTCTCGCATCTGCTACACATGCACCTAGCAAATAAGCTCACACATTCACAGAAAGTCCTGTCTGAATACCTAACCTGTGAATAACCCACCACAGCAATTCAGACACTTCATTTGTTTTAACTGGACCTATAACCTCCTCTTCTAGGTTTCCAAAGACACTGAACCTCTTACTACAAGTAATAGGAGCAGACCTACACTCTCTACTTAGGTCTACTATTCCCTCATCCTTAACACCAGTATCTCTACTTCCATCTGGAAAAGGAGATAGCTGCCTTGTCTTACTACCTACCTCTTTCCTTTTATCTTTTTACCACCCTCGACTCACTACTATCTCCACTAGCCCTACTCCTAGCTAATGTAAATGGGCCAACCTTGTGAGCCCCAAAACTCCACTTGGCCCTAGTTCTCAGATCCCTCCTAAGCTCAGTGACTAACAACTCCAACATACGAGGGGTGGTCAATAAGTTTTGCAATTCGGATATAAGGAAAGGAGATATGAGGAAAAGTGTTTTATTATTTTTCAATATAACTACCCTCGACTTCAATGCACTTGCGCCACTTGTCCCTGAGGCTTCAAATTCCCGACAACCAGAAATCTCCCGACTGCTATTCAATCCACTCCTGGACGGCGAGCTGGACATCTTCATCATCCTCAAACTGGCATCCACGCAGTGCAGCCTTGAGCTGGTGGAATAAAAAGTAGTCGCTAGGGGCCAGATCTGGACTGTAGGGCAGCTTGTGCAACTCTGGCCTTGTGCACTTTGATGACGTTGAAGTCGATCATGGGGCGTGAGGTTTCTAGGGACCCAATGGGCAGAGACCTTGGTCATGGCCAAATTGTCGTGGATGATGATAACACTTCCATGTGATATTCCAAGTTCTCGCTCGATTTCTTTGACCTTCACTCGTCGATTTTCGAGGATGATCCTCTCCACACGGACCACATTGTCCTCGTTGGTCACGTCTGACGAGCATCCTGGACGGGGATCATCTTCAAGGGACTCACGACCATGGCGGAACTCCCTATTCCAGAAAGCAATGGTTGCATAGGAAGGGGCGGTGTTGGTGTACACTGCAACCATGCGTTGATGGATCTCTTTTGCATTCTTGCCTTCCTTGGTCAAAAATTTGATCAGTGCGCGGTGCTCAACCTTCTCCATTGTTGAAAAATTTGTGACTGATGATCTGCGATCAGCTACTGCTTCTTAAATAGACGAGGCAGGAGCGTGCGGCTGCAGGTCCTGACTTGTCATAACTTGTCCTAACACCCCCACAAACAGCCATCCCCCTTCCTCTGTTTTGCCCTACCGATTCGCAAAACTTATTGACCGCCCATCGTATCTATTCTTTTCCAAATTCCATGCTCTTTCCTCCTCTAATTCCACTACACACTCTTGCAGCCCACATAGAATGATTTATTCTCATTTTCACCCCTATGCACAGTCATTCACAGGGTGGCGGTGTAATGTTGTATGTCAAGGATACAATCAAATCTACGAACTCCAACGTTATATCCGACCACGAGCTCCTAGGCGTTGACCTAGAGATCGGTCCTGTCAGATACAGGACCCTGCTGCTTTACAGACCTCCTTCCCAACCCATTGAGAAGGACAGGGAACTGTACCAGCGGCTGGGTGAGCTGGTTCAAGGCAGAGTGTGCATCGTTATGGGCGATTTCAACAGCTAAGTTGACTGGGAAACCAGAGCAGCCTGTGGCGAGAGCGCGCTACTCTTGGAGTTCGCCAACAACGAGTTCCTCACTCAATGGGTCAGAGAACCGACGAGAGGAGACAATATCCTCGACTTGGTCTTCACCTCTGAGGATGATATCGTTGAGGATCTCTCTGTAGGCGAAGAGCTCGGTGGCAGTGATCACCAGCTAGTTAGATTTACCGTCAAGATCCCGAAGGTAAGGTCTGTTGCCAGTCAATCAAGGAAACTTGACTTGAGAAGAGCAGACTTTGCAAGCCTTCATGCTGGACTGACTGACGTGAGGCTAGAAGTGTGCGATGCTGTTGAAGACTCGTGGAATAGTTTCAAAACCACATTCATGAGTCTTCAATCACGTTTCATCCCTCTGAAATGCCCCTGTCGGTCTTCTGTTCAACCAAAGTGGTTTAATCGAGAAATCGGCCAACTGCTTAGGGAGAAGAGAACTCTGTACCGGCAATCGAAGATTTCGGGTGACTTTGACCAACACCGGAGGCTAGCCAGGAGAGTGAAGTCCAGCATAAGGGCGGCTAAGTGGTCTGAGGAACTCCGAGTGGCGAGACTCTGTAAAGAGAATCCCAAGGAGTTCTTTGGATATGTAAACAGCCGTAAACCAATCCGTCGAACGATTGACCCTTTGAGGAATGAGGAGGGGACATTAAAGCATTCAGATGCAGAAAATGCTAACCTCCTCAACGACTAATTCTTTCCAGTGTTTACTGAAGAGTGTGGTCCCATCCCCCAGCCGACGGATTCCTACTCAGGGGAAAAGCTGGAAGATATGGACTTCACCGAAAGAGAAATCAAAAAGAAGATCACTGACCTAATGACGAATAAGTCACCTGGCCCGGATGGGTTTCTACCTAAAGTGTTGAAAGAAGTGCGCGATCAAGTGTCACAACACCTGAGCACAATCTTCAACATGTCAATCTGGACCAAATGCGTTCCTAGAGACTGGCGTGAGGCGGAGGTGACTCCTATCTTCAAGAAAGGAGACCGTAACCAACCGTCGAACTACCGACCTATCACTCTGACTTTGATAGTCGGTAAACTCATGGAAAGCATGATGGTGGACAAAGTGACGTCGTATTTAGAGTCAAACCTGCTACTGAGGAGTTCCCAGCACGGCTTCCAAAGGCAACGGTCATGCCTGACGAACCTTGTGGAATTCTTCCACTTCGTTTTCAGTGAGCACGATCGGAACAAGTCGGTGGATGTGGTCTACTTAGACTTTCAGAAAGCCTTTGATAAGGTACCACACCGCCGCCTTCTCCGGAAAGTGCGAGCGCTGGGCATAGATGGAAAGGTAGCCGGCTGGATCGAGAACTGGCTAAGTGGCAGATGGCAACGGGTGGTGGTGAATAGACAGTCTTCTGAGTGGGTGCCCGTTATTAGCGGGGTGCCTCAAGGTTCTGTCCTGGGACCACTACTATTCATCATCTACGTCAACGACATGGACGGTGACATGGTTGCCAAGATTTCCAAATTTGCCGACGATACCAAGCTTGGTATGAACGTTGCAAAGGATGGAAATACTTTCCGCCTGCAGGAAGATCTTGGGAAGATTGGGGAGTGGTTGGACACGTGGCAAATGCCTTTTAACGTGAACAAATGCAAAGTGATGCATATCGGCCACAGAAACCCCCAATCTCAGTATATCCTTAAGGGCACTGCTCTTGAATCAAGTGACACTGAGAAGGACTTGGGTGTAACAATCACTAGTGACCTCAAGTTCTCGAAACAGTGCATTGAGGCGGAGAAAAAGGCCCAAAGGATGCTAGGCTATATTAAGCGCCAGTTTGGTTATCGGAACCAGGAGATTGTACTGTGCCTGTACAACTCACTTGTCCGACCACACCTGGAGGATGCTGTACAATTTTGGAGTCCTTCATTGCGAAAGGACATCGCGAGATTGGAACGTGTACAAGCCAGGGCAACCAAGCTGATTCCCTCTATCCGACATAAAAGTTATGAGGATAGACTAAGGGAATTAGATCTGTTCTCGCTGGAAACCCGTAGACTGCGTGGTCAGCTCATCGAAGTTTTCAAAATACTTTGAGGGTTCGACAATGTTGACTACCGGGATATTTTCACACTCAGTGAGAACAGAACGCGCAATCACGGCTTCAAACTTGAACTGAAGCGTTACAACTGCAATCTGTGTGGAAATTTTTTCACTTACAGTATCTGCGGTAAGTGGAACGCACTTCCAGTGGAAGTTGTCAACAGTGAATCTGTTGACCAGTTCAAGTCAAGACTAGACAAGGTCTTGAAAAGTCGCCGTTTAGGGACGCAAAACAATTGAGCAGCCATGTGCCCGCTCGATTGCTAGTCCAAAGGTACCCTCCTTGAATGGACCGTAAGGTCTCCTAGGGTACCTTCTTTCCTTGTTGTTGTTGCACTCAGCCATTTTTACCTAATTAATATTTTAAACAAAAAAAGTCCTTGTATAAAAAAGAAACAAATACACTCACAAAAGTGAAATACCAGCCCACTAAATAACACTTTAAAGAGCTGAATAGAATACTCTCACTATATGAATTAACTTGGGTATCTAGCAAGGTGAGCAGTGATCGTAAAAACTGCACAGTATCATGACCAAATAACAGAAAATAATTTTATATTCGTAGCAAAGAACAATTGCTAAATACAAATGTATTATTTGCACAAATAGACAATACTTCACGGCCAAATAAAACTAGCACTTCAAAATTATGATGAATATTAAATCAGTTAGAGAACTTCTTCAAATGCAACCTTCTAGGATAAAGGCAGGTAGCCAAGTGAAGAGTACCATGTTTGACCCTTTGTCAGTATCCCTCTGTTTCCCAGTCTTCTACAGCTCTGCTCATTGTCAAAGTGGAGCAGTTCCACTGTAAACAAATGGCTCCATCCAGCGTCCCCCTTGTTGCATTGCACTGCTGGTATGGAAGATTATGTATTGTGCCCTGTTCAGAGACCAGATAGTGATTTATAGAGAGTCACAAAATGCCTTGAGCAATCTGAGCATTGGAATCCCCACACCTGGTTCACAGTATCCCACTGTTGCCTTGGGTCGGTTAGATATTGAGATAGTCTTCTTGTGGGTTCCTGGTCATTTAGTGATTGCAGGAAATGAGGGTGCTAGACAGTCTGTAACTACTGGGAAAACTGACCAGTGTTTTATTCTTCACTACACTGACTACATTGCAGTAATCAGGTCAACTCTCTGCTTTGCCTGGCAAAGAAATAGATAGATGGCTGATAGGAACTTAAAGACAGATTGTGCTGCAATTTTTCCTATGGACCTCCATCCCTCTATGCCTCAATGGCTTCAGGTCATTTTGGTAAAAGAAAAATTTATATCTATCTTGCTTTTATATAAATATTTTTATAGGGCAAGAGTGAAAGAAGGGGCAAACATAATACTTCAGATCCCTGATTAATGCACACAACTTTTGCCTGGATTTTAAGGCTGTGTAGTGACTTTTGTGTCCCTTTCATTCTCAATATATGACTGAAGAGGGTATGGTAAACTTCATACTGAAACTAGTCTTGTAAATATATTCTCCTATTCAGTGGCTTCACTATTGTATGCCAAACTCGCTATTGAGTTCTTTCACTTATTGACTACATTGTTTGGGTGGTTCCGTGATTGTGTTTTGTGTGTGTGTGTGGTTGGGAAAATCTCTGCAGTTAATTCACCTATATAGGCCACAGTGGCCTTTTAGTGAACCATGTTTTTCTTGTGTGCACCACCATAAGCCTATATCAGCTCATGTGAATCTAACCATTCTGGCCAAAAGCCAAATCTCAGATCATTTTGGTCATCTAGGAAATAAAACCTTTTTGTACCCTCTGTAAAGAGAGACACCTGCTATCAATAAACCTACTACCACTACTTAAAATATCCCCAAGGCAATTAATACTTCTTACTAACAAAGAAAGCACAAAGTAGAGACTAGTGATGGTGAAAGGAATTCTTTCTGCTTGCCATGTATGCAAAGAAATTTTATTTATCATATTTTTGCTTTTGTAGTGTTTGATATTTTTATTAAATAGGTAGGTATGAGTATAGCCTATTTTAACATCTCCATTTTTAAATTTATGAACTTGATATGTGGAAGAATGTAGCTGTCTTCTCAATAGTAAACACCATTTTATCATCTGCATTATGATATATAAAAAATGGATTAATTCTAAAGGTGAGGTATTCTATATATTGTAAATTTTTAGGTTGGGTCAATATGGCTATACTAGGTTGCAAATTAGACATAAAATTGCAATTTATCACATTAAGTTATTTAATATTTGCAGATATAGAGTGGCAGAGCTGCCTGTACCAACCTCGTCATTTGAAAAGCAATTTAAAAAGGGCAAGACAGATGATAATTGGAGGCAAAAAAGAGTTCACAAGCTTTTATTTGAAAAAATTACAGAAGTTATTGCAACATCAGAACTGGGTGGTGAGGTGATTAGCAAAGGACTGTTTATTACTAAAGTAAGTATTCCTGACACTTATGTACCATCAGATTATACAGTTTATGAGTAACAGCAGTGATAACAAAGAGCATCCAACATGTACCCATCAAAATCAATCTCATTTTCATATTTATGTACCCTGATGGCTAGACAAGATTCTCTTATAGATTCATCTCTTTCTCTCTTTAGGTTCTGTCTAAGCTGTGCAAGTGTTTGGCATCTGCAAGGGGGTGCTTCATGTAGTCTTGTATCTTGTAAATGGAATGCATAGGTATGCCTTCATGGCCTGTGGCCATGGTAGTCTCCAACTAATTTGAGACTACCCAGACTTTATACCTTCCAAACATTTCCATTTTACCCTATTTTTGTTGCTGCTTCTTGCCTATTTTCTTGTCTGTTCATCTCTGGGAGATGGGGGGGAGGGGTGATTAGCCTCTATATCTTGGCTCCAGTTATGGTAGTTGATTTTAGCATGTTTGCATTCTTCCCACCACTCTCCTCCATTCCTTTCTTTCCTTATCTATCCTTTTATGCATGATATCTGGAAGCTTGTCTGCCCTCTCAGGCTTAACACAGTTTGCCCTCCTGTCCCCAATTCCTGTAGGAGGATCTGTAGCTATATATCTTCCATACAGCTTGCTCTATCTTCTCCACCTTCTTTACAGATCTCTCCTTTGTGTGATACAGCCTTGTTGCTATTGTGGTTAAATTTTGGGGGGCTTGGTGGCAAGTGTTGCATGTATTTTGAATGTGTGTTGTTTGGTTCTTGTTGACAGTGATTGCAGATCATGGTTGTGATCAAGCTGTTGCTGCATCTGTTATGTTTTGCCAGGACAAACTCTGCATTATAGGGGAGTGCTGGTTTTTTTTTCTGTCAATCTTGTGGGAGGGAATTTAGGAGATGATTTGGGCCCAAAAATGGCTCGTTGAGTTGTGTAGTATGTGGATTGTTTTGTATGATTTTGGTTAGGTTTCAAGGTTCCTCCTCATCATCATTGTGTATTGTTTACACATTCAAATATATTTGCAAATAAAAGAGAGGGAGAAATGTTGATGTGGCAGTGTATTCCTTCACAAATGTCTTGTTTATGGTCAGCCAATCGTGACAAGCCCATGTGTTATGTCACAACCAGCCCTACAATGTCAGGGCTGGCAGCATGGAGGAAGACAGTTGACTCAACAATGTGTATATTTACTGACCTTCAGCAGATATCACCAATAACCAGTGAAGGTCAAATATGATGAGAAAACAGGAGAGAGCCTTGAGAACTACCCTTCCACCACCAAACCACAAACTAATAAAACACATCCACACAACCCTCACCCCAAAACACCTGAATACCCTGCCACCAAACAATATCCTAAATGCCCTTCCCCCTCAAATAAAACAAAGAAATCACTATACCGCTGGACACACACAGTCATCCTGTCCTAACTTAGGTCAGGCCATTCAATATTACTTGAACAGTACAAACACAGAATAAACCTCACCCCATCACCAAGATAAACTAGCAACCAGCACATTGACACCACCAAACATCTCTTTCACTGACCGAACCTTAAGCACACGCACAAAACTCACAATGTGTCCAACCTCAAGGACCTGTAGACCATTCTTTGTGACATGGGACCTTCCTTGAGGCTGCCCACTTCACAGGAGAGAGGTCAAACAACTACCCTTATCTGCGCTCCACTTCCTGCCAGATCTGTACAATCCGATCTGAATGGGGGGCAGTTCCTCCCAGGGCAAGTGCATACACTCAAGCTTGATTCCAACCCCTCAGACATTTTATCAAACCATCCCAAAGCAATGGCTTACTACTCATCCAAAATGAAGAGGAAGGAAGGTGGCTTTGTGCCTCTCTTTTCATGCAGGCACATTCCTTCATTCCTGACTGCCAGGTTGGGTTCTGCCAATTTCGCATGGTTCTGTATCCCCTTTCCTGATTCAGCCCATGCATACAGGAGGCATTTTTGTGCTGTAGTTGCACACTGGCTGTCTTTGACATTGACAAAGCTTAAGATACTCCTCACTGCTCCTCTATTGTCAATAGTTTGTTCTCCCTTGGACTTCATGCTTACACCTGAATACTTATTTAAATTATTAAAATATAATGCCTGTTGTAAAACTATTTGAAAAGTTGTCTGGTGTTTCCTTTGTATTTAAAAGTTCATTAATAATTTCTCTTAAACATTGTTTCTCAAATTCATTTGATCTACAGCCACTGCAACGGAAATTGATCGTGTTGTGCTAGAAATACACGGAAAAGGGCAATCAAATTTGGTTGCATTTCAGAGCATGCAAACAGTTTGTTTACAAACATTGTACATCTGACAGCTCTGTACAGCCTTGTGGTTTGAAAGAAAATGATACCAGCTCTCAGCTTCCTCTCAGCTGTTGCTTTGCCGATAGTTTTCTGCTCGGTTGGGTTATTTTCATTATGTTGGTGACTATTATTTTTGTGTGTATGATTTTAGAGATGCCTAACTACCTCTCTGGACTGGAAAAGGCATGGCTACGCACTTTGAGGGAAGAGAATTTGTCTACAATAGAGATCTGTGCCGGGCAGGAAGAGAAGTGACTGTCAGGAGAGTGGCTGTCGCAACTCTTGGTTTACCACCCAACATTATTCCCAAGCGGAAACTTGGGACTGGAGAAGGGAACTTAAAGTTGCGTGCCATTGTGCCGCGACTGTTCCCATGGACCTATCCCCCAATGCCGCGGCGGCTTCAGGTTGCTTTCTGTCGTCTCCGAATTGGACACACTCGTGTGACGCATCGCTATCTGATGGAGCGCTTGCCTGTGCCCTATTGCAACGACTGCGTCGTCCCCCAGACTGTTATGCACATTCTTGTCGAATGTCCCAGTCTGGGTGATCTTCGCGCACGATACCTGTCCCAGTACCGGGATGGGCGGGGTCGCTACCGCCTGTCCCTTGTGCTCGGGACAGATTCGTGCACATTGACTTGTGGACTTGTTGACTTCTTGGGGGAGGCCGGCCTTCTCCCTATTATTTAAGCAAGGTTCGTTTGTTTTGTTGTTTTTTTGCATTTGTTTTTTGTTTTGTTTTTTGCTTGTTTTTTTCCTTTAGTTGCACGCTCCTGCGCCGGGGGGACCTCTCCCCGACGCACCAGCTTGCTTCCTTTCCCCCTTTTCAGGTGTTGTTTTTTTTTTTTTCTCTCTTTAATTTTATTTTAAAGTAGCCTAGAACTAGGCCAGTTTTAATACGGCGACTAATGCCCAAGTAGGCAGTCGCCAGATGAGCTCTTAAAAAAAAAAAAAAAAAAATGGGACTGGAGGACAAATGAAGACTTCCAGAAAGACAAGACTGATCTGCTGCTACGGAGGGAGGTGCTGAAGAATCCCTTCATTACAGCTGCCAAACTGAAAAAGAATCATCCCAAGCTGCTGGAAAATGTGTCAATTCGTACCATTCAACATCGCCTACAGAAGGACCTCAGGATCCCAAGTTGACACACTGCCAAGTAAGCTCTCCTCACCTCAGCATGATGAAGAAAAGACTCGCTTTTGTGAAGATATATCTTCACTGGACTGAAGACAATTGGATGAAAGTGATGTTTTCCGACCAAAGCTGCTTTAAGTGTATCAGAGGGGTGAGCGGGAAAGTGCTATGAGCCTCCACCATCAGCCGCTACAACCCTCGCTATACCATTTGTACTGTTAAACACCCCAACCAGGTGATGGTGTGGGGGATAGGGGAAAAGGTGGGAGGGGTGGCTTGTATTTTTTACCTAGAAACTACAATAAACAGTGATCGTTAAATGAACATTCTGGAGGACCATCTTCTACCTTTTTATGCTATTCGAGGTGCATATTTTTTTAGGCAAGATGGGGCTCCTGCCATACCTCAAGAAAGGTTAAAAAACTACCTCGCTGGCTACAATATCAATATTTTGAAGTGGCCTGGGAACAGCCCCAACCTAAACTTCATCGAAATTTGCGGGCTTTCATGAAAGACCAGCTTGCCACTGCCAACATCTCCTTGTTCCATGACTCATTGAGGAGTTCAAGGCCCCCTCTGGATTACTCTGGACAACAAATAGTTCAAGGGACTGGGTGCATCAATGCCCAGGTGTCTTTGTTTGGTCCTCAAGGCAAAGGGCCAGATGATAAAATATTGATGGGTATGTTTTCATTAATTTTTTTAGTTTTTGGACACTACATTTTTTCTCACGAAAGTGAGCCCTTTCGGCAGGTGATCATTTTCTGTTGTGGTGACTAGGTTACACTCCGCAATGAAGTATTTTAGAGCTTTGGTTGGAGGATGTTCATGAATTTCCTCTGGATTTCATTCATTTTTGTTACTGTAGCTGCTTCTTGAATACCAGTATTTTTATCAAAAGTCAATCAATTATTAACCCCTTCCGTACAATTTCCCTCCCGCGCAATAAGGCTGAAAAACGGTTTTTTTATTTTCATTATTTTATGGTCAACTTTTTTATTTTTGCTATTCCGGCGGATATTTCTGTTTTTACTTGATAAATGATTAGGTAAAACTTACATATAAATTAATTTTATTCTTTACATACCTATTTGGAAGAGCCATCTTTGTGGTGCCACATTTCAAAGTGTTCAACACTATATACACCAGGTTTGTCTGGACATCCACTACAACATTTTTTTGTTTGTCTTTTTACTTCTGGGTAACAAATCCTACATCTCTTCTTTGGATGTAGGTTTGTGCTTCCAGGTAGAGGCTGAATAGGGACAAGAGCATGTGTGACTTCTTCAAGTTTTTGTTTGTGTCTGCTATGAGGGTTGTTGGAAACAAATTTATCACGAGAAGCAACAGCTCCAGAATTATGTGCCTCTAATATTTGTTCCACAGACATTGTTACATATTTCATGAAACTTATTTTCTTTCTTGTGATATTCTTATACACAATAAAACTGTTTAGCATCATACGCATGAGAAGGTGCAGCCCAAGTTTTTTGGACCAAGCGTGAGATTTTTGGCTTGGGTTGTATGATTCTAGCACTTGATCAGCTTTATCAACCCCTCCCATATACGTATTGTACTGTTCTATGTAATAAGGTCTTTTGTATACTACTCTATTTCCTACAAAGTAAGTTTTGTCTTTTTCCACAAAGTCTGCACAATACTTGGAGGTCAATACATGAACGGATCTTCGGTCTTCCCATTTTACCAATAATAAATTGTCCTTGCGAACAAAAGCAACTCCATAGCGTTTAAGTTTTTCCTCACACAGCTCTTTTGGCACTCCTCTATTCGTGTGCAATGTCCCGCTCATCACTTTTTTTGTGAAAGTAAAAAGTCAGCCAGTTGGATGCTTGTATACCAATTATCAATGAATATATGATGACCTTGTCCCAAAACTGACTTTGATAGATTAACTACTACTTTTTCACTAGTACTTAGTTCATTCACTCCATCAACATTAGGTAAAGTATAAAGATCGCTTGTGTCTTTGCCACAATACACAAAAGTTGTAGTTGTATCCACTCCAATCACTATCATTACTACACATGACAAATAATTTGATCCCAAATCGTGCAAGCTTTGTCTTTATAAATTGCCGAAAATGGAGCCGCCCCTCCATAAAAGCAATGCCCCATCAATAGAGATATTTTTGCCTACATACACATTTTCCATACAAATTGTTTGTAAAATGTTACAGAAAGGTTCTAAATGAGTTGTTGGCATGTTCCTTTTTACTTCATTCACCATAGAAAAATGCAA
Organism: Ceratothoa steindachneri; assembly: GCA_963969495.1. Taxonomy (NCBI): domain Eukaryota; kingdom Metazoa; phylum Arthropoda; class Malacostraca; order Isopoda; family Cymothoidae; genus Ceratothoa; species Ceratothoa steindachneri. Next base: position 88,614,684 of record OZ018327.1, read on the forward strand.
AAACTTCATAATCGACATATACCTGTCTCTGCTCATAACAGTAGCATTGAAAAAATGAACACCTGGATTATAAGGTTGATGCGCCCAATACTGATTCATTTCATTCAACTTATATAAACCAGTACAAAAGTAGAGAGCTAAGAATGTCCATATATCATCCTCATTCCCATCTTTCCAACGAATGTTATTTACTATGCCATTTGCCTGAGGATTACTTTAAAAAAAAGCTTTTGCCTTGTCGTTCACGCATGCGGCAATGTGGAGCACAAGGTCATTGGTAATAAATTTTTGTACGCAATCTATTACTTGCATATTATCCGAAAATCCAACTGTTGGATTTACACCACTAAAACTATTCACAAATGGAGGTATTACATCAGGTCTTAAATCCATAAAAACGTCTGAAATACGAATCCATCCACCAGAAATATCACATGGCTCAGGTTCATCTTCCTCTGAATCACTAACATCTGAATAGTCATCACTACTATCAGTTTTACTGTCCGTTTCATCAGGGTTATATTGATTCAAACTATCTTCACTAATATCCTTCAAACTAGCCATGAGGTAATTAAGATTTACTAGAAAAACGAATGTAAAATGATGGGAAAAAAGGCCACAGAGACACTGAAGATAAGCGCAAGTGCAACTGTCTTCAGCTGCCCAAGTTTGTAACATGTAAGTGCTCCACACACTGGTATGGATTTCAGCCAATCAGCAACTGACACACATATGACATCACACCTCTCGAGACGTATGATGAATTGTCAGCCAGCGCTCTGGCAAGTATTTCGGAACATTGCCTCGATGAATACATTATAGAAAAAGGTGTGAATCCAACAGTGGATCCATCGTCAGACTCGCTAGACTCTGCATGGATCCAACAGTGGATTCATCATAGGCAAGGGGTTAAATGCTTTTTTTTTAAGCATATCTTCTGAGGCTTTATCTAAACTTGGGACTAGCTGTAATTCTTGTTCGTCTCTTCTTTATTATTAGAATTTTCAGCACTTGTTTTAGAAAATCCATTATTTAAAGCAATTTTCAATAGTTTTGAACTGATTTAGATAATGGCCAAAATTTTGATTATCATAGGAACTTTTGTATTTGGTTTTCAATGCAATGTTTTGGGATGCTCTTATTTGAATAACACTGTTGCAGATTCACTGTGGACAGTTTGTGCAGGACCCATTTTCCAATCACTGAAACCTTTCCAATCTTTTCAGTTGGTGTAGTATAGTTGTATATTACGTTAAATTGTTCTGTTAGTTCCCTAGAAGTTGTAGCAGAATTTGCTTCCAACTCTGGAATCTAGTTCTTTTGTTCCATCTTTTAAACTGAAACCCCTACTTTGAGAAATGCGAAAACCACCACCTGCAGCTTCTTTCATTAACTGTATCATCCCTGTAAGTGCTCTGAATGGATTTTGTTGCTGTACTTGCATTGACACCCTTATAAAACTAAGAGTAAAACAGGTTTAATATGATCTTTAGATGGGAGGACATTGGGGTAAATAATGAAGAAGATTATCAGAAAGTTTTTTATATTCTGAAAGAATAAGATATAATACTCATTTTAGCATTCCTAAATGATAACAAAAGGCACTACTTTAATAAACACCACCTAAAACTATTCTAGAAAGTCAGACATTACTTTCATTTCAACCTGATACTTTTATTTAAGATTTTATCCATTCTTATTTGTGGTTTTGAAATATGTTATTTACCTTAGAACCCCACAGATTTGCTTGAAATGGTGCTGAGTGCAATTAAAAATATTTAATTTTTTAAAGGACAAGTTTGGCATGTCAAAATTTAGTAGATAATGAATGTTTTTCTAGTAGAATTTGCCTATTTAAATTTGTATGCTCTGGGGACCCTAAGAAAATGGGCCTCTATCTGGCACCTGAGTCGGCATTATCTCTTTTATTTATTTTTTTGGTTGGTTTTCAGTTTTTTGAGAGGGTGAGTTGTTGTTTTTTTTAAATTACCTAGCCTTTCTTGGCTAAAAGATAATAATTTTTAAAAAGTGGAATTTTGGTGACTCTTTTTTTCTGCAGCTAGTTGCCAGATGAGACTCCTTAATACGTTTGCGGCCCGGTGACGGAAATTTCCATCATTGCGAATGTTGTGGTAGGCCCACTCTAATATTTTTCAGAAATATTAGTTGTAGCCATAATATTTTTCAATCACTCATTAATATAAGTAAAATGAACTTTAATTGTGTTATAAAATATGTGGATGGAAATTTCAGTCATGGGCCCAGTGATATACTGAGTTTATTGCGAGGCCCCATGATGGATTTATCTGTATGTTCATTATTTATTTGGAAATGGAAAATGATGAATCTAAACAACTTTTATTCTAGCAATTCTTAATGCAATAAGAATTTAATAGAATTGAACATTGCTTATTTCATTTTAAAAACAATTAAAATAAAAATATTTACCCATTCATTCATTTGTTTGTTTGATCATAATTTTTTTGCAAAGAGTCATCCTCTACAAATTCTTCACCCTTCACTATGTTATCAGGTACTGGATCTAAAAAAAAGTAATAACTTACAAACTGGTGCATAATAATAAAAATATATATTTATAATACTCATAAATTCAACCAATTTATATGTAACTCAATCATTTATTTGCCAAATATACAATAATATACAATCAACAATTTTTAAGATGATGAAAAATACTATAGATATCCTCTAACAGGCCCGAAATATATAAATATAATGAAAATGTTGAAGTAACAATTTCTAAAAAAAGTTAACCTTGAAATTTTTGTCAGGAAAATGTTTTCTATGAATTTTACATATGAAGAAATAATTAATTCTCGGAAGCTTTTAGCAACAATTCCCTCGTTAGAAATACCTACATTTTTCCCACTTTTACCCTCTGCGGTAAAACAATCACCTGGGACAACTAACATTTCATGCCAACTGTACAATTTTTGTTATGAGTTTACTGACAGGCCCTCTTAAGAATTTTCTCATTGAAAATTAAGTTAATCTTGAAGTGTATTTCCATCTTGGGCCTGTATCTAGAATCTATAAATTGACAGATTTTTCTGCTCTGGACCCAACAACAGACTGCTGTTTTGGGCCTGGGCTTTTTAAACATAAAGATGGATTTCTTGTTGTTTTATCTCTTGATTGAATTTAAGTTGAAAGCATTGTTATTTGCACTGAGAATTACCATAATCAACCTTTCTTTTTCGTCTTTGGTGAACCAACTTAGTCCCATCAGATGGAGTCACATTTTGAGTTGACTGTAGTCATATGCTGTAGTGACTTGTGGTTCTACCATAAACTGTAGGTCCTCACACTGAGAAAGACATCAAGAAACTACAACAAGGTGATACCAAAAAGATTTAATCCTTCTCAACCCATACATTATGCCCATTTCAGGGTCTTTTTGTTTAATTTCTCTGTATTAATTTTACCATTCACCGAACATGTTCCTGTAACAGGCACCAGGATTTGGTTTCCTGTCTGCCATGTTGATGGGACTTGGTGCTCCATCTGGCCCCAGCTTAGCCTCTCCTGCTAATATCTACTTTCTGCCTTTCTATACAAACTCCTCATCTCCCTCACTGCAAGGGAAAGGTACCCCTATTCCCTCAACCCTTTGTCTAGGCTTAAGGACCTGACCATTTTTTTTTTACCTCAGGCTCTGTTAGAAGTGAGGCTTTGGCACCTCTATAAACAACACCCTTTAATTGCTGGAGGTCGCAAGAGACCAGGACTTTAGGGGTCCTGGGCATTGGGTTGAGATTATTGGGAAGGTAGGTTTTGCCCTAATAACCCATTCCCTGCATGTAATGGGTTGACCACCTTCCTGCGGCCATTCTCAGATGCATAAAGCTGAACTGCTTATATGGCAGGCATGGCTGTTTTTAGTTGCGAGCGACTCTACATCTCATTATGTCGGTCAGTCCCCGTTTTGCTTCTTTTTTTTATATCATAACTATTCAGCTGATTCTAATGAAATTTGAAAACCTTATGTTGTTTTACATTCTCTTTTGAATGCTGTAATTACAAAAGTCCTCCCAAGTTTAGCCAGGGAATTATTTTGTTTTGGCAATAACATTATAACTATTCTGCCAATTCTAGGGAAATTTGAAACCCTGATATTGTTTTACATTCTCTTTTGAATGATCTAATTGCCAACTTGTTCCCAAGGTTAGCCCAGGAATTTTGTTTTAGCCATAATATCATAACTATTTGGGCGATACTCTTCTAGACTAGACTAGGCTATAATATGCTATACTCTGTTAGGCAAACCTAGAATAGGCTCCCCGTAAGGGGCACAGTGATTTGCCATTCTGGTCGCCATGCTGATGGGACTCAGCACCCCATCTGGCCCCAAATTAGCCTCTTCTCATTCTTTCAGACAGCCTGTATTTCTCCCCTACTTGCTCACTTTCCCTACAACCTCTCCCACAACTTTCTCTGGTTGGCCTCTATTTTCACAGGGTAGATGACGACTTCTTCTCAGCTAACAATCCCAGATCGGGGCTGGGGGGGGAGGGGACAATGTTCCCTAACCCCTGAGCTCTGGTTTGGGATGGTGGTTTTTTAACAACCTGCTTCATCCCCACCCATACCTTCCTCAGATCCCTTTTCCTTTTCTCCTTACAAACACTCAATTTTACGCCATATCCAAGGTGGAGGCGCCATGCTGAGGGACTGCCAGGCCACCAGGCGGGAGGGGTGGTCTTGAATGGTGGCACCTGGCTCTGCCAGGCCTGTACGCACCCCTTGCAGGGCGGGCTACCGCGAGGGGTGATGAGCGATTGCTTCCCATGAAAATAATAGGGTCACCATGCCCAATGATGAGAAAATAAAAAAATCTCTCCTCAATTTCCCCTTTTCCATTGTGGGAGCTGCCCTCGGGCGGCTCCACAAAAAAATGTAGGTCTCCCCCCCCGCCTTTGCTTGCACAGGGGACCCTCCAAATTTATCTAACCGGAGAGGAGGCTTACTCATCTCCTTTGTCTACGGGTGTAGGGGACTCTCCCTCACCCGCTTATCTAGAGATGCCTTCGGCACCTCCCTCTTACCAGCGGCAGTCCCCGCTTTACTTTCTAAGGGGACTGCCAAGAAAGCCAGCAGGCAACTCATAGCCCACTGCTCCTCATTGTAGCGGCTCAGTAGGGCAAACCCCCTTAGGGGGAGAGGGAAGCCAGGCTCCTTAGGTCACTTCCCTCAAAAGACCTGCTGGCAAGAATATTGAACCTTGCCAGGGTCAAGGCCTGTTCCTCCTAAGACGAGACTAAAGACACTGCTGCCAGTAGGACCTGCGATCTCCTGGGGGAGGGGATGGCCAACTGGAGGGCCCCCCCTGAGATAGACATGGTCTTTGAGGCAACCCAGCCTCAGACTGTAGGACCTTCCATGGGAGCGAATCCAGGCTTGGCCAAGCACAGAACTCGAGTCTGCCCCTATGCAAGGTCCTCCTCAAATGGCTAGGGTTTCTGAGACAGTACAAGGAGGGAAGGGATCTCCTGCAACTGCCAGGAGCTTGTCCATCTCGGAGAAGGACCTAGCTGAGGCCGGTCCATCTGGCCTCGGGCTCCTGCCGGCGGAGGAGAGGAGTGGGTTCATTCGCCGCCCTCCTCTCTTAAAAAGAAAAAGTCTAAAATGACTCGGGGCTCCTCTCCATCCACGGGAGCTGCGGGGATGGATGGGTCTGCTGGCACTTCGTTAAGCGACCAAGCCAAGATCGGCACGTCTGGCTCCTCTGCATCCCCGGGTGCGGAGCTGCAGTTAAGACCAAAAGTGGGCCGGGCGGAGCCTCGATAACATCGGGGCCCCTCATTCAGAGGTTACCTGACATTTTCAAACCCGCTGGCATCAAACGCTTTTTAGTTATTCGCCCCATAAGGGGCGCGGCAATTTGCCATCCTGGCCACCATGCTGACGGGACTCCACCCCGTCCAACCCCAGCTTAGCCTCTTCTCCTTCTTTCAGACAGCCTGTATTTCTTCCCTACTTCGTCGCTTTTCATACAACCTCTCCCACAACTTTCTCTGGTCGGCCTCTAATTTCACAGGGTAGATGCTGACCTTCTTCTCAGCCAACCATCCCAGATCGGGGGGAGGGGACAATGTTCCCTAACCCCTGAGCTCTGGTCCGGGATGTATTTTTTTTAACAACCTGCTTCATCCCCACCCATACCTTCCTCACATCCCTTTTCGTTTCCTCTTCACACTCTATCAATTTTATGCCATGCTGATGGACTGCCAGGCCACCAGGCAGGAGTGGTGGTCCTGAATGGCGGCACCTGCCTCTGCCAGGCCTGTACCCACTCCTTGCAGTGCAGGCTACTGCGAGGGGTGATGAGCTATTGCTTCCCATAGACCCCGTAAGGGGCGCGGTGATTTGCCATCCTGGCCGCCGTGCTGACGAGATCCAACGCTCCGTCCGGCCCCAGCTTAGCCTCTCTCCCTTCCTTCAGATAGCCTGTATTTCTTCCCTACTTCGTCACTTTTCATACAACCTCTCCCACAACTTTCAATGGTCAGCGTCTAATTTCACAGGGTAGATGCTTAATCCCCACCCATACCTGCTTAATCCCCACCCATACCTTCCTCACATCCCTTTTCCTTTCTTCTTCACACTCAGTTTTACCTGCGTCTAAGGTGGAGCCGCCGTGCCGATGGACTGCCACGCCAACAGGCGGGAAGGGTGGTCCCAAATGTCGGCGGCTGGCTCTGCCAAGCCTGTAAGCACCTCTTGCAGTGCGGGCAACTGCGAGATGTGGTGAGCTTTTGGGTCCCATATAAAAAAGAGGGTCACCATGCCCATGTATGAACACAAAAAAAAAACAACCCTCAACTTCCCCTGTAACAACAACGGAGCCGCCCTCGGGCAGCTCCACCGAAAAAATGGAGGTCCCTTCCCCTGTGCTTGCGCAGGGGACCCTCCATATCTCTCTAACCGGAGAGGAGGCTTACTATTCTCCTTCGCCTACGGGTGTAGGGGACTCCCCCTCACCCCCTTCTCTGGAGGTGCTTTCGGGCACCTTCCTATTTCTAGCGGCAGTCCCTCCTTTTCTTTCTAAGGGGACTGCCAAGAAAGCCAGCAGGCAGCCCATAGCCAACCGCCCCTCGTGTAAGCGGCTCGGTAGGGCAAACCATCTTAGGGGGGAGAGGGAAGCCAGGTGCCTTCGTTCGCTTCCCTCAAAAGACCTGCTGGCAAGAATTTTAAACTTTACCTGGGTCAAAGCCTGTGCCTCCCCACACAAGACTGGCGACACTGCCAAGGGGACCCCACACAAGACTGGCGACACTGCCAAGGGGACCTGCGATGTCCTGGGAGGGGATGTCCTGGAGGCCCCTCCTGTGATAGACATGGTCCTTGAGGAAACCCAGCCCAGACCGTAGGGTTTTCTATGGGGGGGAGTCCGGGCTCAGCGACAAACAACAAACCTAAATCTGCCCCTATGCAAGGTCCTCCTCAAATGGTTAGGGTTTCTGAGGCAGTTCAAGGAGGGAAGGGATCTCCTCCAACCGGTGCCCCTGCGACCACCAGGACCTTCACCATCTCGGAGAAGGACCTGGCTGAGGCTGGTCCATCTGGCCTAGAGCTTCTGCCATTGGAGGTGAGAAGCGGGTTCATTCCCCACCCTCCTCTCCAAAAAAGACTAAGACAAAGAAGACTCTGGGCTCCTCTCCATCTGCGGAGGCTGCGGGGACGGATGGGTCTGCTGCCACTCTGGCAAGCGACCAAGCCAAGATCGGCACATCCGGATCCTCTGCCCCCCCCCCTTCCGGTTGCGGAGCCCCCGACTATGACAAAGACCAAAAGTGTGCAGGGCGGAGCCTGAACAACATCGAGGCCCCTGATTCAGAGGTTACCTGGCGTTTTTGAGCCCGCTGGCTTCAAACGCTTCCTCGTTATTCGCTCCACTGATGGCACCAGTTTGTCTAAGGGCAACATGATCCATCAGAGGAGATCATTAGCTAGTGCAATTGGTAGAGAGCCGAAGGTAACCCGTTTCTCGGACGGGAGCCTTCTGGCGAATCAGGCCGAGGCGGACAAGATAAGTGCTCTTCAGACACTTCATGGCACCCCTGTGAGTGTGACGCCGCACTCTACCATGAACTTTGTGAAAGGGGTAGTTTATGTGAGGGAACTCGTTCACTACTCCATTGAGGACATCACCTTAGAGCTGGCTCACCAGGGGGCGGTCAAGGTCGAACGTGTGATGAGAAAACAGGAAGGGGCCTCGAGACCCACGCCTACACTCTTCGTCACGTTCGACCGTGAAGAGCTCCCTGAGTCGGTGCGTGCCGGTTGGTACCGCTACCGCGTGAAGGCATTCGTGCCACTGCCGCGGCGGTGCTATTACTGTCACCGCTTCGGCCATACGAATCGTTCTTGTAGATGGGCAAAGTCGGGGTGACCCGAAGCTTGTGTAAATTGCTCCAAGGCCGCACACAATAAGTCTAAATCATGTGTGTCTAAGTGTGTCAATTGCGGAGAGCCGCACCCTGCTTCTTCTAAGTAATGTGGTGCATATCTCCTTGAGAAAGAAATCCTGGCTGTTCAGGCCCAGGATCGACTCTCATTCCGCGAGGCTAAGGACTTGGTCCTGGCGCGCCCGGCTCTGCCTGGGACGTCATATGCCTCAATAGTTAGAAAGGCACCCTATGCTTCTGGCCCATCCAGGCCAACGAGCACGGTTGTTTCCGCGCCCATTCGGAGCCCTTCTGCGGGCTCTACTCAACCCGGGCTGGCGGCAAAAAGGGTTCACACCCAGCCCCGGCTAAAACCAGGGCTCCCCCCTCTTTCCCCAGCGTGACCGTTTCCCGTAAGGCGAAACGGCCACGCGCCTCCACCGAATCGTTTGACTCACAGGAGGCAACACCCTTGAAGATGGTCGCTAGGCCATCTTCCGGGGTTCCTAAAGCTGTCCCCCGGAAGGAGGACAGCAACAAAGGAGCTTCAGCTCCTTTGCCCACGCCCCGAGGTGGAGCGAGTGGCTCGGAGACGGTGGTTCCTCGAAAAGAGGGCCCCCCACCTCCGAACCCGCAACGCCCGCCTAAGGTTTCGAGGCGGAGTGAGGAAAAGACTCGCATGGCGAGCCCAACCTCCCCTAATAAGTCCTATAAGGCGACAGCGCCCGGGCTTCTGCCCCCCGGAAGCGTATGGCCATTTCCGTGAGGGTTTTCTGTTCGAGGAGGCCCCCCTCGTCTCCTTCGAGCTAGGCCTGAAGGGCATATTCCTTCAATGGGATTGCCGTGGACTCCGGGCCAATTGGGAGGAGCTGCGGAGGTTCGTCTCGTCCCGTCCCGTCCCGTTCCCCGTTAGCTATTTTTCTGCAGGAAACCATGCTAGGCGTGTGCCCCCTGCCCGCCCTCCCGGGGTATAAGGGTCTTGCGACCCCACCACCACGAGATGGCTGGGCTGGGGGATGCGCGGTTTACAATGGCATGATGTCTCCGTTTGTCCTTTCACTTTAGATATCTCCTTTCAGGCAGTGGCTGTGCAGCTTCACCTGGATAGGAGGTATACTATCATTTCTGCGTACATTCCACAGTCAGCTGACTTTGACGCTGGGGACTTCCTCCGCGTCGTGGCACGGTTGCCCAGGCTCTTTCTCTTGCTTGGAGATCTGAACGGCAGGCATCCTCTCTGGGGTGATTACTCAATAAATACCAGGGGGCAAGTCCTTGCTGATCTGATCGATGAGCTTGAGATAGGTCTCCTAAATGTGGATGAGTTTATGCATCACTGCCCGAGAACCGCATCATTTTCTTGGCTTGATCTATCATTGTGCTTTTTGGATGCACAGCCTGATTTTGATTGGGGGTTGGTTGATGACCTCCATGGTAGTGATCACTTTCGCATTCAAATATCTTTTTCAGGGCAACTGCCGCCTAAGAGCCCACCTCGGTTGTTCTTGGCGCGGGCGCGGTGGCCTACATTTCAAGAAATGATTGAATTCTCTATCTCTGTCGAGGAGTTTAGGTCGGTAGATGAGGCCGTTGAATTCTCCGGCAACCTCATCGCCGCGGGCCTGACTACTATTCCCAGAACGTCTGGCTGTTTTGCACGCCGACCACTCCTATGGTGGTCGGCCGAGTGTTAGACGGCCCTCAAACAGAAGCGTTATGCCTACATGCGCTATAAGCGCCGCCCGAACGATTTCACTGTCGCTGAATTTCGTCGGGCTAGGGCTAGGTTCCGGTCGGTATATTTCGAAGCACGCCCTCCGCTCTTCTTGGCGGGCATACGTGTCTTCACTTAACGGGAAGACCCCTCTAGCAGAGGTGTGGAAGCGAGTCAAAAGGATTCGGGGCAAGTTCTCGCAGGACGCTGCTCGCGTTCTCCCGGAGAATGGGACCATAATCTCGGACCCCGCGTCCGTGGCGGAATCCTTCGCGACCGCTTTCTCCTCATTCTCTAGCCGGGATGCTGCTCCGCCAGCATTCAATGCACGTCATAATGTCGCTGAAGGCCGCCGGCTAGACTTTACCTCGAGAGGCGGAGAACCCTTCAACGACAGGTTTACTGTGAGTGAGTTGCGCTCCGCTCTTGTTTCGTGCGCGGACACCGCCCATGGTCTGGACGATGTCCCGTACACCCTGCTTCGACACCTGGGTGAGCGAGGCATGGCCTTTCTGTTAGATTTGTTCAACAGGATCTGGGTGGAGGGTTTCCTCCCAGATTCCTGTCGAATCGCTACTGTGCTCGCCTTTCGCAAACCAGTGAGAGATCACTCTACTCCTGCCGTTTTCCGCTCGATCTATCTAACCTCTTGCGTGTCAGGTTGATGGAGAAATTGGTAAATGTTAGATTAGCCTTTTTCCTGGACAGTGGAGACCATCTGTCTTCGGCACAGTGTGGCTTCCGCAAGTTCCACTCCATGTCGGATGCTCTGCTCCGACTGGAAAATGCCGTCTGCGATGCCTTCCTTCGTAGACAGCAGTACGCCACGGTGTTTTTCGATTTGGATAAAGGCCTATGATACCGCATGGCGAACGGTATCATGGAGACTCTCCACACGATGGAGGCGAGGGGACGCCTCCCAATGTTTATATCTGAATTTTTCGAGATCGTCGATTCCGTGTACGGGTGGGGGAGCCCTCTTCGGGCGAAAGGAGCAGGAAGAGGGTGTCCCGCAGGGAAGTATCCTCAGTGTCACACTCTTATGCCTGATCATCAACGGCATCATCTCGGTGCTGCCGGAAGATGTTCTCGTTACGCTCTACGTGGACGACCTTTTGATCTCTTTTGGCGCGGCCCAGATCCCAACTCTGGAGCGTCGACTCCAACAGGCATTGAACCGTGTCTCTCGCTATGCCGAAGCGCACAGGTTTCGGTTTTCTTTGGCTAAGACTAAGGTGGTGCACTTGTGCCGCTATCCACGGCTCCACCCCGACCCAGACTTGTTTCTTAATGGGGTGCAGCTGTAACTGGTTGAATCGCACCGTTTTCTTTATCTTGTATTTGACCAACGCCTCATCTGGGAGGCTCATATTCGCAGCTTTAGGGTCTCTTGTACCTGCGCAATGGATATTCTCCGTTCCGTGACATTCTGCGCTTGGGGCGCTGATAGGGCTACTCTTACTTTTTTATCGATCCTTTGTTCGTTCGAAGCTCGACTTCGGATGCGAGTTTTATGCATCCGCAGCCGAGCGTTTATTGCGGAAGGTGGACTCGATCCACCACACCGGCCTTAGCCTTGGGACCGGTGCCTTCCGCACTTCCCAAATTGAGAGCCTGTTGGTCGATGCAGGGAGATGCCACCCGCTCTACGCCGCTTACAGTGCATCACTCGCCCGTCCGCGCGAGCCCGGCGCCTCCCTTAGTCGCAAAAAGCTCTCACTTCATCCGCAGCTGATCTCGACGGTGCCTATGCCGCCAAGAGACGCCAGTCATACCCTAAGCCCTTTGGGTTTAGGGCCAGGAAACTCCTTCGAGAGCTAGGTATACCTCTCGGGCCGTTTGTGCCCCTGGTTCTGCCCAGAACGCCACCCTGGAGGGTACCACATTTGGCTATTTGTCGCCACGCCTCTGCTCCCAAAGTTTGTACAGCGCCGGGAGTATTGCGTTCGGCCTTTTTGGAGCACACCTTGTGTCACGCTGGAACCGTGCCAGTGTATACGGATGGCTTCAAGTCGGAAGAGGGGGTCGGCTTTCATGCCATATCCCCTCTGTTTGAATTCATCCGGGCTCTGCCAGCCGCTGCGCCTGTCTTCACCGTCGAGCTGGTGGCAATACACCACTCGGTACGGGAGATTACGCGACGTGCCCGGTTCAGAGACCGGATTGTGATCTATAGCGACTCACAAAACGCCCTGAGTGCTCTCGGGGCATTGGAATCTCTACATCCCCTTGTTCGCGATATCCGTGACGCCACGGTTTTGGCGAGCTGGGCGGATGTTGAGATTATCTTCTGCTGGGTTCCTAGACATGTATGAATTGCGGGGAATGAAAGTGCCAAAGAGTCCGCGAGGACTCTGCGACCGGACCGCCGTTTCGCTCTTCCTCACACCGACTACATGGTAGGAATACGGGTAGCTCTTCGGGCTGCTTGTAAAAGAAGATTGGAGACGGTTGAAGGGAACTTAAAGTTGTGTGCCATTGCGCCCCGACTGTTCCCCCCAATTCCGCGAAGGCTTCATTTGTCTTTCTATCGTCTCTGAATTGGTCACACTCGCCGGACGCACTGCCATTTGATTGAGCGCTCTCCAGCGCCCTACTGTGAAGACTGCGTTGTACCCTCAGACTGTTTCGCACATTCTTGTTGAATGTCCCAGTCTGAGCGATCTTCGCGCACGTTACCTGTCCCGGTACCGGGATGGGCGGGATCGCTACCGCCTCTTCCTTTTACTCGGGACAAGTGCGTGCACATTGACTGGTGGCCTTGTAGACTTTTGGGGGAAGCCGGCCTTCTCCCTCTTATTTAACAAGTTTTTTTGTTTTCTTTATAATTTGCACGTTCTGCGCCCGGGGGACCTCCCCCGATGCAGGAGCTTGTTTCCTGCTCGTTGTCTTTCCCTTTTTTTATTTTTAGTGTTGGGTTGTTTTTTTTTGTGTGTTTTTGAATTTTGAAACTTATTTTAAAGTAGCCTCCTACTAGGCAGTTTTTAATACGGTGATTAATGTCCACCTAGGCAGTTGCCAGATTAGCTCTTAAAAGAAATAAATAGAATACGCTATTATAGGCTATGCTATACTATCCTAAGATATAATTTACAAGGATAAGATATACAATGCTAACTTAGGCTATAAAATATGCTAGGATACCATATAGTATGTTAGGTTAGACAATACTAGGCTATGCTTGCCTAGGGTATAATAGGATAGTTAGGCTATACTTGTCTAGGATAGTTAATGCTAGGCTAGGCAGGGCTATAATATGCTACTCTAGGCTAAATTATAATGGCTAGGTAGGGCTCTGCTATGCTAGGTAATAACTATGTTAGGCTACTATAGGCTAGCTAACCAAGGCTATAATAGGCTAAGCTATGTAAGGTTATTTTAGTCTAGGGTATGGTATGCTATACTAGTCTATAATATGATATGCTTGGCTCTATTATATTAGGTGTGGTTATGCTAGGATAGGCTATTGTATGCAAGGATATATTGGCTAGGCTATAGTAGCCTATTCTAGCTTGACCATACTAGCTGATGCTAGGCTTGGCTCTGGCATGCAATGCTAAGGTTGGGTCTACTAAGGTAGGCTAAGCTATACTCGGATACAATAGGCTATACTAAGCTAAGGTAGGATAAAATATGCTATACTAAGCTAGGCTAGTTTAGGCCTGCAGGCTATTCTATTTTAGGCTAGGTTCTAACGAAATTTGAAACCCTTATGTTGTTTTACATTCTCTTTTGAATGATAGAATCGCCAATCTCCTCCCACAGTTAGTCCGGGAATTATTGAAAGTTTTGAAGATCGTAAAGTTATAAATCAGAATAAGTGAGAGCACGCGACTTTTTGGTCAGCAGACCTTGTTTGTTTTTTTAATTCTAGCCATACTGTAGGGCAAGAACAGAGTTCTACAGTGTTCAGTGGTTATTTTCAAGTGGATATGACACAACAACATGAATACAATCATTGAGTTTATACCACCCCACCTAGATGCAATCATTGAGTTTATACCACCCTACTTGGCTGTATCCCACGTGAGGTTAAGTTGCAATAGAACTTCCACTTCCTAACTGTTGCATGGACTGCTAGTAGAGGAGGGTGCTCTAAAGTTCCCACAGCATGCAACAGCATCCCTCCACTATAACTTGGTCCTTCAGGACAGCTTCACTAAAACTGAAGCCCCACTTAATTGTGGGAATGTTGGCTGGGTCTACAGCATAGGCTGTATGATCCAAGCTTTCTCCCTTAATCTCCCAAGAGGCTGTTGGGAGGAGGTCATCTTTCCCTGGGAAGCAATTAATAACAACCTGACATGAAAAATCTCTCCTAAGAAGTGACTGAATGGCTAAATTTCAGGGATGAGTTTGAGGTGTGTAAGGCATTGACATCTAATGCTCATATGATGGTTAGAGTGGTGGTAATAACTTAAGTATTCACTTGCATCACTGAGTTGATGTCTGTAAGTTTTGAGGAGAGTATAAGTGTAGCTTACTGATTCTATTTTATCTTTTTTACACCCTAGAAGTTATGACACACAGCTATAAATGTGTATTGAGCTGGTGGTGGTGATGTTGATTTCAACTGTGCATATCTTTTTCAGTTACACCTGACTTCATCATATTTGCAAGTATATTGGAGTTCAAACATTCCTGAAAACAATGAAATATTGGCTGATATTCTCCACAAATTAGCTCCAGTTATCCGCCATGGAATTTGCACTCAAAGGGTTATATGTAGAGTTCCTCCTGTGATATTTGTTAGAGGTAAAATCTGTATTCTTAGTCTAAGCATTTGATGAAAATATTGTTTTAATTTTATATTTTTTTTTTTTGTCCTATATATCTTGTGGTGATAATAGGGTACCTCTGAATTAATGGAAGATGTCATTGAAACATTTATGCCACAGTGTGATTTTTTTTTTTCAATATTCTCATTAAACTTTAATTATTATACTAAATGAACACTTTTCTGTTTAACAAGTTCTAACTTATTCATTCCTGTCAAAATAAAAAAAGAAAAAGGTCTAACTACTTCTTAGACACTGGTGGAGGACCCTCATTGAAGCCTCAGGTGTAGTATGTTGCAGCTGACATCTGGAAGATTGTACGCCCTCTCGGGGCCCAATGCTCACAGGTGTATCTGGTTATACTTGTACACATTTTCACTTTCTTTACAAATCCCTCCTGACAAATTTTATGTAGATGATGCCCTCGTTGGCCTTTATTATTTTTTTAAATTCTGGGAAGAGTCCTCGTTTGTTTTCAGTTTTTAGTTTAATTAAGTAATTATAATTAATAGGACCATAGATGGGAAAGGAATAATACCATCTTCCTGTATTGAGTTTTGTAAAAGTTCTGCTACACTGTTTGATAGAAAATTTTCTTTCAAACAAACTTAAAGTTCTACTTTTCCAGCATATGTCATAAAATGTCTTTTCCATTGTGTGCAGGTGTGTAGAGATGTAAGTGAAAAGAATCAAGATCTCTGTTCTCCTTCATGCGGGCCACAACAAGTCCGACATCTCCATGCAGCTCAACTTTACTCAGTTGACCGTCTGCCAAAATGACTGTGCTCAGGAAGAACAACATCTCTGTGTCCAAGGCCCTCAAGGAAGAGGGCAGCAAGAGCTTGAGGTGCGTGGAAAGGCCTCTGTTCACCCACCGTATGCAAAAGCAGCGTCGAGAGCGCTGTATCCGCCTTCTCAAGGACTTGAAGAAACATGGCAATCAAATTCTCCTTTTTCCTGATGACCCCCTCCCCCCTGTTTAGTAAGCTTTGGCCAGAACTTCTAAGAGCGCTAAATGTCCACGTCCAAGCACCCGGTTTCTGTTATGATGCTTGGCGCCATGGCTTCGAATGGCGAGAAAATGCTCTGGTATGATTTTGGCTGGTTATAAGCACACTGGGGCCGATTATGGAGATAGCTTGGCCATGAAATTCCTGCCTTGAGTGAGAAAGATCACAAAGAAGGTGAAGTACGTATTTAAGCAGGATGGTGCAAGAGTAGTTAGGGTTGAACATGAACTGGAAGGAATTTTGGCCATTGCACTTGCCCTACCTTAATCCCCTTGACTACAGCATTTGGCCGCATGTCATGGGCAAGGTGTGCAAGGTCTTCCACAGCAACGTTGATGAGCTGAAGTTCCTTTTCAACCTCATGAGGAAGCACTACTTCTGCAAATGTGGGCACAGCCTTCAGCTCTCACCTGGACTGCAAGCTCTCCGCCGAGGCCGGTCACATTAATATTACAATTTAAACACATATTTATATGTTAAAACAATTAAAACGTGTCTAACTGCATCAAAACTATCATTTTGTCTTTTGTTTAGAGCATCGTTACTAGTGTAACAGGACTTTTTCAATACTTGATACTTGTTAGAAAAGGTAACTAAGCCTAGATAGGGGTCCTAGCTTGGCAAACTTCGCTGTAACGAGATACTATGCATCATCTCCACTTTTCCAACAGCGTCCTGGACTCGAAGTATTGGGGAGGGGGGAGGGATCAAAGTTCTGACTGCAAGGAGAAAGATACACACCTCAATCTCTATCTAAATTATATGTTCATAACATAAATTACATGAATAAAATGAAAAGTTTCTACAATTATATATATTTTGGCAACACAACTTTGCCAATATTTTATTAATCTATATATGGACTGTTACTTCAAAACAACAATCTAATGTCAGCTTTCGTAAGCCCTTCCATTTAATTCAATGAAGAAAAAAAGAGTAAGGAGGAATGGGAAGGGTAAGATGTCTTTTAGCCTTGCACTGTTTCACTTGGGTGCCTCAAGGTGTCCACCTTACACCAAATGCAGTGAAAACAGTTGCGTCATTCCCAATTCATTGGAGAAAAGGCCAAACCAAGTGATCCAAACAGTGGTCAAAATTGGAAGTTTGGTAGCACTAAAACTAACCTTTGGGCAAACAGCTTAGTCCAGTAGTGGTGGATTCCAGGGCATCTTTATTACAAACTGAGTTGACTGTGGTTTTAAATTTGAAAAACTATTTAAATATACACTAATTCAACTCTCACAGTTAATATTCTCTCTTTGTTATAAGTTTAATACAAAGTATATTCTCCCATGACAAAATGAGAAATCCTCCAATTTATTGCTATATATATATTGGATATTGTAATTTATATACATATTTACTTAACAGTATAGCCTATCCCAACCCCCTTTCCTAGCTAAACGCTCACACTCCTCTATCTTAAATGAGGAAAAGTATGGTAAAAGGGCAGATTAAGGCAAAGTGGTGAAAATCCATAGTGGACAAAATGGGGGAGGATGGCTTCCCCACACATCAACCACACAGGCACCCTTAGGTTGTTTCTGTGAACACTTTACACAATGAGTGTTGTTGGGTGCTAACTCCACTTTTTGGAAACTGCTTAATGATGATAAACGTTCTTATCTTCTTGTCCTGTTAAAATCCTCTCTTTCAGATGAGATGCAAAAATTATCTGATGAAGTACACAAACGTCTGAAGGTTGCGGATCTTGGGGATGACTTTGCTTCAGCGATAGGCAATGCTAAGTCGCTAGATGGAGACTCCTTGGAGCAACTGGTAAATGATGACTCAGTTCTATTACACAATATATTATAGCCGTTTATGCCAGGTTGTGGGAAACTGGTAACCACACTTACTTTGTTGATCCACTGAGTACTATAGAAACTGGGAAAAGGAATCACCCTGTCCCTGCCCATCTTTTTTTTTTCAAGGTACAAAACTGTAGACTATAGAACACTCGCTTGGGAAGCAAGCTTTCACTATGAGGGAAAGGTGGATTATAAATTGTTTTTCAGCACAAGCTCCAGTGAGGTCAAAACACTTTTGCAAGCATCAATACCATCTGTTTAAACTATTTCCATAAAAATGAGGTCTGAGAATTAAACCAAGTTGAAACAGCTCTTGTAACATCAACAAAAGAATGTCAGATGGTTCTAGATCAGGAATATATGGTGGGGTTTTAGATCAACTTCCAATGAAATTCTTGCAAAGTTGTCTTTGTCAAAGAGGACTCTGTGAAGGTTTCAATGCGCGTCGTAATGTCCCTTCAACGACATGTTTACGTTAAACGGATCTGGACAGAGTATCCTACCAGCCTCCTGGCAAATGACTACTGTGCTCGCTTTTCACAAACTGGGGAGAGATTCTACCCCGGTCAGTTTCCGCCTCGCGTGTGTAAATTGGTAAACGTTACAGGTAGTTTAGCCTTCATTCTGGATAGTGCAGCTTCCGCAAGTTCCAGTCCACGTTGGATCGCCTCCATTATGGAAAATGCAGTCTGCGAGGCATTCCTTCATAGACAGCACTACGCCACCGTCTTTTTTAATATGGAGAAGGCCTATGATACCGCATAGCGATAATGTATTATGGACACCCTCCGCACGATAGGGGTGAGAGTACGCCTCCCAATTTTTATTTCTGAATTTCTACGAGAATTTCTAAGGGAAGTAAGTGTCCTCAGTGTCACAATGTTGTAGCGGCGGGATCGCGATTCCCTGGCCAAAGATTCCCGCCGCCCTGACAAGGTCCGCTCGGTGGTTCAAGAAGAGGGTATTGAGGAGAGAGAGTATTTTCTAAATTTAATTTACACAAAAAAAATGGAAATCAACCACAACCCCAGAAAACAAAAATGTAAATTTACCCAATTTCCAAAATATTAACTATCTTTAACCACAACCCAAGATATTTATATATATATATATAGTGGGCCTTACAACTTTACCCTGGCCACACACACGCAAATAAGGAAATGTTTAGGGCTTCACAACCAGATTGCCCAGTGCCACCATGTGAGTCTGTTCAACTTTCTTCAGCTCTGGGCGCGCTATTACCGGTATGGGAGGGGGGGGGGAGGGAAAGGGAGGCGGGCCCGCTTTCTTGAGGGAAGAGAGGTTCCTTTTTCTTAAGGGACTGGAAGTTCAACTTCAGCCAAGGCGAATGATTCGCACTCAAGGATGAGGAAGTGGTGGTTCCAGTCAGAGCGGAAAGGGCGAGGGCTCAGGCCCCAATCGATGCGTCCCTTTACTGCCACACGAGAGTTAAGATTGGCTTCAGCCGTCTTCGAAAGCCAGATGTCGGCGACAATCGGTACCACGCAACTGGAAAAGAGAAGGCACATTCAGTCACCTATTCACTGCCACACTCAAACATCTTTACTCCTAACTCATTCAACCATATCCACTCTCACACAATCTTCACTCACCTATCTTCCGTCTAGGCGGCTCTTCCTTCCTCAGTCACAAAATTTACTTCCAAACTTTTACCTACACTTTCTAAAGAAAAATATATGCTGAAAGAATCCGCCTAAAAAGAAAACAGGAGATGAATGGGGGAGCACGATAGAGATCCATCGAGTCCCCCCACACAAAGTAAAGACGGTGATCACACGATCCACACCCACACACATTCTGCAAAAGAAGAAAGAGATTAGACATAGAGGAGGGGAGGCGGACAACCAAACTACTACAATGTTTGCTCTGAGTATCAACGGTATCCTTTTGTTTTCAGGTCCCTCCAGAGTCCCGTTCAGAAGGCACTGAAGTGATGCCCAAATTTGAATCCAACCTCAAAGCGCTGACCCTCCGTCAAGATATCTTTGGAGTCAACCGAACCAAGATTATGAGTTTAGTAGGTTTTTTATTATTGTTATTTTCCCATTAGACTTAGCTGTTCTTGTCGATGGGAAGGCTTTTGGGGAAAGCAAGGGATTCCTAATACCTCGTCCCCAAGTTATCGCTGTTTACAACAGAATTCTGTTTCGGTGTACTTCTAGGTGTTCTTTTGGGTAACATTTCCATCTGAATTAGAAATGCATCAATGGGGTTCTTGTGGTGAGTTCGTGTCATTCATGATCCACCTTCATTTCTCTTGTGCTCTTTCTCTCTTTCCCCGAGAAAGAGAGAATTTAAGAGCCTTGGCTCGCGTTGGGGATTCCTTGATTTTACATACCAAGAGGACTCGCACCACACGTTCGTTGACGTTATCTTTACCTCGCTTGAACTATTTATTAAAGAAAAATTCTCTTCTTAATTCAAGGGTAGGGAAAAATTACCAAGTGACTTTAATTGGGTACACTTATCTTATTAAAATAAGGTTAATGGATATGAAGTTTGATTGCTTACTAGAATGGGTGCACAGTGGTGAGGAGAATGAAGGCTCTGGAGGACCCTCCTCTAGCTGCTAATTTGATGTCAAAAGTATTTTCTTGAAGTGAATGAACAAAATTCTGCCTTTCTTACCGATGGTGTTTTTGACAGAGTTTGGGGTCTGAAGGTCAGGAAGAAGTTCGGGATCTGATAGAGATAGGGTGTTCCCAAGTTTGGAACTAAGACATTTTATATAATTGATTTTCGGAGGCAGAGAGAGGGATACAAGGATTAGTCTCCTGCTGTGGGTTGTGGATATAATCTGCCTCATCGGCCAGTGCCTTTGAGCCACATCCAGCTTTGTATCTGACTGTTCATGCCTCACTTTTTTCTTTTTTATAATAGTTATCCATTATAATTATCGCTTTCTATGATTACAATTCATTATATATTACTCTTTAGTTATACCAATGGCTAATTAGAATTAGATACACAATAATTAATCCTTACAAAATAATTTAAGTCACTATTTACATTGGTCTAATCCTGATGTACTTTTTTGTTACATTGTGCACATGTAACATAGAATAGACATGTGTAACCCAAATAGGAAAGAAAGAACAGGGGAAATAGAATTAAAAGGAGCAAAAGGACTTTGAAAATTTACCAAGCCCCCAAAGTGGGGCCAGCCTTTGTCAATGCCAATGAAAGTTACTCCCTCCCCCCCTTTCCCCTTTGAAGCACTAGGCGCTGTAGCACTCGTCCAGTGGGGGTTCAGCCCTGGACAGAGAGCTTCAACCACGCCCATACACAATATCATCTACTTCCTCAGTCAGCCCTTTCTCACACATTCATATAATCAACTCACCTTGACACTCGTATATTATCTTGAGGCTATTTCCATCCATTTTTACATGTCCATTCCACCTCAGAACACTTTCGGTCCCATAGTCTTACTTCCATACCCGAACGTTGGCACCAGCATACTCTCATGCAGTTTCCTGGCACATTCCACTATTAGGGCATTCTTCCAGTTTGAAATGGGTTACAAACAGCTACCAGACCCCTTTCATAATGCATCACCACTGTTTAGCATCTCACAAGTTATATAGCTACCTTCTCATTTTCAAATCTCTCTCTCACAACATTATCAATCTCTTGTGTGGTTCTCTCTTTCTTACCTTGTTTTACACCCATGAAGCTAATCATATTTACATTTGCATTATCTTCTATACCTACATTTATACAAACGTGTCAAAGCAACTCGCCATCTACTTTTGACCTCATTGCTTACAAGTACCATACCATTCTTGTCCTAGATGTTCACACAGCTATTCTTCTGCTGCTTCCTCACTTTTCTCATTTCCATCCAGAATAGCTTCCTGTTCCTCTCTGGATCCTCATTCATCTTTTGTCAAAATGTTCTATTTGCTGCTTTCTTACTCCGTTTAATCCCTCGTGTTTCACCATTTTCTTCTTCATTTCCTTGTATGCATTCAACTGCATCACCCTGACATCTTCAGCACTGTTAAGCATATATGCCTTCTGTTTGCTTTCCATCGTGATTCTACATTTTGCTTCCTATTTCCAGTTTGGACACCCCGTAAGGGGCGCGGCGATTTGCCATCCTGGCCGCCGTGCTGACAGGATCCAGCGCTCCGTCCGGCCCGAGCTTAGCCTCTCTTCTTTCCTTCAGATAGCCCGATTTCTTCCCTACCTCGTTGCTTTTCATACAACCTCTCCCACAACTTTCTCTGGTCAGCCTCTAATTTCACAGGGTAGATGCTGACCTTCTTCTCAAGCCAACCACCCCGGATCGGGGCTGGGGGGGGAGGGGACATTGTTCCCTAACCCCTCAGCTCCGGTTCGGGATGGGGGTTTTTTAACAACCTGCTTCATCCCCACCCATACCTTCCTCACATCCCTTTTCCTCTCCTCTTCACAACCTATATTTTTTACGCCGTGTTCAAGGTGGAGCCGCCATGCCGAAGGACTGCCAGGCCACCAGGCGGGAGGGGTGGTCCCGAATGGCGGCGCCTGGCTCTGCCGGGCTTGTAAGCACCTCTCGCAGTGCGGGCAACTGCGAGAGGTGATGAGCTATTGCGTCCCGTATTAAAAAGAGGGTCACCATGCCCATGTATGACAAAAAAAACCAAAAAACCCAACCCCCAACTTCCCCAAGAAAATCAACGGAGCCGCCCTCGGGCAGCTCCACCGAGAAAATGGAGGTTCTCCCCCTTGTGCTTGCGCAAGGGACCCTCCATAATTCTTTAACCGGAGAGGAGGCTTACTCCTCTCCTACGCCTACGGGTGTAGGGGACTCCCCCTCACCCCCTTCTCTGGAGGTGCTTTCGGGCACCTCCCTATCTCCAGCGGCAGTCCCTCCTTTGCTTTCTAAGGGGACTGCCAAGAAAGCCAGCAGGCAGCCCATTGCCGACCGCCCCTCGTGCAAGCGGCTCGGTAGGGCAAACCCCCTTAGGGGGGAGAGGGAAGCCAGGCCCCTTCGGTCGCTTCCCTCAAAAGACCTGCTGGCAAGAATTTTAAACCTTGCTGGGGTCAAGGCCTGTGCCTCCCCACACAAGACTGGCGACACTGCCAAGGGGACCTGCGATGTCCTGGGAGGGGATGGCCAACTGGAGGCCCCTCCTGTGATAGACATGGTCCTTGAGGAGACCCAGCCTCAGATGGTAGGGCCTTCCATGGGGGGGAATCCGGGCTCGGCGCCAAGCACCGAACCCGAATCCGCCCCTATGCAAGGTCCCCCTCAAACGGCCGAGGGCTCCGAGGCAGTAAAAGGAGGGGAGGGATCTCCTCCGACAGGTGCCCCTACGACGACCAGGACCTTCTCCATTTCGGAGAGGGACCTGGCTGAGGCCGGCCCATCTGGCATGGGGGCTACTGCCGGCGGAGGTGAGAAGCGGGTTCATTCCCCGCCCTCCTCTCCTAAAAAGAAAAATACTAAAAAGACGAAGAAGACTCGGGGCTCCTCTCCATCCGCGGGGGCTGCGGTGGAGGGATGGGTCTGCTGCCACTTTGGTAGGCGACCAAGCCAAGATCGGCACATCCGGCCCCTCTACCCCCTCGTGTGCGGAGCCCCTGACTAAGACTAACACCAAGAATGCACAGGGTGGAGCCTCGATGACATCGGGGCCCCTGATTCAGAGGTTACCTGGCGTTTTCGAGCCCGCTGGCTTCAAGCGCTTCTTCGTTATTCGCTCCACTGATGGCAGCATGTTGTCCAAGGGCAACATGATCCATCAGAGAAGAGGATTAGCTAGTGCAATTGGTAGAGAGCCGAAGGTAACCCGTTTCTCGGACGGGAGCCTTCTGGCGAATCCCGCCGAGGCGGCCAAGATAAGTGCTCTTCGGACACTTCATGGCACCCCGGTGAGTGTGACGCCGCACTCTACCATGAACTTTGAAAAAGGAGTAGTTTATGCGAGGGAACTCGTTGACTACTCCATAGAAGACATCACCCTAGAGCTGGCCGACCATGGGGCGGTCAAGGTCGAACGTGTGATGAGAAAACAGGGAGGGGCCTCGAGACCCACCCCTACACTCTTCGTCACGTTCGACTGTGACAAGCTCCCTGAGTCGGTGCGTGCCGGTTGGTACCGCTACCGGGTGAAGGCATTCGTGCCACTGCCGCGGCGGTGCTATTACTGTCACCGCTTCGGCCACACGAATCGATCATGTAGACGTGCAAAATCGGGGTCACCCGAAGTCTGTGTAAATTGCTCCAAGGTTGCACACGATAAGTCCAAATCGTGTGTGGCCAAGTGTGTCAATTGCGGAGAGCCGCACCCTGCTTCTTCGAAGCAATGTGGTGCATATCTCCTTGAGAAAGAAATCCTGGCCGTTCAGGCCCAGGATCGACTCTCATTCCGCGAGGCTAAGGACTTGGTCCTGGCGCGCCCGGCTCTGCCTGGGACGTCATATGCCTCAATAGTTAGAAAAGCACCCTCTGCTCCTGGCCCATCCAGGCCAACGAGCACGGTTGTTTCCGCGCCCATTCGGAGCCCTTCTGCGGGCTCTACTACACCCGGGCGCTCCCCTGGTAGAGCTGGGGGCAAAAAGGGTTCACACCCAGCCCCGGCTAAAACCAGGGCTCCCCCCTCTTCCCCCAGCGTGACCGTTTCCCGTAAGGCGAAACGGCCACGCGCCTCCACAGAGTCATTAGACACACAGGAGGCAACACCCCTGAAGATGGTCGCTAGGCCATCTTCCGGGGTTCCTAAAGCTGTTCCCCGAAAGGAGGACAGCAACAAAGGAGCTTCGGCCCCTTCGCCCACGCCCCGAGGTGGAGCGAGTGGCTCGGAGACGGTGGTTCCTCGAAAAGAGGGCCTCCCAAGCCGCAACGCCCGCCTAAGGTTTCGAGGCGGAGGGAGGAAAAGACTCGCATGGCGAGCCCAACCTCCCCCAATAAGTCCTCGAAGGCGACAGCGCCCGGGGTTCTGCCCCTGGGAAGCGTACGGCCATTCCCGTGAGGGTCTTCAATTCGAGGAAAGCCCCCGCGTCTCCTCCGAGCTAGGCCTGGAGGGCATATTCCTTCAATGGAATTGCCGTGGACTCCGGGCCAACTGGGAGGAGCTGCGGAGGCTCGTCTCGTCCCGTTCCCCGTTAGCTATTTTTTTGCAGGAGACCATGCTAGGCGCGTGCCCGCTGCCTGCCCTCCCGGGGTATAAGGGTCTTGCGACCCCACCACCGCGGGATGGCCGGGCTGGTGAATGCGCGGTTTACACCCGCAGTGGCTGTGCAGCTGCACCTGGATAGGAGGTATGCTATCATTTCTGCGTACATTCCACCGTCAGCTGACTTCGACGCGGGGAACTTCCGCCGCGTCGTGGCACGGTTGCCGAGGCCCTATCTCTTGCTTGGAGATCTGAACGGCAGGCATCCTCTCTGGGGAGATTACTCCATAAATCCCAGGGGACAAGTCCTTGCCGATCTGATCGAAGAGCTTGAGATGAGTGTCCTAAACGTGGATGAGTTTACGCATCACTGTCCGAGAACCGCTTCATTTTCTTGCCTTGACCTATCTTTGTGCTCTTCGGATGCACAGCCTGATTTTGATTGGGGGGTGGTCGATGACCTCCATGGTAGTGATCACTTTCCCATTCAAATATCATTTTCAGGGCAACTGCCGCCTGAGAGACCACCTCGGTGGTGCTTGGCGCGGGCGCGGTGGCCTGCATTTCAGGAAATGACTGAATTCTCTATCTCAGTCGAGGAGTTTAGGTCGGTAGATGAGGCCGTTGAGTTCTTCTCCGGCGACCTCATCGCCGTGGGCCTGACTACTATTCCTAGGACGTCTGGCCGTTTTGCACACCGACCACTCCCATGGTGGTCGGCCGAGTGTGAGACGCCCCTCAAACAGAAGCGTTATGCCTACATGCGCTATAAGTGCCGCCCGAACGATTTCACTGTCGCTGAATTTCGTCGGGCTAGGGCTAGGTTCCGGTATGTTTCGAAGCACGCCCGCCGCTCTTCTTGGCGGGCATATGTGTCTTCACTTAACGGGAAGACCCCTTTAGCTGAGGTGTGGAAGCGAGTCAAAAGGATTCGGGGCAAGTTCTCGCAGGACCCCCCTCCTGTTCTCCAGGAGAATGGGACCGCAATCTTGGACCCCGCGTCCGTGGCGGAATCCTTAGCGACCGCTTTTTCCGCATTCTCTAGCCGTGATGCTGCTCCGCCAGCATTCAATGCACGTCGTGATGTCGCGGAAGGCCACCGGCTGGACTTTACCTCCAGAGGCGGCGAACCCTTCAACGACAAGTTTACTGTGAGTGAGTTGCGTTCCGCTCTCGCTTCGTGCGCGGACACCGCCCATGGTCCGGACGATGTCCCGTACGCCATGCTTCGACACCTGGGTGAGGGAGGCATGGCCTTTCTGTTAGATTTGTTCAACAGGATCTGGGTAGAGGGTCTTCTCCCAGACTCCTGGCGAATCGCTACTGTGCTCGCCTTTCGCAAGCCGGGAAGAGATCACTCTACTCCGACCGGTTTCCGCCCAATCTCTCTAACCTCTTGCGTGTGCAAGTTGATGGAGAAATTGGTAAATTTAGATTAGCCTATTTCCTGGACAGCGGAGGCCATCTGTCTTCTGCACAGTGCGGCTTCCGTAAGTTCCACTCCACGTCGGATGCTCTGCTCCGACTGGAAAAGGCCGTCTGCGAGGCTTTCCTTCGTAGACAGCACTACGCCACGGTGTTTTTCGATCTGGAGAAGGCCTATGATACCGCATGGCGATACGGTATCATGGAGACTCTCCACACGATGGGGGCGAGGGGACGCCTCCCAATGTTTATATCTGAATTTTTGCGAGATCGTCGATTCCGCGTACGGGTGGGGGGAGCCCTCTCCGGCCCAAAGGAGCAGGAAGAGGGTGTCCCGCAGGGAAGTGTCCTTAGTGTCACACTCTTTGCCCTGAGCATCAACGGCATCACCTCGGTGCTGCCGAAAGATGTTCTCGCTACGCTCTACGTGGACGACCTTTCGATCTCTTTTGCCGCGGCCCAGATGCCAACTCTGGAGCGTCGACTCCAACAGGCATTGAACCGCGTCTCTCGCTATGCCGAAGCGCACAGGTTTCGGTTTTCTTTGGCCAAGACTAAGGTGGTGCACTTCTGCCGCCATCCACGGCTTCACCCCGACCCAGATTTGTTTCTTAATGGGGTGCGCCTGGATGTGGTTGAGTCGCACCGTTTCCTTGGTCTTGTATTCGACCGACGCCTCACCTGGGAGGCTCATATTCGCAGCCTTAGGGTCTCTTGTACCCGCGCCATGGACATTCTCCGTTCCGTGACGTTCAGCGCTTGGGGCGCTGATAGGGCTACCGCCTTACTTTTTTATCGATCCTTTGTTCGCTCGAAGCTCGACTACGGATGCGAGTTTTATGCATCCGCAGCCGAGCGTTTATTGCGGAAGGTGGATTCGATCCACCACACTGGCCTTCGCCTTGCGACCGGTGCCTTCCGCACTTCCCCCATTGAGAGCCTGTTGGTCGATGCTGGGGAGATGCCACTCGCTCTGCGCCGCGTGCAGTGCATCACTCGCCTGTACACGCGAGTCCGGCGCCTCCCTCAGTCGCGAACAGCTCTCACTGCATCCGCAGCTGATCTCGATGGTGCCTATGCCGCCGAGAGACGCCAGTCATACCCTAAGCCCTTTGGGTTTAGGGCCAGGAAACTCCTTCGAGAGGTAGATATAGCTCTCGGGCCGGTGGCGCCCCTGGTTCTGCCCAGGACGCCACCATGGAGGGTACCACATTTGGCTATTTGTCGCCACGCCTCTGCTCCCAAAGCTTGTACTGCGCCGGGAGTATTGCGTTCGACCTTTTTGGAGCACACATCGTGTCACGCTAGTACCGTGCCAGTGTATACGGATGGCTCCAAGTCCCAAGAGGGGGTCGGCTTCCACGCCGTATCCCCTCTGTTTGAAGTCAGCGGGGCTCTACCGGGCGCTGCGTCTGTCTTCACGGCCGAGCTGGTGGCAATACACCACTCGGTACGGGAGATTACGCGACGTGCCCGGTTCGGAGACCGGATTGTGATCTATAGCGACTCACAAAGCGCCCTGAGTGCTCTTGGGGCATTGGAATCTCCGCATCCCCTGGTTCGCGAAATCCGTGACGCCACGGTTTTTGCGAGCCGGGCAGATGTCGAGATTATCTTCTGCTGGGTTCCTGGACATGTAGGAATTGCGGGGAATGAGCGCGCTGATGAGGGCGTCAAAGAGTCCGCGAGGACTCTGCGACCGGACCAGCGTTTCACTCTTCCTCATACCGACTACATGGCAGCAATACGGGCAGCTCTCCGGACTGCTTGTCAAAGAAGATGGGAGACGGTCGAAGGGAACTTAAAGTTCCGTGCCATTGTGCCGCGACTGTTCCCATGGACCTACCTCCCAATGCCGCGGCGGCTTCAGGTTGCTTTCTGTCGTCTCCGAATCGGACACACTCGTGTGCCGCATCGCTATTTGATGGAGCGTTCGCCTGCGCCCTATTGCAACGACTGCGTAGTCCCCCAGACTGTTCGGCACATTCCTGTCGAATGTCCCAGTTTTGGTGATCTTCGCGCACTATACCTGTCCCCGTACCGGGATGGGCGGGGTCGCTACCGCCTGTCCCTTGTACTCGGGACGAGTGCGTGCACATTGACTGGTGGACTTGTTGACTTTTGGGGGGGAGTCCGGCCTTCTCCTTTTCATTTAACCAGGTTTAATTGTTGTTTTTGTTATTGTTATTTCTTTTTATTGTTGTTTCCTGTTCAATTTTTTAAAGTAGCCTAGAACTAGGCTGTTTCTTTACGCGACTTATGCCTAAGTCGGCAGTCGCCAGATAGCCCCTTAAATAAAATAAAAATAAAAAACGCCCTATTGCGACGATTGCGTCGTCCCTCGGACTGTTCGGCACATTCTTGTCGAATGTCCCAGTCTGGGTGATCTTCGCGCCCGTTACCTGTCCGGGTACTGGGATGGGCGGGGTCGCTACCGCCAGCCCTTTGTACTCGGGACGAGTGCGTGCACATTGACCGGTGGACTTGTTGACTTTTTGGGGGAGGCCGGCCTTCTCCCTATTATTTAAGCAGGGTTTGTTTTTTGTTTTGTTTTTTGTTTTTTGGCTTATGTTTGTTTTTGTTTGTTTTGTTTTTTTCCTCTTATAGGTCGCACGCTCCTGCGCTGGGGGGACCTCCCCCCGACGCAGGAGCTTGCTTACTGCTCACTTCCCTTTCCCTTTTTTGGGGGGAGGGGTGTTTTTTATTCTATTTTTATCTTAAAGTAGCCTAGTTATAGGCCAGTTTTTAATGCGGCGACTAATGCCCAAGTAGGCAGTCGCCACATGAGCTCTTTAATAAAATAATATATATATATATCATTACAAGGTTCTTGCAATATACTCTTACAAATCTTAACTTCACGCACTTAATTTTCGAGCCCACATATTCATAGTCAACCATTGCATTTTCCACTTCTCAGTCAAAATCACTGCCAGACCCTCTTTTCTTCTACTACTTCTCTCCTACCCCTGCTCATACTCCATTCACTCCCTCCTCCCACACAATCTCTTCATTCACTCCCTCCCCCCTACACAACCTCTTCATTCACTCTCTCCCCCCTACACAATCTCTTCAACCCCTTCCATCCATCTCCCTGTTTTAAAAACCTTGACTACCATTCCCTCTTTCCCACACCTAGCGCGCATTAACTCACCTGACTGGACGTGGTCCGGGACAACTTCCACTCATTACCGTTTATGCCTGTCACGAGCATGGCTTTCCATACCAGTGGCTCCATATCGGGGTTTAGTCGATTTTTCTGACACTCACCGGAGAATGGATGTTTTACCTTCCTGCCCCACTGACAGACAATAAAAGGATTACAGTAGTGTTTGTACAAATAGCCACGCATAACTCATAACCATTGACCCCATACCCAATCTTAGTAGTTTTTTCCGACAAATAGATGCTCATAACTCAACACCTCTTAGGTGAAACACAAATGCCCCTTCCCCGGCACATTAGTACCTGAGGGATCCCACGAGTTAGAGCCTCGCCCTGATACTGTCCTCGAGTGGAGTCCCACCAACCTGAGCTCGAGTTCGAGGATGACCGAGATTACCAAATGGGTGAAGCAGTACAAAAAATCCTTGAAGAAATCCAAAAAGAAAAACCGCGCCCTCTGCTTGAGCGACGGCAAGGCGGACGTCAAGGATGACGTCGATTATTGTCATTCTTCGGAGGACGAATTGGAGACGATGGAGGATGACCTCTGCTATTATGAGGATGACGATGGTGATTGCTGATGGCTCTTCACTGAAGAGAAGTATTTATGAGGTTTGTTTTTTCTCGTTTCTATAAGTTTCATTTTCATGAGTATTATTTTTCAGTCTCCTAGCGAGGGAAGTAAGAATAGTATCGTGGTGTCATCTGCGCGTCGTAAGGGAAGTAAGAATAGTATCTTGGTGTCATCTGCTCGTTGTAGGGAGGGAATGGGACTAATTGTACTCATACATGGAAGGAAATGGTGGTTGAAAAGCCGCTTGGGTATAATAATCCCACGATTGCGTTAGGAGCTTGCGTTTACCCAATTACAATGTATTTTCATGCCTTGGTACCAGGTTCGATTCTGATGCCTGTGTATTGAAAATTAATTGGGGGCTTACTTTCGATCTGCCTCATTGAAGCTGTCATTTTCTGAGTGGGGAGCTACAGAGTGTGGCAACCGCCGTTAAGGCGACCCGAATCGGTAGTCCATCCCGCGACTAAGCGCACCCGATGTGGCTTAACTTCGTTAACGTCTGAAGTGGCGTTTCCACTCGGCTACGCCGTAGCCCCCACCACATAGGTCATTTCTCAACCTAAGACACAGCGATCTGTTTACATGGACGTCGTCCTGGCGGGATTTAGCACCCCCTCCGGCCCCAGCTTATCCTCCCCTAACACCTAATTTTTTCCTTTCTGTAACACCTCATCCTCCTCTCCCTCTCTTGAGTTCAGACCCGGTCACGTAACTAGCCTGATTCTCTGATTGGCCCTGGTTTGTCATTCCCTCCTACCTTTGGGGGGGGGGCTGCCAAGAAAGGCTGGAACTCCGCAGGCGGGGTTCGATCTAGGGACGGCGTTTGAACCAAGAAGGGACGAGTTAAGGGATAACGCTGCACGGTCTGCCTAGGTTAACCCCTATGCGGGCCCAGCACTACCTGGGACGTCTTATGCCTCACTTTAAAACACCTTCTGCTCCAGGCCTAAGAGCATAGTCGCTTCCGCGCCAATTCGGAACCCTTCTGCGGGTTATACCCCCCTCCCCCTGTCGTTCCCTTGGTAAAGCTGGCTCCACAAAGGGTTCACACCCAGCTTGGGCTAAAACCAGGGCTCACTTCGCCTCCCTCAGCGTGACTGTTTCCCCATAAGGTAAAACGGCCGCGTGCCTCACCGAGTCATTATACTCACAGGTGGCAAACCCCCAGAAGGTGGTCAATAGACCGTCTTCCGGGGTTCCTAAAGCTGCCCACTAAAGGAGTACAGCTTCGCCTCTTACGCCCTTCCTAAAGCTGGACTGGGAGACGCCGAGGCGGAGCGTTGAAAAGACTCGCATAGCGAGTCCAACCTCTGCCTTGATCTGTCCTATGCTCTCCGGAGGTACAGCCTGATTTTGGATGTGAGGTGGTCGAAGACCTTCAAAGTAGTGACCACATTCTCATTCAAGTATCATTTTCTGGCCACTGCCCGGGTGGTGCTTGGAGGATAGCAAGTGGGTGGATGAGGCCGTCGAGTTCTCCGACACACTCATCGCCGTGGGCTTAACTACTTTTTCTAGAATGTTTGGTCATTTTTCGCACGCCGTCCGCTAATTTGGTGGTCGTCCGAGTGTGAGACGGCCCTCACAGATGCGATTAACCTACATGCCCTATAAGCGCCGCCCGAACGATTTCACCGTCAGTGAATTTTGACGAGCTAGGTTCCCATATGTTTCGAAGCACGCCCTCCGCTCCTCCTAGCGGGCATTGGTGTCTTTTACTTAAGGGAAAATTCCTCTTTCAGAGGTGTGGAAGTGAATCAAAAGGATTCGAGATAATTTCTCCCAGGACCACCCCTCACCTTTTCCAGGATAATGGGACCTCAATCTCGCACCCCGCGTCCTCGGCGGACTCTTTCGCGACCGCTTTCTTTACATTCTCTATCCCAGATACTGCTTCGTCAGCATTCAATGTACGTCGTAATATTGGTCGGGGCCGCCGACTGGACTTTACCTCAAGAGACGGTTTTACATTGGGTTAGTTGCGTTCCGGTCTCTCTTCTTGCGTGGACACCGCCCATAGTCTAGATGATGTCCCCGATGCAATGCTTCGACACCTGTGAGCAATGAATGGCATTTCTGTTAGATCTGTTCAAGAGGATCTGGACAGAGGGTATCATCCCAGACTCCTTGCGATTGGCTACTGTGCTCATTTTTTGCAAACCGGGGAGAGTTTACTTTATCCCCAACGGTTTCTGCCTAATTTCTCTAAGCTGCGTGTGCAAGTTGTTGGAAAAATTGGTAAATGTTAGATTAGCCTTTTTCCTGGACAGCGAAAGCGACCTGTCTTCCTTACACTGCCGCTTCCGCAAGTTCCACGCCCCATTCCCTCTGTCTGAAGTCAGCGAGATCTCCCCCGTGCGTTGCGTCCATCTTCACGACCGAACTGGTTGCACTACAGCGCTCAGTAAAGAGATAATTCGTTATGCCCGGTTGGAGACTGGATCATGAAATATAGTGACTCACAAAGCGCCTTGAGAGTTCTTTGGGCGTTGGAATCTCTGCACCCCCTAGTTCGCGCTATCCGTGACGCCACGGTTGCCGCAAGCCGGGTAGATGTCGAGATTATCTTCTACTGGTCTCCTGGACATAAGGAATTGCGGGGAAAGAGTGCGCCAAATCGTCCGTGAGCCCTGGATGACCAGACCAATGTTTCGCTCCTCCTCTCACACTACATGGCAGGTATTAGGTCATCCCTCCATGTTGCCGGGCAAAGAAGATATGAGACGGACTACTCTAAGGTAAAATGCGTGCCATCGCGCCGCGACTGTTCCCGTGGACCTACCCCGATGCCTCAGCGGCTTCACTCTCCTCCTCTCTTATCCCTTCACTATTAACACCTGGCTGAATGGAATGCTCTAACTAGCCTCAAACGGTCTTCCTAATCCTCTACTACTAAAAGAAGTTTAAGGTAGATGATGTGTGCATGGAGAGGGTCTTTGGAGGGCGTGCTTGGCCTTCTTCCATAGATAAACCCTGACCGGACGAGATCCCCCAGACTTAGCACCCCATACCCAAGGGGTCGTTACCGCTTGTCTCTTATAGTCTGGGACTGTTCCTACTCACCAGATTCTGGAGTCATATTCTTGGAGAAGGCTGGCCTCCTCCAGGGTGGGAGTGGGTTTCTCTGACGCTAGAACATGCCTTTGTAGCTTTTCTTTACCTTGTTATTTTTATATTTAAAATAGACTACCATATAATTTCGGCGACTGTGCTATTTCAGAAGGTTTTTAAAATAAAAATTGTATATATTTTTAGGTAATGTTTATATCTGCATTCTATCTGTACCCGAATGACGCCGAATTCAAATACGCAAGATTGAACCTAAGGCTAGTCATTGGATCTAGGAGAACCGGACAAAGACACTTTTACATGCTAATGCATCGCCTAAGTGTTGTAACGACCCGTGATTTGGGTTTCATTAACCTGCAAAGACCATTCACCTTGGTCTATCGTGTCGATGTGAGAATTCAAAATTATATTATAATATTTTCACCGATTTTTTCTTTCGTAAATCCCCTTTGAACAGAGTTTGTGCCCCGGTATTTCAGAGCAACTGTTTGCTCATCCGTGCTACGGGTCTTCCTAGCACCCATACTTCATTTGTTCAGTTTTAAGTGGAGTTTAAATCGATTTCATGGGAAGAAAAGAGAAGCTTGTGGTGACTAAATGAAGTAGAGCTTCGTGCAAAGGACAGGGAAACTGCCCTTTCTCGAAATTTGAAATATGGAATCTTTTGCGGACTTTACGCCAGAGGTGGTTGCCACATACCACTCAGTACGGGAAACTATCGTCGTGAATATCTGAAATCGAGGCCGTTTTGCGGTAAGTTCTCTCGAAGCATTGGATTCTCCATACCCCATCGTTCGTAGTATTCGCTATGTCGCGTTTCCTGAGTCTCGGGGTGATGGGGGCGATTTTCTTCTGCTATGTCCTCTGATATGTAGTAGAGATAGGAGATAGCACGGTTTTGAGGGGGCCAGTGTATCCCTACACACTATACCACCGTGTTAGCGTTTTACTATCCCTGAGACTTTTTGAGATGTGACCATCCCTTGGCACTCCTTGGTAAAGATAATGGTGGGTGAACATTCCCCCCGGGATGAGTGATGTGTTTATTCCTCCGGAGTTTACTACTGATACTTCCGAATTGGACACTAGCAGAGCGCAGCACCATGAGATAAAGCGCTCTTCCTAAACCTATTTGGACAATTTGGGTGTTCCAGACTGCTCCACTCTAGTCTTACCCCTAGTCTGAGGGACCCATCCCGCTTGGTACTATGGATGGTGCGTCTCGCTACCATTTATCCTAGCTGCCTGGGATGTGGTCATAGGATTCTTTAAAAAGGCATGCATCCAGCAAAATATCTAACTGTAGTCACCCCCTATTACTTCTAGATAAGGTGAACCGAAGTTGTTAAAGGCGGCCTTCTTGTTTGGTCCTTCGTCTTCAGATCCTCTTCCTCATTACCCTATATGGGGCAGCTAAAATACCTATACCGCTCTCCGGTGCGTATTTGTAAAAGGCAAGAAACCGTACAACCGAAGGATTTTGGCCCTCAGGAATGGGCCGGTGTTTGGCAGTCCCTGACCACTCATGCCGGTTAATCCGCTTCGAAGTGTGAACTATAGCGTACGAGAAGGGCAGGCGAGCAGCTTAAAAGCTTCGTTCGAATGAGACTCAGGATGGCCGAGTGGATTCGCCGCTGGCTAACAGTGGTCCAGCGACGCGGGAAGCTGTTCGCAACTCGCCTACGCTATTATATTTCCTTTGTCCCTTTTTCTACTCCCCTCTACCTACAGAACCAATTGGGTGTAGTGGAAAGAGGGCTTCAGGTGCAGATTGCGCACCATTACTTCTTTTTTCTCTCTCTCTCTCTGCGGTGTTCTGAAACGGTTAACAAAGAAAATTGCAGATGGGTAAAAACGTGGAGAAACCATGAGAAAGTTATGATAATTAACAATGATAACCATCGCTGTGAATCAATTTCTTACAAAATGCATTGAATTGTAATGCAAACACCCACATACACACACATATATCTCTCTATCTATATATATATATATATATATATATTTTTTTTTTTTTTTTTTTTTTTTTTGTAGGTGTGAAAGACGATCCATTTTTCATCTCTCCAGTAACAATTTGATCGAGGCGAGTTGTTTTTTCATTCCTTAAAAGCAGACTTGCAAATTGTTGAACGCAATGATTTATTGTTTGGCGACAGTTCATGAGACAGCCAAATACCCTCTATATACACCTTTCCAAGTTTTTTAAGATGTTTCTGAACAGTGGACCAAGATGTATTAAGTCTCTGGTATAATTCTTTGATGGATTGACGAGAATCTTCTTCAACTACAGTTTCCAAAAGAGTGGGTCTTCCTGATCGATCCCCATCAGAAAGGTCAAACTTTCTTCTCTAAATTTCGAAAACCATCTCTGGCATTTTCGAAGACTTATTTCTTCAAGTTAAACAATGCAAATGTTTTTTATTGCACTTGTTGCATTGCTGCCTCTGCGAAGTCCATACAGCATGCAATTGCGAATACGACTCTCTTTTAATTTTCTTGTCTTACATGGGCTATTGATGTGCCCAAACCTTAAACAATGATTAGAATCAACTAAATGAGAAAATCACCCTAACTCTCAGGTACGCGATTTCACCTTGGAAAGTATAACTTTTAGTTGGTTTGCCTTTTTAGCGTTTAGTCCAAGAAATGTGAGTTCAAGTTCATATTGTGAAAATATCAAAGTTTGGGAGGCTTCAGGCCACATATTGTTCTTGTTTCACTTTGGGTCGGAAAGGTGCACAAAATTTGAACTTGATCGGATAAGATATAAAGGTCCCCCAGAGCGACGACATTCTCCTTCCCCCCGATGCGGGCGCCACCTAGAATATTATTGAGGTGACGTTGGCAGTCAGTCAAGTGGATTCGCCTTCGGAAGTGTTTGTTTGGTGTCTAGAGGTCACCAACTTCTTCATTCTTTTGGTGGTAAATTGGTACGAACATTACTTGTTTGGGGAATTGAAAGTTATCATTTTCAGTCGCGATCACTAACAGAACAGAGAACTTCAATATTCCCATTTTTCCTTTCACAGGTGCGATGGCTTATATTCGCAAACAGTGGTGGTGATTGATCGGTCACCCTGAGGAGAACATCACCGGGAGCCGTCTCCCCTCAAAGGGGTAAGTGCTCCGAAAATTCTACTTCCACCACGGTCTGGAAAAGGAAACAAAGGCGGAGGCTTCGAATTAGACCGTGGAGGGAGTCCTGGGGATTTGGGAGAAGGCAGGTCTCCCTACCTCCACACTGCATTACAGCAAGGCGAAGCTGCTCAATTTAGTGGGGGCCTACTAGGGTCTTGAGAAGCACAAGAAAAAAAAGCTTCGGAAACGGCAAGGATGAATGAGATCTTTCAAGGGGACCTTAATGACTTGTTCGATGTGGCGCACAGAGATGCCCTTGAGAAAACCACAAACGAGGAGGACAGGGCCTTCCTCATCAGTCAGAGGGGATCGATCGACTTCCTCCATGACCGGACTGGACACTGTCAACGAGGCTCCAAGAGAAAAAGTGGAGATGGAGAAAAAGCTCGCCTTAAGTGTTGTACCTTCAACCAGGTGGCCTCATCGTCTTTGTCCTCTGACGGGCAAACTGATGGAAGCGATGCCGAGTTCAAGAGTCTAAGTCCTCCTAAGAGAAGAGATGGAAAGAAGTCTGCCATGATCCTGTCAAAGGAAGTGACCACCAAACTGGACCGCTTCAAGGTCTCAGATCCAGCTGCGATGGCAGTGGTAGGAGCCATGGCCAAGGCAACCGGTCAGAACCTCGACAAAATCACACTCTCTACGAGCTCCATCCGCTGCCATAGGAGAAAGAACCGAAAGAAGGTGGCCACTGCAGAGAAGATCGAATTCCCAGGGAGATGCCTTGTGCTACTTCACTGGGATGCCAAGCAGCTGCCTGACATTGCTAGTAGGGAACGTGAACGCGTTGAGAGGCTTGCCATTCACGTCACAGGTGAGGACAAGGAGTACCTCTTGGAAGCAGCCAAGATCCTCCAAGGCACTGGGCATCACATGGCGGAGGCTGTTGTCAAGGCGGTATCCGACGCTAGACTGGAGGCGCGCATTCAAGGAATCGTGTTTGACACTACTGCCTCGAACACGGTTCCCAATGAAGGAACCTGCATCAAGATTCAGGAGGGTCTGGGAAGGAATCTAATCTGGTTTGCGTGCAGGCACCACATCCTGGAAGTGATCCTTAGGGACGTTTTCAAACACTGTTATGAACCATCTGGCGGTCCTAACGTCCCTCTCTTCATCCGGTTCCGGGACCAGTGGGGTTTCCTTGACCATAAATTTTGGACGTCCTCCATGGATGAAGAAAGCTTCCTTCCTCTCCTGACATGCGAGCTGTCTGATGCAAGGGAGACAGACAGCTTTGAGCGAGCTCAAGAGTGACCTCGAACAAGAAAGCCATCCAAGAGAAGACTACAAAGAGGTCTTTGTTCTCTCCTACATCTTCCTGGGAGCCGATATTGGGACGACTTTCAAGATGAGGGCACCTTGAGCGTTTCATCAAGCGAGATGGATGGCGAAGGGAATCTACGCTCTCAAGATTTTCCTCTTCAGATCTCAGTTTCGGCTGACCACACGAACTTCGAGCCATGGAACACGTGTCCCTCTTCTTCGCTCTCCATTACGCCATTCTGTGGAATGAGGCCATGGTTCCTTCTCATGCTCCCTACAACGATCTCCTTTTCATGAGGGAACTTTGCAGAGGAATCCCCAATAAGCGCTTTGATGAAGTGGCCCTAAAGGCATTCAGGCGCTATCTATGGTACGTGTCAGAGGATTTGGTGCCTCTCTCTCCTTTCGACGAAAGGATTACAAAGAAAGAGACGGCCTCCATGGTCCAGAACATGAAGAGGCTTCTTCAGTTCCCTGTGGAGAAAGGCGCTGGATCTCCTCCCAGGATAAGGAAAGGAACTGGCCACTCTCTTGTCTAAGAGCCCCGTCAGTTGGGAGGGAGATCCTCTCTTCTGCAAGATGAAGAGGGCGATTGACCAGGTGAAGGTGGTCAATGACGTTGCCGAATGGTCAGTGGCCCTGATGACCATCTTCAACGCGGCCATCACCCGAGAAGAAGCTCAGAAGCAGTTCCTTCTGAAGGTGGTGACCAAGGACAGAAGGGAGTGCCCCACAACCTCCAAGGCGACCTACTGAAGCCCGAGCGATCGGACTCCGAATAAAGCGAGGAGGTCTTTTCGGAACTGTTTTTTGTCTTGTATCAGTTTTCAGTGATGTCATTCTATTTGTAGTTCTCTGCGTCCGAAAGGAAATATATTAAAACTTCTTTTTTCATATTTTTCTAACTTTTTGTTTGCTTTTTTGTTTGTTTTTGAAAAATTGTTGCTTCGGGGGGGACCCCTAAGCAATGTCCGATTACGATCACATTTAGCACGAATCTTTTACTTTTCTTAGTGGAACAAAAACAACATGTGGCCCAAAAGTGTTTGCAACATGTGACATTTTGAACATACCTAAAAATATATATATATATATATATATAATATATATATATATATATATATATATATATATATATATATATATATATATATTTATTTATTTATTTAATAATTCTCTAAATTATTAAAGTTTTATTTGCATACTGATTTTACTATTATCTCTGTTAAAAAAAAGTAACTGGGAATGTTTGTCAATTATAAGGATAGGCTCTCGCTCGAAAGTAGAAGCACGGTCGTATATAATTTCAATTGCCCTGGCTGTAACCAAGGGAAATAACCAAGAGTCTGTTCGCATCTCGGCACAACGGTGCCCTTGTGGACCTCGGAGTTTGCGACAGCCGTTAAAAACTACAAATTACCCAATTCCCAGTTCCGGCAGAATCCAACCGTTGCAACAAAGTTGGCTGAAACAAAGTTCGGGCGCTTCGTCAGGTACACCGAACTCCATGGCGGCCCTACGTTTCATCGAGTTCCTCTATGACTCCTACTGCAAAGATCTGGAGGAGAATCAATCAAGATCCAGGGTCGTTATGCCGGCATAATCCCCCTCCCCACTCAATTTGCAGAGATCCTTACCGAATGACTACCTGGTGGTCAGCAACACTTTAGCTGACTATTTCCGTGTTCCCAGCAGCTTCAGCCGTTACAATAAGGGTTTTCTAGCCTCTAAATCAAACGGAAAGTCTGTTCCCCTTAATTTTGCGACGAAGTCCAACCTTCCGTATAATGAATGCTTTGTTCTCCATGCACGAGTTGCGTGCTACATTGTCCCTCTGTTGGCCTTAATGGGATCCATTATATGATATGATTCGGCCCCTTTATCCACACTCTTTCTTGTTCTTACTTGACTTATACAACCTTATCGGAAAAATCGGCGAAAGGTTTTAGCTTTTCTTATGCCGATTTTTGTCCCAGTGAAGAAATGAGGTTTTCCTTTTTGCTTGAGGAGTTTGATAAATCTTGAGGAAATCATGGGATTCTAATGATACCATCTACGGGACTAGTACCCGCCCACCCCCCCAAAAATTGATAATTTACTATAGAATGAGACCTAGCACAAAGCTTTTTAGCTTAAATAGTTTAGCCGTGAGGATTTTTTTTTTTCTTTTTCAAAAGAACGTAAAAGTATGGCTCAGAATCCAGTAGACTTTCCTCCCAACTCTCTAGGTGTAAGAGAATAATCATTTTTTCACTTTAAATAAAAATTCATTATATATCGGCCATTAATCTTATCACCTTCACTCTTATATAACTAAGAACTGGAGACACTAACACGTCTTTTCTGTTTAAAACAAATGATGGTTAGGCCATAAACTCATCGCACAAATGATGGAAATTGATAGATGAACGAAATTCGTAATTTAAGATCCACTATGTAGATTAATTCGAGTATGTGGCCGCATTTATGACCTTTGCCAAAAAAATAAAACTCCCATCCACTGAATTGATCGCAAAAATAGAATTGGTTAGGGTGAAATTTCGCCACTATTTTCTCTTAAACCTGGGTAAATCGACTGCTTTTAAATCAACCCCACAAATATCAAATTTATGCCAAGTTAAGGGATGAAATTTTTAAAATGGGAAGGTTGCCATATATTATTTGAAATGGAATTTAATACCAAATATAATGGTATAAAACCAATGCCCCTGCCCATCACCGCAACCACCACCAGCAAGAACCGCATATGCCAAAAAACAGGCCCTACCCACCCACCGCCCCTGCCTCAGACCACTATGTAGCTTTTTTAAACTAGGTTGTTTAATTACTTAAAAACCACTAACCTAGGGGAGAGTGAGTCAAGACCAAAACGGAAAGTTTATATAATTTAATAAGGGGATTTTTTGAGTATTTGAATAATAATTTCATCTTATTTATCTACCGATGATGCAATTGTGAAATATCCTTCGTTAGTTTCTAATATTAAAGTGATTTTTTTAAACAATTATTTTCCCATCCCTTTTGTTTTTATTCGTTTGTGCTTATGGTAGTGTATTTTACTAGCTTTTATGCACATTTGTACCCCTCTATAAATTGGTCTCCAGTTTACCTGGAAAAATAAAATATTTCATCTATTTTGAATCATAATTTTTGTCCGTTGTTTCCAATATTAGTTTACTCGTATCGTTAAACCTGACTCCAGGCAAAGCTTTGTCAGCCTAACTTCTCACGATGGATTATCTCTATCCTCCGTAATGCACTATTCGAGTTTCCTCTTATTTCGCTTACGCTTATTAACCGATTTAAGATCACCGGATGTTTTTTGTTTTTTTTTGCCATTTATATTAATTTGTCGATTTTTTCACAAAATGGAACACAAATAATTCCCAATAAGTGTGCACTCTTCTGACAATTGAATAATCGATCAACATTGATACGCACATAAATTATAACGACGCCAGGGGCATGATAAAGTTTACCTTCAATTATGAAGATTACTGTCATCGGTTTAATTCAGTTAGGTTTATGGAAGGATGAGATATATATTTTTAAGCATTTTATGCCCTCCATTACCCAAATTTTTGTCTACCAGGCGGTGTTTGTTTACAATGTTAAAATTCTTTTGGTATAAACATTGCCATTTGTTTGTAGATCATTTGCAAGAACTGATTCTAAGGTTGAGTTGTTTCCTAAATTTCTCTCTTTTCTTCATGTTTTTTATGTGAAGGGTGAACATTTGGGTGTTACATGTGGCCTATTAAGGGACGGGGTGAGGGATTGAAGAACCGATGGATGTGGGTAAGCCTAGTGCGTCCTAACCGTACTCGTGTTAGGACATCATCCTTTCGTGTTTTCTTGGATGAGAATGTCCAAGCTTTCGATTTCACGAGTCAACAAAGAGGTATTGGAAAAATAAAACAAGCGAAGCCCAAAATAGGGCAGTCTACCTCTTCGCAACAAAGGTTCATTGAAAAACGACGGAGGCCGGGGGAACCTGAAGGTTACGCTTTTCATAGATCCTAATATTAATCGGAAGAATTAGCAGTGCGAAGAACTAAAACAGGGAAAGCTTTGTGGCCATGATGGACTGGAAGAGGATTGCGTACAACGCCAGTGTCTACTAGGAATAGTAAAACAGGAATTTAGTCACAAATAAGAAAAGAAGAACCAACTTGAAAAGGAGAAGAGATTGCAAATTAAGTTAAACCATGCCCCACTTGCTTTTATAGTTTAAATGAAACGAAGATTGAGCAAAAATGAAGAGTGTGACGAATAGGTCAATGATGGCAGAGAAAAGCAATAATGGAATGGCTGTTTACAGTTTTACTGCGGCATTCTTGATCGTACTAGCGCAAATCTAACGACTGAGATTGATGAGGGTGACAATAAAACAAGTTGTGTGTGATATATGCACTCAATTTATTTTAAATTTGAAAGTACATTTTATGGCATTAAGTGTGGAATATAAAGTCCTTCAAATGTCCGCCGCGGCTTCGCTTGGTGGAACGTATTCGGGAGGCCCAATTTTCGATGACTTTGTCGCATAAATCTGGCTGAATTTGCTGGATGGTGTTAGTTATGTTGACTTTGAGGATATCAACTGTTTGCGGAT
The DNA here is from genome assembly GCA_963969495.1 of Ceratothoa steindachneri. NCBI lineage: Eukaryota > Metazoa > Arthropoda > Malacostraca > Isopoda > Cymothoidae > Ceratothoa > Ceratothoa steindachneri. The sequence continues at coordinate 88,656,784 of OZ018327.1, forward strand.
TATTCGCATAGACCTGCGATTTAAGGTAGTCTAATTGGCGTTAAATCGCATGATCTCGGTGGCCAGTTGACGTCGCCACCGCGCGAGATGACCCTGCCCTGAAATCGCTGGTGAAAAATGTCTATCGTGGCGTGCGCAGTGTGGTACGTAGCGCCGTCCTGTTTAAACCACATGTCGTCAGTATCCATATAATCCAGTTGAGGCTACAAGAAGTTGCTTATCATCGATCTGTAGGTCTCGCCGTTGACGGTTATGGCAATCCCATCTTCGTTCTCAAAAAAATAAGAACCGATGAGTCCGTTAGACGAAAATCCGCACCAAACAGTGACTTTGTTGGCATGCAATTGGTGCTGGTGTATCTCATGTGGATTGTTTTCGTCCCAAATCCGACAATTTTGCTTGTTCACAAATCCATTCAGCCAAAAATGGGCCTCGTCGCTGTGGCGAGGATAGAAATCACGTAATGCGCGGAACGTTTGTCGAACGGAGCACTGATTTTGATAACATTTGATGATTTGCACACGCTGTTCAACGCTATAACATTACATCATGACTTGCCAAGTACTACTGAACAGTTCACAGTGAGGTTGCCAGATGTCGCTTTAACAACATGGCCACTATCGCCTGACAAAGCTCGAGCGTCCTTGTTGAAAGACCCTTCTAGAGAATTGGCCGCCCCTCCCGCGATGCCAGCCAGACCTGGGCGTTTTCGTTAGTCAATCGCTGAAACTTAGGTTAATAGAGTTGCATTAGGATCTTCTCCATCTGGTTCAACTGACCGATGAGAGAGAGACCGTCAATACTATTACATCTCGACCTGCAGGTGGGAAGCTCCGTTGCATCCTGGAGCTCGAACAATTACACTTGTTAAATATAGTTGGAGTACTACGATCTGAAAACCTTTCCATAGCTAATATATGGATTGGTCTTCAACCCGTCGCCAATATGTGTTATTTACCCATAATATACTTGGTCTTCCTATTGTCGCTCGTGGACAAAGAAACTCCAGAATAAGTCTTATAAAGATTTCCTTCAGGAGGATTTCAAATACCTCAGAATGAATGCCTTCAGTCTCAGCCAAAATCTCCAGATCAACCAGCAAGCGTGATGGGTGCCTATCCCCAATGAGTTGAGTGAATGGGGGCTCACGTACTCTTTCAACATTGAAAATACCAAATTCTGATAAGAATGTTGACATCAATTTTCCGACCCAACCTCCGCCACCTAAAATCTCCCACTACCACCTTAACACCAAAGAAACTCGGGAGGCAAACTTCGGGCGTTGGTGACGGCCTTCTGGTATTGGCCGATGTGGCGAGGGTCCTTTAGCAATACCGATCCATTCATCCAGTCGATTGGCTTGTCTTTGACGATGGGCAGAAGCCCCTAGGAGATCATACAGGAAGGAGTGAAGTCAGGCCTTGTGTAGGTGAGCCCACGTGCATCTTCAGCTGCGAGATGGCATACGTCATAGTGACGTGCAAATGCGTAGCCGAGGGTGTTGGGAGTTTGGTAGAAGTTTAGGCAGCCGTAGAATGCGGGATGAAATTGCTGCGAGAGTGTGAGCTCATATATTGGAAATTAGTTATTGTTAGACAATTAGGGAAAAATAGGGGAAATGACCAAAAAACAAATCGGGATAAAATAAGTATATGTGCAATAAGAGAGGAACCCCCAATATACGAGTAGACAGTATGAAGATATTCGAGTATCCAGACACTGCGAATAGATATTCTTAACTTTGACGGAATCGACGGTGTTCAAGAGTAAATTAATGGACTCGATGGTGAAAATTATACTTTCAATGAATGAAATGGTTAATTATTAGGGGAAAATAAATACCTCTACACCACTTTACAGAGGGGTATGGTTATGCATATATGGACGGGGAAATAAAAGCAAAAAAAAAATGATATGAATTGACTGCAAACAAAAAATGAATACTTTATTAACAACAGCCAATGAGGGTATACATGAGCTGAATGAGAAGGGTCAATGAACGTAGACAAAGATAAATTGTTACGAGTATAAATTTTCACCCAACAAAATAGCTGGAATGTTAATCTTTAATATAACGAAATGGAATATAATAATATTTTTTTATATTCTTATACGTAATGAAACAAATCAATGGAAAAGCCAGCAATAATATGAACGGAACTAATACTCGACTAAATGATTGTAATATGAGTTATAAACTATTCAATCTAAACAATTTCTAAATAAAATGAGGCTAACGCTGTTGGACAAAACAAAACAAACATAATTCGCAACAACATGGAAGGACGAATGGAAACTAATCTTAATACGAAGTATTTGTGATTATCATTCCATAGATGCCTCGATATGTATTACCTTTTAACCTTACTTAAATTTCAATTTATAATGAATTTAATAAAATATAAGATGTTTACTTACAGCGGGAACATGGGATATGAGCACAATTAACCAGCATAAGTAAGAACAACCTCCAATGTTTAGTCTCGGAGCAAAGCGAAATCGAATTCAGCAGACTTGGTTATCTGTCGATATAACGCTGAAATGTTTTGCGTTTTTTAGTCTTGCCGACATCCGAAACCCAATCAAAAAGGACAAACTACGACATAGTAGCGGTCTTGAGGATTGCATCCGGGTCAACGGATATTTGCTGGTATGCTTTGACCAGGTCGACCTTCGAGAATATCTATTTCACGTAGAGATTGGGAGAAAAATCCACCACATTTTCCACGAGATAGTGGCCGCATTTCGTTTGGGCATTGACGTTCCGAAAATCACCGAAGGGTCTCCATTCACCTGAAGATTTGTGAACCATATGCAAAAGGGCCGCCCATTTTTCTTTAGAGACCTCAAATTCCTTTGCCGCTGCGAGTTTGTGAGAAGGGAGCCTTAGGGCTCGGTAATGGGCAGGAAGACCATGTGTCTCAATGTGGTGAGTTATTGCATGCTTAACCTGCTGAAAAAAATGTACCATTCACCCTCCACAGTTGGAAACAATTGCAACAGACAGACAGGCCTGGAAATCATCCTGCTCAAAAGGGCTATCCAAAATAGAAAAAAAGCAATTCAAGAAGAAGAGCATGAAACCGCCGCAAGCGACACCAGCAAACGAAGGAGTAGGACATGTGGAACAATATCCCTGCCACAGATGCGAGAAAATTTGTGGATCCCGAATTGGACTGAACAGTCACCTCCGGTGGCACAAACGGAATGACACCTGATCTCGACTTTCATCATCATCATGTAGAGCAACGTCATCATCGACATCGATGGACCGCCTTAAGCTAAGCTAACAGGCTCATATCCTTGAAGTGGGAAGGCTAATTCGCGAACATCGTCGAGGAGCTGTGCGTACGGGGGATCACTTATATTGGAAAAGTGATGCAGGATGGGAGTGCAACCTGTTTTTCCCGTCTAGGAAAATATGGTTTGCAGGTCGCTTAGCCTATGCCGCTTAAGGTCAGCCAGTAAGTCAAAATGGGTTGGGTAATCGGCTCAGAGGATCGCGTGTGAAACCTTTGACACAATAAAGTTCTAGTTAAAGTATCATCATAACCATCAATTACTAAGGTTAATTTAGGCTCGAGGTACCATTTTCAGGCTGTAAATTCATTGCTAAAAAATAATAATCAATTGGAATATTTCATTGCATTTTGTTGTGTGTAAAATAGAATCTTTCACTCGATGAATATTAAAACCTTTGAATATCACCTAATTTTGTAGTAATTATTCATGTAAAGTGTTATATTATTTCATACAATAAATTAAGCTTTTGCCAAACTTCACCAGTTTTTCCAATCCATCCATCTACGTACTTGAAAATTAAGTTATTTTTTGTAATTTTGCTAATGAGTTGTCATCTATTTCCTAGAAACCCAAAGACGAGCCTACATATATATTCACTATTGGCTATAAATACTGCTTCCCCCCTTCAATTGAAATAAAACAAATGAAAAGGAAAGTAAATCGAACAGTAGAATTATTGTAAATTGTCGGGGTATTGTAAGGGTCGAGTTGGTTTACGTAGGTTTGTTACGTACTTGAATAACTCCTTGATTACGTTTTCTCTAAGTGTGCTCTATTATTTTACGTTATTTAATCTTTGAGGATTTCTAGTGCCATGTGCAGCGTTTCGAGGATTGAATTAAATACTTCTAAAAAAATATATCTTTAATTACAACATAAAAAAGTGAAATCTTTAAAACAAACTATACAGTTATGAATAAACGAGTCTATGTTAGAATTACGAATTTAAACCAAACGAATATAAAGTAATGGTTGACCCTCAAGTTCACTTTAATATTGGACGCTAATTGACACACAAAAATGATTGAATTTCTTTACCTTTTAAAAAAATACTCGTGAATCCGACTGAAGAATGACCTTGACCTTGGATTTTATGTAGACGAAAAAATGGTTTTGCGGTTAGGCGCGTGGGCGTGTTCTCGGGCGAGGAGGCGGACTTGGAGCAACCGGTGATTACGGTGATGGCGACGGATGGCGTTAAGAACGTTGTCTTTGTCAGATGATTTAGACAACGGGACCGTGAAGGTATGCTTTTTCCAATCTTCGGGTTAATCTTGGGATGCTTCGCACTGGCAAGCGATGAGCAAACAGTGAATCCTTTGACGAATGGGGGGGGGGTGGGGGTTGGGGGAGTTCACTTTGGGTATCCCTCAATGGCGAGGACTATCTCAGGTTTTTGTTGAAAACCGAGATAGGATGTTTCTCTGACGAGACATGTATGAGAGTGATCCTCAATACAAAAGGGGCTAATTTTCGGTGTGATCACCAGGAACTGGCTCAGAATGAGTTTCTTCTCTGTTCCGTCCTTTTATTGCCGTGCTGACGCCGGACTTCGTCGTGTCGATCTCTAACTCAATCTTCCTTTGTTTCTTCTCCAGTTATCCGCCTATATACTTTACCGACTCCCTGGGTGTAGGGGAAGGGGAGGAGGGTTTATATTTTACCTCGCTCCTCTAACGACTCTTCTCCGAGCGTCTTTTACTTAGCCCTAAAGGCATCTTCTGGCTTTTGGTCGCAGTTCCTATAATTTCGTCTAATACACGAAACTCGATCCCAAATCTTAGGGGAAATAGTGCCTGTTTAAACATTGCTATTGCACCTGGTCTCATCCCCTTCGTATTGTTATGCTCGCTGGCATATAAATCTGTTGATTCGTACTTCTCATGGTTTGAGGAGGCGTTTGGCGGCCAGCGGGTTGAGGGGAGAGGGGGGTGGTAAGTAATCGGGTTACACTTCCTAGCGCCAGGACGTTGTTGTACCCGAACGAAGCATCTGTTATTATGGTGGGTATCGATTTCCCTGCATAGATCAACTTTAATGTACAGTGGCGGCAACAAAAAAAGTGACATGTGACAATTCGGGGAAAATGAAACAGAAAAATGTAACTTACATATTTTATTATGAATATTTCATGAAAGTTAATACTTGGTCATGTTGCCCTTGCACTTGATGACCATCGTAAGTCGATTGGGCATTGATTCAACCAGGTTTGCGAAGTAGGTGGGGTCGATCGTAACCTAGATCTTCTTCAGTGATTCTATCAGGTCCTTGATGCTGCCGGGTGCTGTCTCTTGAACTTTGGTTTTCATGAGATTCCAAGAAATCTCAATAGGATTTAGGTCCGGGGAATTACCAGGCCACTCCAAAACACTAATATTATTATCATTAAAGAACTTTTTTACTAACTGGAACCTGTGAGCAGGGGCACGACCATGCATGAAAAATTCACACTGATGAATTTCCCAAAATGGCAGCATGTGCTGCCTCAAAACTTCGAGATAGTTAGCCCCCCTCATGGCTACATTCTTGGGAAGGAAGTACAGACCTCCTCTACCCTTGTTTCCACTAAAGGCACCCCACACCATCACACTATCAGGGTGCTTCACAGTTTTCACGGTATATTTTGGGTCATACCGAGACACATTGCTGGGACGACGCACGATCTTTGACTCTCCTCTGACCAGTCTAAAGGTGTTCTCATCACTGAACATGACCTTCTTCCAATGGGCAGCTGCCCAATGTTTATAGGTCTTGCAAAAATTGAGCCTTTTCATCTTCATAGCCTTGGTAAGAAGTGGCTTCTTGGCATCGCGGCGAGCCGGTAGGCCTAAGTCCTTCTGTAAGCGATGACGGATGGTCCTGAGGGTGACGTTCTGGAGGAGGTCTGGGTGTTTTTTCTTGATTGAAGCGGAGGTTACAGAAGGGTCTGACATCACTTCACGCCTTAGGATATTATCAGTCCTTGGAGATGTCTTCCTAGCTGCACCAGTGCCCTCATTCCTCTTTGGTATGGTACCTGGTGGCAATAACTCAGCTGCCCATTTTAGGCGATAAATCGTATTTCTTGAGGTTCCTAAATCTGCTGCTACATCAATAAAAGACTTTCGCTGCTCAAATAGGGTCAAGGCACAGCTTTCCTCTGTCATAGAAAGCTTTTACTGCCCCATTGTATCCATTTACACAGAAGTTATTGCAGGTCAAATGTAGCTACGAATGCAGGAAATCAGCACGCTGGAGCGCCGTACACTAAAACCTCACTGTACGAGCTCAAACGAGACACTTGAGTTGCAATAAAGCGCAGTTCTGTTGTCTTAGCTCAGGAGAGTCGTCCGTTCGCGGCATAAGCCCCGCCCCTTTTCATTGGCTTGTTGGCAAGTAAAATCGTGAAAGCGATTTTGTGTATCGATTTCTGTTGCCAATTTTCAATGTCACTTTTTTTGTTGCCGCCACTGTAAACACGAAGAACATAACAAAAAAAAAAACAGATTTAGAGAACAACAACGTGAAAGTTTGACTCATTCAAATATCAGCCTTTGCCTTGATAACTCAAGGGAATATTCTTGGCATCCTATTTATTAATAAACCAAATATTCCTGTCGAATTCCATTCAAAGCAAACAGTCCCATAGCATCGAAGATTCTATTGGATGCACATGAATAAATCTAATATCAGATAACTGTGACCATCGTTAGTGTTTACTCCCATGTAGTTTTGGTCTATTTAAAGGGATATTCAGGGATATTAGGCGCGTAGGAGTGTTAAGTGAATTAAGGGCAGCATTAATTTCTGAGTAGGGTAAATCATATGTGGATAAGATACGTGAGCTCCTACCCACCCAAATCATGGGGAACAGCCGCCTATCAAACTTTCTGGCTCATCTGAAGGAGTTGGGTCACACTGACGGTACTCATTCTGAGCAATACGAACCGCTCATGAAGGAAATCTTCATGAGAGTCATACCTGAGCATAATAGTCTCCTGCCGATGATAGGTAAGCCACATACCTTTGGGGAAGTTACCGAGATTACTAATGGACTGCATCAAACCCGTTATTTAAACTTGGAGAGCGTCTCCTCAAGTCCTGTCCAAACCATTCGTTTTATTCCCAGATCAAGGACTTGACGAAATTTTCAACCAGCCAGCCAGAATATAATAGTGCAACGGTCCCTCTATCATCGGGAAATAACATCTTGATTAAAAACTCGGGTCGAGCGAGCTATCGGGCCTCTTGTCCTCAAGAGGTCACCGGTCGAACTTCGAAGGGGGGGGGGTGACTTCTCCACACTCGGCTTGAGAGAGCTGACGGGCCTCTTTTCCTCAAGAGTCCACCAGAAAAACTTCGAAGGACGGATTCTTCAATCCTTGATCCGAAGGGGTTGAGAAAGGCTGACGTTGCCTCACGAGACTCTTCTCCCTGACCCGAAGATACAGGTGTGATGTCCAGCTCTTCCGTGGCTTGCGACCGTCAACCACACTTCTCGGGAGAGAGCTTCGGTGAATTGAACTTCTTTCGGGGAAATGTCATCTAACCAAATCTGTCTGTAATCCTGGAGAGGGTGCATATATACCCAGAGTTCTCCAAAACAGGGAGAGAGAGAGGCCTTCTCGAACCCTTGTTATCGGCCGTGACAAACCGAGCGTCTCCTTGCGGGGAAGTTTCAACGGCAGGGATCAGCGGGCCAGACGGATGACCAGCGGCTGGAGCCATACAAACTGTTTGCGGCGAACCTACAAAGTAATCTCCTGATCCGAGGGGGGGGGGAGGGGAGATTGAGACGGCGGGGAGGTAGCCTCAATTTTGCGGAGACCTGGCGGCAAGTCCAAAAAGGGGGAAGTCGGAGGGGGGGGGGGGAGAGTAACGGCTCGCTTTCTCTCCCGAAGTAATATCTTAGGAGGTAGGGAAATAATATTATTTTATGGGATACCTAAACAAAGCTTTTAAATGTAAATAGCAATGCCGTAACTTTCAATCTGGTGTTTCCCTGCCTTCGAACGCTTAATCATACTTTTCCTCTCATTACTCTTCATTATTTTTATCTTCTGCTACTAATTCTCGTCCGTTAAACTAGGAAGACAAATGGTTCATCTGTCGGCCACCGCTGACGTCTCTTCTCTCCTTAAGGTTGGTCTACCTTTTCGTATTTTTGGACTCACTTTCTGTTTGTTTGTTTTTATTTCTGGTAAAGACTGGGGTTAAGTGTAGTCTTCTTCCAGGCTTTCATTGTGTCATATCTTGCCATCCCTCAGATTTAGTTTTCCATGCAACTAGTTCTATTGATATTAGGACCTATGGAAGGCGTACCCTTCTCTTGGCCTCTGTCATTTTTTTCGGTGGACCTTCGTCTTTGGCGAGTTAGTGTCAAATTTTAGGCCTCGATTTTCTATATATCCAAGCCCTCGTGGTTAACTCTTTGAATCGCAATTTGACAATCGCACCACTTCCATGAGAGTTTATGGTTCATTTTTTTCTAAAATATGTTTGTCCGTCTCCCTTCGGCTGAACTCCACTTTCAGTTCCTTCTGGAGGAGTTTCTTGCCCTTATTTTTCCGCCCTCAAAGGAAAGGCGGATCAAACACTTTGTGGTTAACCGGATAGTCAACAGGAGGCTTTGTTTTCGCTAATCCTACACATATATCATCATAAGGACATTCTGAATTGCGCAAGGAGTTTAAATCGATATTAAATAAATTATATTCGTACTCTTTGGGCGTTCTTTTTTCTCTCGTGTCGAAATGGTTCGAGCTTTCAAACAGATCTCTCTTCATCTCAAGCACGTCTTAAATCCCGAGATTACCACTCCGCCCAGAGATGCTTAAAATGCCTTATAGCCTTCGTAACAGTGGTTAGACCTTTTATCGTTTCATGAATCAGGTTTTGAGAGATCTTCCTTTCGTGTTTTGCTGCAATTTAGTAGAAAATTTAATATGTCCAAAATGATCCAAACGACTGCGAAAAAAATTTCATTTGAAATATAACGATCAAAATATCATTGGGAAAATTGTACAAGTTATAAGTAATTAAAATTGAGTGGGGGGGGGGGGGGGCTAAGATATAACAGGTGAAATTTTCTAGTTACAGTAAGAGATACCTGTCTGGAACAGTACTTCCGTTCAAATCCTTCTACACGCTTACTGAGTTAAAACCACCAGGCGCAAACTTCACAACATTGTTTGGAGAGGCGCAGAGTCATAGAGTGACTTTTTTATATAGTCCCTGCGGTACCTGCACAAATCTGAAGATGGGAAGGGGGGACGGACAAGGGAAGAAAGTCAAACTTGGCTGCTCGCCTTCTCTTTTGCTCGAATTAACTTGTTGGTTATTTCTTCGATGATAGGACGTTCTGCATTCTTTCAATGCTAACTCCATCCATGCCCCGTTAAGCATTTTTATATTAAGCAGCTCTTTCAGAATCACCTCCGTATCGATGCTAGTACTCGACGAGGAATGGATCTGAACTTAATTGCACGCCGGTTGAGTCACGAAAAGCTGCTGAACCTTTGAAACTACATATATTATTTGAGCTCATGGGATTATTCCCGAATATATAATACCCTTTTTTTATAGCTCATCATCCATTTAGGCCTTCTCGACTAAGCCATGCGGCCTCCAAACAGTCAAAGGGGACATATATACTCTGGAATGGATCTCATGAAAAATTTTCACAATAGCGCTTCGAAAGTCTCAGACTGTATATATGATACAGCCTGGGCTAGCTCTTTCAGGTCAACCAAGAAGCGGGTAGGCTTCTAATTCTATATGAGCAGGATGCCTAAGATTTCTCTTATTCAGTCATTTTTGGACATAACGTACTTCGCCACAAAATATTGTTCTCAAATGCCAAAACACCCCCTGACGCCCGTAATCCCTCATTTCCTCTAAAATTGGAAAGGTACTTACATAATTGGAATACTTTGGGGAATGAACAGTCTTCTGTTACTCCCGGAGGTTCTGGGTTTCTTTCAAAATCTCCAAGTTCATCCACTCGATGGGCTGATCCTGGTGGAATGTCGTAAATCGGAATGAGGTGCAGTGGCAGGTGATTTCGAGTTTGTAGCTATGTAGATCATATCGCTGGTGTGATGCTTATCCTTGTATTAAAAATCACAAACGTCGTTGTCACGGCTGAAACTGCGACCGTGGATTTGGTGATCGACGGGGAGGTCAAGGCAAAGATATACCGCGTTACGGAAATCACCATCATGGCTTGTTAAAAAAACCCTAAAATTTACAATACACATTCAATAATATAATATGTACAGAAATTGATATTACAACATGTAAGTTGCCCCAATACAACTTAAAAACCATCATAACGTAGCCTCCCATATTACTCATCTAACCTGCGTTTAAAAATATTTAAATTTGGACTGATTAATTGTATCCTGTTTTAGGTGGGGGGGCATTCAAACAATTGGGAAAGCAGATTGAAAATAATTTAGAGAATAAACAAAATAATCGTGCAATGAAATAAATCGACACGAAACGCCTCTCCAAAAATACGACCAAAGTAAGTATTCGACTCCGTTTCGCAAAGAAATGGCAGAGGATTGACCCTTTCATGAAAGTAATCGTTAAAAATCACTGATTAATCAAATTCAGAACCACCTACAGGGGTTGTTGTGACATTTCTGATGACTGTTCTCATCACTGAAGAGAAGTAGTGAGGCCACAGCGGGTGAACTTCCCCCAAACGGGCCTAACTTTTGATAGGCTTCATTTCTTAAAGTTTTGTCGACTAAAGAAATGAAGCCTATCAAAAGTTGAGGCTCGTTTTTCAAGCGGTCACCATGTATGTAAAGGTCAGGAGGCTCTTTAACAACACTCCGCTTTTCTTGGCACCCCCTAAAAAGCACAACCCCCACGCCCACGCACACATACATAACCAACTGAATAATTAAATAAGCAAAATTTTACTATGTGAAAATTTTTTTGCTAATAATGATTATCATTATTACTATCCTATTCGCTTGCTCACTCTTATCTTGAGTAAAATAAATGGAAGATAATCGCTATTGCATTATTCCTCCCCTCACTCTTATTTTACCCCGCCTTCTCCAAAATGCAGGTGGATCAAATAAACAATGAAGCGAACTCTTTGGCCTTTTTAAAGGAAATAATGCTATGAATATTGAGGGACTAAGAATTTAATAAATTACTTGAATTGAGTCTTTCGTTCACTACTTAGATTTGTACCGTACAGTGGAAGGCACAAAGAATTACAGCAGGCGATTGAGGCTGGATGAATGGGCTAAGATGAATTTAACACTTTTGTACCGCAAGCGAATGAGTGAGGATGCGATGAATTGAATTGAATTAATGGATTAAATTTAGTTGAATGACTCAACTTTAAATAGAAATGTTAATTCTCAAGGACACGCCCATTTGGCTTCGAAGGTAAATTTATTTTAATCCAATCATGAGAGGTTTTGCCTTTTTGGACAGATCTTGGTGTGTCTGCACCTGTTCATTTATGGTGAGTTTCCTCAGTCTGGAATTTCTCTCGTCTATGCAGAAATGATTAGGTCCTCGAGGGCTGAAATACTCGTATTTTGCACGTTTTCTTTCACGTCACGGATTATTAAAGTGTTTGTGTGAATTGCCTGAGAAAGAATATTGAAACGAGAAAGGGGCAAAGTCTGAACTAAGGAAGAAGTCACTGAAACATATTAAGTAAATTATTTAAATTCTCCTATGATGTGTGGCTTTCCGACCACCCTGTTTATACATGTGATTAAACTCTTCGCCTGATTTTAACGCAACTTTTAATGTTTCTTTCCTTTTTAAGGGTACATTTATACATTTCATGCAAATGTACGCCATCATGTTTTTCTATTCAATTATACATATATTAACAAGCATTAACGTGATATACAAGTAGGCATACCTCTTTAAGATAGCTGCAATCCTCGGTGACAGAACAAAATTCAAGAAAATAACAAGAAACCCTACAAACGACCTCAAATTAAAACTAGACGAGCTTATCCAGTAGCACAATGCCCTCTCGCACCTAGAGATACCATCATCGACGGTGACTACAAGCTTAGATACGCTTATGGAAACGTTAAAATCCATAAGCCAGGAAACCCCCTGTAGGGGAATCGTCACTCCCCAGTTCTCTCCCAGTGGAGACACGGGACGGTGACCGCAAAGACATCCGGGCACGGCACCGTGGGTCAAACTCGTAACCACAGCCCCTCGCCACTCGTCTCTATGAAAAGCCAAACGGTTTTAAACTGCAAGATCTCCCCTACGAGAGTATATTCAATTTCACCTCAAGAAGTTGGAGACGTGTTTCTCTCAAGCTCGAAGGTCAGAGGGAGCCGAGGTAAGACTTGCTGAGAGAAACTGTTGGAATAAGAACCCTCCTGTGGCCCGTCCACAAGCCCCCGGCCCCCTCCTACCCCTACCCCAGTAGGGTGATGAGGTATAAATAACAAACAGTTGGGAAAAACGTGGTAGATACGTGAGTCCCCAGGCTACGAAGTCCCCGGATTGAGGCCGGGCTACCAAGACTGGACAGGTAGAATACGTGAGTCGCCAGACTACGAAGTCCCCTTCAAAAGAGGCAGGGCTACCAAGGGAGGCTAAGAAGCAGCTAATCCTCGAGCTAGTCCCTGGTTATCAAATTGAACGTTAAGTTAACTTGTTCAAGTTCAACTTACTCTCGTCAGAGAAACCCCCCTCCTCTATCCTCGCCCTTGAAGAAGACCCCCCGCCCCCCTGAGTACAGTCCTCGCCCATGAGGAATTACGTAACCACTCACGAGAACGAAGAGCAGTCCGCGCTCCCATTCTTTGATGTTCTCGTTCGTTCCTCTCAAGAGCGCTTCGTGACAGAAGTATACATCAAGAGTACAAATTTAGGTTTTTGCATGAGTGGTTCATCAGAGTGTCCCGATAGGTATAAGAGATCGATGATTAGCGCCCTCGTGAACAGAGCATTCTCGCACTCCTCGAAATGGGTAACTATTGATGCTGAGCTTAAGCGAGTGAACCAGCTCCTTGTGAACAATGGCTATTTACAAACCGTATTCGACTCACTGGTTAAGCGGAAGATAAACTCTACCCTCCTTCCGATGGACAGACCAGAAAACCTCACATCAATAGACATATACTACCATGCAACAATGAACACAGGCTACAAGGAAGACGAGAAGATTCTTAAAGCCATTATACACCGCAACGTTTCCCCAGTCAACTCCGATCATAAAATAAATTTGGTCATATATTATAAGACCAGAAAAACACGATCCCTCGTCATGAACAGTTGTTTCCCGGCCACGAACCTCCCTATAAGAGGCCCACCTATTGTATGAATACTCGGGCAATGTCGGTGACTGCGTTCACCGCAACTCTAAATACATATGGATGACTTCCTCAACCTTGTCGCGCTGGGTGACGATGCACCTCCAGGAGGGGGCTATCAAGAAACATGCCGCAACGCATCATACGTCAATCACCAGAGAAACTCTACCCAAAACACTTCCATCATCTTCCTTGATCCTGACCACCGAAGACTCCGAATGGCCGAGGCAGTTATGACCTCTCAACGCAGACCTTCAATCAATATACAACTCCAGCCAGAGACTATCCTCCTAACGACTTGCCGCCAGAATCTGCAACGCCCCCGCATGGAACCAGAATGTTCCTCAACCTTTTCTTCCTTTTGTTTATACCCAACATCATTTTTTTTGTTCTCGAACATATTGTTAAACATTCCATGTATTTTGATGTTAGTTGATTTGTCCGTTTCCTTACAATAATGTTCAAAATATTTTTAAACATATATATTTTGACGTGTTTTGTGTGCCCGCTCTTCTTCTGGCCTTGTAACTATGGGGCTCAGAGTCAGGGTGATCAGGCAGTCGGCGCAACGGAATCCTTCTTGGTAAGAAAGGACTGCCTGTAGTTTAGTACACGGTGCAATCTGACGCTAAATGATGATTCTTGCAAGGGGTTCGATCGTGGAAGAGGGCGGTGATCCTCAGTGATTCACAGCAATTCAACGTAATTTGCTTGCCTGTCTTCGAAACCCGGTACGACACAGTGGTGGAGAGCGAAAGGAGTTGTATGGCTTTAGCTTTATTCAAAATGCAGGATATGCTTAGAATGCCTTAATCTAGAGATTACAAGGATTTTTTTTTATATGGAGAAGGAAGGGGCTCGCCTACAAAGGGATTTGCCAATAGGATGCTACTTAAGGAGGAGCAATGGGCTAGTTTAATAAGAGTCTTCCAATCCTATATTACGTAGGAGATGTTTTCACAAGTTTTTTAAGTGGATCTACCAATGTTAACATATAAGGGCTGGTTGCTATCCAACTCTGCCTGTTAATATGTTATTTTTTTTCAACCAGTGGGCGGGCTTATAACAGATCTTAGAAGTGGGTGGCACCGTGAATAGATAATGATTTTTTTTTTAGTATAACAGTTTCCTATGCATTTTCTCAGCAAGTGTTTCGTTAATTTTGTTAATTGAAAACAAAATGTAACCTTTATGAGCTGCTAAGTTTCATTCGTATACGTCTATCTATTATCTATCGATATATCTGTCTATTGAATTATATGAAAATGTGTTTTCTAAGTATGGAAGTGAGAGGCAGGCTTTCCGTTTCATCTAACTATATTAGTCACTTTTTCGCCGTGTATGGCGCCATAACTCAAATAATGCTAAGAGCTCAGATGTTCTCAATATCCTACTCTCTCGGGTTTAATATTTTTTTTAATTAACCTTTCTCGAGAGTATTGCTACAAGAATCATGTAAACAAAATTAACACACATACATACATACATACATACATACATACATACATACATATATATATATATATATATATATATATATATATATATATATATATATATATATATATATATATATATATATATATATATATATATATATATGTATGTATGTATGTATGTATGTATGTATGTATGTATGCATGTATGTGTATATATATATATATATATATATATATATATGTATGTATGTATGTATGTATGTATGTATGTATGTATGTATGCATGTATGCATGTATGTGTATATATATATATATATATATATATATATATATATATATATATATATATATATATATATATATATATATATATATATATATATATATATATATATATATATATATATATATATATATATATATATATATATATATGTATGTATGTATGTATGTATATATGTATGTATGTATGTATGTATGTATGTAATGTATGTATGTATGTATGTGTGTGTGTGTTAATTTTGTTTACATGATTCTTGTAGCAATACTCTCGAGAAAGGTTAATTAAAAAAAATATTAAACCCGAGAGAGTAGGATATTGAGAACATCTGAGCTCTTAGCATTATATATATATATATATATATATATATATATATATATATATATATATATATATATATATATATATATATATATGGTGGTGAAGCTAGGCCTACGGGGACTAGGAGGATGACGGAGGTGCTTGCGATAGGTGACTCTCAGATTAGGTATTTAGATAGTAAGTTGAGTGCGAGCAAATGAAGGAGACTGATAGTTTGTTTGCCGGGTGCTGGTGTAAATGATATGTTTGAGAGGTATGATAGTCTGGGTGTGGGAAGGATGCAGTTGTGATTATGCATGTGGGAGTAAATGATGTAGAGAAGGTGGGTTCATGTGAGTTACGACAGAGGTACAAAAGGTTAGTTGAAAGGATGAGTGAAAGGGGTTGTTTCTGGTGTGCTTCCGAGATTGGATGTGGGGATGGAATGGTTGTCTCGTGCAATTGCGCTGAATAAGTATGTGAAAGGAATGTGTGAGGAGTCGGAATTAGTGTTTGTAGATGTATGTAACGGCTTTTGGGGAAATAAGGCATTGTATTCAGGGTGGGACATGGAAAGGAAAGAGATGCAGGGGAGATAGAGCGGAAGGTATACAGGCTAAAAGAGGTGTTTCAGGGAGAGGAGGGCTGAGTTGTCTTTATACCAATGCTCGTAGTCTTAGAAATAAGAAGGATAAGTTATTTACTTATATTATTGATGAAGATATATATATATATAATATGTGTAATAGAATCATGAATCAATGAAAATAAATTTAATGACAATGTGAGTGAATTTAAACTAAAGGGTTATGATATGTACATTAGTTAAATGAGAGATAGGACTGGTGGTAAGTTGAATATTTATATCAGAAATAGCAATTCTTCAAATCTAAATAATTCTATAAAGCAAGACGAAGTTGAATCACTATGGACGGATATTAGGGTCAGTAAAAATAGGATAATACACTTGAGAGCCTTTTACAGACCACCCAGACAGACTGATTGTATTGTATTGATCAGGGAAATAAGTAAACGATGTTAAGTAGATACAGTTATAATTTGTTAATAAGCCAACAAGAGGTGCCAATATATTAGATCTGGCTCTTCTAAATGATGATCACTTGGTTTAGGAATTGACTGTCGGGAAAGAGTTGGGAAATAGTGATCATCAGATGGTTCGTTTTAACTTGGGAATAGTGAAAAGTAGAACATCAACAAACTCCGCGAAAACTCCGAATTTTTATAATGGCGATTACGAAAATTACGCAATTTGCTAAATCAGATCAAGTGGGATATAGAATTCGGTAGAAAGAATACTTATGAGATGTGAAACACTTTTAAGACTATATTACAACATAGTTCAGGATCAGCGTATTCCAATGAAGGCTATTAGGAAGAAATGTAGGAAGCCATTGTGGTAGAATCAGGAGATAGCTAGGGAAATTTCTGAGAATAAAAGAGCATACCAGAGATTACAGAGATAAAGTACTTTTGACAATTGAAATCATTATAGGTCGTCCAGAAATGAGCTAAATAAGATTTTTAAGAGGAACAAAAGGGCGGCAGAAATTAAATTAGCTCAAAATAATAATAAAGATCCAAGAAAATTCTTTAGCTATTATAGCATCAATAACAAATCTAACAGTGATAAATTAGGGCCTATTAGATATGAAGGGGTTTTGAAAGAATCTGATGAGAAAATAGTAGAGGTTCTTAATGATCATTTTTCTTCAGTATTTACAGAAGAGAATCCATGTAGATTAATTAATGATAATTCTAGGTCAAGTGAAGTAGTGTAGAATACCATAATTAACGAGCTTATATTGTTTTAAATACGAGTAAGGCATCTGGCCCAGACAACATTCATTCTAGGTTACTCAAAGGTGTAGATAGTATTGCAGTAGTTCTTGAGAGTTTGGAGATATACCTAATGATTGTAAATTAGCGAATGTAGTGCCCATTTTTAAGAAGGGAAGTAAAGAGGACCCAAATAACTTAAACCGTTAAGCTTAACTTCCATAGTTTGTAAAATTCTTGAGAATATAGTTAAGAATGAAATTTCTCACCATCTTTAGAGTGGTAGGTTAATAAATGATGCTCAGCATGGGTTTAGAAGAGGTAGATCGTGTTTAATAAATTTACTGGATTTTATGGATTATGTAACTAAACAATTATATATGGGAGAGAATGTTGATGTAATTTACTTAAATTTTAGCAAAGTTTTTGATAAGGTTTTACATAGGAGACTAGTTCACAGATTAAAAATGCATGGGATATTTGGTAAATTTTTGAATTGGATAGATGAATGGCTCAGAGACAGGAAACAGTGGGTTGTACTTAATGAGATAAGGTCACAGTGGAGGGACGTTATCAGTGTCGTACCTCAGGAATCGGTTATAGGCCCTTTATTATTCATAGTATATATAAATGATCTTAGGGAGGCTGTAAATAGCAAAGTGTCAATTTTTACTGATTACACTAAACTGGTAGCTGTACTCAAAGAAGTTGAGGGTAGCTTTAAAGTACAAAGTGACTTAAGTTATTAGCTTTGGCTCAGAAGTGGCAGATGACTTTTAACCTTAAAAAATGCAAAGATATTAACATGGGAAAGTATAATAGGGAATTTAGCTATGAAATAGATGGGCATTGGCTAAATTCAGTTGAGGATGAGAAGGACTTAGGCGTCGTAGTAGATAGGTCACTGAAGTTTTCAAAGCAGTGTATTGAAGCAAAGAATAGAGGAAATAGGGTGCTAGGATACATTGAGAGGAATGTTAGCTACAAGAGTAAAGAGGTTATCTTTAAACTCTACAACTCGTATGTCAAGCCATTTTTAGAGTAATGTATGCAAGCATGGTCACCACATTTTAGACATGATATCAACCAGACAACCTGCTAGAGTCGGTACAAAGGAGGGTAACAAAAATAATATCTTCCCTGAAGCACCTTGAATATGTAGGTGTGTGGGGGGAGATATGATTGAGCTTTTTAAAATCTGTTCTGGGATGGATAAGTTGGATTTTAGCAAGTTATTTGAGTTGGAAGGTAGTAATAGGACTAGGGGGTACCACTTAAAATTAAAAAAAAACAAAAACAGATACAGATTAGATGTTAGAAAATATTTTTCACCAATAGAGTGGTAGATTACTAGAAATGTTTGCCATCTGAGACAATAGACAGTCTAAACTTTAATGTTTTCAAACACAGATTAGATGATTATATGGAGAGGGGGGGTTAACTTCTTGGGGGGAAGGGGTATTCTAGACTTTTCCCTGCATATGCACTTTTTTTTGTATATTATGGATGATTTCGATTTTGAAAAGCCTTGATGATGATGAAGAGTTGGGCAATATATATTAATCGTAGCAAGTTTTGTTAAAAGCGACGGCTAATTTTGTATTTGTGATTTTCTTTTCAAATCTCTTGATATGTCTTATATTCGTCTTTATGTCTGGATTCAGGTCGTGGGTGACTTCTCCTGAATTTATTAAAAACTCAGATTTTACCTCAAAAGGGAATTTGTAGAAGAACCCTTTAGCAAAACACCTTATTTAATTGACGCGTTTTGATACACTTCTATCATCTTCGGAGACAAAGTAAAGAAAAAGTAAAACATTTGTTGATATATTGAAATGAATGGATACACACAAAAAAACTAATCGATTTGTAAGTGCGAACGTACTGACAAATTAGTGAGCAAGGTAAGACAAGGTCAAAAGAGGTAAGATTGGGGGCAAATGTCAAATCCGCGGTCACATCAAAAGAAGGAGCCGGGAAGAACCCTGATAGGAGGAGATTAAATATCCTCTGTAGGTTGTGGCTCCTTTGTTTAGGTGATATGTCATTCCTCTTGATAATTTCGTTTCCGTCATTCCAATATATGTATGAGTGTGTAAGGAGCCGACAGTCTACTAGGTTGCATTTATACTCATATATCAGATGGTTCCTTAGTTTGGGTTGTGGTATGGACCTCTGGTTGTTTTTCATGACGGAGCTGGCGGTTCGTTTAGTTTGATAATATATAATTAACGATATTTTTTGTTATGCATTTGTGGGTTTTATTAATCTCTTAATATCCTTACTTACTCTTTCGTCTGTTCGGTAGGGGGTGTTCAATGTTAATGGTGCGACACAACTACTCGTCAACAATGGATTCAGCATCCACGATACAGCCATCAAGAAGAAAGTGGATCAATATTACTTTACAGAATAGCATAACACATGAAATATTAACATAGAAAATAACATAAACTCTTCTACAAGACAATTAAATAAAACAAACAAATGAACGGGAAGATTGAACAAAAATGAGGAATGGAGATTTGAGTTTTGTTAGATTCTAAATAATTTAATCAATGACTACTTAAATAATTTTATAATAAATCCCAACAATAAATGAAATTTAAGAACTTGTGGAATAAAACACCACAATTAGCATACATGAATACATGGACACAATTGCAAATAATGCTCAACCGTTCTATGGTTTGGCCCGATGCTACCATCGAGCGGAAAAGGAAGAATCATATGTGACAATAATAATTGCCTCTCTATATATTGAACCAAGGACTGTTTGACATAATGCAATATGTATAATACAATTCACCATAATATGATATGGGAATAATATTCAATCCACGGAGCGACCATGATGCTGGACTAAAATTAGGAGGCATTTTGCTCGAGGAACAGGAAACAATGCAAACCAAATGTAGCTAATTTTTATCTTTTAACGAAACTTGTTAAGAATAATCTATTATCTCTTCTTAAAACTTCATTGATTCAGTTGTTGTAGTAAAATCAGGCATTTACTTACTACGCGGAGATCATGACGGAGGAGGATGCAGACACAAACAACAATGAGTTGAGTTGGAATTTGCCAGAAAAACATATGAGCGTCATCTATATTTACAAGTATTTTCCTAGTGAAAATTTAGCGCTATAATTTCTCTTTACTGAATTTATTATAAAAGTTAAGGGTTGCAGATGAAATACAATTATTAATAGATTAAAAATTAAGAAGTGATACAAGAATATAAATGCGAATCTGTAACACCTCTCACAACCTCCAACATTAGACTTAAAGAAAAAAATCGTTCTAATTAAATATTTTCTGTTTTTCTAACCTCGCTATGTACATTCGGAAGCAGTCTTAGGCAAGGAACTTCTTTTTATGATTCTCCTCATCTGATTGTCTATTCTTTTTCTTTATTTGGCTCTCAATGTCCTTTTAAAAAAAAATGTCTATGCACTTATTTAATGCTGCCTAATAGACTTCTGGTCTCAGCCATTTGGTAGATTTGAATAATGATATCAACAACATTCGTTGAAGTCATTTAAATATTGACTCATTTCCTGAATGATGAAAGGTAAAAGAATAAAGGGTGACCTAACCTTGTTGGTTAATGTATTTATTAGCTCAGTATACATACCAAACGCTTACATTTTAAAACTGAAAATGACTACTTTCTCGTACTCTTTTCTTACGTGGTACTTAATGACTATATATTTTGTGTCGACATAAATAATCAACAGTAATAAATTCTGATATTACGTACCCTTAACAAACTGAATTTTATTTTGTTTGAAGATGAATTTGTTATTTATTAGAAAGAAAAAGAAAAATAGCTTATCCCGTTGGGGGAGGAGAGGGGGAAGGTTATTGAGTATAGAAAAGATTTAGGAAAAAAAATGAGTGGAACGAAGCGAAAAATAGAGTAGCCAAATTAAAAGTAATACATAATAGTAGTGAGTGACTCACCAAATCTAAGAAGTGTTCATCAAAACTTTTCAACATTCATATATCCGAACTTGAGCTCCTTCCCGGAGCCTATTATGAATAGCCCTATTACTATCGCCTGCGTAATATTAGCTTCTGCTATCTGTGTTAGGTTCACAATCGTTTTCCTTACCAAAGCGTCTGAATATTCATATATCCGAACTTGAACCTCCTGTAGTTTATTATTAATAGGCCTATTACTATTGTCTGCGTAATATCAACTACTATCTGTAATAGGTTCACTGTCATTGTCCTAAACTTTCAAAACGTCTACTCACAAAGTGATTAAAGTCTGAACCTGCCGGCCCAAATTCTCTTTATAACGATATTGTACCAAAAAAGGTTTTAGTTTCTTCCTCGATCTCCGCCTCTTTTGATATTGCCCAGATTCAACGTCTCGTCATCCGGGTTATCTATCTCATTTAGCTCCTGAAAGGAATATCGCGCTTCTCTGAATCCCGATTCAGAAATACGAACTTCCCGGAGGCTTCTTAGTGCGTCCACAGGTCCCAAGTTTTAATATTGGTGAGGTTTATTTAGTCGAGAATCGTTATCCTCATTTTTATCTCTCAGCCTACTCATAGGTCTTATGTTTATTCGTATGCCTACATAAAATCACGGTTTTACAGGCAGTGTCCACGTCGCCCTTTTATAAAGGCTGGGGAATACCTTAAGAATATTATTATTTCTAAACCTTGGTCATTGTTGTTCCCCTATTTTCACATATTCTGTTTTTACTTGTATTACCATTTTTTTTTACAGCAAGCTTTATTTTCGATTTATTAATCGCTGATTTTCATGTTGAAAATCCGTCTGCCGTTGCTACGTGTGAAATATTACTCATCTGATTTCTTCAGCGATTGTGATGAAATGACTCAATATGTTAATTTTAGGCTATGTGCAATCACATTACCTCTTTTTGTGTGTGTGAATTTACCGTGAAGTACCAACAGGGCATCTCTCACAGGAAGTTTCGAGTGGTTAATATCGTGAAAATGTGTGGGGTGATGGTGGCAGATTTAAATCCGCATACAGGTCAGGGAAAGCACACAATCTTCCAGAAAAGAAAGATGGGGGTATTATGGGGGTGGGGTGGAGGCGTTACCCCCTTCCCCCCAACCTGAACCAAGAGGGTGAAGAAGAGAATTGTAAAAAAAAGGGCCGAAAAAAGGCAAGTGGGAAATGTTTAGAAGGAATAAACCTAGGTAATTTAAATCTAGTTTGAGACGAATGGGGTACTGGGTCACGAGGACGTACAAGCTCTTCCAACCAATAAATCAGACGACACAGTAGGCCCCCTAACGTGGCTGTGCGATTGAAAAAATGGTTGAGGGCAGTTCTAGGTGATGCCATCTACCGGAGAAACTAACTAAAATGTCCATTAATTCCATTCATTTCCTTTCTGTCAAACTTGTTTCGAAACCTTGAGCGCGTGCGGCATAACTCAGAAGGTTACTTGCGACTCCCAGATTGAGTCAAACAAGCGTCGGTGACTATTAAAATTCTGTCAGGCGCGATCTGTTGAGTCACGTCGAGTTGCTGTTTGTGTTTCGTCGGAGTCGTGATAAGGTGAGTCAGTCCGTGGTTTTGGATGTGATTTGTTTAGTTGTGTCGAAGGTGCTCTTAATTCTTTATCAGTCAGCTACGTAAGGCCTAACGTGTAATTGCGTTTAGAGGTGTGTGTCGTTGGATCCACTAGTTCAGCTGTTTTAACTGATGTAAGTAGCAATTTCTCTTGAATTTTTTTAAAAAAATATAATATTCACTCCATATGTATTCAGTTGTCGAGAAAATACAATAGCTAAAGATGGTGTAAAAAATTAGGATAGTTGACTTTTTTACATATATAAACCTGACCCCTGTTTTCGCCCATTTAAACTATTTGTTTAAAATGCTAGAAATTTCCTTCGGGATTTCTCAAGGACTATTTTTGTCTCATCTTATTTATCGCGTCATTAGCGAAATATTTGGCGCTTTCAACATCATTCCTTCCCTGGATTTATGGGGTGACGGTTTTACTAGTGAGTTCTATGGCTTAGTGGGGATTGGAATAAGAAATGAAAGGGCGTAGGAGATGAAATGAGGGGTAATACTTCAGATTCGTGGCGCACGGTAGATGGCGCTGTTAGTCGGCTACAATTTTGGGCTACAGCATATCTCTTATGACGTCAGACGGTAGCCTCAGATATGACCAATCACGGCGTTATATTGTTTTGTTGTTTTGGGGATTTGTAACTTTTAGTTTGTATTATTTACTAAATATCTGCGCCTCTGCTTGTTTATAGTTTTTTCTAAGTTAGGTAAGGTTTCTTGATGTCTTTTATTGTTGTTTTTTTTGTTTTCGTATATTTTGTATTGTTACGAACGATAACAGCTTCTTACTGGCAACGTCGTAGCTTATAACTATGACCCGTTTTGCAAAAAAATTTTTGTAGTTATGTCGTCTGCGTGCTCTACTTGTGCTTCGTCATTATTCGAATTTGGCTTTATTTTGCATAACCGCGAAAAACTTTTAGATTATCTTGAGGCTCATAAATTAATTAAGAAAACTATAAAATGCCCAAAATACAGTGCGAATTTACATTTTTCGGAAAATTTACTGTTTCGTTGTGATAAGTTCTATTTAAACGAAAACGGTAAACATTCTGCTGGCTATCTCGCAACCGCTCTTTTCGTGAAGAAATTTTCCAGTATCAAAGAGCGGTTCCACGAATTTCTGCTAGCCATAGCAGAATTATACCCGCCCGCTTGAAGTTAGTATTGTTTGTCTTTAGGTTACGTTTTTTCTGCCAGTAAAAAGCTGCTCGTGGGGGAGTAAGCACTGCAGGGGACCACCCTACGATGACCCTGAGTTTCAATCAATTGGGGGGGGTCTGGGGGGCGCAGCCCCCCAGTATATACTTATGCCAAAAAATATTACGCCGATATTGTTCACATCTGACGCTACCGTCTGACGTCATAAGAGATATGCTGTAGCCCAAAATTGTAGCCGACTAACAGCGCCATCTACCGTGCGCCACGAATCTGAAGTGTTACCAAATGAGGAAAAGAAACCCTCATTAGGTTTGAAATAGAACAAGGATCACAGGATTATAGTACCTAACTATCTGAATCATGTCTGCGCTAGGCGCAATTACAAATCCTCTTGGAACAATTATTAAAAAGATAACGAAATTATGTTCATTTTAATTGACTATGATAAAGGGGAAGTGAGGAAAGAAAATATCAAACGAGAATCGCAATGAAAAAGATGGATGATCAGCAAAAAACAAATTGAACCCTTAATGGTTGGGTCGTACATTTATTACCAGGAAAGAATTCATCCTAGCACACGAGAACGAATTTAACCCTCGTGTTTATACACCAGAAACTCAAATACTCGCACTTCAGTTATGTGTTGACATTCCTTCAAACATTCCGGTCTTTTTTTTCATAGTTGCGCATAACCTATGACCCTGATAATTATAGCCACCAGAGGGGAGAAGGGCAGTCACGTATATTGAGGCCGCCTACTTATGGCAGTACAACTGTCTTATTTTGTTTTTATTACACAACCGCTACCACAAGCTAATAAATAGTACCTCAGCTCTGATGCGTACAACAAGAATTCTATTCTGATTATTGATGTGAATTACTCGGATAATTTTCCCATGTTTTGTTTAAGCGTAATTGATATTCTTCTGAATTTTGTATCTCTGCTTTATTCGTATTCCTGAAGGCGTACGAGGACAGTAAAAGGCTGATATTTGCTTATCTTGCCCGTTTTCTTTTTCAATCTTTCAATATACCACACTTTTTTTCCCGTTAGTGTGTAGAACTGTTCACCATTTGTGAGACTAAATGGGCGTTTTTAAATAAAAGGCAGCCAAGTTTATTTATGATTCCACCGTCGGTGATTAGATACCTACATAATTAAAAAAAAATGTTTAAAACTCCCCTACCGGAAATAGCCGAATAAGAATATGAAGTTGGCTCACAAACACAAGGTGAAGTGACCCAGCATCACATCCTCAGATGTGAAGGAGACTGCAAAAGACCATTCATGGCCTACACTTGGCAGCTCCTGTTCCATTCAACACACACAAAAATTCTTACCAGAGAAAAGTCATCAACATTGTCACCCTTTAAGGAGTTTGTCAGATCTAATATACAATATACATAAAATGCATCCAGAGGATTATGTCCATTCATGCAACCGCAAAATATAATCTCCACACTCCTTAGAAAAATATATACATATGTACATAAAAAAAAGTCAGTCCCATCTAGCAGCTTCATCCATATATTTATCTAATCTATTCTTAAAACTACCCAGAGAGGAGGCTTCTATCACATGTCTAGTGAGCCTATTCCATTCATCTACCACACGATTTGTAAACCAATTCCTCCCAATCTCCTTCCTAAACCTATACTTATCAAGCTTAAACCCATTGCTACGTGTTCTGTCATGTTCACTAAGTATAAGAACCTTACCCAGATCCCCTTTATTATATCCTTTTACCCATTTGAAGACTTCAATCAATTCCCCTCTGACTCTTCTCCTTTCCAATGTATGTAGATTTAGTTTTCTGAGCCTTTCACCATAAGGTAAGTTCCTTAGCCCACCATTCATCTTTATCATCCTTCTCTGCACAGACTCAAGCAAATCAATATCCTTCCTATAATATGGTGACCAAAATTGTACTGCATAGTCTAGATGAGGCCTAACTAGCGCCAGATACAGTTTTAGAATGACTTCAGCACTCTTATTGCTTACACTCCTCCTAATGAATCCCAATATCCTATTAGCTTTATTCTTAGCATTTAGACATTGCTTTCTAGGACGAAGGTCTGAACTTACCAAAATACCCAAGTCCCTCTCACAATCAGTCCTCCCTAAAATTCTCCCATTTAATTTATAACTATTCAATGGATTATTTCTACCTATACTAAGTACACTACATTTGTCTATGTTAAACTTCATTTGCCATTTCTCTGCCCAATTGGACAGAATGGTCAATTCCTCCTGCATTACAACAGCATCAGAATCAGCCCTAATGGCCCTACCTAGCTTAGTATCATCAGCAAATTTACTCAGGTCACTACTTATACCTATGTCAAGATCATTAATATAGATTAAGAATAGCAAGGGACCCAAAACAGATCCTTGCGGAACTCCACTGCTAACACCCCCCCACTCAGATTTAACTCCATCTATACTAACTCTTTGCTGTCTGTCACCAAGCCATGACTGAATCCACCTAAATATACTGCCATCGATCCCGTGTGCTTTAACTTTGCTCAGAAGTCGTAAGTGTGGCACTCGATCAAAAGCCTTACTAAAGTCCAAGTATAAAATATCATAGTTTTCATCATTATCTGCTGCTTCATACACCTTACTATAAAAAGACAGCAAATTAGTATGCATAAAAAAAGCTCGGGTCAAAGGACCTTTATTAACTAGAGAAATACAGGGACAAAGGAATAGATAACAATCAGGGGTCAAAGTCCAGGCCCACACCGTGAGCCTCTCGGACCCCATTCAATATACTAATTTCTATCAATCAACGGTCAGGACAAGAGGTGCAGACCTAGAGGATCAACACCAGATCCACATTTACACCTATGTAGCTCACAAATTGGCGCACCCACCCTCAAAGCTATGGCAACTCTTAAGGGTTTCCGGATTCAACTGAATTCCCAAAGATGGGACTGGGATGGCCTGCTGCTAGCAGACGGGCTCCTGCAACCTGATCTGCCCTCTCTTTGAGGCCATTCAGTTTGGAGAGAGCAAAAGCTAGATCCCAACATTTCTGCTTCATGCGGTTCTCATTTTCACGCTCAAAGGCATTGTCCCCAAGTATCCCCCTCCAGACTAATAGGTCCAGCCGCCCTGTCCACTTGAGCCAAACCGGTAAAAGAACGGTTCACATTAAAGGGTTAACTGAAATCAAGGAGGATATGTACCCAGGATGAGCAATGTCTTGACAATCGTATTCCTAAGCCACCCCAGCCCAATTGGGAGAGTTGCCCGAGTCAATGAATCCCGTAAAATCAATGTTGATTAGTTTGGAGACAGCATCTTTCACGGAGTCGTCAAAAAACTCCGAAGATGCAATCTCCCCGCAGGCGGGAGAGGATTACTATGGCTTGGGTAAAGAAAATGAATTTATTAATAGGACCAAAGCTTGGTGTGGATCAATTAATTGGAGGCGGGATATCATTCGTTTTAAGGCTTCATGTTTTGTGTCTATAGGTTGTCTGATTGCTTCCCCAGTGATGGGAGAGCCTAGTACAGACAAATCATCCAAAGCTACAATCTTAACATGGGGGAGGATTGTTTTGAAGAATGGCAGAGTATCATCATTATTTATGATAGTCAACTCACATTTGGAGCCATTAATTCATAAATGTTAAATTCATAAATGGACTGAAGGTCATCAAAAATGGGGGGGGGGGGTTATCAGCAATTGAACCATCGTCCAAGTACCAGATATTAAGCTGATTTTAGGCTTTTAATGATCTTATCTATACCGAGTGAAAATAGCACAGGTCCCAGTGGGACCCACTGGGACTCGCTTGAACATGTCTGTCCGCCAATACACGTACCAACATATTCTC
The DNA here is from genome assembly GCA_963969495.1 of Ceratothoa steindachneri. Lineage (NCBI taxonomy): Eukaryota > Metazoa > Arthropoda > Malacostraca > Isopoda > Cymothoidae > Ceratothoa > Ceratothoa steindachneri. The sequence continues at coordinate 88,684,789 of OZ018327.1, forward strand.
ACTTACACTAACTCTTCTGGAAGAACAATATATATAAAAATGTTACTTTGCTATACGCTCTCCATAGACTGCCGCCATCCCTGTACGCGTGTATGTAGGCATGGACGCGACCGTGTATATTTCTAACGTGAACATTTTTACTGCGTGCAGAAATATGAAAGGAATTTAATTGGAAGAGTAAAGAAGGTTAATCATGAAACGTCGTCGACCGCTAAATAAATCTGTGTGCGTACAAAGACGACTCGAAGTACACAGGTGAATTCCGTGGCCCGGGCGCCGCTGCCACGAAACAGCTTGCGTGAGTGAAGGGGAAAGAAAACGGGACTCGCAAATGAGGGGAAGAACGTAGGGGTAAACACAGACAGGAAAACAAAATAAGACGTGGTCAATGTTATTAATTGCGCTCTTTTTTTTAATCGTGGACGAAGTCTTCCCACCCAATAATGAAATTCCCATACAAATCAGAATGACGACTGTTGGCAAACCTAAGGACACCAGGGGACGGTCCGTAGGGGGAGAGGGACATAAAAGAACGGTACTAAGCGGTTTTGCCACCAAACGATAAATTGTTCCTAGTTAAAAATGAGAAACGGAAAACCAACGAGGGCATCCCCGTAGTGTGAAGAGATCTGTGAGGAAAGCGGTGTACCTACAGATCCTCCTGCATGCATATGGTCTGGGATTACACGCAACACCTTACTTAGGCTTTTCCTGTAAGGGAACTAGCGAGCCAGGAACTCTTGTAGCCCAAGGCATTATTCAACACAAAAATGCAGTAATTAAGGGTTATCTGAATAATGCCTTAGCTGTCCACAATTCCAAGATGGGACATGGAATTAATTGGTCAAAAACTGATACTATAATCCATAGTAATGATTTTATAAAGAGAAATATCCTGGAATCATTTTTAATCTCCCACACAAAGGAGAGTAATCTCAACATTAGCCCAGGGCTGTTTTCGCTAGATCCA